>OX393549.1:79720532-80320532 GCA_947650365.1 Chamaelirium japonicum
ATGTTAGGTTGCGCTGTGCGCTGTGGCGTAGAAAATGCGCTGCAAATTTTGTCCGTCCAATCGAAAGGGATCAAACGGCACACAGTAATCCCGCCTCATAAAACCCGGATCAAACCCCGTTGTGGCACACATAAATTTCGTTCGATTTCAAGGTTCTAAAAAGCGCTAGGCGCTAGTCGGGCGGTGGAGGGCCGCCTAGCGCCTAGGGGTTTTGCCTTTTTTTAATTATTTTAATTATCATTTTGATATTATATAATATATATATGTTTAAAAATTAATATAAGTTCAAGATTATCCTAACCTATTATTTTAAAGAACAAGTATATAACCATAATTCAAGATTGAGTGATTAACAAGAACAAAAGAAAACATGGTCCGCCTGGCTAGCCTCAGCCCGCCTGACCCGCCTCAACCCGCCTGGCTCCGCTTAGACCGCCTAGGCGGCCGCCTTGCCCCGCCTAAACCGCCTAGGCGGCCGCCTAGACCGCCTAGGCAGTCGCCTTGCCCCGCCTAGCTCCGCCTGGGAGCTTGGTCGCTTTTCTGGAGCGCCCAGGGCCTAGGCGAGGCGGTGGGGGGCCGCCTAGCGCCTAGGCGGCCGCCTGGGCCGCTTTTTAGAACACTGTTCGATTTCCCGCCGTGTGATTGAGGTTGTAACAAGCAATCACTGTTACTGTAGCGGCATAGTAACAGCAATTTGTGTTTCCTGATGAATCTCATCCGTTGGATCAATAGAATCCAACGGATCAAAAAAAATTCGCTGTTACTGTAGCGGCTACAGTAACAGCGAATTTAATTTGGACCGTTGGATTCTATTGATCCAACGGAGGGGATTCGTGTAAACACAAAATTCATCCCATCCGTAGGATTGATAGGAATCGAAAGGCCCAAATTAATTTCGTTGTTACTGTAGCAGCTACAGTAACAGCGAAAATGATTTGGGCAGTTCGATTCCCATCGATCCAACGGATGGGATTCGTGGAAACACAAAATTCGTCCCATCCGTAGGATTGATGGGAATCGAATGGCCCAAATTAAATTCGCTGTTACTGTAGCCGCTACAGTAACAGCGATATTTTTTTGATCCGTTCGATTCTTATCGATCCAACGGATGGAAATCGAACGGAATTTATATGTGCCACAGCGATCCGGGTTTTATGAGGCGTGATTACTGTGTAACGTTTGATCCCTTTCGATCGGACGGACAAAATTTACAGCGAATTTTCTACTCCACAGCGCACAGCGCAACCTAACACATCTCTCTCTCTCTCTCTCTCTCTCTCTCTCTCACTATATATATATATATATATATATATATGGGTCGGGATCCAGAAACACGCTATTTTGCCACAGAGTTAGACACGCATCTCCAAAACCATAGAAAAAGGTTTCAAAATTTATTGATTTTTTGTGAGGATTATAACCTTGCCTTAGATAGCACATCAGCAAAAAATCAGCACATTCTAAAACCTATAGACTAATCAAATATTCCCTTCAATTTAACGGTTAAAATGAACGGTCGATAAAGCTCTTTAGATTTGATGCACCTAAAGGGTTTAGAATGTACTGATTTTTTATGGATGGGCTATCTAACGGTAGTTGATCATCCTTACAAAAAATCAACAAATTCTAAAATCTCTATCTAGGGTTTTGGATGATGCGTGTCTAACTTTGTGGCAAAGTAGCGTGTTTCTGGATCCCGATCCAGTAAGCTCGGTAGGCATGCTACCTATGACAAGTAAAGGTTTCATAATTTAATAAAACTCGGTAGGCGTGCTACCTATGACAAGTTGATCATCCTCACCAAAAATCATCAAATTCTAAAACCTCTAGGGGCATCAAATGTTAGAAGACTTATCGACCGTCGATAAAAACTGTTATTTTGAATAACATTTGATAAGCCTAGAGGTTTTAGATTTTGATGATTTTTGGTGAGGATGATCAACTTGGAATAGGTAGCACGCCTACCAAAATTCATCAAATTCTGAAAACTCTAAGTTGGTTTCGCACAAGGTTTCGCATATAAGAGGTTTCTCACCAGATCGGGACCCTATATATATATATATATATATATATATATATATATGGCTGGGTTCCTATGACAGCATCATAGGGAGTACTCTATAACATACAATAAATTAGTAATAGTAGAATGTGCTGAATTTTTATGTGGATGATCACCTTACCTTAGATAGAATGTCCATAAAAAATCAACGAATTCTAAAACTTGTTGGGGCATCAAATGCTAAAAGTCTTATCGGTAATCAATTTAACCGTTAAATTGAAAAGCATATTTGATTCCCCTAAAAGTTTTAGAATGTGCCGATTTTTTGTGGGTGTCCTATCTAAGATAGGGTGATCATCCTCATAAAAAATCAGAACATTCTAAATATTTTAGGGTTACTAACTCACGAAATCACGGTACACCCTATAGAATGTCATAGGAACCCATTTTCCATATATATATATATATAGAGAGAGAGAGAGAGAGAGGAAACAGGAAATGAGCTGCCAGCCCATTTTGACGAAATAGGCAGCCACCTATTTGAAGCCCTTAGGAGTTTTAGAATGTGCTGATTTTTTGTGAGCATAAGCATTTTATCGTAGATAGAACACCCACAAAAAATCAGCACATTCTAAGACTCCTAGGGGCTTCAAATGTTAAAAGTTTTATCGAACGTCTGTTGTAACCGTTAATCTGAAATGTAACATTTGATGCCCCTAAAAGTTTTAGAATGTGTTGATATTTTGTGGGTGTGCTATCTAAGGTAAGGTGTATATGCTCACAAAAAATCAGCACATTCTAAGACTCCTAGAGGTGTCAAATGGGCGGCTGCCCATTTCGTCGAAATAGGCCGCCAACCTATACCCCGTATCCTATATATATATATATATATATATATATATATATATATATATATATATATATATATATATATATATATATATATATATATATATATATATATATATATATATAGGGAATAGGGAACATGGTCCTCCCGACCACCCAACACGCTAGTCCTCCCTTCAATTTGGGTGCCACATGGCACTTTTTAATCGGAGTTAGGGGTTGGTCAAGGTGGGTACATCCCTCCTAACAATGATCATGAAAAAAAATTTGAAAAAAAATAATGTCAAGTGACATTTTTAAATTAACCATAGCAAGGGCTATTTGCACGCTACAATTTACCGTTAAATTTGTCGACCGTTGATCAGGTTGTTCTAACTTCTAAGTTTTTTTTTTAGAATTTTTTTTTTAAATCTTGATCTAAGTAGAGTGGATTGACCATCCATAAAAAGAAATATGGTTAAAAAGTGTCATGTGGCACCCAAATTGAATGGTGGACTAGCGTGTTAGGTGGTCGGGAGGACCATATTCCCTATTTTCATATATATATATATATATATATATATATATATATAAAAGGATCAGGATCGAGGAACACGCTACTTCACCATCGAGTTAGACACGCATCATCCAAATCGTTTGAAAGAGGTTTCAAAATTTATTGATTTTTTGGGAGGATGATCACCTTGCCTTAGATAGCACACGCACAAAAAATCAACACATTCTAAAACCTCTAGGTGCATCAAATCTAAAAGGCTTTATAGACCATACGATTTAACCGTTAATTTGAAGAGAACATTTGATCAATTTAGAGGTTTTAGAATATGATGATTTTTTGTGGGTGCGCTATCTAAGGCAAGGGGATCCTCCTCCAAAAAAATCAACAAATTCTGAAACATCTATCTAACGATTTGGAGATACGTGTCTAACTCGGTGGCAAAGTAGTATGTCCCTGGATCCCGTATATATGTTACCCTAGAGTTATACTCTAGTCACAAACAATTCTTCAATTTAAAACAAGTCACA
The DNA here is from genome assembly GCA_947650365.1 of Chamaelirium japonicum. Lineage (NCBI taxonomy): Eukaryota > Viridiplantae > Streptophyta > Magnoliopsida > Liliales > Melanthiaceae > Chamaelirium > Chamaelirium japonicum. The sequence continues at coordinate 79,724,407 of OX393549.1, forward strand.
TATGCAAAAGAAATGAATTTTCGTCAAAACACCAAAAAAATCCTTATTCAAATATAGGAACAACTACGTGAAGAGTACAAGAAGTAGAGCTCAGTTGCATATACGACTGTTGACCCCTAGTCACATGGAAAGCTTTCAGCCATTGAGCTATACAAAGCAATGAGGCAAGACTCCAAAACCAAAGACTTAGACATGTGAAAGAAGCTGATCAACAAGCTATATAAGAAAAAAAAATTGCATGGTCCACTTCATTAAAATGCAGCAGGAATAATTTTTAGGCAAGATACGGGGACTCGAGTGACACTATAATGATGCTTCTAAGCGGAATTGGTATCTCCAATTAAGGAGCAAACAGAGGAGAATTGTGGTCAACATTATCAAAGTTTTTAGTACTTTCTTGAACAGCATGAATCTTTTTGTTTAGCTATTTCATACAATTGCAATGGAATCCCAAAATTCATACTTTCAAGCTTAACATGTTGACTCCAATGTCGCCCAGATTCTTCTTACCAAGAACAATGATACAAGATGTGTGGGGACAAGATTCATCAAAAGCAAAAAAGATTCTAAGATTGAAAAAAAATTGAGCAAGTATCTTACCAGTCACAAAGAGCCTTTTAGTTCTCACTTCAAGAGTCTGGCTTGTTTCAGAAGAGTCAGAGATATCTTTTGTGTTGTGTAACGAACCATCACCTGCAAATTTACAACACGGTCGTGCTATATGGTTTATCTAAGCAGCATTCAACAGTTGGATAAGTATATATGTTAATATGTAAAGTAATAAAAAAAATGGTAAGTGACTGAGATGTGTGAATGTACTTGACAGTTATACATCAAAGGCATGTCTTCCTATAAACAATCATTAATCGCTATTGGCTTTCGTAATTAACTATTGCATGATATGCTTATATTACAAATTAAAACTTTAGTCGTAAATATCTTAAATAACATTTAAATTATAGTCTGCAATGTATGATAAAGATAAATACTCCAAGAGCTTTTGCAGCAAAAAGATTACTAAGTACCCAAAAATGTGTCATGTGAAGTTAAAAGGGGAAATGAATACTACTTGGGGTAGGGTTTTTTTTTTTGGTGGTGGTGGGGGTGAGTGGGTGGGTAGCCATCTCTTGTAACTTTGTAAGTAGGGTAGCTATCTCCATGTACTTTAACATAGCTTTGTACTATGTATACAGGATCATTCGTATAACCCTATACACAAGTGCCCGCTAATGTGCAAGTATGCAGCTCAAACTTCTACGAAATTGGTGGCGCTTTATAATAATACATCTCTATTAGGTAGTGACCGTAGTGTCTACCCGTGTAACGAGATTGAGACCGATAGCTCCTACCCAAGGCTTTGGGTGCCAAGAACAGCGCCCTTCAGGTTAAAACCTCGGGTCAACACCACCTCTCATACAAGAAAATCCACACAGTCAAGTATAATGGATTGAGCACACAGAGTCATGAAGATACCAAAGTATATCGAGCTATGTACTCATGAATTTAAAATCAATATGACGGTGCAAAATGTGTGAAAACAGAGGTCATTATCACAAGAAAATCGACAAAAGCCCAATCATTACAAAGATAGTGTTTAAACCGGAGTTCTTTTAGCTTCAATCAAAATATGCACAGTTGTTCTACAGTTAATGATTCGAGAAAATACGATTAAATCTTAGAAATTAATCATAAGAATATGTGCATCGATTTTACAAGCAAGCACGCAATCAAACGATATGATGATTGGAAAAGTATGCAAGGACTCAAATAAAGACAAAGCAAGCATTCAAGTTAAGCAAGCAAATTAAAAGCAATTCAAGCATGCAAACAATCAACAAAAAAAATGACACATAAACAAGGTCTCAAGCAATATGATCAATGGAATAAGACCTTGCCTAACTACAATATGATACTATGCAATGATAGACTTCCTAGGGTGTGGTGTCCCTAGGGAGGCTCCCTGATGACTTGCAAGAAAAGCATCCAATTCATCTCGTCTAACCCACAAGGTGGAAACTCGTGAAGAATGTGAACAACGAACATTGGGTGACAATCTAAATTTAATACTAGGGATGTGATGATCAATTCTAAGAGGACTAACTCTCTTCCCTTTGGCATGAGCCTTGGGATGTTTATTTGGTAGACTCAATCCAAACAGCCCTGATTTATGGCAGTGCGGTCTAATGTGCCCTTTCATGCCACAATAGTGACATATCAGTACAATCCGAGAAGAGGTAGCACTCAAATCATTATTAGCCATAGGAATGACACTCACACTTATGCAAACAAAATTCTTGCCTTTGCTAGACTCAGCAGACTGAGGTGCATGAGCATTGGCCTTCTTAAGCTTCCAACACATGGGTCAAATGTTTCCATTAACACCACAATGATGGCAATCACGAGTAGCATGGATGATGAACTTTTGCATGCACAAAGATTTTTCAACCAACCAAGAATTTAAAACTTCTATACTTTTTAAATCAAGTTGTTTTTGCAAAGAAGATACTTCATTCTGCTCAAAACACTCGATGCTTAATTCTCCTTTTTCAATATACAAACTTTGCAATTTTTTCCACAAAGAAATATTTTCCAAACGAAGTTTTTCAAGTTCAGTGTTTTCTTTGGAAACCTTGTTCATCAAATTATTGCGAGAATCAGAAACTGAACGAGAATCACAACGAGAAACCATACTCAAAACAAAATAAGGAAATCAGGATCAACTCTAGGCAATAAATCCAAAAACAAGAGCGAGAATGCACCGGAACCATAGGAACACAAGTGAAAATGCAATGCAAACTCCGAACAATGAAAACAAAGCACATACGTAAGGAAAATGAAAAACCACCATCTCGAGTCCGATGAATATCCAAATGCATGCAATGATATACCTGAGAGAACTCTGCACTGCACCAATACGATTCTGAAAGAACACTTGCACACTATATTTTCAATGTCTTCAGGGGTTTGTGTAGAAGTATGCAAAGCTCACAAGAAAACCTCATACCTAGACTCACTTACACAAATCCGAGAGATGTTTTGTGTCAAAGTATAAGCCAATCAAAGGAGGAACCAATATTGTGGTTTCAGATGATTGTTGGCAATAATGCTTCTAGCATTGGTCATCTAAAGTAGAATCTCCCAAAATCACAGGATCCTAGCCCTCCTCAATAATGTTGCTGAAAAATAGACCTCATTGAATCCTATTTGATATGACTTGCTTGCCCGTGGCATTATTTCTTTGATCATCTCTTAGCAAGGTTTGAGAATTCAGGTTCATGTCTGAACCAGTCAAAAAATGAACCAATTCATATTTGGGTTCGGGATTGACAGTTTTGGCCAAAAATATAAAATAAAAAGAAATCAATACTTAGGGGCTGATTTGCCCGATTCGGGCCCGTATCAGTCGTTTCAAATCCAAGTCTTGTGACATATGAATCATGGAATGATTACTAGTTTATATATATATATATATATATATAGGGAAATGAGTTCCTATGACATGTCATAGGGAGTACCCTATGACATATGGTGAGTTAGTAACCCTAGAATATTTAGAATGTTCTGAATTTTTATGAAGATGATCACCCTATCTTAGATAGGACCCCCGCAAAAAATCGGCTCATTCTAAAACTTCTAGATGGATCAAATATGATTTTCAATTTAACGGTTAAAATGGATGGCCGATAAAGCTTCTAGCATTTGATGCCCCAAAAAGTTTTAGAATGCTTTGATTTTTTGTGGACATTCTATCTAAGGTAAGGTGATCACCCTCAAAAAAATTCAGCACATTCGAAACATTCTAGCATTACTAATTCACCATATGTCATAGGGTACTCCCTACGACATGTCATAGGAACCCAGCCCTCATATATATATATATATATATATATATATATATATATATATATATATATATATATATATATATATATATATATATATATATATATATATATATATATATATATATATATATATATATATATATATATATATATATATATATATATATATATATATATATATATATATATATATATATGTGTGTGTGTGTGTGTGTGTGTGTGTGTGTGTGTGTGTGTGTGGGTGGGGGGGGGGGGGGGGAGGGCATGCACGTTCTGAGGTTAGGATCGGTAAAAATCTGAATCGGTTAGGGTAAACCGGTTCGGATTCGGTCGAACCATCAAACCATCTGTAAGTTATATTCATTTGACAATACTCCTGCCAAGCATTGCATATATTGCGCTAAGTGCTAATGCAGGACAATTAAGGAACTTGACTTAAAGTAAGCAAATAAATGATGCATGACAAGTAAGACACTAAGACCATGATCTAATGCTCTTACAAAGAGTTCATTAAATTTTCCAACCTTTTAAATGATCATCGTGAAAAATATATGCCTAAGACAAGCATTTTTTCAAAAAATATCCAAGGGGTAAGGTTCACCAGTCCAAGATCAATTCAAGCAAAATGGAGCATGAACAACAAAGTAGCAAGGGTTTGGCAGATTTGCATGTAATAAAGTGGCGGTAGCAATAGAAACTACGTGCTAAGTTGTTACACACAAAGCATCAAACAAGTCATAATGCATGCACATATGTTTTATGATTGTGCAATAAACAATAACATAAGAAAAACAGTAAGCATGCAAGCACGAGCAAGCAAATGCACCAAAAATAGAAACTCCAATCAATAATAACTAACAATACGTAATCAAATTACAATAAAGCAATAGCAATAAGTAATTAACAAGGGCATTAGTGAAGCTAAATGAGCAACGGGAAATTAGCCAGCAATATAAAGTAGAACACTAAAGAAATGAAAATGTCCAACAAAGAAACCAAGAACATAGGAAAATATTTTTTTTGTGTTACAACGTATGTTGGACATCTTTTTTCTTGGCAAAATTTGTGAGCGCAAACTGACTCGATGAGGTTTGTGTAACCTATGAGTTAAGATAATGTGCGCATTCACAACCTTGTTGAAGACTTCAGAGACATAGCACAGTACAGGATGAGATCATATTGTCTAGTTTGCACACCCACTCACGCATTACCACGATTCATAACATTTGAGGTGTAAAAGGGTTATTATTTTAGGTCTCGTTTAGGGTTTTTGCTTTACCTCAACTTTTTGTTAAAAAGCTAAAAAATCATGATTCTAAACTTTGACTTGGAGGAAAAAGAGTTCTTGTGAAATAAATTTTTTGTAGATTCCAAATATGTTACTGGTCTTTGGGTGTTGATCTAATACTTCCAAATTTTCTAAATCCGGTTTAAAATGTTTCGAGATTTTTGTTCCACCGAACCTTTCTTTTTAGCAAAAACTGAAGAGCCCGATATAGGAACTGGAAAATTATATTTTGACCTTTGAATTTTGAATTTTGTGATATTTTTATTAAATCCAAATGGGGGGTATTTGCTTATTTACATAAAATAACTTAAAGAAATGGAAAACATAAAGATCATTTACTTTAATGTTTTTAATGTAAATATTATTGTCAAGTTGTCTTGCTGAATTACTCATTATCCTGAACTCAATCATGTTTTTTTCAAACTGCTAAGCCTACTACCACTGTGGGGTCCAGAGCCCATTCAGCGATCCGGACAACCCACTGTGGAAGGTGTTGTGGCTTGGGTCTGAGGTCCAAACAAGGGTCGGGATCGTGGATTGTGTCACGTTCCGGACCATCTCATTAATGGGTCCAGACCGTCAGCAAGCTGGAGCCGGAATATGCCTCATTTTTGGTAGATTTCGACCATTGGATGGTAAGATCTAATGGTTGTCTTTCGCTGGGCGAGACACCTATATAGGGCCCTATCTCTTGAATTAGGGTAAGGCTTAGAGCAGTCGTTTGGAGTTGGATTGTGTCTCCAAGAAAAAACATTTTTCTCCCCTCTTGCATTGAGAATTTCATCTAGTGCCGGTTTGAATTGATCCTCAAATCTTTGAAGATATGTGTTCACTTCCTCAAGACCTTTGATTTGGTCCAACTAGTTTTCCATTCAAACCATTTTTGTTCCACATTCCTCTTGAGATGGATGTCCTTGTGATTTGAAACGGTTTTGCCCTTGGTTCCGATTGTTCCGAACCATTCTTGAAATTCCATGGATTTGGGTATCTCTTGTAAAGAGAGTGAGAAAGCCTTGTAGGGTTCCCATCGTTGTGTATTCGGTGGGGTAGAATCCTAGGGTCCACACCCTTAGGGCTAGGGTGGTGGGTGCCTGGTGTGGATCAAGTACTTGCATTGTGTATTTGCAAGTTGGGGGGTGCTTATGACTTATGAGGCCGAAGTGGGAAAGACAAGTTGTTTAAGTAAAGGAGGTTATGGGGGATTGTGAGCGACGATCGCGAAGCGTGAGGCCAAGCAACACTGTGAAACGCTTGTTTTTGGATTCGTCAGGGTTGTGTTGTGAATCGCCGTAGATCTACCGGGGTAACGCTCTGGACATTTATACCTTCGCATTTCTAGTGGATCACTTGCACCTCCGGGATCACGATCCTAGCGTGATTTTTCTTTTCAAGGTTGTCACATAAAAGTATCGATGCGTGCTTTCTTTACTACTTGAGCCTTATATGTTTAAACCTTTGAGCACGTAGCTTACCGCCTAGGTCCTCACATGTGCTTGAGTTTTCGAGAGAAGTGGAGAGCACCTCCCTTTGCATCTACAAAAACCTTAAAAGAGCGAGCAGAGAGCAAGTAAACATAAAGAAGATTTAAAAGGGTAACCCATCGGCTTGTATGCAATGTGCCGCGAAGGTAGGCAGTCGTGTATGAAAATTTTATTAGGTCGAGTATTCCCTTCGTACTCCGAGAATCTCCCTATGGTATCCCCTCTTTAGGGAATTTTATTATGTACCAACTAAATTATAGAACACTCATAGTAGTGAATATACCCAACAAAAAACATTGGTTGAGGGAAATAAATTGAATAAAACTAATAAATAACTATAATTTGAAAATAAACATAGAACAAAATAGGAATAAATGAGGGAGATCAGAGATGAGAAGAATGAGAGAGGGATAGAATATAAAAGGGAAAGATGAGCGATCGAAAAGGTGAGCTAAACAGGGAGACATGATATAAGGAATATGGATCGGTGGCTTTGCAAGCCAACACATGCGTCGGTGGCGTCTATGTGGAAGATAGAAGGAAGTTAATGTTGGAATATTCCTAGAAATCACCTGCAAGAACACCTACAAAATCCTAACCAAAAACTACATTGCAAATGAAAATTTAAGGCCACAGTTAAGCATTATTTTCTCTTTGTTTACTCATAATCAAAGGCAATGGTAATTTTAAGATAGAAAATACAAGTATTGTGGACATTGATCGAGCCATTTATGAAATTGTTCGTAATTCCCCAGGTCTGCTTGATGATGAAGGAGTTGAAATCATGTTGTCGTACGTAAGAGTATTTCTGTTGCACTTCCAGATCCTAAAGTATAAATTAAATAAAATAGAGACATTCATATAATGATGAAAACTAAAGTCAAGTACATTTCAGTAAAAAGTACAAATAATGATGAAAACTAGAGATATTCATATTGCTTTGGGTGAAACTACAAATGTATTGTAACAGGACTAAAGTCTACACATTTGACTTGTACATAGATGGATGATAATGCTAAAAACTAGAGTTATTCATATTGCTTTGTGTAAGGATTGCAAATGTATTGCAAGAGAACTAGAGTTATTTACATTTTATGATATTTTAAAATTTCACTCAAATGTACCTACTTTACTGCTGGGAAATGCAAATCAGCAGCATAGGATGCAACTACTTGAACGAGAAGCCAAGATCAAAATGAGAAAGGCATTATGGGAAAATAGTCAAGTTGCAAACACAACGTACCTTTGTAATTTTTATTTTCCGACTCGAAATTCATATCAGGTCGAACAGACAACACACCCGGAACATCTGCCATGCATTTGAGATGACATCAGACTGGACTTTTTTTTCGCAAGCATCAAACTGGACTTAAGACAACAGTCTTTATGTGTGTGTGTGTGCGCGCACGCAAATACTGACCAGCTAGGTCCTGCGCACACTCCTCATCAATTTGACAACAGAATCCAAAGTCCTTCTCCCACGAGATATTATATATGCTCACTTGTGCATCCTTCTCACTATAAAAATTTGTTAAACTCAAGGGGAGCCCATGAAAAGGAAGGAAAATGGAGAGGATGAATCATGAAACATCCTAGATAAGTGGAAGACTCACTTCCCCAAGACTTTTGTGAGGGTCTGGGCATAATAGTCCACCATCTGTGCCTTTGTGATGACTTGAACACCAGGCTTCTCCATCCGAACGATCCAGTACTCAAAATCCCCCCCTGAAGGAGAAACCCTAGACGCAGGGGCATCAGACTTTGTTTGATGACCTAGCAAAACGTTTGAGTAGCTATAATCCTTCTTTTCGAATTCTGGATCCTTATCGGGCCTAACCAACAAAACCCCCGGCACACCTGCAAGAAAAAAGAGCAATCTTTTAAAGAACAGTAAAGGGAAAGTCAAACTTATTTCTCCAACAGATCAAGTATCCTACATGGTCTTGACATTAAACTGATACTTTTCAGTTGGCATATGAAATTCCTATTCAATTCATAATTTTGTACCGGAGTCTGACTCAATTAAAAACGAATGCTTAGTTAAGCCTTCCTCGAGCGTTTGCCCACAATGGTTTGCCCCTCAAGGGTTATCTAACACCACTTAAATCCCCGTGTCTTATTCTTTGTGATTGTTTACTTTGTATTGTGATTGTGTTCTAAACTTGTTCGTTCCAAGGAACCATCGTCACAAATCGAAGTTACGACTGATCTAACAATTCCTCACTCAATCAATAATTTTGTACTGGAGCCTGACTAGATTAAAAATTACTACTTTCAGTTAATCTTAGTATAAAGCCGGCAGTGGAGGAGCATGGCGATCAAGAGACACAAGAATTGGGTCAAGAGACTCAAGTACTGATAAAAATATACATCACAAAACTCACGGGCAAGCTCACGGGAAGGCTCTTCTTTGATATCGCAGCAAAAACCGAAATTGGACTGCCATGATGCATCATAAATGGACATCTGGGCCTCCTTCTCACTGTAAACCATACACAAATACGCCATAAAGTTGAAAATTTAAGGAAGGAAGTGAATAATATGGTAAATTAGCACAGCGACCCTTGCCTTCCTAAAACCCTAGCTAGGGTTCGGACGTAGTAATCGATAACCTCCGACTTGGAGGACCCGTCAATCGGGGGCTTCTGCATGACAACCAACCATCGGGTGCACGGAGGAGTATCGGGAGGAGAAGAAGGCGCCGGCGCCGGCGCCTCCGACGGCGGAGACATCGAGGAGGATGAGGCGCGGGCGAAGAATGTTGTGCGAGCATTGTTGGCGAACCGGGGGAAGGGACGGGCCTTTCGGAAGGCGACGGTGGCCTTGGCGGCAGGGAGGAGGAGGCGACCCGGCAGCCAGAGGGCGGCTGGGGGAGCGGTCCGAATGGGTCCGGCGGGCGGGAGGAGGAGGAGATCCATCCCCGCCGCCGCTCACTCAGCGGAGCTGAAGCAGCAGCGCACGGAATTCGAATACAATTGGCTGCGAGGCGCGGTGCCCTTCCCACCACTAGATTTCGACTTTGTTGTAGTATCCATTTGGACCACTTTCCAATTGATATAGGTTTTTGGAGTTTTTTCAAAATAATATTTTAGAAAAATATTTAATTTACTAGTGTTTAATCATAAGTATTTAACACACTAGCAGTCTGACAGCCACAAAGCAGGTCGGCGCCATCGTACAGCGAGCCGATCCATTTTTTTTTCCTCTAATTCTCAATTAAAACTGGTATCTGGATCATGTTAAAACTTAGTATTATGGATACCGGGCTTAATCGAAAACCGCAACGTGAAATCAACTAAAGTGTGGGAACTGGTAGCTGGGTTACCGGGTTTAAACTTGATATCCAGAATACCGAGTTTAAACCCGGTGTAGACACACAAATTGTGTCTAACCCGGACCCGACTCGCATGCACCTATCCGGAGGCAAACCCGACACGCACTCGGATCCAGACCCGACTCGCATGCACCTATCCGAAGGCAAACCCGACACGCACTCGAACCCAAACCCGACTCGCATGCACTGACTCAGAGGCAAACCCGACACGCACTCGGACCCAGACCCGACTCGCATGCACCGACTCGGAGGCAAACCCGACACGTAAACCGGACCCGACCCGCACCAAACAAGGGGCCGGGTGGGCCCATCCCCAAGTGGGGCCCACCCGGTCCCCTTCTAGAAATTCGAACCCCTTAGGGGGGGTGGCCGGCCATGCAAGAAAAGAAAGAAAAGAAAGGAAAGAAAAGAAAAGGAAAGAAAAGAAGAAAAAAGAAACAAATACCGCCATGCGCGGGGGGAGGTTGCGTATGACGTCCACATAAGTATGGATCTGCGCCGATCCCTCGATCCGACAGACAAAAAACGAAGCCGGATCGCCATCGACTTTATGTGCAAGATTCAAAATAAACTCAAAAAAGGATTGAGCCATAACTACCCCGCCAGAAAAGGAAAGCAGATAAAGGCTTATTCCCCTCATCAATGGATGAATAAATCTTGGGTAGTTCTGGGAGAGATATTAAAGGGATTCAAATAAATCTTCCCATATCTCTCCCCTCCCCTCCCCTCCTTCACCTATAAATAGAGGGGGAGGGGGAAGGCTCAAAGGGGTCGAAGACAAAGACAAGGCGAAGGAGCTCTGCAGAAGAGGAGACGCGCTCTTCATCGACCCAAGGCTTCACGAGGCACCGGCAAGCCTATCCCTTCGGGACCGGCTTAGTCCATTGAAAGCCCTCATCAAAGTGAAGACCCATGCACAAGAAGATCAAGCCTTCGACTCCGTGCACGAAGAAGAAAGCTCGAAGAAGAAGAACCCTTCGACTCCGAAAACGCCAGAAGCAAAGGCCGGAGAAGAAGATCAAAGCGGCACCACCCCGTCGTCTCCAACAAGCCTTCGACTCTGATCAAGCCCAAAAGCCCGGAGAAGAAGACCGAAGTGTCATCACCCCGTTGCCTTCGACAAATGCCCGCTCCATCCACGAAGAAGAAAGCTTGGAGAGGAACACCTCAAGTCGTCGCTACACCCGTCGTCTTCAAAGCAAAGTCGATGCTACAACCGTCGTACGGAGATCGGTGCTATCCCCGCCGTCTTCAAAGGAACCCTTCGACTCCGATCACGCCAAAAAAGCTCGAAGAAGAAGAGAAACAAAGTCGTTGCTACACCCGTCGTCTTCAAAGGAAAGCTGACGCTACAACCGTCGCACGGAGATCGATGCCACCCTCGTCGTCTTCAAAGGAACCCTTCGACTCCGATCACACCAAAGAAGCCCGGAGAAGAAGAGAAGTCGAGCCGATGCCTAAACCGTCGAGGAAGCTAGAAACCTTGAAGAGGTAGCCACCGCCGTTCGAGGAAAAGATCAAGTCAACATCGAAGCAAAAGCAATACAAGAAGTCAAAGCAAAAGCCCCGGTAAAGCCCGCGCCAAAGCAACGCAAGTGCCAAAGCCAAGTAACTACGCCGGTCACAAGCAAAAGCACCGCATGTTCTAGCCGATACGACGCGAAGTCCGGAAGAACTAAAGCATTGTAAGCCTCTACCTGTCTACGTTCAAGCGCAAGCGCCAAAGCAAAGCAAAAGCCAGAGCCACGCCAAAGCCGAAAGCCAAATCCAAAGTCGACGCCAAAAGCACGATCGACGTCGCGAACCGACGATCAAGGACGTCGGTGTCTAGCAAGGATCGAGAAAGACACAAAGATCGAGGAACGAAGCCGAAAACCCCTAGCCGAGTAAGCACGAAACACGAAAGGGACATAAGCAATGGTAGATACTTCTTAGCCTCTCAAAGAACCCTCACCCTGTAAAGACATCTGTCCTGGGCAACCCCTTCAGAGCTCTCGCACGAATACCATGTGGAGACGCGGATCAAAGGGACCCTCCAGAGGATCTCTCCCACAATCTCCTGATCGAATATTCACCGCACCCGGCTCACCACCCCCGAGTCCCCGGGTCCCGGCCTCTGTAATCTACGTGTGTTTGTAATAAAGATGACCCGGATCTTTTTCTGCACATACAGATATCTGGCACGCCCAGGGGGACCTCCTCTCCTTTCATCCGTACGACTGAAGAAGTTGCTTCAAATTCACCATGGCCGGGACAAACAATGATGCGTTTGCTCCAAGACTTTCGCCAATCGCCGAGTCTCCGCTACTTCGACATGGTGATTCAGTAAACCCGGAGGGTGATGTTCCCCCTATGGTACACGTCTACACTCGATGTACTCAAACTCTTGCGGATGTCTTCATGCCAGAAACTGCTGCCAACGATGCTCGTCAAAGCGCTAACGAGGCCTTGGTGCACGAAGAAACGAGCCTCGATCCTGGAATCCATATCCAGAAGTTTGGGGAGGACCAGCCCCAACCCCAAACTCGTTCGGGTTCTCCAGCGAACGTTGCACCTCCTCTGCAGGGGGCAAACATCCGTCATCAAGCAGAAGCAAGTCGGTGCAACTACCTCTCCGACGATGACGGCGAAGATGCAGGCATACAACATCGAGACGTCCTCCTTCATCATCCTTCGTCCACTCTTCAGCTCCAAGTCATGCAAATGGGTGAACAAATAGCGCAAATCACCCGGATGATGAAAGAGAGGGACCGTCACATCAACACCCTGCTTCAAAGGCTAAGTGCGAGGGATGCTACAGCAGTCGATCAACCTCTTGCTTCTCCAGTAGCCGCTCCAGCTCCGTCTTCAGCTCCCACTCCTGCAGAGGTTGTTCCGACAGTTCTGACGACTACTTCAGCGCTCTCCTCGGTTCCCGTCACGGCAGAAGTCGTCGCTCTAGTACCAGTCTCGGTGGCTACACAACTTCCGGCAACGGCAATAATGAATGCCCAGCAAATACAAGCGTTGGTGGCTGACATGATGCGTTCCCACGATGGTAGTCTTCCTCCGATCACAGCAGCATACTCAAAGCCTTACACCACAAGGATCCAGCAACTACGCTTCTCCACCGGGTTCCAGCCACCGAAGTTCCAGCACTTCGACGAGAAGGGAAATCCACGGCAGCACATTGCTCACTTCTTCAAAACCTGCAACAATGCCGGCACATACAGCGACGAGATGGTGAAGCAGTTCGTTCGTACCCTTAAGGGTAATGCGTTCGACTGGTATATCGATCTTCCTCCAGTATCGATCGACAGCTGGGACCAAATGGAGAGGGAGTTCTTCAACAGCTTCTACAGCACCAGACGCATCGTCAGTATGACTGAGCTTACTGCTGTCAAGCAAAGGAAGGACAAACCGATGATCGACTACATCGACCGATGGAGGAACCTCGCGCTAAATTCACGAGATCGCTTGTCCGAAGACTCGGTTATCGAGATATGCACCCAAGGCATGCACTGGGGCCTACTCTACATTCTCAAAGGGATCAAGCCTCGGTCCTTCGAAGAACTCGTAACTCGGGTTCATGATATGGAGCTCAAACTAGCCAATCGTGGGGACTTGAAGAGCAAAGACTTCCCGAAGATAGAGAAGAAGGACAAGCCGCCGGCACCGAAACCAAAACAAGTCAACGTTGCTGACGTCGCTTCAACCTCCAAGCCACTCAAAATCGGTGGTAAGCTGAATCAAGGACAAGGAGCCGCCATACCACCGCCTCCGCCTCAAAGACATAGGATGACTCTCAAGGAGATTCCTCCTTCATGTTCGACCAGTTGCTACAAGAGAAGATGATCGAGCTTCCTCCTTCAAAGAGACCCAAGCAAATGCATCACGTCGACGACCCTCTCTTCTGCAAATACCACCGAGTGGTTAGCCATCCTATTGAGAAGTGCTTCGTCTTCAAGGAAAGAATCATGGCGCTCATAAAGTAAGGGAAGATAGAGATCGACTCCGGGGAGGTCGCTACAGCGAACATGACGTCCATCACCTTCGGGTCCTTCTCACCGGTGCTCATTGCTGCATGACAAGGAACACCTAAATTGCGCGTCAATCATCAAAGGCCAATCGCGAAGTCAGCTTCCCAACTGAAGGTCTTGAAGCAACAACAACGTGCTCTTGTGCTCGCTGAGGAGGAAACGCCATCGCCCCGGGGGCAACCGTCGCTCACACCAGCACCTCCCCCAAGCAAAGTCACATCTCAATGTACTTTCCAACGGAGGTATGAGAAAAGAGATCCAGAAGTCGGTCTGCTGGGCCAGCCCTCGGAAAAGTTTGACTATTATGTCCTCTACTCGACGCTTCTATCCATTTTGATCGAAGAAACCAAGCTCATCGGTTGGGGATCGGAAGAAGAAGAGGAATGACGGCGAGAAGGGCAAGACTGTGGCCTCATGCGACGCAACGATAACCTTCTCATATGAAGATTTGCAACTCGGAGCACAATTGCACAATTGGCCCGTCTACGCTCGAGATACATCAAGGAGAAGCCAGTCAACCGAATCATGCTACATTGTGGCTCCACCGTCAACATCATGCCCATCCAAACAATAAGGCAGCTCAGCATCACCGCTAACCAACTCTCACACAGCCAGCTAGTCATTCAAGGGTTCAACCAGGGCGATCAGTCCACCATCGGAATCATCCGTCTAAAGATTTCAATCGGCCCGCTCGACACAATGATCCTCTTCCACATCATTGATTGCCAGACATCGTATCGTCTCATGTTGGGAAGACCTTGGCTACATAAGAACGGTGTCGTAGTATCCACCTGGCACCAATGCCTCAAATATTACGAGGAAGGCATGGAGAAGTGCACCGTCGCTGATGATAAGCCATTCAACAAAGCCGAAGCATACCTTGCTGACGCCAAGTTCTATCAAGCGAGAGGCCTGGTCGCGGAAGCCCTTCTAGCCAAAGCTCCTCGAACCCGAAAAACTGAAGAAATCAAGCGGGATAAGACTCCTCCACCTGCAAATCCGATGCAACCTTCCGGCAAGGCTATACTCGAGGAAGCATCGAAGTCAAGACAAAGGATACGCATCAGCTCCAAGCCGAGATCTATGCAACATACTCCGTTGCCTGTCCAAACGATGCCAGTCCTGTGCCTCGCACCTCAATGGCTTCGCAAACCCGAGCGACCGCCTTCTACTTCGACAAGAGAGCCGGTCCCGCCATTATCGGAGGCCAATGTCATCACTCTGCAAGAAATGATGTTACTGTTACCTAGTCTGACGCAAGCTTCGAACCCGATCGGACCTGGCGGATCTATCGACATTAATCGACTCGAATTCAAGCCAAAAGGGAGTTGGGGGCAAAACACCACCAGGGTGTTGTTCAAAGCTGGCTACAATGAAGGAAGTGCTATGTAAATGGGCACACTTCCCCCAACGGCAATGCCACATTGGATAATCAGGACTCAAGCTCGTCTGTTTCAAAGCGGCGAACAAATTCTCCTGAACCGCCGAGGCATCGGCTCCTGTCAAACCCCGATGGTCGTCAAGATTGCAACGAAGAAGACCTTCACCTCCAACTACAATAAGGTGAAGATGGTAGACAAAGCAGCTGAAGGATCGACAATCTTCGATGCACGCTCCACCTATGCCGGTTGTCCCGATAGAAAGAGAAGACGACGACGAGCTCGATGCCGAGCCATACTCCAGAAGCAAAACAAAAACAGTCAAAGCCGGTTGAATCTAAAGCGTACATCCATGTTCGAAAGGCTCGGGCCAATCAAGCAACCAAAGAAGAGGTCGGTGTTCGATCGTTTGGGAATGCCAGTCGAGGACATCGTTTCAACACCCGCCCACCCACCCATAACGGCCGTCAATCATATCTCCGTTATAGAAACTGACCACGATGATACTTCTACTTCGGACGACGAGTTGCAAGATGCCCCGCCGGTCCTCGAAGAAGGGGGGCAGTCCACCGTTGATGACTTGAAGGAAATCAAATTGGGTATAGAAACGAAGCCTCGGCCTACATTCGTCAGCACACTCTTGACTCCTGAAGAAGAAGCTGCATACATCAAACTGCTCCAAGAATATAGAGATGTCTTCGCATGGTCCTACAAGGAGATGCCGGGTCTCGATCCTAAAATCATAGTGCACCAGCTCAGCGTCAAACACGGAGCTAGCGCCATCAAACAAGGATAAAGACGCTACCGGCCGAAACTGGTACCCCAAATAGAAGACGAAGTAAACAAGTTAATTGAAGCCGGCTTCATCCGAGAAGTCAAGTACCCAACATGGATCTCCAGCATCGTCCTAGTCAAAAAGAAGAATGGCCAAATCAGAGTGTGCGTGGACTTCAGAGACTTGAACAACGCATGTCCGAAGGATGACTTTCTGTTGCCAATCACAGAGCTAATGGTGGACGCGACGATAGGCCACGAGGTGTTAACTTTTATGGACGGATCCTCAGGCTACAACCAGATCCGGATAGTACCTAAAGATGAAGAGCTCACAGTATTTCGCACACCAAAGGGAATCTACTGCTACAAAGTTATGTCATTCGGCTTGAAAAACGCAGGAGTGCTACGCCAACGAGCCATGCAGAGAATTTTCGACGATATTCTTTATCAAAACATGGAGTGCTACGTCAACGACCTTGTTGTGAAGTCTAAGAAGAAGTCAGCACATCTGCAATATCTCAAGCTGATCTTCAAACGGCTTCGAAGGTACCAACTCTGCATGAATCCACTTAAGTGCGTATTCAGAGTCTCCTCAGGCAAATTCCTTGGCTTCGTCGTACGACATCGAGGCTTTGAGATAGATCAATCCAAAATTGATGCTATCGTCAATATGCCCGCACCAAAAATAGTGCGAGACCTCAGAGGTCTCCAAGGGCACCTGGCGTATATTCGAAGATTCATCGCCAACCTAGCTGGGAAGTGCCATTCGTTCAATCGCCTTATGAAGAAAGGAGTGCCGTTCAAATAGGATGATGCTTGCCAAGAAGCTCTCCATAACATCAAAAGCTATCTACTGAAGCCGCCAATTCTATCAACGCCAATTCAAGGAAGGCCGCTAATCCTCTACATTAGCACCCAGGAGCAATCCTTGGGGGCACTCCTGGCTCAAGACAATGAGCTAGGCAAGGAGACAACATGCTACTATTTGAGTCGCACTCTCATTGGCGCAGAGCTAAACTACTCCCCGATCGAGAAGGTCTATCTGGCACTCATCTTCGCTACAAAGAAATTGCGACGCTACATGCTGACTCACACCGTCAGACTCATCTCGAAAGTCGACCCCCTCAAATACATCATGTCAAAGCCAGTGCTCTCCGGACGTCTATCAAAGTGAGTGTTACTACTCCTCGAGTTTGACATCACCTTTGTGCCACAGAAGAAAGTTAAAAGGGCAAGCTCTCATGGACTTCCTCGCAGAATATCCTCTCTTGGCAGAATGGGAACTATCAGAAGATCTTCCAGACGAAGAAGTCTTCTCTATCGACGTTGCCCCCTCCTGGAAGATGTTCTTTGACGGCGCAGCAAAACAAGACATAACTGGAGCAGGGGTTATCTTCGTCACTCCAAACAACGAGATACTCCCCTTCTCATTTCTATTGTCGGAACCGTGCTCCAACAACGTGGCAGAATATCAAGCTTTACTCATCGGCCTTGAACTCGCTAATGATATGAAGCTTCAAGGACTCGAGATTTTTGACAACTCCCAGCTCGTCATTCAGCAAGTCGTGGGGGCATACGAAGTCAACAAGGAAGACCTAGTGCCACTGCATGCGCTAGTTGTGGAACTTCTCGGCAAGCTCGAGGTGACTTCCATTCAGCATGTCTCAAGAAACCTCAACCAGTAGGCTGACGCGCTCGTAAACCTGGCGGCTACACTCCCATTTCCAGAAGAATGTCAGCTCGTCATCCCCGTTTATAGAAGAATAGTGGTTACCAAAGAAGACAGCCCTGTCGGGATTCCAGTTCAAGCCAATGAGGTGCACATCCTTGAAATTGAAGAGCAAGACTGGAGGCAACCTTTCATGGATTATCTCGTCCGTGGTAAACTCCTCGACGATCCAAAGCGCAAAGTTGACATTCGTTGACGGTCTCTGAAGTTCTACCACTTCAACAATGAGTTGTACCATCGAAGTTACGATGGCACACTCCTGAGGTGTCTCGCAAAGGAAGAGGTAGAAGCAGCACTGAAAGAAGTACACACTGGAATCTGTGGCTCGCACCAGTCCGGTCCAAAGCTCTACTTTTATGTCAGGAGGATGGGCTATTACTGACCCACCATGATTAAAGACAGCTTGGAGTTCACGAAAAAATATCACGCTTGCCAGCTACACGGTGATTATATCCGTCAATCGCTAGAGCCTTTGCACCCAACAATCGCATCGTGGCCCTTCGACGGATGGGGACTCGACATCGTCGGTCCCTTGCCCAAGTCATCCAAGCAACATCTTTACATTCTGGCAGCAACGGACTACGTCTCCAAATGGGCTGAAGTAATACCTATACGGGAAGTTAAAAGGCACTCCGTTATCAACTTCATCCAGAACGACATCATCTTTTGATATGGAATCCCTCGCTACATCATAACGGACAATGAAAAGCAATTCAAAAATGCTGCTATCAGCCAGTTCTGTGCCAAGTACGGCATTAAGCAGAAATGCTCAATAATGTACAATGCTCCGGCCAACGGACTGGCAGAAGCCTTCAATAAGACTCTTTACAAGCTTTTGGAGAAAACTGTCTCAAAGACAAAGAAGAATTGGCACGAACGTATAGGTGAAGCACTATAGGCCTACCGCATGTCCTTTCGCACTCCAACGCAAGCAACTCCGTACTCCCTCGTCTATGGGGTAGAAGTCGTTCTTCCGCTCGAGCTTCAGATCCCATCGCTCAGGATAGCAATCCAAGAAGGCCTCACCAGCGACGACAACGCCCAGCTCCGCCTAGCAGAATTAGAGGCCCTGGATAAAAGGCGTCTCGAAGGTCAGCAACGTCTGGAGTGTTATCAGGCCAGACTGACTCGCGCCTTTAACAAGAAGATCCGCCCTCGATCCTTCCAAACAGGAGAACTGGTGCTGGTAGTCAAATGCCCCATCATTCTCTCACATCGAGGAGGGAAGAAGTTCGACGCCAAATGGGATGGACCACATACCGTCAAAGAAGTCTACTCCAGCGGTGCTTACCTCCTCACCACGTTAGAAGGGCTTACACTCAGCCCTATTAACGGCAAGTACCTCAAAAGGTACTATAACTAAAGCAAGGCCATACTCCTTGTAAAAAAAAAAAAAGGAATAACTGAACTACGTGCGACTTGATCCCTCTTAGGAGGGTACGTAGGCAGCCTACAAAGGTTCAGTCCAGGTAAAAAGAAAAACACACCAACGTCGTCATAGAAGGCCAGCCCAGAGGAGAACGAGTGCAGATCCACAAGTCCAGTCAGCAAACCAAAAGATGACAAGAATGTCAAAGTCCTTGAGGCGATGAAGCGCCTCGCCTTCCGTAGCTTACACGCGCTGCAACTCTAGGGGTAGAGAAGCCTTCAACTTCCGACGCATCGCCAGCTATGCACGTTGCGTCGCAAGGTTCGCTCCGGAAGCATTATCGATCACTCCACCAGCTTCCGACACTTTGTTAGTTCTTCACGCCGCCTTGCAAGCTCTGCTCTAGACGTCTTCTCGATCGCTTGAGCTTTCCCCAAACAGAACTCCAGCTTCTAAAGCGACGCATGAGTAGCAAGTCGAAGTCCTTAAGGCATCGAAGTGGCTCGCATTCCGTAGCTTATATGCGCTGCAACTCCAGAGATAGAAAAGCCGTCAACTTCCGACGCATCGCTAGCTATGCACGCTGCTCTGCAAGGTTTGCTCCGGAAGCCTTCTCGATCGCTCCACCAGCTTCTAGCACTTTGTCAGCCCTTCTTGCTGTTTTGCAAACCTTGCTGCAGAAATTTTCTTAGTCGCTCGAGCATCCCCCAAACGGGACTCCGACTTCTGAAGCGACGCACGAGCGGTCTCCACCTTCTTCTACATCTGAACCAAGTCTGCATTAGCAAGCATGTGAAGTCCCTCCAGCCGACGTCTCTCTCCCTCGGTCGTAGCTAAGCCCAAGGAAGCGTCATTCAGCGTAGACTGTCACAAGCAACGAAGCTAGCTACCCTCCAAGAAGGTGTGTGTCTAGTCTGCAAACAAAGAGTCATCCGCCTTGAAATCCGCCAGGCTCGTGCAAAAGCTCGAGCCCATCTGAAGGTCGTCAGTCCCTCAAAGTCAAAGATCTGAAGGATTGGAACTGTCACTGAAGTCAAATGCAGTAACCCAAAGATAGGCGGATACATCGGCGACAACCGCATCCTTTGCGACCTCAAAAAAAAAAAGGAAGAGAAAGAAGATGAATAGTCACCTCCCCTGGCCTCCGACGTCTCCGTCTCGTCCTCACACCAAGCAATCGTCACCACACTCGGCTTCGTCTTGTCCTCTTGTCGTGCCGTTGTCATTACGCTCCCCCACCGAGAAGATGACAGCACTCCGCTAAAGAATCCTTCGTCTCAAAGCTACAGAGGTACTAAAATTCCCCCCGAGGCCAGGAGTCGACACCATATCAAGTCAAACGGGAGCAGATCTTCGAAGCCACTACCGGTGCGGGCACAAAGTCTTCAGCGCAGTGGTGAAAATGCAGGCTCAAACCTGGGCGAAGGAGCTTCATGGAGATCGGCTCGTCGGTGTAAACTTTCTCGCTTAGCTTCGGCATCCTGCAACTCGCATCGGTGAATCCATCCTCTATGATGCGCTCATAGATAAGAATCCAGAGCATCGACAAAAGGTCTTCTCTCCTCGAAGTACAATGGCGAAACACCCGAGTAAGGGGGAAGCAAAGGTACTTACTCCCATAGGAGAAGTCCTCAGCTATCCACCCCGGCGAATCCATCCTCTGTGATGCGCTCATAGATAGAAATCCGGAGCATCGACAGAAGGTCTTCTCTTCTCGAAGTACGGTAGCGGTACACCAGAGTAAGGGGGAAACGAAGGTACTTACTCCCGTCGGAGAAGCCCTCAGCCATCCACCCCGGCAAAGTCAAACCCTCGAAAGCTCGGATCCTGAAAGAATACAGAAAGAGTCGAGTCAAGACAAGCAAGAGGAAGCTGCACAAAAAAAAGGGCGAAATAGAGAAAAGGAAAGAGACCCACAGCTAAAAAAAAAGCCTTAGGGGCCCGCAACCCCCTTCCCGTACGAGACCACGCAAGAGGGGTGGGGGGGCGCAGCCCCTCTCCCCCCAATTGAAACCAGACAACAGGGGATGGGGGGCCCTATAGCCCCCTCCTTCTTCTCCTCCGATCCAGTCGGGGGGGGGGGCGCCGCCCGACTCGCGCCCGCAGCCGCGGCTGCCGAGTCCCCCATCGATCGGCTTGGGACCCCGCACCGTCGCCGCACACCCCGGCCACCGCGCTCCCCGCCCCGGCCGACGTCGCCCACGCCCTGCCCTGCACGCGCCACCTGCTCGTGCCCCGCGCGCTGCCCTGCAACGCAGCACCCCGCGTCGGTGCCGGCGCCCGCGCTCGACTGCCGCCACCCGCGTGCCGCTTTGACCCCCGTGCCGCCTGCGCTGTAGCCCGCACCCGACACCGGCGCGGCACCCCGCGCCCAGCGCCCCCGCTGCTGCCGCTGCCTCTGCAAACCAGAGGAGGAAGAAGAAAGAAAGAAATGAAAAGAAAAGAAAAAAAAAGAAAGGAAAAGAAAAGAAATAAAAGAAGAAGAAAAAGAGAAAAGAAAGAAGAAGAAGGAAGAAGGTGGCGAAGGCGGACGACACCTCAGCCGCGCTCCTCCGTCCTCCTCGCCGCGGTCGTTGTCGCCCCGTTGCTTCGGGATCGCCTTCGCAACAATCTTCAAATCGCGCACCATCGTCGCCGCCGACGACGAAAGAGGCGACACCAGGAAGACGGAGCAAGTCGCATGCAACCACGGGCATCACTCTTCCGACGGCGGTCTCCAAAAGCCGGCAGAGCCTTCGCAAGAGCAAGGTGTTGAATGAAAGGGGTAGTGGACCTTAAATAAGCCACTAATCCCATCCAAGAAAGAAATCAATGACAAGTGCTATGCGTTTCCTTACGTACACAAGTTCTCCGCATTTCCGCCAGCGCACTCGTCCTTGAGGGGGCACTTGTAGACACACAAATTGTGTCTAACCCGGACCCGACTCGCATGCACCTATCCGGAGGCAAACTTGACACGCACTCGAATCCAGACCCGACTCGCATGCACCTATCCGGAGGCAAACCCTATACGCACTCGGACCGGACCCGACTCGAATGCACCGACTCGGAGGCAAACCCGACACGCACTTAGACCTGGACCCGACTCGCATGCACTGACTCGGAGGCAAACCCGACACGCAAACCGGACCCGACCCGCACCAAATAAAGGGCCGAATGAGCCCATCCCCAAGTGGGGCCCACCCGGCCCCCTTCTAGAAATCCGAACCCCTTAGGGGGGGGTGGCCGGCCATGCAAGAAAAGAAAGAAAAGAAAAGAAAAGAAAGAAAAGAAAGGAAAGAAAAGAAAAGGAAATAAAAGAAGAAAAAGGAAACAAATACCGCCATGTGCGGATCTACACCGATCCCTCGATCCGACGGATAAGAAACGAAGCCGGTTCACCATCGACTTTATGTGCAAGATTCAAAATAAACTCAAAAAAGGATTGAGCCATAACTACCCCACCAGAAAAGGAAAGCAAATAAAGGATTATTCCTCTCATCAATGGATGAATAAATCTTGGGTAGTTATTGGAGAGATATTAAAGGGATTCAATAAATCTTCCCATATCTCTCCCCTCCCCTCCTTCACCTATAAATAGAGGGGGAGGAGGAAGGCTCAAAGGGGTCGAAGACGAAGACAAGGCGAAGGAGCTTTGCAGAAGAGAAGACGCATTTTTCATCGACCCAAGGCTTCACAAGGCACCGACAAGTCTATCACTTCGGGATCAGCTTAGTCCATTGAAAGCCCTCATCAAAGTGAAGACCCTTGCACAAGAAGATCAAGCCTTCGACTCCATGCACACAGAAGAAAGCTCAGAGAAGAAGAACCCTTCGACTCCGAAGACGCCAGAAGTAAAGGCCAGAGAAGAAGATCGGAGCGGCTCCACCCCGTCGTCTCCAACAAGCCTTCGACTCCGATCAAGCCCAAAAGCCCGAAGAAGGAGACCGAAGCGTCATCACCCTGTCGCCTTCAACAAACGCCCGCTCCATCCACGAAGAAGAAAGCTTGGAGAGGGACACCTCAAGTCGTCGCTACACCCGTCGTCTTCAAAGCAAAGCCAACGCTACAACCATTGTACGGAGATCAGTGCTACCCCTGCCGTCTTCAAAGGAACCCTTCGACTCCGATCACGCCAAAGAAGCCTAGAGAAGAAGAGAAGCAAAGTCGTCGCTACACCCGTTGTCTTCAAAGCCAAGCCGATGCTACAACCATCGCACGGAGATCGATGCCACCCTCGCCGTCTTCAAATGAACCCTTTGACTCCGATCACACCAAAGAAGCCCGGAGAAGAAGAGAAGTCGAGCCGACGCCTAAACCGTCGAGGAAGCCAGAAGCCTTGAAGAGGTAGCCACCGTCGTTCGAGGAAAAGATCGAGTCAACATCGAAGCAAAAACAACGCAATAAGCCAAAGCAAAAGCCCTGGTAAAGCCCTTACCAAAGCAACGCAAGTGCCAAAGCCAAGCAACTACGCCGGTCATGAGCAAAAGCAATGCACGTTCTAGCCGATACGACGCGAAGTCCGAAAGAACTAAAGCATCGCAAGTCTCTACCCATCTACGTTCAAGCGCAAGCGCCAAAGTAAAGCAAAAGCCAGAGCCACATCAAAGGAAAGTCAAAGCCGAAAGCCAAAGCCAAAGCCGACGCCAAAAGCATGATCGATGCCGCGAACCGACGATCAACGACGCTGGGGTCTAGCAAGGATCGAGGAAGACACGAAGACCGAGGAACGAAGCCGAAAATCCTTAGCCGAGTAAGCGCGAAGCACGGAAGGGACAGAAGCAACGGCATATACTTCTTAGCCACTCAAAGAACCCTCACCCTGTAAAGACCTCTGTCCTAGGCAACCCCTTCAGAGCTCTCGCACGAATACCACGTGGAGACGCGGATCAAAGGGACCCTCCAGAGGATCTCTCCCACAATCTCCTGATCAAATATTCGCCGCACCCGGCTCACCACCCCCGAGTCCTCGGGTCCCGGCCTCTGTAATCTACGTGTGTTTGCAATAAAGACGACCCGGATATTTTTCTGCGCATATACCCGGTAACCCAAATACCAGTTTTAACCGAGAATCATGGGAAAAAAAAATTAGTACGACTCATTTTACGGTGCTGATCTATCACTTAATATGTTAATATTTCTTGTCTGTGCTATTGCATTAATTTAAAAATATATATTATTTTGAAAAATGTCCAGAGTATGTTTCGAACCTAGCCAGGGGTTGGTACCCGTGCACTTGTACCAGTAGGTTGTGTAAGTTTTTTTTTTTTGGAAAGGAGTAGGTTGTGTAAGTTGACTACCAAAAAAAAAAGAAGAGGAATGTCAGTTGACTACCAAAAAAAGAGAGGAATTTTTTACTTACACCTTTGTTATTGTATGTTAATTGGGCATATCCCTAAATTAATCATACTTAGGCATACATTTTGTTGATGTATGACTGATTTTGAGACCCTTATGTTGCAAAATTTTCCTCCGCATCTCGAGTTTAGCATGGACCCCTGATGGGTCAATTAAAATGACATCGTGTGTGGGAATTGCCGAGTGGGTCGGGCTTCACTCCCGGAGGGATTAGTCCGAGCCTGAAGTGGGCCATTGCCCGAAAGGTTTCGGGACACCCGCCGATCTCAAAAAAAAAAAAAAAATGACATCGTGTGTGAGTAACATGTGTTGGGGATAAAATTGTCTATCCTCTATTGATTCATGCAAGTTACAGGTTCGCCGCCAGAGTGAGACTATTGCAGAGATGCAAGGAAAGGAAAAATGTCAGAAATGAACAGCTCCTTCTGAAGCACAGACCCTTCGATGTTTTAGTCACTCTTTCGAAGAAAAAAACAAAGGGCATGCTAGAGAAGGGGGGAGATAGGTATAGGTAGGGGGACTCACAACTATTTTTCCAACCATTTGAACAATGCCGCAATTGGGCTTTTATAGAAGCCCGGAGTTTGGAGACATTGACACGTGTCCAAACACGAGGCAGTCAGGTAGGGGGTGGGAGTGGTGCAAAGGGCCTCCTCTCGGAGCAGTCTGGGTGCTATTGGGGTGGGCGATTATGCCGTTGGGATGCCAAGTCATCAAGGGAGAAACTCCACACAGCGTGCTAGCATTGGTGCAAAGATATCATGCCAGAGTAGGGCGCCACCACACACTGTCCTCTAATTGGTGTAGGTTTACACTTGCATTGTACAATGAGCTGGTCGAGGGATCGGAGTAGAGCACGGCGCCCTCCTTCATCACGTGTCAAATCTCAAAAGAACAAAAAGAAGGGACATCATCAAAATGATCCAAATATGATCAAACACGATTTGGATCACCACCCCAACATTAGCGCATCCTCAAATGGATTAGGGCTGCTCAATGTAAATCCAACCCCTTCGAAAAGTAGGTCCTTTTAGATCCGATTCGGCTGAGTCTGGTCGAGGGAACAATTTTTGTTTGGAGTAATGCTATCTCACCAACCCCATCACCAACCTGCTAGGTGGCATCCCTTGATTGGTGGAATTATGGACCATGGGATGAACCCTAGGGGGATGCCGCCAGTCACCACCCTTGTCGAGCACAAATCGTTCATTGTCACCCCTATCGGCCACCACCCACCGCCCGCCACCCCATTGACCACCATCCGCTATCCGCCACTGGTGGTGGCCGATGGTGGCTACATTTCCGTTGGGTTCATCCCATGGCCCATAAATTTGCAATTAGAGGATGCCACCTATCATATTAGTGATGGGGTTGGTTAAATAGCATTAGTTGTTTGTTTGAAGAACCAATTGTAATTTAGGACATACTTCTTAGGTCGTGTTTGGCCAGGCTTGTTTCGTTTCACCAATTGGGGCTCACCTGCGGATACGCTGCTACGTGGAGGAAGATTGGAGAAGAGAGACGTGCCTTTTTGCCGGAGATGTACAGTGGCTTAGTGCAAGAGGGTCCCCATTCCACTCTGCCAACACATGTAATACCTAATAAGCGGGGTCCGCTAACCCAATAGGAGACGACAATGAGATGATTCCGCTAAGCCAAACACAACACAATAAGAAGGCACGTTTGGTAGCTAGAATATTCAACTTAAGATCTGGAAAAGTAAAGTGATTCCCTTACGTGAAACAACTTTGTTGTGCACTTTGTTGTGTTTGGTAGGAGGGCATTCACTCAAAAATCATATTTCGTAATCACCCCATCCTATATAATCGGTGGGAAAGTAAGCGGTAGCTCATTCTTGTCTCTCCCCTTGGTAATCTCAGCCCCCCCCCCCAACAGGAATAGCTTTCCCTTCCCTAAACTAAAAGATTCTGGCTACCAAATGAGGGCTAAGGGTAAGAGTTAGCATGTTTGTGTGTGTGAAATGTTGACAGAGCTTGCAGTTTCGATTGCATCTCAGCGGTAAAAAACATCTACTTCTAATTCCGGAGGCTGCAAATTTGATCTTGAGTGACATCTCTTTGCCCTTGTTAGCAAAATTTTAAGGCTTCGAGATTCAAGAGCCTGGTCTATCTGGAGCCCCATTCACAAATAGACAATCCACTGACCATGATGGCACAGCTAAAAAAAATAAGGGGAACTTAGTGATAGTTCCTTGACAAAGGAATCAACTCGCAATAAGCCCTCCTACAAGTATTGCAATAGCTCCCTCTCGAAAACTCGCTGGACCAAATAGGAAAAAAACGCTCAGTCCAAGTTCATTAAATTTACACTTCCTATCAACTTAACACAAACCATTTTTTGCATTAAAAAACAATTGAAATCACTCCAAATTTTTGATTTGAAACCACAAAACAATTTAAAAATTTTATGAATAATTTCATTGAAAAACTTTATTATGTCAACCGACCAAATAGTTACTCTTTTTTACCTAATTGTTACTCTTTATGTGCGACATAGAATCAGCTTGGTTTTGCATAGTTAAATACATTTTTTGTCACAAAAAATAATCATATTGTGACCATACGAGCAGAATTACCGCTACAATCAATTGACAATTAAAGAATTTTACTATATCAAATTGTTACTCTTTGCCAACAGATTGTTAGTCTTTACTAATTGTCAAATTAAAAATTATGTTATCATATGTGCGTGGCAGAAGGAGCCCTCGTTAATCAAATCTAACCGATTTTTGCTCTTTAGCGATTGTTAAAGTTTATCTGTAGGGGTAAAATTGTTATTTATAAAATCTCGTTAATACATGTGCATGGGAGAAGGAGCTCACATTAACCAGAGTCCAACTACAGCGGCTTAACGTTAAGGTCAAACTTTACATACCATTAACGCTAAACAGAAACCTTTTTAAGGAGCTAACGATTATAACCCCAAAAAATAAAGATAGATCTTGACAAAGCATACGATTTGGATCTCGTGATGTAAATATCCACCGTGCTGCCCCCGACCGTCTCCAATTGTTGGCCACGCCACTCTTCAGTTAACGTTGCTGCCGACACCGAACACCATCGCCCATCGCCGGACACCACAGTGACCGTCGGCCTCGAGCCTTGCCGGGGTTCAGTCTTCAGACTAGTTCCTGTGTGGTTTTGAGTTGGGCTTTGGTCGAGTTAGGGGTAGCCCACAGCCCGCCCAAAAATACCTTTGAGCCCAGTCTCACAAACTGCAACTTATCTCTGCATAAAACCGACCTAACAAGGCCCGGGCATCAGGATGGGCCCAAAACTGAATCAGGCCCATTTACAGCCCTAGCTTCATCTCTGGGGTCCGTTGGCCGGCAATGGATTAGGGAGCCCCATCCTCGTCGCCGTGCTGAAGACGAAGTAATCGGAGAGGACGCAGAGAAGCCGCTGGGGAATTTGGTCTCTCTCTCTCTCTCTAGTCTAAGCTGCTGAACACACTCTCTCTCTCTCTCTCTCTCTCTCTCTCTCTCTCTCTCTCTCTCTCTCTCTCTCTCTCGTAAGAAAATGGTGTCCTTATCGATTCATGGAGGTAATCTGAGCGCTCTCATCACCCTCCCCACCCCCTTCAACACCACCCTCTCGCCCAAAACCTCATTCTCCCCGAAACCCAATTCCTTATCTCTCATCACCCTCTCCACCCCTTCCCCCAAGAGACCCAGGAGCCTCCTCCCATCCGCATCCGCCGCCGTAGCCGAAGCCCTCGAGGCCGCCGGCGGCGGTGGCGACGCCGAGAAACAGGTCGAAGAAAAGGAGGTGCCTTTGTCTATCCCTCCCCTCCCCCTTATCTTCTTGCCTTTTGGGGTGGATTGTTTGAGACAGAGGAAATGGGTTTCTTTGCGTGGTGGTTGCAGAGGCTGGGGGTGGTGGTGAAGGTGATGGAGAAGCCGAGGCTGGTGCTGCGGTTCATTTGGATGGAGAAGAACATCGGGGTGGCGCTGGACCAGGTGATCCCGGGCCACGGCACCATCCCTCTCAGCCCCTACTTCTGGTGGCCCCGCAAGGACGCGTGGGAGGAGCTCAAGTCCAGGCTGGAGGAGAAGCCATGGATCTCCCAGAAGCGCATGATCGTCCTCCTCAATCAGGCCACCGACATCATCAACCTCTGGCAGCAGGGCGGCGACGCCACCAAGTTGTAACTCTCCATCCCATTCCCACCATTGTTACTTTGTAGTTGTTGAGGTCTGTTGCTCTTAAGCTCTGCATCGATCATTTCTGGATCTGAAACTTCTCGCTCTTGATTCATTAGTGACGAAACTGAGGATGTGATTATGTTTTTATAAGCAACCAATCAATGAACAACTCTCACATGGTTTGATTAATTCTTCTTCATCACGATACTTCCCTGCTACATTGAAACTTCTGCTCTTCTTTCTTTACCTCTAGATAAAAATCCTTACTTAGGCATGATGGGATCATTTTTACGACACCTATGCCGTCTGAATTGGTCAAGGTTTGAGAATTCGGGTTCGGAACGGGCAAAACGGACTGGTTTGGGTTCGGTTTTGGGTTCGGGTTCGGTTGTTTTGGCGAAAAATATTAAAATCAGAAGAAAAAATGTCAGAAAAATAGGGTATCCTTCATCCGATACAGGCCTGAATCGATCGTCGTTTTAGATCCAAAACTTGTGATATGTGAATCATGGCATAACTACTAACTACATATATGCCATTATAACTTATTGAATGATGATGTGGACCAAATCCTAATTAGACCTGATTCGGTGGCAAACAATGAGATGCAGTACTATCAAACTGCAGCCTGCATTAAACTTCACCACTGCAGAAAATTAAATGAGAAACAAAGCACAATAGAAACCCACAAATAGAAATGAAGTTAAATATTAGAGAATAAGAGAAACTCTAGATTAGGAGTTCCCAATAGATGAAATCAAAAACTAAACCGACAAGAATTTGAAGCCTTCTTTGTTACACGGGCATTGTGTATGCTGAAACATAGGATTTTCCGATTGATTCCCCAAAAACTCTAGATCAAAAGTGGTATCTTAGGGTTTTGATTTGATCGCGACCCTACGACGGAGCTGACGAACTTCAGGCAAGACGGAGATGTGGTGGCGGATCTTCGAGACTTCGAGATGGAGCGCCACTGCATCAGGAGCGGCCGATCTTCGTCGAGATGGAGCGGTGGTGGTGGACTTAGGGTTCTCGAGGGAGTGAAGAGAGATCGGGTGAAGAAGAGAACTGAAGCCCTCGCTTAAATTCACGATTCGGGTTTTATTGGGTTATAAAACCCAATTCGAGTTTTAATACCTCCGATTCGGGTTTTGACCCAAGCCGGCCCGATTCGACAATTGTTTTAAACACAGACGTATCCCACTATGTATTTGGCCGTATCCTTTCCATATCCGACTGTATCCTGCCGTATCCTTTTTTTTTTTGAATTATTATTATTGGATACGATTGAGCCGTATCCGACACGTATCCGTGTCCAATACGAGTACACAAGCCCTGTAGGCATATCCGTTCTTCATAGCTCCTAGATCTCTTGGGGAAAGGGGTGGGGAGGGTGATGAGAGAGAAGGAATTGGGTTTCGGGGAGAATAAGGTTTTGGGCAAGAGGGTGGTGATAAAGGGGGTGGGGAGGGTGATGAGAGCGCTTAGATTACCTCCATGAATCGATAAGGACACCATCTTCTTACTTGAGAGAGAGAGAGAGAGAGAGAGAGAGAGAGTCCAGTGGCTTGGACTCGACGCTGCTCCCGTAACCAAATTCCCTAGCGGCTTCTCTGTGTCCTCTCCGATTACTTCGTTCGATTACTTCTATTCTCCGTATGTTAGAAGTTCTATTGCCAAAACGGAACATTCAATAGCCTTTATAACTTCCTATTTAATTTTAGGATAAATTACATTATTACACATAGACCCCCTATAGTTTGACCGATTATTACTTTCACCCTCTCATGTTTAAAACGCTACAAATGCCCCCCTATAGTTTCTATTTCCTTGCACAAACACCCCCTTGGGAGGGGATGAAAATGATATGTTCTTCAAACCATAGGGAGCCATTTGTAGGTTTTAAATAAGATGGGGTGAAATTGATAATCGGTCAAACTACAAGGGGTCTATGTGTAATTTACCCTTAAATTTAATAGTCAATGGAATTCAGAGTGTTTTCTGCTTAATATAATTAGACGCTTAATATTCCTTTTTTGCATGTTTCTTCTTGTAGTGGTTCAATGATTTTCTTGACTTCTATCGGTTTTCTTAAAGCAAACACATCAAAGACATAACAGAGCAGGCACTGGTTGGCGAGCTGACATCCTTTATGCTTATACTAAAGAGAAGGTGAGTTTTTCCTTTTACTTTTACTTTGTCCTGGTTGACAACATAGTATGATGCCAAACATTTCTAGTTATCAGCTATTGCGGTTTAACCTTTTTGCTCAACACTTCCACCATAAATATGATACTGCTAGAAATTTATGCTCAAGCATTTTGGAGGTGCGATCTCTATTTATCTTTTTAAAATATTAACAAGTTTTGTCTCTTTGTTGTATCTTCAACAGGTCTAAGGTTTTAGAAAAGCTTAATTTGGTTTTGAAGGTATTTTATTATAGTTTTAATCTTTTACATAGCCAATAATTACATGATTAGGGCATTTTAGACCACACTGATAACTAGAGATGACTGTGACTTAATGTGGGTGGTGACACGTCAACAAGGTTGCGCACATGGCATTGACATGGTCAAGAGCGCGGCAAAAAACCCATGTTGTCGAGAAAAAATAAAAACAGAGGTTGGGGTCACTTAATGTGTTGAGTACGATCAAGTGGCATAAGATTGAAGCAAGTCTTGGCATGAGTTTGGTGTTCATATAGACATCCATGATGGCCACCAAGTGATTGGTGGACATGGGTGGGACATAATCGTGTTGACGGTGAAGGTCTCAAGGCAAGACCTGAATTATGAACATTGTTCCTTGCACTATTCCCATGGATGAGTACAAGGTGGTGTTGAGGATATTCTTACTTGACAAGGCCAAGGCTATACCTGAAGTGAGAACGCCGCAAGGCTCCATGCAAGATGCTCACATTGTACACGGAATTGAATGGACGGCAAAGAATGTATCAACTATTGAGAGGATTGGGAGTCCTCCATGGAGTGGGCAATGGGCGAAAAATTATGGCTCATGACATTAATGAACTGTTTGTGGCCGAATTTGAGAAGGGAAAGGCGTAATAGGCTCCTTGCATGGCTCTACATGGCACGATGGTAAGCTGGTCTACATGAACAACTTGCATACAATGAGACTAAGGAAGACTCTTGTGTGCAACAAGCCATGAAGGCTCGATGCGACAAATTTTCATGACATGTCGATCTAACCCTCTGTAATGGTGTGCGCTTGTCAGTGTAGTCAAGGTGTTGCCTAGGCACCGCCTAGGTCACTGCCTAGGCGCTTTGGAGCTCCGACCGCCTAGACAGTGGCTTGGCGGGCGGTGGAGTCCAGGCGGCCGCCTAGGCCACCACCTGGGTGCCGCCTAGGCGCCTACTTTTGTAATTGTTTTTTTAAAATTAGTCGGATTCAAATTGAGTTTTCTTGGATCCCGTTTGGTTTTATAGGTCCATGTTGCTTTATATATAGCCAACACCATACCATCATTAATGGAAAAAAAATATTGTGTCAATACCCTCAGGATTTGAAGAGAAAAAAAGTCGAAAGAAACATATAAGGATTATTCATATAAGAGTGATGATGGTGTAGATGGTTAGATGATTTAGATGAGTAATTTTAATTGTTTTTTTTTGGATACGTGGTTGTGAAATGTTCCAAAAAACAATAGATTATCTAATATGGTTATATTTCTGCTTATGATTATTTACTTGAATTTATGGCTATGATAGGATTATGTTGCTCTTACTGATATGTGATTAATATTTGCAACGTATAATTATTGTGGTTGACGCGTGATTCCTATTTGCTGCAATAATAATGGTTTTGTAGCTTACCATACGTTCTGGATCATACCCATTATCAAATAGTATTATTTCGACCATATCTCTCTAGAAATTAAATTTTATGATGCATAAAATCACAAATTACTTATGTATATATATGACTTATATTTATTTAATATGTTTAATTTTTATCGCCTAGGCCTCGCCTAGACTTCGCCTAGGCACCGCCTCGCCTAGGCAGACCAAATTGTCTAGGCATCCCCTTGACTACACTGACGCTTGTACATGGTTTAGGAGAAATTTTCCAGTGGCCTTCCCTAAAGGTTGGAAAATATGGAACATCAGGAGCTAAGAGCCTATGGGCTTCTCTAGAGGCATCTAGAAGATTCCATTTTGGTGGATTTTTTATTATGTGGGATATTGGAGGAATTCCATGAAAACCTGGAAGACTTCACATGTATATATTGCAAAGAGTGGATTTTAGAAATGTGTAGCATTTCTATGTATTTCTTGGCCAATGAATGAAGGCCATTTGGCACAACCATGCAAGAAAGTCTATGTGTAAAGGAAGCTCGATACTCGTGCTCTTGTGTGTATCTGGTCCCTCAGTTATAGGGTGGTTGCCTAAGTGTCTAATACAAAGGAATGTTCTCTAGGTCTGAGGACAAGGGCTTCAACAAGGATGGCTTGTCCATAAAGAAGTTTGTGCTAGTGTTGTACAGATTTAATTAGTTGTGTGGAGTCCATGACAACTAACATTCAGGGTAAACGTTCGGTATGAATAGCATTGTTCCTCGTTCATATACACAACTGTATACCAGAATCGCCATTTGTGGGATGCAATAGTGAGCATTAAAATATCCTTAATGTTCACGAAAAAGGGGAGGTATGAAGCAAACTGAAATGAGATATGCTCCTCCACATTGTGATGATGCTTCTTTTGATCTGTCGTCTTCTTTTGTTCGCATCAGAAACGTTAACGCTCATCACAATTTTCTTGGGTTAATTGTACGATTGAAACATTGTATGACGAACATTTGGACATAATGGGATAAACGTGTCCAATGGGTTGCACTCCCCTGAGATATTTAGGGCTCAGTGGAACCTCATGTTTTAGGGGTGGAGCGTGACATAGATACAAAGGCCAGATAAGAACGAGTCCAGAACTGGGTCAGCTATGGGGATGCGCGTTGCGATTGAATAAGAAATTGATGATTTGTGTCATAAATCAGGGAGAAATATTCATGAATTGT
Source organism: Chamaelirium japonicum (assembly GCA_947650365.1). Lineage (NCBI taxonomy): Eukaryota > Viridiplantae > Streptophyta > Magnoliopsida > Liliales > Melanthiaceae > Chamaelirium > Chamaelirium japonicum. The sequence goes on from OX393549.1 coordinate 79,758,162, forward strand.
TTGAGATGATTTGATCATGGTTATGGTTTGTTTTAAAGCATGACGAAAAAAACTGTGTTAAAGGATTTAAAGACTGCTTGCATAGATGGGGGATGTTGATGCAGACGAGCTTCTACGTGCAGATTTCTACAGCTGATGGCGTATTTAGATTCCCTACGGAGATCCATGAGGTTGATCGCCGATCCGTCTGCATCATTGGAAAGCTATTTTGATTATCTATGACTTTGGTTTGTTACTTTTTGTCGACCCGACTTGTGGATCTCGAGTTATTTATATTTTTATTTCTGGTTTGGATAGGTGCGAGTCATGTTCGCATCCAGTTCGAGTCACAAATGCCGAATTGACTCATTAATAAGTTCTATAGTAGCCGTAGGATCTTCAGTCGAGATATAATCTCGATGGATGGAATTCAAAAGGAAGCCAAACAAACCCTAAAGGGGTTAAAAACCCCTAAGCCGCCCCCCTCCTTCTCTCTCTCTCTTCTCGCAGCAATACTCGCGCACCCCCCCTCGGGATGCGTGCCCGACTCCTCTCCTTTTCCTCTCATCCATGCGGTCTTTCCCTTTTTCTCTTTCCTTTCCTTTTTAATTTTCTCTCCCTATAAAGCCCCCCAAAACCCTAATAGCCGTTATCGATTGATGATGAATTAAAACCCTAGAACGGGGAAGCAGGTTCGCTTGTTCAGAGCCTCATACGAAGAATCATCTTGTTTCTAGTTTTCTTCTCTTCGCAAGCTTCTTCCTCATCGCCACACTCTTGTTTATGATTTCGCGGAAGATCGACGTGGAGATCATCTCTTCCTCAAGATCAATTCATTCCGGCTTCTTCATTCCTTTCTTCAGGACCATACTTCCTCTTTCGCTCATTCATCTACAACAACAGAGTCATTGATTACGGCTGTACATTGACTAAAGCACGGTTTGAATCGTCCTTTGATATTTTCATTTAATAAACCTTGCTGATTTTATTTGGTATTTTCAATTTATTTGGTTTCTAAAGAATCTCATCCATAGGGTTATATTTTGCTCATATCTATGTTTTGTTGAGACTTTGGCATTATGTTTGAGATATTGTCATTTAACGTATTGTAGGAATTTTATTATTAAATCTGGAATTAATTGTTCATATGTTAGTTTTATTACTTTGCTAAAGTAAACTTGTTTGGATATGATTGGATGATGATTAGTGCTCTTAATTCTTGCTGAAATTTGTATAAAGACGTGCATAAATTTATCTTTAATAATTTAAATTCAGTACTTGTGTTCTTTTAAGCACCCTGCATGCATCAGATGTAGTAGCCCTTGATACAAGTGAAAGGCCTTTTGTTTGGAAACATCATATATGAAAGGATTTGAGAACTTCCATTGATGGAGAATGTAGTCCCTGATAAAAAGTGGAAGGTGAAAGAATTCAAATATATGACCCCCAAATAGACAAGGGAGGGCTCGTCGATCTTCTCTATCGATTCGTTGACCAAAACATGAGCGCTGCCGGATGATTTCAGGATGCTAATCGACGCGTGCTACCATCTATTCTTCTTCCTCCGACTAATCCTCTAGACTAGCAAAATCATGTAGGGTGCCTTCTTTTCATCTCCCTTCACTTAAGGAAACAGAAATGATAGATTTCTACTTATATGTCCATTGACTTCAGAGGGACAAGTGGGGAAAGTTGTTTCATCTTTTCATTTTCACTCCCTGTTCTTTTGAGAGGAAGGGACTTAATTGAGAGGTTTGTTTTATCAGTTCCTTTCCACCTGACTTAAGAAAATGAGGTTTTCGTCCAAATTCGAGAGGAAATGAAGTAGGGCCGATGAAATGAAGGGGCCGTAGCTGGATCCATTTCCACCGACACCCTTATAGTAATAAAACTGCGGAAGTAGAAATCAATGGTATCTAGAAGTCGCCACACTTATTTTGTGGATCTACGGCCCTCCGAGGATTGCGTTATAGCTTGAAGGGCAATCCAGACTAAATAATCCATCATACCGGTGACGGCCCTTGCCATGACGGGCAACGAGATCTAGGGCTGCAACTCGGGTCGGGTTAGGTTGGGTTGTGGTCAATCCTAACCCAACGCAAGGTCACAGAATCTCAACCCTAACCCAACCCAACCCGGGGCAGGGTTGATAAAACCCAACCCTATATAACCCTAGACCAACCTATTTAGCCCAACTCTAACCCAACCCGGTCAGGTCGGGTTAGGTCGGATATCACAACTTATTTTATCAATTTTTGAAGATTACCTTAATCTAAGTAAGAGATTATTTTTTAGAAAAATAAAAAAGGAGAAAGTAATGAGGTACTATCCTAGAACTTTACCATGGATATATTATCTATAAACCAAATCTAGAGATGATAATTTATCATCAGTCATGTATGGAGAATATTAAATAATATAAAGCAGAATCAACTTGGTTCACAACAAGTATAACATGAAAGACATGAAAAGTAAAAAATAAAAAAACTTGGAGAAATGAATAAATTGATTATTAAAGAAATCTGATTCTGTGACTCACTACATATGTGTCCAATGGTGGGTTGTGGCCCCATTTGAACAAAAAAAAAATCGAAACACATATATACTTAACCTAATGTAAAACCAGCGGCCTCCCTATCTTATACTTAACATGTTCGGGTTAGGTTGGGCCGAATCCGAGGGATTAATCCTAACCCAACCTGGGTTCGGGTTGGGAAATTTCAACCCTTACCCAACCTCAGACATTAAAAAATCCACCCCAACCTGGCAAAAACTCGGGATGGTTCAAGTCGGGTTCGGGTTAGCCCAACCCAAGTTGCAGCCCTTACGTGATCTCTTCAGTAACGTCTAGATGTGTTCTGTCGAATCCACGAATCCAAGGAGTATGTTGAAATTAGGTTCTTTCTATTGAGGAGCATTCCTTCAAAGGGGGGCAAGAAATTTACATTTACTTATCCATAAAGAGACTCATAAATCCATAAAAAACACAGTAAAAGTAATTTCTTCTGAAGTAGGTTTTTTTCTGGAGGGTAAATAAGTAAATTTCCGGTCCTACTACCGTTACTGTTTTTCGGGCTGGGGTACAATCAATAGAACTCCCATACTTTCTCAAAAGGAGTAATTAACCATTTTACCCCTACACATAGATAGGTACAATGATAATGACCGACGACAAGATCGGTATAGTGATAAGGACTGATTCAAGATCGGTATAGTGATAAGGACCGACAACAAGATGGTTTAATTTATACCAAGTCCTCCTATTTGAAAAATATCCATTTTACCTTTAGATCGTTTGTAAAATAATCATTTTATCCTTACATACAATTGTACAATGAAATCATATGAAAAGTAACATTTTGGTTATATGGAGTAACATTTTCTATAATGATTTCATTTGTAATTTTTTTTTTATAAAAAACATGATTTGATTTTTTAAAAAAATTGCTATATGGAAATCACTGTAGCAATTGTTATTTTTTGCTACAACTATAGCAATAGTTTTTTTTTTAAAGTTTGCTACAATGAAATCACCGTAGCAATTATTGCTCAATTCCGTAATAAAGACTAACAATTGCAGACTGTTACTCTTTTGCTACACTGAAGAGTAACATTTCTGATTTTAGTATCAGGGACAGTTTTTATCATTTATAGTGGAGAAAAGTCAACGCAGAAACTTGCTCTAAAAGCATCTTTATTGGGAGGGACCAGGTCCAAAGCCATCTTATTGTATGTCCTTTATACTAAACCATTCTGTTTTTAGGGACTTATCACTAAGTCCCCCCCCCCCCCCCCCCCCCCCCCCCTCCCCCACTCAAAAAAAAAAAAAAAAAAAACCCCCTACTAACAGATGTTTATACAGATTGTGCGTCAGAATTTCCCTTTGAGGGATGTGAGAGAAAGAATTAGAAAACCCTAAATTTTGACTAAAATGGGTTTGTGGGCTCCTCCTATCCGCACGGGAAGCACTCATTATAATTTCCATTAGAGTAATTGCGTGATTGAAACATCTCATGACCACAGTATGGGCACGCATTACTTAATTGGACCGGTGGGGCACACTCCCCCGAGTGTGCGGGGCCCCACCGAACCTCATCCACACGTTCAGGCGTGGAGCCGGGTGTGGATAGAAATTGCCAGATAAGAACGAGTCGGGAGCTGGGGTCAGCCCCGCGGGTGCACTTTACAACCGAGGTCCACCTTCTAAGTGTCGAGATTAGGGACCACCCCATGTTTCGCTAGTCCACTCCCACCCCACCGAAATCGTCTGCGGATTTTGTCCACCCCGGGGTGGACCCGATCGGGTGCCACTAGGGCTGGCATTTCTGGATCCGACATGGCAGACCTGACACGAATTTAGGGGGTCGGGATCTGTGTTAATCGGGTTCGGGTCGTATAACGGATCGACACGGTAGATCCATTTAAAAAATGGGTAGGTTCCGGATTTACTGTTTAGACACGGTAGGCCAGTTTAAGATTCAATGGATCGGGTCGTGTTTATCTGTAATAGGATTATAGGCTAATACTGTCACTATTTTTTGTTTGGGATATATTTATAATTAAGTCAAATGTTTTGGGTTTAAAGCCAATTGAGTACAACCTATGTGTGAAACGGATCTTATCGGGTCTATCTATTTATAAGCGAATCGGGTATGGGTTTAGGATCTAGACATGATTAGTTAAGCAGATCGGGTCTGAGTAGGGATGGTAATTGGTCGTGTCAGGTTCGTGTCGTGTCCAAAACCTCTAGACCCGGACCCGACCCGTTTAACTAATCATGTCTAGATCCTAAATCCGTACCTGACCCGCTAATAAATGGATAGACCCGATAAGACCCGTTTACCACCCGGGTCTATTCAGTTGACCCGACTCGACCCGACCCGACCTGACCCGAAAGACCCGCTGGTATTATATATTATAGTATCGAATTGCGGGTAGATCCGACACGATCCGTTGAATACTAAACATGTCTTTTCGGATCTACCGTGTCTAGACCCTAAATCCGGACCCGACCCGTTTATTAAACGGGTCTATCGTGTCGACCCTTTTACGATCCGAACCTGTTTAGCCCAGATCCAGACCCGCTAATTTTGTGTCGGACCCGAAACTGCCAGCCCTAGGTCTGAGTCTAGCGGTTTTGGACACGACCGGACACGATTCATTGTCAGCCCTAGATGTAGGTGGTGACCCGTGGGGCCGGACCAATGGGAGGCTGAGATGAGGGTGTCAGTGTCGAACCATGGGTGCACGAAAGACCTCCCACCGGAGTCCCGTCCTTAGTGCTGAAAACAATGCGGGTGATGGAGGTATAAAGTTGCGGAAAAGATGGACCAACAAGGGGGGAGGGAGGGCAGCAAAGGCGTAGGGCGCGATGGCGACGGAAAGGGGACGGCTGTCGTCGGATATGCGGAACGGGTCGACATCAAATCCAACACGAGTGCGTAATAAAAGTTGCGACAGGGGGACCCAAAGTGACCCTCCACCACCCACGTATTAAGTGTCCCTATAGCCCTTTAGCCCACCCACCCGACACATCTAATCCCAAACCACCATGACAACGAAAACGGTCCCAGCCCACAACACCCAACCCATTTAACCCAATTATTTTTCCTATTTTCAGCCAAATTATATAAGCACTATAATATCCTCTCACCAGCGGTGCATCCAACAACTGATGTGGCAATCAATGATTGGATCATACATCGCAAAGTAAATGGATAAAAAAAAACCCCCCTAGAGTCTGAAGTGGTGATGTGGGCCTCATGTGATGGCCTATGGAGTGGTAGGCCCTACGGGTATTAAGTGGGGGTATGGTCCAATCATTGATTGCCATGTCAGCTATTGGAGCTTGTTGCTTTAACTTACTGTTGGAGCCGAGTATTGCTCCTGTTTGTAATGCTCTACTAGGGCCAAGGAGCCCCATCCCCAACATGCTCCATCATTGTCATCACGAGCACGTACTACTATTCATTCGGAACGAATGTTTTTTCAGAGAAATGATCCGATACGGCGTCTCATACCTAAGGTGACGCATCGTCACAGCCATCCGATGGCAAGCAACCCCTTCAAAATCGCTAATGTTTTAACAGAATGATGTTTCTTTACCACCCGGTCATGCATCATGCATCGCAGCCGCACGATGGCAAGCAACACAATCATATAGTGATGCACGCCATGTGGGGGCGTGCGACCGGGACCTACCGATTGGAATAGATTTGAACACTTTGCCTGTCGGTTAGGTCAGAGCGCAATTCACTAGTCGAGACTGGATGCAACGGACGGATATTCTATTTAAAAGTAATCGGTAAAGCATTCGGGGCAAATATTTTTTACATGTAACCACATGTGCTGCTTCGGAGGCCTTTCCTTTTTTATTTTTTTAATAATTCCTTATTGGGTTAGTGGCATCCTTAATTCACCCTTTTTCTCTATTTTTATAGTTAAATTGGCTCTTCTTTTTGTCGAAAAATAAATAAAAAAAAGTCTGGAGGAATTTGGAGAGGGGAAGGATCGATCGATCACACACACACAAAAAAAAAAAAAAAAAAAAGCAAAGAGCGCGAAGAGCTCCTGAGGATTGAATAACACATTAATCATTTTACAACATTCCTTCAAAATAACGGCATCACAGGCTTCCCGTGCGCCCGGAGATTTTGATTGCTGTGTCCTCCGCTCCTCTACGCAGCCCTACTCACTCTCTCTCTCTCTCTCTCTCTCTCTCTCTCTCTCTCTTGCTGCTGACGTGGCCATCGCCCGTGTCGACGTCAGACGTATGGTACATTTTTAGAGTCCGAGTAAGATGTAGTACACCAGCGTTATGGGCAGCGCGATCAGCATCCCAAATATAACCCTGCAGCGACAAAAAAGGGATCAGAAGGCGTCAAAGTACACAGGAACTGCGAGCAGCTCACAGTGGAAGCTAGAGAGAGAGAGAGAGAGAGAGAGAGAGAGAGAGAGAGAGAGACGCACGCTGTGCTGAGGATATCGGGATGCACGCCGTACTCCTTGGCGAAGACGAAGGGGACAATGCCTTGAGGTAGAGCCGCCTGCTCCCCGGCCGCGTCCGTCCCAATAAAGGAAAAGGGCAAAAAAGGGTTAGGGCTACAAGCTAGAATCCAAGCCCATGGGCCCGTAGAAAAAAAAAAAGCTTGGGTCGATCCATGGGGGTGGCAATGGCATGGTGTCAGAAGCGCTGGTGGTTGTGGTGGCCATGCCGGTGGGTGGAGGTATGGAGGGGGGTGGGGAATGCTGACCTGTACAATGGCCACGTGCAAGAGGACGCCACGGAGACCGACAGCGAAGGAGGCTGCCGCCATGACAGCCGGGCCGACGAGGAACCTGACGGCCATGGCGAAGGACGCCACCGAGTTCCCACACGCTATGATTCTCGGCTGCAGCGCCATGAACAGCCCTGCAGAGAGAGAGAGGAAGGGTAGGCGGTTAGACGTAGCGCCGGGTAATTAATCGCAGCCAGAGAGTAGTGTTTTGGCCTGGATACTGACCCAGGCTGAACATGGCCATTCCGAGGCCGGCGTCCGACAGTATGGAGATGGATCGGGACACAATGGCGGGCATCTGAACGTGCCATCTGCGGCGCCATCAAACACCAACAAGAAGCAAACAAAAGAGAACCACATGGTCATTTATTACGTTCGGGAAAGAAATTTGATCTAACCCTGCGCGCCCACTATACTGTGGTTGGGTTGTTCAGTACTGGTGCTGATGTTGGGTTGGTGGGTGTTCTTACCTGTAGGAGACGAGGGACCAGACGATGCCGATCAGGCTGGAGTAGGTGTTGGGGTTGCGGATGAGCTTCCGCCACACCATGATCAGGATCAGCCTCGTCATCACGCTCGTCGGCGGGAGGGCCGCCCCCCTCCCTCCTCCTCCTCCTTTGATCGTGCCGTGATCCTTCTCCCCGCCGCCGCCGTCTCCGTCCAGCGCCGCCCTGTTTCCGAAGCTGAACTCGTCTCGCTCCAGATAGTCGTCCCGTTCTCGGTTCTCTTTCCGGCCGTCCACTGCAAAGCCACTCCACCCGACTCCACTTTAATGAATAAAACACTAGAAAGAGAGAGAGAGAGAGAGAGAGAGAGAGAGAGAGAGAGAGAGAGAGAGAGAGAGAGAGAGAGAGCACCTTTCCCCGGTGAAACGGCCATTCTAACTTCTTTGACGGCAGCAGCATTAGGATCGGTGGTCGGAAGACAATACTCCTGGTTGTTGCCGAAGACATCGGAGACAGGAGAAGCGCTGGAGCTCCACACGAACATGTGGAGATCCTTGGTGGCGCCCTCTTCGGGCTTCAGTAGATGGGTTTGCCCGTTGGCCTTCCTGGCGGCCATTGGAGCTGCTCTGGGGGCCGGCGTCGCCGGAGAGAACACGCATGGGTTCGGAGCCGGGTAGTGGGGGGCCGACATCGTCGGGGTGGCTGCCGCTGGCAGCTGGTAATGGAACCGGGACTTGGTAGCCGGCGCTCCGTTGACCGGGTTGTTGGTAGCAGCAGTAGGGGCGGCGGCTGTGTTGCTGTGGTCTTCCTCGTAGTTGGAAGGCCTCGGCGTGGTCGGCCCCCTCGAAGCGGCGGCCATCATTCCATAGGCATCGCCGGGCCCGAAATTGGAGCTCCGTCCGGCGGTGGAGTAGAGGTCGGCGTGGTTGAAGCTGGAGCCACGTGGCGTCGGGTTCCGCGATGACTGCAGTGAGTAGATCTCGGCGTTGGTGAGGTTGGAGGGGCGCGGGGTGGTGGCGGAGAACCCCATCGACCGCCGGGAGTAGATGTCGGACCGGGAGGCGTTCGAGCGCCGCACGGTAACGTGGAGCCTCCCGTCCTCCTTCACCTCCGTCTCCGTCTCGAGGGCATCCCGCCGTCCGTCGAGCGATAGGACGTCGGAGTCAACGGCGATGGACGCGATGGAGCCGGCCGTGTCGGGGAACTGCTCGGAGATGAGGAGGCGGGCGGCGCGGAACTCGAACATGAAGAGCATGAGGGTGTACCAGATGATGCACTGGAGGACGACGATCTGCACCATGAGGCTCCCGGAGAAGTCGCCGTACATCCCCTTCAGCAGGGGGATCCCCATGACGAGGGTGTTGGGAAGGGTGGAGAGGGAGAAGAGGGTGATGGTCCACTCGATGCAGCCGTGGCGGCTGAGCCTGGCCCAGGCCGCCAGCGCCGCCAGCATCAGCAGCTTCTGGAGGGTGTCCGCCGCGAGGAAGCGGAGGTTCATGGCGTAAGGGTCGTTCATGGAGATGAAGTGGAAGGAGAGGAGCGGGACGGCGAAGAGCGCCACGAAGCGGTTGATGCCGGAGCACTGGTCCGGCGAGAAGATCCGCCACCACTTGACGGAGCCGTAGGCCAGGATCATCGCCACGTAGAGCGGCACCATCGCCGTCATCACGTGGTAGAAATCCAACACGCTGATCATCTTCGCCGCTTCTAGCTCCGGCCGAGATCGAGCTTAAACAGTAGCAACGGAGCTGGTGGGAGCTGTGGTGATTAAAAGGAGCCAAGCGGCGAGTGTGGGGGGTTTAGGCGATCGAGGAGCATGTGTTCTGGTTTTTCATTTGGCGAGCAGGATACCGGCAGAACGGTCGATTAGAGAGAGATAGCGTCGATAGCTGCGCGGGAGTTCCCGGTCTCCCACGCTTGGACTCGCCCTCCCTCTCTCTCGCTCTCTCTTCTCTCTCTCCTCTCTCTCTCCTCTCTCTCTCTTAGTTTATCCTCTCCTTCACCCTCAGCTTTTGGATCTTCCCTTGTTTCTTCCTCACCGCTGTCCTCCCATTGGTGGAGTATGGGACTTTAGATAAGGGTTTGTGTGTCTCCTGAGATGAATAGTTTACTTATTTATAATATTTTAAATTACACTTTACCCCCTAAAGTTTAGCTCGAAAATACTTTACCCCCTATAGTTTATAAACTACAATTTGCTCCCTTCACTTCAGTTTTGATCAGATAAAAATAATCAAATAAGAAAATTAAGTACATGACAAAAGGGTATTGAGCTAATATTTAAAACTTTAGGGTTCAATTTGAAACAAAATAAACTACAAATGGATTAAGTGTTTTTAAGTAAAAACTTTAGAGGGGGCAAAGTGTAATTTACTCTTTATAATATTTATAAAGAGAGGTGGCTCCTTCCTTCAACGAAGCCCCACGCTTTAGCTCTTTATTGTCAAGTATTTATATAATACAAATAATATTCTTTGTTTTATTATTATTATTATTATTTTTATTATTTTTAAAATTTTAAATTATAATTTTTTTGTTGAAGTCCCACTAAATTTGAGGACAGAAGAGGACAGGGGGAAGAGGCCGACTAAAGCTGTGAATGTGGGGAGGAGGTGACGCGTCAGTCTCGAGTGCACACTTTTAGTTTTTTGGTATATAAAATAAAAGTAAACCAGAAGTAAAATATTACAATATTAGCCGGGTGCCTTTTTAAAAATATTTTTGAGGGCCAGATCGAAGGGGGGGGGGGGGGGGGGGGGGGTCTGTCGGGCTCGCCTGGACCGGAGCCAGCGTCGTTTTCGGTTCGGTTATCTGTCGGACCGGATTTTGTGTCGAAGGGGTGTGAATAAGATAGTCCGACGTCAAAATCAACGAGCTTGCTACAGCCGGGCGGTTTAATAATTACGTAATGTGACAAAGGAACGGAAGATTAGAGTAGGTTTTTTGATAAATAGAGCACGGTTATTGCGGGTGCCACTCCCCCCTTGGAGAGTTAGGGTGCCACGGGGGTGCGGTTCGATGCGCGCATGTGGCACAGACGGTATATAATCGTCCGGTGGAGTGTACCTGTAGTTGGGGCTTGACGCGAAGCATTGGGCCACAACGCAAGAGTCGAGTCGTATAATCGGGACTTGCTGTTATGATCAACTTATCACAAGGGCTCAACTTGTCTCCATTAACGGGTTTGTCGATTAATGTCCACTAATGGACCTAATGCGGCTGCGTCGCGACAATACGGTCATGGTGGAAAGAGGAGGATTATGCGAAGGATTTTGGTCCGTTAAAATCCATGATCTAAAGGGAGCACATCATGAAATTTCGCCCGGGTGAGTTTGAGCCAGATACAGAGATAGAACTCCGAAAAATTCGTCCGAGTGAAATTTTGTATGGCGGGCAATTCGCTCGGGCGAAACTGGCCTAGGGCGCACGGGCCGTCAGATTCGATCAGGTTGGTTTTTGTGCTGTTTTTAGGATGCTATTGCCATATGTTTGCTTCCCTTATAAAAGGAGCTATTTTATGTTTTAGAGAGAAAAGAAAGGATGGGGACAGAGGAAATCCGGTATATGATTTGTCGTAAAGAGAGAGAGAGAGAGATCGAGGAAGGACGGAAGAGAGAGAGAAGAAGAAGAAGAACAGAGGAAGAAGGAAGAAGGGAAGAGACAGCGGAAGATCGTATCTGGGTTCTCCTTCAAGCTCATTCGAGACTTCATCCGGATTTTTTGATGCGTCTATTGATGATATGTCTTCTGGCTCAGCATCTCCAACCTCGACCGACTCTTTCCACTCATTTATCCCCATCGATCGACCTGCTCATAGTTTGTATCCCATGATGACCGTTCACGGGTAGTTCCAAAGCGCAGCCAGCAACGCAACTCAACACAACGGGTCCATTTCCCTTTCAGAAACATCACATATCTATGGTGCCCGGGATCGAATGCTTTTGGACCGGATCCATTTTCAGTTGAGAAATGCTATTCAGTTCGAAGGTTTTTCCGATTCCGCTCAACCCGATCGATGTGGCAGGATACTATTAGCAGTGCTCGAGATTTAAATATCATTAGTAAAATTCAACCACCACTTGTATGCTACCACATCAATCAGGCTAAGAGGAATAAGAAACCCTTGGGGTTGAATAGCACTTTCTCTTTTCAGTTTAGTGTCTAATCACAATTTCATCACATGGTTTGGTCCTTATCGGATTTCGGGTCCGAAGGCACTTGGATTAAAATATGGCTCGGGTAAAATCCGGCGGGAAAAAGGGGTTGGACATTGGTGATGATGACGACGACAACGACGACGTGGTTGGGTTGGGCTCAGGAAGGCTCATCCGCCTGAAGGAGGGGGACTCGATATTCCCTCCCGCGTGCGCCTCCCGCCATCATCAACTGCAGAGCAATCTCGTACTACTACAACCCCGCAAATGCTCCACCCCCCTCTCGTGGGGGGCCTCTTTGCAATTATAAAAATGCTAAAGGGGGGTCGAAAAGAAACGGAAAAAGAAAGAGAGGCGTTTTATGGAAAAAGCCTGGTCGGTTTAAATCGTTATTAGATTCTTTGATGCTCTGACCGAACTTTATGTAAAGAGGGGAAGAAAAAAAAAATTGTCTTTGAGATGCTTTACAGAAACTGATGATCAAATGCTTAGACAAAACTATGAGTAATGCTATTTGAACATGTTGCGGGACAACCTCGCGTGCAACCTGCGGTGGCGCGGGGGTGTCGGGGCAGGGCTTGGTGCGAATGCCGATGCATACAGCGCCGGCTGACGCCCCCTCTGCCACGGCGGTTGTGGGCGAGATTGTCCCGCAGTATGTTCGAGTAGCATTACTCCAAAGCTATATGATTCGATGAGCGGAGAGGCCTCTTTGTGTGTAGATTTGATGACGAACTTGTTTGTGTTCAATTATGTAATAAGATGATAATGATCCCCCCCCCCCCCTCCCCTTCCTTCCTTCCTTTTTGTTTTTTCCTATTCTTTGATTGAAAACCGTTGGCCAATTAATGATGCTATTCAACCCGAAACACTTAACCCTTGTTTGATAACACTGAAACGGGATCCGCGGACCTGTGTTTCAGTGTTTTATCATAATTCGTATGTTTGATAACGTCGAAGCAGTTTCGCTCTGATCCGTTTTTCATTAACATTGTAAAAATTTCATCGGAGCCCAAGGGTCGGATGCACTTTTCAACGAAACCCACAGCAGCGGTCTATGTTTCACTAAAAACTGTCATCCGCTTCGATTTCCAGATCAGCGTTATCAAACAAGGGCTAAGGATCCGTTTGGTTGAGATATTTATAGTCCAAATCAAACTACGTACCGTATTTTGGATTACAAATCCTGAACGGATGTGATGGAGGTACATCACGCGGTTTGAACATATGGGCAAAATAGTATTTTCCTGTAACTCAATGGAAGTAGGTTGGTTTTAGAAGTGGGCACCCACCCAAGTGGGCACACTCATTAGACGGGTGGAGAGGGAAATCGATCCATCATGAACTTGATCCTAGAGGATTCTGCAAAGGACACAAAATGTGTGCTATTTGTTGGGGAGGACCGGTCAATCTTCAAGACAAGCTGCACAAGGAACAATACGCCTCCTCTGAGGATATTAAAAAGAGTCCTTGAATGTTCGAGAACAGGAAAGCCGTGCCATGAAGTTGAAGACCTCCCTTTGCTTGGTGGTTAGGGTTGAGTGTGATTCATCGTCGGGAGTTGGGTACGTGCAACGGACGATTGTTGTTACGGGTCTGTTCTTTTAGTTTTCAGGGAAATAAAATAAATGAAACACAAACCACAAAAATTATACTGTTATTTCGAATAGGGAAATGGATCGTGGAAATCGACCAAGATCGAGTGGTCAACCATGGTCGACAGAGGTCGAAAAAATCCGCCGGAAGATCGCTGGAGATCGAGGAGGTTCGCTGAAGGTCGACGAGATGGACTTGAAGGTCTTCCATGGTCGAGGAGGTTTGCCGGAGGTCGAGGAGGTCCGTCGGAAGGTCGCTAGAGGTTGAGAAAGTTAGCGTGAGGTCGACGAGGCCGACTGGAGCTCGAGTAAAAATTGCCAGTGAGATTAGGGTTTTGGAGTAGAGGAAGTGAAATAGATTTTCTTCAGGTTTTGGACGGAAACTAATTTCCCTGATAGCAAAAAAATTTCAAGAAAGGGAAATAAGATTTTATCGTAAAAGGACACCGGAAACCGATCAGAAAATTCCATTTCCACTCACTTATTAATTTCCTTGCTCTATTTCTGTGCAAAAGAACAAGCCCTAAAAAAAAAGGGTAAAACATTCGTGTTACGTGACATTTCCTTGCTGTAACATGGTATTAATCATGCATTATCGGTATAAATATTGATTTGCTAGGATGTGCTATGAACTCTAGGTTATTGCTGTCCAAGCAGAGGATGTCGGGCATCCGACGGTGGCAAAACACAAAAAAAATTGCAGAGGGTTGGGGGAAGAAGTTGCACGAGGATGAGGCTGATCGGGTGGTTCATGTTGCACTGCACTATTATGTGTGCGTGTGTTTTGTAAAAAAGATCTGACTGAGTTGATGCTAGACCAGAAGTCGAAAGGCGAGAGGGACATGAGAAATGGAGGGCCTACTTAGGCTTATTGCATGATCCATCCACTCAGCTAATAAATGCTTCATAATGGAGTCGAAGGTCGGACTCTTTCCACCATGTAGGGCAGGTTCTGAGCATGGTCATCGTGGGCCATCACCCCAAGCACCGCAATCAGGGGGACCTTCAAATTTTTTTTTAGTGTATACTTTAGGACAAATTGGGCACCTAGCGCCAGGGACTGAGAAATGGTTCAAAACAGGCTCACCCCACTTGGGAAGAAGACCCTCAATCTCTAGGCTTTTGCCTTGTATTTGGGTCCAAAACCTAAATAAACATTTGTAGGCTCTACACGGGGTCCAGCGTGCAAAAAAATTATGCTCGTTACCCATTAAAACTGCTCATTCTCGAAACAACGAAACGTCAGCGTCAAAAATCTGCACGGTTACCAAAAAAATCTTCTCTCTCTCTCTCTCTCTCTCTCTCTCTCTCTCTCTCTCTCTCTCTCTCTCTCTCTCTCTCTCTCTCTCTCTCTCTCTCTCTCTCTCTCTCTCTCTCTCGTTCGATCGGTAACTGTGATATGTTTTTCAACATTTCGTGGCCCGCCATTCTTGATTCCTCCAATTTCTCTCATAGGTGCATGTTCTCCCTCTTGCTCTCACCGTCATGCAGTATGATCGCCCATGGACACCGTACGGACGGTAACCCCACAGCCATATGTGACAGCCCCCAGCCTCTTCGTGTGTGTGTGTTTGTGATAGGTACCTAGTGACCGCTCACAACTGGCAGGTCTGTAGTAGCATCCAGCCCCCCCCCCCCCCCCCCCCCCGCCCCCCCTCCCTCCCTCCCTGCCCCTCCCTCTCTCTCTCTCTCTCTCTCTCTCTCTCTCTCTCTCTCTCTCTCTCTCTCTCTCTCTCTCTCTCTCTCTCTCTCTCTCTCTCGTGCCTTAGCGCGCTCTTCGTGTGTGTGTTTGTGATTGGCAACCGGCGACCGCTCTTGGCCAGTGACTCTGCAGTAGCTGGCTTCTCTCTTGCATGCTCTCTGTTTGTCTATTCGTGACAGGGCCATCTCGAATCCGACTTTGATCATTGATTCACTAATTATTATTCACTCGAGTCCAAGGTAATTTTAGTTCTTTTTTTTTTTTCCTATAAGTTTGTTGTCTGAAAATTTTAATTATGTTAATTTTAATACAACAAGATATATAAAGTAATACTTTGCTTCTATTGATTTTTTTACTTCTATATTAATTTTATACCTATTAGCATGTATAAAAGGGTCATATTTTTTTTTATCTTTGTCCTAGGCCCAAAAAATCCTCGGTACAACGTCCTGCAGCCATGGCATGACATATGCTAAGGATTTTGTTGGCTAGGGAGAGAAGGTCATGTACAACTCAAAATTTCAATAACTTTGAATTATTGATACCATTTTGTCATTGATTATTGCTGGATTGGTTATTGTGAGTCGCCCAAATTGATGGGATATATTAGTCCCACATCGACTGGGACCTGGGAAACAGTGTCTTCATACCTCCTATGTGGACCTCCTCTTATGTCCCGTGTTTTGAGGTGAGAGTGTATCAACAAGACCGCAGACCCGCAGGCCCGAATCTGATCAACCGTCAAATATTTTTATATGATCAACCTTCGAGTTCTTACTATACGCTGCATCGTGTTCGGTAGTGTGTTTTCAACTTTCTTCACTTCAGTGCTAGACAGCGTGCTTTGATTTATGCACATGAAAATTTCTTCCACCACCGCTGCTTTGGGCAATTGGTTGTTGTACCACTCCTAGTGTGCATTAACCCGGGTTCGACACCCGTTCTTTGCTCGGTGTGGCGCTCTCGCTTGTTAGTGCGGTGATAATTCTTGGGGCCAGGTGGGCCCTTTCCTTCGCTCAGTGTGGCATTCTTGATCGATGTAGCGACTTCTTGTGGGCCAGGTGGGCCTTTCTTCTGTGACTGTTTAGATGTACACCAGTGTGGTGACTCTTGGGTTTAGATTGGGCCCCATGATGTACCAAAGAAAAAGAAAATTCTTCTATGGTACATAGTCAAAATGGCATTTTGCTTTCCCCTAACACTATTTGGTGAACTCACAAGTTCCTATATTCTTCTGTTGACTTTTGTAAGAAAAGTAAAAGAAGAAAAAAGGCCAGGGGGTTGGGGTGGGGGTGTGGAAGCTATATAACTTGTTTTTAGCAGTGTCATTTTGACTCGTCCTATTATTTATTTTGATGACTTTCATAAGCCAAAAGAATAAGTAAAAAGGTCTTGGCCCCCATTTCAACATTCTCAATGAAATTTTTTTCAGATATAAAATGAGGGATGCTATATATGTACATATACGTGTGTGCGTGTGTGCGCGCGCGCACACACATACAGGAGTCCACGAGTACTCGTGCTAATTTGAGGTTTGGCTCGACTTAATTTGGTTTGTTTAGGGGTTGTTTGACTGTTTGAAAGTGGGAGAAGTGTAGAAAGTGATAGAAGTGTAGGACGTGTTGACTAAAACTTTCGATCGAAAGTTTTAGTCCAACTGTTTGTTTTGATGGAAGTGGTAAAGCTGAAATTATACTTCTGTCACTTCCATGCATTGTTTGTTTTGGAGAAAATGATCCGCATGAAAGTGGCATAAGTGTCGAAAGTGTTCTACATGGAGACATGGCATAAATAATCGCCCTTCTGGATGGGGGAAGTGTGACCCCGGACCAAATCGTTCCGAAGTCGAGTGGCTAAAAGTTGAGCCTCTCAGGGTTGATCGAAAGTCACACTTCCAAGTTCCCCGACCACTTTTGCAAAACAAACATCCGTAGTGCTCGAGTTTCGAAACATTTGTGACTTATGCGGTCACTTACGTTGAAACAAACAGCCCTTAGTCAACTAAGCTTTACATTTTTTTTTTTAATGATGGACCGGCCGGGCGGTCACAGGACAAGGCGCTAGAACACGGTGTTAGAAATAAATCCTTTTATCAGAGTAGCAGTGGAAGTAAAAGATAGATCCGATGATCTTATGGTATACGTTTCACTATAATTAATTCCACAAAACAATCTAAATGTAAAACTATAAACTTAGCATATATGCAGAATACCCTAGAGGCATACTACGATCTACGAAAGATATGCATGCATCTAGTTAGGTGTTTAGAATCAGCATAGCTAGTGCATCTTAGATCCAAAGAGAACGGAACAATGATTGATGATGAACCGCACGTGAATTGAGAGGAAAACTATCGGATAGTACATTGTCCTTTGCGAAGGGAGGAATCCACGTCGTCCTATCTCTGAGTGCAAGGATGACGTGCTGACAGAAGATTGTAAGTAGTGAAGACATTGGCGAATCGCAAGATCTTCTCCTTCTCTTTTTCTATTCTTCCATCTCCTTCCTTCCTCCTTCTTCGCTGTCTTTCTTCCTTTGCCGAAACCACAAAGAGGACAAAGGAGGGGGGGGGGGGGGGTGGATTTCTGAAGAAGGGAGAGGCTAGGGCCGGTCTCATCTCTTTTTTTTTTCTCTTATAGGGCCAGCCTCCTACTCGCTTACGCAAGCTAGGGCTGGCCCCCTAAGGATTGGGACCGAGGGGGGGAAGGGGGTGGTTAGGGTTTCCCCTTGACCCTTCGGAGAAAACTCTCTTTTGTTGGGATACCGCTGATAGAGAGATAGAGTGAGGTACACTACTCAGAATTGAGTTCCGTCAACGCCTATGAGCTCCTAGAATTATTTCGCTCATTTTAAGATCCATATTTAATATATTATGAACCATACTTCAATATTTACCAAAATACCTCTTTGATCCTTTAACACATGTGAATTAATTTCTTAGGCTTTGGGCATACGCTTCATCGTGCCACTTCGTATCTAACGTGTCCAACCATGTCGGGGAATAACCCCTAGATGCAACGATAGGGTGGAACCTTCAGGGTTTAAGATCTTTAGCTTTAACTGGATCCCTGATTAACTGTTCCAGTGACATACTGAAAGTTCCGCTAATCAGTCCTAATCCAATTAACCCGTGTAGCCATCCAGAGTACGACGTGAGTTGAGCTCTAGTGATCCTAAACTTATGTTACTCCCTCGTAACTCTGTTCTCTACTATACTCTGATAATTTTTAATCTTTTATATTACTGGTGCCATGATTCGACTCGGGCGGTGGGGAGCACCGTCAGAACCTGATCGATCATCTGACTAGGATTTGATGACTTGTCATCCATAACACCACACACCTTCTGATTCTATGCCGGCATCCGGAACGTCTCAGTCATACTGATAACCACTAAAACTGGATTAATTATGTGGACAGATTGACCCATCAAAATGTACCCATCAATCACTGGACGTCGGATAATCTGTAAGGGTTGCATGCCACTGTAACACCAATCGGATATCATTATCTTGGTTCCTATTCAACACGATCATCGTGATTGGTCAGGTGAATAGGAATCCCACGTTCCCATGGTGGAGACTTCAACACATCCTCTACCTGCTAACAGTCTTTTATTATATATGAATTAACTTATACCAAAGCAGTTTTATAATTGAAGCAATAACCAAAGTCATCTTTATTAATGTTAATACAAAAAATCCACACTCAGGACATAAGAGCTACAACACACGGGCTCAAAGAGGAATGGAAATCGAAACAAGAAAAGCAGTATAACTGCTATTTTTAATAAATTTTATAATCCCATGAACAGATATCAATGGTAAAGATTTGCACTCACAAATAAGGAAACAACATCCTTAAGGGAAAGTTCGCTCCACGGTGTACATACCGGCAGTTAAACAGGGAGCCTCTTCGATAAGGGAGAGAGGAAGGGCTAATCGGGCAAGAGCCCGTTTGTAGCTCTGCTCTTGGTTCAACTGTTGGAATAAAATTCCATTATCAGAGTCGCAGCAAGAGCAAAAGATAGATCCGAAGATCTTACGGTGTATGTTTCATTACAATTAATTCTACAAAACAATCTACATGCAAATCTATGATCTTAGCATATGTGCGGACACCCTAGAGACATGCTACGATCTATGGAAGATATGCATGCATCTAGTTAGGAATTTAAAATCATCATACCTTGTGGATCTATGATCCGAAGAGAACGGAATGATGATGAACCGCATATGAATCGCAAGGGAAGCTGTCAAATGGCACCTTGTCCTTTGCGAATGGAGGAATCCTCGAAGTCCTATCTCTGAGTGCAAGAACTACGAGCCGACGGAGGAATTCGTTGCGAAGACGACGACGAGCCATGAGATCTCCTCCTTCTCTTTCTCTCCTCTACCTGCTAACAGCTTATTCTCGGTAAAGCGACCGGCATCACCAAAGCTATGAACTAGTTCTAGGTCTATACAGAACTGGTCCACTGGGTCTCCCGAGTATGAATCCACCATGCACCTCAGTGACCTACTGTGTTCCCTAGGGTCCTTTTATTATATGTGTATTAACATATACCAAAGTAGTATTCTAATTAAAGCAATAACCAAAGTCATCTTTATTAATGTTAATACAGAAAATCCACGCTCAGGACACACGAGCTACAACATTAACTAGGTTTTGTTGGATTAGTTCGGTTCAGGTTTATTTCAAGTTTTCAGCAAGTTCATCAAGAAGTTTATTGTTGGGATGGTTGTGCTCTACATGCCAATCTACAACAGTTGATATTAGGATAAAGATTAGTATAACGTTATGCATCTATCACAGATAACTCTATATTTTAGTACATGCATATGCGCATACCACTAGTACACTGAGGTGTGCTTTAGGTGACTCAAGTGTATTCATGAGATCAATACATGAGAGATTTTGAGTACACTAGTATACACACCTCAGAATTTTCGCATTTAGTAATCGGATTGGATACCCGATCAAAGACTATAACACCCTTGTTTTCTCGTTCAGAGATATTGTCTATCTCAGCCACTGGAATAGTTGAATCTAAGCTATGAGTGTTAGAGTGCTTGTCAACAAGAGAGACAAAAACACACTGAATGAAATCAAGGGAGAAGAACTTGTCTATAATATTGTCACATTCTCTATACTATTAGTTGACTAGCCCTAAATCATAAGATGTCCTATGAACTCCGGATTCGATGCTTATTACTTTGATCTACTAATTAGCAAGACCTAATGCATGACCGAAGTTAGCTAGGTAAATTGGGTGGCTTGTATTGGATGGCAGAGAACACAAGCATACTGTGAAAATTATACACTCCTTGAGGGGAGCTAGGTATCTTCTTGAGTAACATCCATGAAAGGCTGGTCACTAAGCTTGACCAGGTAAATCTAAAGATAAGAAGATGATCACAAGGACTTGGAGAGATTGGGCTTAAATGGGTAAGCTATGATGAGTAGGATAATCTTAGATCTAAAATAGCATACAGAGACACCAGAAGTAGGAGGGGTTCTGGTTCAACATAGTAGGGAAAGGCACTCTTGTAATTAGTGTAACTTTGGAGTACAACTATAAATTTATGGTGATTCAAGTAGTAATTAATTAGATGAATGCCTTAGTCAAGAGATGACATATCTATTTCCTAATTGGAGCCAGTGTCACCAGAGTCTCATAAAATTCCAAGTCATTACACCTAGATATAGAAACCCTAATCTTAGTGTAAGTAGGATTCATAGTTGTGGGGTCCACCATGATGACTAGTGTGGGTGCAAATTTTGGCAAGAAGCTAATAGAGACTACCGCGAGACCCACCAGCCCTACCTGGTTGACCCACAGAGACTACTGCGGGACCCACCAGCCCTGCCTGGTGGACCCACAGAGACGACCGCGGGACCCACCAGCCCTGCCTGGTGGGCCCACAGAGACTATCGCGGGACCCACCAGCCCTGCCTGGTGGACCCACAGAGACGACCGTGAAACCCACCAGCCCTGCCTGGTGGGCCCACAGAGACTACCGCAGGACCCACCAGCCCTGCCCGGTGGGCCCACCGAGACGACGGTGGGACCCACCAGCCCCTATCTGTGGAGTCCCCCAGAGATGACGACGGGACCCACCAGCCCTGCTTGGAGGATCCCCAGATACAATAGCAGAAACCGCCATTTGTCCCAGTTTTCCTCCCAGGAAATCCTATAAATAGCAGAGCCTTCAAGTGTAAAAAGGATCCAGAACCAAAATCTGAAATCTAATTTTAGAAACCAGAGCTCTGGAATTCCAGCTTTCGATCTTCCAACTTTCCTCGATCTTCTTCTTGTCTCTGAAGAGATCGGAGATACTTCAGTGACACTCGGCCTGTCAAGGTCATAGCGAACAAAGAGTTAGTGAATTCGGGTTGCTCCCTATAGTACGGAGAAGTAGGCTTCGGCTGAACTCCGAGACCACATCTTGTGTCAACCTTCTCTGTTTGCATATCGAAAGTGTTAACTCAAAGTCGCCAAAGCATCGACCTTCGAAGCCATCTTTCAATCAATAGATCTACTACTCAACTTCAATTGACTGGTGGAGTGAAGTCTTCGGATCGGCACGAAGATTTTTCCCCCACAACTAGTATCCCTATGGGTTACCTAGATTAGGTATATTACTTATTGGGTTCCCTAATGAGTTTACAATTCTTAATATATCTTTCTATATGTACTCTATTTAGTAGGTTTTCTAGTTTGGCGTCACGGTGGATATGCACGTGTGCATGAGATCCATTGGAATGAGCCAATTGGTGAATTATAATATATTAGTGTGGAAGTCAATTATGTGTGATCCTGGTCTAACTAGGATCACCAGATCATGATTGAGGTGACTAAGCTGACACTCTTATTTTCTAGGAGTTATCGATCATAAGTGTCAAATTGAACTAAGTTGACTTTTTTCGGAAATATCATAACTGTTCGGAGTCTCCTAGTGGACTAGGTTGATCTTTTTATAAGTTAGGGTTAACTATTGGTGTCCTTTTGATAGGCTAAGTTTGGTTTCCTTAGATATAGGAGGAGTCATAGGTGGTCCTAGTAGGAGTACGACACTATGTCCCTCTCTAGTCATAATCTTATTAGACTAAGGAGATGGCCCTTAAGGGCATTGTTGTAATTTTTCATAGTGAATATAAGCGAATAATTAATTAGTTAATTTATTAATTAATTAATTTTTCTTTAATGGTTTTCTAGTTGGATTAGGAGTAGCCATGATAGTTGACTTGGAGTTGACCTTGCTAGACGTACATGTATTTTTCTCTCTTAGAGACCTATAGGAGTACTAGGGTTGCACCTAGTGGCCGGTCTACACAATCCTAAAGGACATGTAGGGGGCGACCACATGGTCTCCTAATGCTCTAAGGAGTCTCAAATTGGTAGGGTCTATCTTTTAAGAGTTGAGTCTTATCTCAACATGGAAAGAGATAAAGACCAAGAGCTAGGAAACTCGATCCTCTTGGACACAGGATTTGTCCAGCCACTACAAGGGATATTTATCCCTTGTGGACGACCACATAAACCTTAAGAAGCCATCCAAAACCGTCCATGGCTATGGGGAGGCCGACCACACTAAGGAGAGAAAGAAAAAAAGATAAAGAGAGAAAAAATGAAGCTATGCTTTTTCTTCTTTTTTTGTCTTCCACACCTTGTTGTTTGCAATCATCGAGGCTTCATTGATGGGAAGCTAGTATAGCATCATGGAAGGAGGAAACTACGTGTGGCTTGATCCCTCCGAAGAGGGTACTTAGGCAGTTGAAAGGAATCACTTCAGATTTAGTTGGAGCCGAAGAAAAAAGACTATCGATCTTCTTCGACGATTTTCTCTATAGGTATCCATAAATCCTGTAAGTTAATCTTCCATAATCCTTAGGTTGTTTGCGTACGCTTTAAATTTTAAAAGCCATCTAGATCATCTTCTACTAGAACGCATTGACCATATTCGTAGATTTAGATCACTTCCGCCGTACACTCAGATATCCGATCCAACATTTATCAATCTGGTACAAGATTTAATCGGTTGGTTCAAATGATTTGGCTTATATCTATAGTGTGGTCTGTTTGGCTTCCAACTTGATTCAACTAGTGTAGTGTAATTTTGCACTAGTTCGACAATTGTTTTGTTGCTAGGTAGCATCCTGGAGTCCTTTTCTTTACTCCATCTTGAGGAAACTTGTCATTCTCTAATATTTATTCGATGTATTTAACTTTTTGACCCCTTCATGCTCTTTTTTTTTTTAAAGATTCCCTCCAAGAGAGAAAGAAGGTTAGGCAGCTCCCAACCAACTATATAGTAATCTAACAAACCCAAGGCCGGATACAATACGCTTACAAAGATTACGTGCTTCCTCGATCATTAATGGAGTCCACCCACAGATGATCCACAACTTGAAGATTGTCTTCATTTGCCCATCTTTTGCCTAATTATTGACTGTTTGGTTTCTCATTTCACCATTTTCTTAAGCATCTCGCCCTTTTTCTCTCGAGATTTTGGACCTTTTTTTGCCCTTCTTTCTCCTCGAAGTTCTTACATGCAAATGTTAGTGCATCCATTTCATTCGAATGCCTATAGACTTTTTCTGCTCGATCTCCTTTAGGTACTTGCCAAGAAGCACTGAATCATCAACTGCAGTCTGCAGTTGATACTCATAAGACCCGGGTTTAGAGGTGCGAGGGTATCTAAAACTATAGTTTCTATGATAGACAAGCTTGCCTAGCTAATCATTATGTCCCCAACTGATAGCTAAGTTGGTAAGACATGAAACCCTAGGGTTTCAATAAGTGCTATAACAGTTGATGTCCTGACCGCTATATAGGTCCCGTTAAAAAAAAAAAAAAAATCCTTAACTCATTCAGGCTGTGTTTGTCTTAGTGGTTGCACCCACTGCCACATCTTTCAACCTAAGTGGGTTCCGCCTTGTGTTTGGCGAAGCAAAATGGGAAACTGTCAGATACCCTAACACCCTAAAACCCAGGTTGTAAGAAAAGGTCCACAGAGGATATATGAAGAACATTACCCAATCCACTAGCCGATGTGAGACTAAACTCTAACACTCCCCCTCATGTGTATGGCGGTTTCGTCTGGTCCTTATCATGTGTGTAGACTTTCACTCGGCTCAAATATGCTCTGATACCATGTTAGATATCCTCACACCTTAAAACTCGGATTGTAAGAGGAGATCCACACAGGATACACGAAGACAATTACTCAGCCCACTAGCCGATGTGAGACTAAACTCCAACACCGCCTCCGCTAAGCATTTCATCTTCTAACCTATGGAAGAGAAGAGATTGCACAAAAGGTGGGCAGGAATGAAAAGAATGAGAGGGCATAGTGCTGGATGATGCGTCAGCAGCCCAACTCTGGAAGTCAAAGCATGTCGTGCCTTCTTGAAATCGACTGATCGACCATCGACCGAGTGGCGGGCCAGCGTCAAAAGGGGTGGTCCGTCAGCAACCACCACGCACGCAGCAGCAACAGCAGCAGCTCTGTCCATGCCTTTGTGGTGGTCTCACATCAGCAAGGGACAGGACAGCAGCCGTAGAAATCCTCTTGGGAGTCGGCGCCGATGTCCAGCCCAGGTTGGAGAATCACTGCACATGGGCGGAGAAAAGGCTCGGCCAACCCGACTGCGATCGGCAGCGGCAGCGGCAGCAGCAGCAGCTAGCAGCAGAAGAAGAAGAATAATCCCCACATCGGTTGATCAGTTTGGGATCTTATCAGCTTTGGACTGTTTAGTTGATGATTGGTGCACCCTACGTTGTAGTAGCAATGCTACAGAGCCCGTATCCCATGCAGACTCAAGGACTGGCCCCTTGACCAACGTGCTATATATTAGCCTGGTGGTACTTAATTCCTCTCTCCCATGTTGGAGAGGTTCTATGTTCAACTTCCGATATGGACAGTGTGGAGCGAATTTTCTCTCAAGATGGTTGTGGTTTGTTTGCGCATGCGAATACTGACCAAATTGATGTCATGTATGTTCACGAGATTATAAAATTAATAAATAGCAGATATTGCCTCCTTATTTCGATCTCATGAACTCAATCTTTGAGCCCTTACTCTAGTGCCCTGTCTTCTGACCGATCAGTTGGTCTAGCGAAAAAAAAAAAAGATTTTGTGCGAAACCCTTCTTAGGAGATTGTTTAGAGTTGCAGTTCCGACAACCTTTCTATTTGAGCTGAAACCCCAATGGATGAAAATGTCTTTCACATCACTACAAATATCTGTCACTCATCCTAAAACTAAACAGAACCGCGTACCCTAAATTCGCCCTAAACATGGAGATTCTAAACCCAATCCTAAACCATACGATCTATAGGCCATGGGATGAACCCTATAACTAATCCAAACCCTAAATCCGACCCTAGGCCTAGAGATCCTAAACCTAACCCTAAACCCTAAGAACTATAGACCATGGGATGAACCCTAAACCTAATCCAAACCCATCCGAACCTCTTTTGATGTCGTTTTCTCATCTCTACTACTCAATGCTGCCGGGGCAGCGGCGATGAGCAGCTGCAACTCGTCAGGATTCTTGCCAGGGTTGAGCTTGTCGTCGCTGTCGTCTTCATCGCTTATGCCAGCTGCCACTAGGCCTACTACTATGGCTGATCAGGAAAGAAGTTAAGGAGATGACGTGCGGGTGGTGTTGGGACTAAAAAAAAAAATGAGGGTTCATCCTTATTAGATATAGTGTGTTAGTATTCTATTAGTCCTCGGTTGTGGTAATGTAATGGTGTGCATTCTCTCTCTATATAAAGAGAGGTAGTCTTATATAACAACAATGAGATTAATGAGATAATACAAGGAGTTTTTCTCCCCAAACCTATTCTCTCTCCCTCTCTCTTTGTAACATGGTATCAAAGCCAACCTTCTTGGCCTAGGTTTCGGAAATCCTTCTCTAGCCTCGGCCTCCTCAGTCGCCGCCGGCGACCTCGGGGAGGCCAGGCATAGTAAATTTTATTTTCCTTTCCCCTGTGCGAGCCTGGTGAGCCCTGCCGCACGACCTGTCCCGCTGGGCGGCCACCCCTCCGCGACGGCCCTATAGTCGGTGTGCCTCCTTCCTAGAGCGCAGCTCGCAGGCGACGCTGACCTTGTCCCTCACCGTGCCGGCCTCCTCCCTGTAGTAGCAGCCCACCGTCGAGCCCGTGCCACCTTAATTGTGCTCACCGGCCGACCACCTCCTGCGCTTTGCTGCCGAGCTGCTCGAGCCCGTGCCACCTCCTGTGAGATCTGTTGTTGCCCGCGTCGATCGTGTCAACCACCTGCTCCTCCTCCCTGATCTGAGCCTGTGTCGGCCCGAGCCCGTGCCACATCCTCTCTGACCTTGTGCCGCGCCCGCCGGCCCTGCGTGCAAGCCGCCGCTCCTCATCCGAGCCCGGCCTTGCGCACTACGTCAACAGTTCGTCGTCCGCCCTGCGCCTGCCGGCCTCGCGCTCGCCAGCCACGTCGAGGTCGCCCGCATACTCCTCGAGGCCGGCGACATCTGCTCCGAGTGCACATACGAAGGAGACCGCTGCCACTATGCCGCTCTCAACCTCCGCATCTGGAGGCTGCTCAAGACCTTCGAGGCCCGGCCCCTGCCTCTCAGGCCCGGGCAGCCGTAACTACGCCGTACCCTATACCCGATCTGACCCGGCATAGCCCTTGCACCCGATCCGACCCTCTTTCACCTGGCCCTTTGCGCCGCCCAGATCCTGCCCTCACTGCAACTAGGAGTCCCGACCCTTCCATACCTGGCCGGCTCGTTGCAACCGCCTCTGTGCTTGAGCCTTTTCGCCTTGTGCTCTGATCTGTTGCGCTTTCCCTGCGCCCTGCGCTTTGTCAGCCCGCCTTGCACCCTGTGCCCTTGCGCTTTATAGGACCGTCCGATCTTCTTCTCTTGCCGCCTTTCGGATCCTCTCTCATTCCGATCACTCTTGTGCCAGTTTTTGGATCCTTTCTCTTTCATTGGTCATGTGACCCTTTTATCCTCTCTCTCTCTCTCTCTCTCCGGTCACATTTGTGCCGGCCTTCGGATCATCTCTCTTTCCGGTCACTCTTGTGCCGGCTTTCGGATCCTCTCTCTTTTCGGTCACTCTTGTGTCGGCTTTTGGATCATTTCCCTTTCATTGGTCATGTGACCCTTTCATCCTCTCTCTCCGGTCACATTTGTGCCAGCCTTCAGATCCTATCTCTTTTCGGTCACTCTTGTGTTGGCTTTTGGATCCTCTCTCTCTCTTTTCGGTCACTCTTGTACCGGCTTTTGGATCCTCTCTCTTTTGGGTCACTCTTGTGCCGGCTTTCAGATCCTCTCTCTCTCTTTCTGGTCACTTTTGTGCCAGCTTTCGGATCCTCTCTCTTTTCAGTCACTCTTGTGCCGGCTTTCGGATCCTCTCTCTCTCTCTCTCTCTCTTTTTGATCACTTTTGTGTCGGCTTTCGGATCCTCTCTCTTTCCGGTCACTCTTGTGCTGGCTTTCGGATCTTCTCTCTCTTTCCGGTCACTCTTATGCCGGCTTTCGGATCCTTTCCCTTTTCTTGGTCATGTGACCCTTGGATCCTCTCTCTCTTTGCAGTCCGCAGCTGCCCGATGCACCACTCCGTGCATTCGATGCACGCGACCAGTGCATCGGACGGCTGCGGACAGCGAATCGCACGGACCGCAGGCCGCACCTAAACATCCCACATCCCATATATATATATATATATATATATATATATATATATATATATATATATATATATATATATATATATATAGAATACGGGGTATGAGCTGACAGCCCATTTGCAACTTTGGGCTGTCAGCTAATAGCCCTCCGATTTAGATCATCCACCGTCGATTTATTTTAAAAAAAAATACACCCAAACACCTCCTCCCCCCCCATCAGATCGAGCAGATCCCTCAACCCCCGACCACTGCGCCCTCATCCCTTCTCTCTCCCTCTGGCTCCGGCGGTGCCCCCCTCACCCTGCGCTCAACCATCTCTCTCTCTTGCCCTGTCCGGCGGTGTTACCCCCTTCGGCAGTACCCCCCGGTCCCCCTTCCACTCCGGCCTGGCGTGCGTCAGAGACGAGGCTGCCGTCGCTGCTATCTCTCTCTCTCGATTTCGAGCAGCAGCCCGACTCCGGCTCCTCCGGCGCCGACCGATCACAGTCCCCCCCTTCCACTCCGGCGCCGGCCGATCGCAGTGCACCTTCCACTCCGGCGCCGGCCGATCGCAGTCCCCCTTCCACTCAGGCGCCGGCGCTCATCCCAACCCTCGCGCTCAACCTCCACCAGCGAGAGATCGAGGAGATCGCTCATCCCCAACGACCGGAGTGGAGGGAGGGAGCCGGGCCGGAGGGAAGGGCGGGCAACTACTGCTGCTGCTCGAGCAGATCGCCGGAGGGAGGGAGCCAGGCCGGAGGGAAGGGCGTGCGGCTGCTGTTGCTGCTCGAGCCGATCGCCGGAGGGGGTCGGGACGGTGATTGGCTGGAGATCGGGGATGGGGGGACCTGTTTGGGTGTTTTTTTTAAAAAAATAAATAAATCGACGGTGGATGATCTAAATCGGAGGGCTATTAGCTGACAGCCCAAAGTTGCAAATGGGCTGTCAGCTCATACCCCGTATTCTCTCTCTCTCTCTCTCTCTCTCTCTCTCTCTATATATATATATATATATATATATATATATATATATATATATATATATATATATATATATATATATATATATATATATATATATATATATATATATATATATATAAACTTTCGATGCCATTTCTTAAAATTTGATCCCACTACGATTGTATCCTGAACCGAATTATCAAAAATATACAATATATATTGCTAAGAGCAGAAAATATTTTTTAACACAACTTTTGATCCCAATTATAAAAATTCACGAAGCTGACCTTGATGAAGAATGCAATCTGATATTGGGTTTCGAGTCGGGTTGCATAATGGACTAACAAATCTGGCTTGGTATTTGATGTTTAGTCTCGATTCCTTATCAAAACGGGGATCGGATCAGTAATGTCTAACGTATCAAGTCAGCCCTAGTCGATCCTACATCCAAGCTAGCCCGAGTTAGACCACTAACTTCCTCATGTCATCAGCAAACCCTGTGCATATCATAATGCTATACTTATGAAGCACACAATCTTTGATCCGAATACTAAAACGGGTACAGAGTGTCATATTCCATCTCGTCAGATATAGTTCATATCACTTGATAGATAGCAAAAAGGGCTCCAAAGGAGCCGAACCGAGCTAAGCTTTGGCCTGTTTAAGCTT
The DNA here is from genome assembly GCA_947650365.1 of Chamaelirium japonicum. NCBI lineage: Eukaryota > Viridiplantae > Streptophyta > Magnoliopsida > Liliales > Melanthiaceae > Chamaelirium > Chamaelirium japonicum. Next base: position 79,787,600 of record OX393549.1, read on the forward strand.
GTCTCGTTTATTAAACCTTGCGCCGCTACGGATTTTTAAACCTAAATATATAATTTTTCCTCCTAAATATAGATGACGAGTTTTTAAACCTTGCGCCGCTACGGATTTCGTAAGAACTCCGTAGCTAAGCATGCTCGGGCGAGAGAAGTACTAGGATGAGTGATCTTACCAGGAAGTCCTCGTGTGGGCACGGGCAAAGCAGACAATATCTTGTGTGTTTGGAGCGGATGTTATAAAATGGTATCAGAGCCGATTCTCCTCGCAATGGGGGCTCTAAACTTACACGTGAACATGTAGCCCTTAAAGGGGTTGGATTGTGATGACCAAGATCAAATAGCCAATAGCCAAGACTTCTGAGACTATGATGCCAAGATGGATAAAATGAGGTGAGGTGTCCAAAGCCACTGAGTTAGTCCCACATGGCCTAGAGAGAAGGGATTAATCCTGAGCTACTTACATAATTTTCCTTTCCAAATATAAAAGACGCATTTTAAAACCATGCGCCGTTATGGATTTCGTAAGAACTCCGTAGTTAAGCGTGCTCGTGCAACAATAGTACTAGGATGAGTGACCTCCCTGGATAGTCTTTGTGCGGGCACGGGCAAAACGTATAATATCTTATGCGTTTGGAGTAAATGTTACTACTTATGAGTTTACTCACGAGCCCTAAGCAAACATATTCACAAGGCCAACCGAGCCGAACTTTGGTCTGCATGAACTGGCACGTTTATTAAACGAGTCTAAACTCTAGGCTTGGGCTTAGCCCGATAAGGAATCAAACGAGCAAACAAACAAAGTTGGAAAGTGTTGAAAAAATCAATTAAGAAACGAATGAACACAAAACACACAACACATACTGAAACATATGTAAACATGTTCTTTAAAGTGTTATTCGCACCTATAGTTACTGACGGGTCTGCTTGCGAATCGCCTCCCAGGATACAACTTTGTGGGACTCGTGCACTCAGCACAGGTGGAGAACCCACTACACTGAATCTAGATACAAGATTTTTTGGCAGAGAAGTAAACACAAAAAAGAGAAATTCAAAGTGATCTATTGTTCTGATCAGTGTTCTCATCCATCTTTTTTTCAGAGTGAGATATGGGTCTCTATTTATAGAGCCTAAGGCACCCCTTGATTTGTCAAGGGTTGCACTTGTTTGCAAGACAATGGGTGTCTCGATGCACCATTTGCCACGGGTAGCATTGGTTCGTAAGCCAATAGATGCTACAATGCATCCCTTCCCACGGGTTACAATGGTTCGTGAGCCAATGGATGCTACAAATGCATCCATTCCCACTGGTTGCATTGGTTCAATTTGTACTCCAATTTTGGCAATAAGCACCCCTTGCCGCAGGTTGCTTCTGTTTACATGCCAATGGGTGCCAGGAAGCACTCCTTATCATGGGTTGCATATGTTCGCATGCCAATGGTTGTCAGGAAGCACCATTTGTCATGGGTTGCATCTGTTTACGTGTCAATGGGTGTCGAAAAGTAACCCTTACCACGACTTGCATCTGTTCGTACACCAATGGATGCTTTGCCATCCATTTAGCCCAAACACCAAGCCCAAGCACCATTTGGACCCAAGCAGGCACCCTTTGGACAACCGTCCAACCAATTAACATGTTGTAACTGTTGGGTTTAGTCCCACATCGGTTATGAGGTTGGAACTTGTGTGCTTAAATATATACCCGCCTTGAACCTCTCCGGTCTCATAAGCCGGTTTTGTGAGGAGGGTGGGTATCTAAGGGTCGAGGGGACTCACAAATGGTATTAGAGCTAGGCTCGATATGGAGGTCTGATACTAACAAATGGTATCAGAGCCCAGGTTTTCGTCTAGCCCCAGCATAAGAGGGGGGCCATTGGAGCTCGTCGAGCCCAAGATCCTAGGGAGTTTGGCAGGAGTGGGGGGCCACCTCCAGCCCTAGTTCCTTGGAGTCCAGCACGAGTGGAGGGTCGTTGGAGCTACCCAACCCTAAACCCTCATGGAGCCCTAGCCTCGTGTGAAGAAGAGATTGTTGGGTTTAGCCCCATATCGGCTAGGGGTTGAAAGTTGTGTTTCAATACCTACCTTGAACCTCCCCTCACAAGCCGGTTTTGTGAGGAGGGTGGGTATCCAAGGGTCGAGATGACTCATAGTAACCACCCTGTGGGCATTGAAATTTGCCCACGGATCGAACCCATCCCACACACAATAGCCCGCATGCAAAACTTGGCCCGCACACAATGATCTGCTCGCGAGACTCGGTTAACACGCATCGGATCGCATAATAAAGGACTCAGAGCCGACTCAAGGGCACCCGTGCGAGTGCACCCACCAGCCACCTTATCGAAAACTGTGCCCTCCCATAGGGGGGTGTGGCCAATCAATAAAGTGACCGGGTAGGACCCACTAGTCCCCTCTTTTGGAAAATCATGCCCCTCCCCATAGGGAGGTGAAATCGGCCACAGGGGGAAAGAAAAAGAAAGAAAAGAAAGAAAAGGAAAGAAACATCGTCATGTGCGGGGGGAGGTAGCCTGGATGTCTACACCAACTGTGGATCCGTGCCAATCCCCCGATCCGACGGACAAGAAACAAAATCGTGTTGCCATTGGTTTGAATGTGCAAAGATGACTTATATCTCAAAAGATTGAGCCATATCTTGTCCATAACCATCCCTACAAAATAAGAAAAGAAATCAAGGTTGTTTCCCCCAAAAGAGGAAACAATATCATGATGGTTATGGGGAGAGATATTGGAGGGCTACACTAAATCTCAGTCATAGCTCTCCCAACTCCCCCCCCCCTCGCCTATAAATATAACGGATGGGGGAAGGCATCAAGGGTCGAAGAAGAGACCAGAGAAGCCATCGAAGACTGAAGCTAGATTGAGTCGTGGAGGCTCTGAAGACGATGAGGCTCCAACACTCGAAGCTCGAGACATAGAGGCTCTGAAGACGATGGGGCTCTAATGCTCGAGTTGAAGGTCGAAAACTAGAAGACGCGAAGGCTCAGCAAAGAAGTAGTCTCGCTCTCGATGAACCAAGGCTTCACGAGGCACGGCAAGTGTATTCTACAAAAATGCTTAACCCATAAAAGTCCTCATCAACGTGAACACCTTGCACAAAAGATCAAAGCTTAGGCTGCTCGCACGAAGAAGAAAGCTTAGAGAAGAACGCCCGGAGTCGACATCACTCTGTCGTCTCCAATCATCTCCAACTCCGAAGACACCACAAGCAAAGGCCAGAGAAGAAGATCAAAACCGACAGTAGCCCATCGTTTTCCACAAGGTTTCGACTCCTTGCATGAAGAAGAAAGCTTCAAGAAGAAGGCCCAGAGTCGGTATCATGACATCGTCTCTAATCATCTTCAACTCCGAAGATGCCACAAGTAAAGGCCGGGGAAGAAGATCGAAGCGGTGCCACACCCGTCGTCTTCAACAAACAACCACTCCATTCACGAATAAGAAAGCATGGAGAAGGATAATCGAAACGATGCTACACCCGTTTCCTACAACAAAACCTTCAACTCCAATCAAGCCAGATACGCCCGTTGAGGAAGCCGATGCTACATCCGTCTCACGGAGATTGGTGCTACACCTGCGATCTTCATTAACAAAAGCCGACACCACAACCGCCGCACAGAGATCGATGCTATACATGCTGTCTTCATAAAAAAAATTGACGCCACAGCTATCGTACGAAGATCGGTGCTACACCTGTCGTTTTCAAAAATTACATTCAACTCAGATCAAGCCAAAGAAACCCAGAGAATAACAAAAGTCAAAGCTAATGCCACAACCGTTGCTGCCAAAATAAAATCGAAAGAATAAAGAAGAATCGAAGACATCACCATTGTCATTCGAGAAAAAGATCAAGCTAAATCCAAAAAAAAAGCCCAAAGCCAAAGCCAAGCAAAGCAAGAGCTATGCCCGCGCTAAAGCCACGCACGTGCTGAAACCAAGCAATTACGAAGGATCATGAGCAAAGCAACGCACTTTCTAGCCGATATGACACGAAGTCCGGAAGAACGAAAGCACCGCAAGCCTACCCCTTCTACGTTCAAGCGCTATATGCCAAAGCTACGACGACACCAGAGCTACGCCAAAGTAACGTACGCCGAAGCCAGAAGTAAGAAGCTAAAGCCAAAGCTAAAGATAAACCGAAATCAGACGCCATAACCCAAAAGCTAAAGCTCAATCAAAGCCAAAGTTACACCCGCGCTAAAGTCACGCACATGCTAAAGACAAGTAACTATGAAGAATCACGAGCAAAGCAACGTACTTTCTAGCCGATACAATACGAAGTCAGGAAGAACAAAAGCACCACAAGCCTCTACCCCTTCTATGTTCAAGTGCTAAACACCAAAGCTATACTGATGCCAGAGCCATACTAAAGCAAAGCCAGACACCAGACGCCAGAAGCCAAAGCCGAAGGTGAAAGCAAGATTGACGCCGTAAAACCGACGATCAAGGATGTCGAGGTCTAGCAAGAGCTGAGGGAGACACGAAAACCAAGGAATGATGCAAAAAACCCCCTAGTCGAGAAAGCACGAATCAAGGAAGGGATAAAAGTAACGACAAAGACTCATTAGCCTCTCAAAAAACCCTCAACTTGTAAAGGCCTTTGTCTTGGGCAACCCCTATAGAGCTCTCGCATGAAGTAACGTGTGGAGACATGGATCAAAGGGACCCTCTAGAGGATCACTCCCATAATCTCCTAATTAAATCTTCGTCGCACCCGGCTCACCACCCCCGGGTCCCGACTCTATAATCTTCGTGTGCTCGCAATAAAAATGACCCGAATCTTTTTCCATGCATACATACCCATAGGTGATCGTTTCAACCAACCAAACTTCCGACCCATACACAGGTCAATCGATCTGATCCACTGGGTCTCACACCCGAGTTAGCCAATTTGGTTACAATCATCTTGTTGTAATTGTCAGGGGAAAATTTCGCTGGCTCGGGTGTTTGACCTGCAAGGCAAGAAAAACATAAAAATGGGTGGCTCTGTGAGGAGCGCAGACCCTCCGACACTCAAGTCAGTGATGGTTCAAAAGGGGGGAGGTTTATAAGTGAAAAAAATCTAGGTTTTTGAGTTTCGAACATGTACTTTGGAGCCGGATATCGTACCTTTATAGATCTTTTGTAGACCGCCAGAGTTCGACACGTGACCAATCTTTCCTGCACCTTCTACACCTTCATGTGCTAGCCCACATGGGCCCTTAATGGCCTTTGTATCTTAGCCTGCCAGGCGGTGGTGAGGGGGGACGCATTGGTACTCTTGTCCGTGCCAAGTGGACATTCAGGAAGGTTCCAGTCTGAGGTGTTCTAGACTGACTCTGGCTGGCTAATGTGGCTCGCAATTATCCACGTAGTTCCATGGGGGTGATGACATATGTCGACTTGTTACCGCCTTACTATAGGCGACCTCCGCGGGCAAGTAGGCGAACTCCTTTGATGTCCTGATACTGAGCGAGTTCCTGGGTAAGTTGTAGGTGTTGAATCTTCTGAGGGATTCCTCTGCATGCGAGCTGATCGTATGTGGTTAGGGTAGCTCCCGAGCGGGTTATGGGCGCTAATCTCGGGCGACCTCTTCCGCGTGCAAGCTGATCGCATGCGGTCAGGGCGAGCTTCCGGGCGAGCCGACAGTGTGCGGACAAGTCGAGCTCCTGAGCGAGTCAGAGTTAGGGTTTCGGTGGGCTACTGGCGGCGGCCGAGATACTCTTTCCAGCTGGCGAGCTGCGTTAAGAGCTTTGACTCGCAGTACCTTATGAATGAGGCCTTGCGCAAGATGCTGATCTATTCAAGGGATGCAACGATCTGCTACTGCAAGAGGCTTTGGCTGGACAATCTGGCATGGGGCGACGTACGTCCGGTGTGCCGTGAGACGTCTTGCGATTCGCGACCCCTACCAGCAATGGACGATTTCTCCGCATGCGAGCTGATCGCGTGTGGTTTGATCTCTATCCGAGCTGCGTGCAAGCTGATAGTGTGCGAGCTGTTCTCTCGATTCTAGCTGCGTGCGAGCTGTTTTTCTATTAGAGCTGCTCGTGAGCTAATTGCGTGTGAGCTGATCGTGGACCTTGAATCCCGACCTCTCCTTGGGGGGAATTCTTCTTTGGACACCCGAGGTTGCCTAGGGCACACCCCGAGACAAAGCGGTCTTCCCTGTTGCTGCCACGTGGACCACAAGCTAGTAACATTTTTTGGCCCCATCAGTAACCATCCCGAATATAATAATAAAAAGAGCAATGCTATTTAGCCCGGAGGTTTTTCCGATTCCGCTCAGCTCTATTGATGTGGTAGCATGCAACTGGAGGTGTAAAAGACTTAAATGTCGCTAGTGGGTTTCAACCACCAATTGCACGCTGTCATGTCAATCGGGCCGGCAAAATCGAAAAAATCTTCAGACGGAGTAGCATCTCTAATTAAAAATAAACTCATTTTTAAAATCTCCAATAAAAAGATATAAAAAGAAAGAAATTGAAAAAAAATAAAATGAAAGGGTGGAAAGAGCACACATATTGGCCTCACATTCCCGCTGAACGGAAGAGAAAAAGCTGAGGGCGGCGGCGGCGGTGGCGGTGGCGGTAGCTATCCATCCCCTCCGCCAACTTATCGGATGGGATCGGAATGACAATTTATTCCAAAACAAATAGCGCACAACAAACAAAGCGGACGTACACGCCCACCCCACACTCTCGGTTCACCCCCCCCCCCCAAACTGAGAGTGGGGCCCACCCTCTTTGTCCCACCCCCGGCCGACCAGACATCAGCTGGTGGCGGACATCGCCCGCACCCACAAAATCAATAATTAAAAAAAAAGCTTTAAAAAATAAAAAAACCAAACCCCAAGCGAACAAAGCCTGCCCGGGGTCCCACGTGCACACCCCGTTACAAGCTTTGTTGGCACCCACCTCTCTCTCTCTCTCTCTCTCTCTCCTCCCACGTGTGTGTTTGGCCACATACACACCCATGACCCTCTCGACCGTTGGTTTGACATGTGTTGTATGGTGCGATTCACGGGTGGGTGTGCGTGACCTCTCACCACGTCATCCCAGCATTGAAGACAGCCACATGGCCCACATCCACCACTCAGGAGCTGACAAGTGTACAGATCACCAGCAGTGCTGGAGAAGGCTCGAGTCAGAGATGGCCCGATGGGGTTCAGCTTGGCCACCCGGTTCAACTCATCATGGAATGACCAGGTTGGTAAAGCGTGTTGTTTATGCTATTATATGTTCAATATTTATTTATTTATTTATTTATTATTAACCGACCGAGCGGTCATAGGATAGGGCGCTAAAGAAAGCGCTCAAAGAGATCCGAAGATCAAAACAGAGGGAGTGGCAGATGCAGATTCATGTATTTTATTAAATTTCATAATCCCGTGAGCATGACATCAACGGTCATGACTCGCACGAGCAAAAAAACACAACGGTCTTGAGGGAAAGGGCGTCCATGATATCTGTACCGGGATTTGAACAGGGAATTTCTCCAACAAGGGAGAGAGGAAGTACCACCAGGCGAAGAGCAAGACGTGATCGGTTTGGGCTTGGGATCGGACCCATGGCCCGAGTCCGAAGGGGTGACACAGACCTTCCCTCGGAGGCCCGAGTCGACCCGATACTATTTGCGTACAGCCCGATCCGATCCAACACGGCCCGATTGACACCTCTAAGTGGAACCAAATTGAGTTGTTGTTAAAGATCCGTCTATGGTCCATTCTCATCGGAGCACTTTACTTAGTGAAAAATGTTACAGAGCCTGTATATGGGAATCCGATGCAGGCTCAAGGGCACGATTTTATTTTTTTTGCTGGACTGGCTAGGCGGTTAAAGTATAAGACGCTAGAGCAAGGGCTGAAAGTGATCCAAAGATCGAAATGGGGGAGGCAGGCACAACAATCTTGAGGGAAAGTTCCTTCCATGGTGTCCATACTGGGAGTCAGACAGAAAACCTCTCAAACATGAGAGGATGAAGAACCACCGGGCCAAGAGCAATATGTGACCAATTTGGACTTGGGATCGGACCCATGGCCTGAGTCCGACGGGGTGACCGGGACCTTCCCTCATAGGTCGGAGTCGACCCAATACTATTTGACTCCGGCCCGATCCAATCTAATCCGGCCCAATTTACACCCAAGTGGAACTAACTCAAGCCCAAGGTGTTGAATATAACTAGTCGGAGCTCCAAGGTTTACACCCAAGTGAAACCAACCCAACGCACCCAATGTAGCTCAAATGTCTTTGCTCCAAGGTTTCAGTGTTGTAGGCCCCATTCTTGAGGTTGGGCTAAAGAGAAAAAAGTGGGGCCCACAAGCTGAACTGGGCTAAAAGCGATTTGCCCGCAATGGCTGCATCCATCTAGTAATAATATATATTTACAATAGAGATGTCATTTGAAATTTGAGAAATGTTATTCATACCGATAACTTTTATCGATTCATTTACACAGAATGATGTGGCATCCAATCACAGCATTCCTTTGTCTGTTGCTCTGGACTAAGTCACTGGTCAGGACTAGATGAAATGGACAACTATAATCGTGATGCATCATTTCTATGAAAATGAATCGGTAAAAGATAATGGATCGGCTTTGACAGAGATCAAGAATAACGTTAAGCTTGGATAGGGGAGCCACACCCGAGAATTTATAGAACTGAGTCCCTACTCAATCCATCTTAAAGATGAGGATTATTTGGTTCAACCAACTTGAGCTCTACATATGTAGACTCGGTCGATACTTTAATTGAATCGCACCCTTTTGAGTAGGAGTGACTCAAGAGGATCTGATCCGGCTAAATCATGATACCGAAATCGAGTCTACGACACTGGTCAAGCCTTCAAGATGATATACATAATTTATGTGACCCATATAGGCTCACTTTATGGAACAAATTCTAACATGGGGCATATCATTCTGGTTGACCAATTGGGCCAAACGTTACAGGCTTAATAATATTTTCAATAATAAAGGCCCCTCCCTGGCATGTTCAAATGAATCCTATCAACGGGTCGAATTATGGAAGGATCAGGGTATATCCGAATCCGATCCGATTAGGAATCCGCCTGATCCGAATCCGATCCAATATCCGACGGATCTCAAAAATCTCAATCCGAATCCGAATATCTATTTACACTGTTAATCGCACTCAGCCCCGATGCCCATTGGACTCCGATCACGCCATCTCCTTCCCCTCCGGCTCCCACATACCCCATTGTGAACCGCACAGTTTTTATTTTTTTGAAGATTTTCTCTCTCGTAGTCGAAGCGTTTTACTGATTCAGCTTTGCCATGTGGCGTGCAAAGGAAAATACAGATAGCATTGAACCCACTTTCAATTGGATCCGATCAAGATAGATCCGAATTCGATCCGATTATTAATCGAATCGGATCATATAATTTTTAGTTGTATCATGATCCGATCCATTGACAGGCCTAGTTCAAATAGCATTTTTCTACTATTATTTTTTTCGACCAACAGCTTAACCGAATCTCTTAGGGTTTGTTAAAGCTAAAGCTAAAGTTGTTGGAGAATGGTTGATTGGCATGTTGAATCATGTCATTGTTGATTCGCATTAGTTTAGGTTGGCCGGCCTATTGAATCGTGTTATTCTTGATTCACATCATGTGGACTAATTTCCGAAGCCCGAGGAACCACAGATTCAGCACCACCACGTGCAACGTAGAGGACCTCTGCATTGCATTGGCCCCATTAGATTTAGCACATTCGATCAGAGTAGAGTAAATTTAAGTGATTTCACCCTCTTACTAAGTTATCTTGGCCAAGTTTTTAAAATAATATTATTTAAACAAACTGGATTGACAATTTCATCAGCAATCTGCTTACCCTATATATGAAAATGAGAGATGTCACCCTCTGAGTGGTAGGACTATGGGCCATCCCTTAAGGCATGCCACCACCACCGGCGACCAACCATCACCTAACGCAGCCGCTGGATACCACCCTTGTTGACCATCAACCTTTCGCCACCACCCCCACCGACTACCTGACTACGCTGCTTTATGCTGGCCACCGCCTCTGGTTGCCGCTGGCCACCTAGGAGAGCGACGATGTTTGGTAGTGGGCGGTGGCCGGAGGTGGTGGTGGCATCCCCTAGGATTTCAACCCATGGCCCATAGTTCCACCACCGACAAGGTGACACCTCTCCTTTTCACATGGAACGTCGATGAGATTGTCAAGTGTTTGACGCTAAATTTTGAAAGATTGACGTCGTGTTTTACGACCTGTAACTTTTTTGTCATTTCACCATAATTAATAATGCAAAATGACATGCATGCCCTTAAAATATTCCATCAAAAAAATTATATTGATTTTTTAAAATACAAAATTGTAGGGATTGAAACCATAAATATTGATAACCAATGTAACCCAACAATATAAGATGCATTCTACCCATTAACATTAGCGAGAATATGTTTGAAGTTGATACGAAAATTGTGTTTAAATTAGGCTCTTTGGCCTATAATTTGCGAGTCGGAGAAAGAAAGTGGTTTCGTAAATACAGACTTGCTTTTCACGCACTTCATCTTGGCTCTTTCCCATATTGGAAAGGTTCCTCGTTCGACTCCTGGTATGAATACCGTGAAGTAAACTATTACTCAAGATCGTTGTGCCTTGTTTGCACCTGTGAATTCAGGCCGCTGATGTCATGTTTACGAGATTATGAAAATAATAAATAGCAGCTGCTGATTGACTCCCCCCCGCTTTAATCTTTGGACCTCATTAAGCCCTTGCTCTAGCGCCATGTCCTCTGACCACCTGGCCGGTCCAGCAAAAAAAAGAAGATGGCATGGCATCCAATCACATTGTCCTTTGCCTATCGGTTCAGACTGGGTGCGATTCGTCGGTCGGCATTGAGTATGATTCACCGGTCGGTGTGATCGAGATGTAAACTTTCTTCATGAAAGAAGATAGCCAAATCGGTCGTTATATTGATAGAATAGATGGAACATATCTGTAGCCATGTGAGCGGATACCGCGCACGTGAGAGAGATAGTGAGCCAAGTGGGTTTGACGATGAGACGGCTCTGAGAGAGACCGATGAGACAGCTGGCTCTGTGAGAGACCGAGAATGATGTTAGGGTTGGAGATCGAGGGGAACCACACCCGAGCATTTATAGAATCGATTATTTGGTTCAACCAATTCGAACTCTACACTTGTAGACTCAGTCGACGCTCTAGCTGAATCGCACCCTTTTGCGTAGGAGCGACTCGAGATGGTCTGACCCTGTGAAAACATGATCCTATCGAAATCGGATCTACGACACTGATCAAGCCTTCAAGATGATATACATAGACTATGTGACCCATGTACCCCGAGAATGTCCCCCGGTATATTCAAATAGCATTTTCCTACTGTTACTATTCTCGACCGACAGCTGAACCGAATCTTGGAGGGTTTGTTGCCCATTGAACCATGTTATTCTTGATTCACATTAGTTTAGGTTGACCGGCCAATTGAATCGTGTTATTCTTGATTCACATCATGTGGACTCATTTCCGAAGCCCGAGGAACCACGGACTCAGCACCACGTGCAATGTAGAGGACCACTACATTGCATTGGCTCCATTAGCTTTTCAGACACAAATTTATCTCTACACCTCTTTTTATAATTTTTTGTTTTATATTTACTCATGACACCTCTAATTTTGAAAATATCCTATATTATCTTTTTCTTTCAAATTACTCTACAGACACACACACACATCTAAACCCTAACACCTAGGGGTGCAACTTTGGTCTGGTAAAACTGAGAACTGATCCAACCCAGATTAAATGGGTCGGCTTGGTTCGAGTATTTTGACTAAACGGGTTGGTTCGGTTTCGAGTTTTGTCGACCCGACTAAATATGGGTTGGTTCCGGGTAGGGGCTCAGGTAGAACTGACCCAACCCGCGAACCCAACACATTAATACTAGGTCACATATGCATATATGTCATGGGTTGGACTTTTGGACCACATCACACTAGAACCCGAGTAAACATTAGCTGTTTGCTAATGTTGAACCAACTACTAAGAGAACTCAACGGGTGGCTAAAGCCTAAATATCAACATGGATCTCCGGCTTGCTAGTAAATAGTCGGTGGCCAGTATTATTTTAGACCAACTACCAACCCGATAACCGAGCCGACCTTAGTGAGGGTTGGGTTGGTTCGGGGCTATGCCTAAGTTGGGTTGGTTCTAGTTTCAATATGGTATAACTGAATTAGTTTGGTTTTTTTTTCTGGGTTGGCTCAAATCTGAAACCACCTGACCCGAGTTGCACCCATACTAATACCCTTCCTGCTTCTTCCTTCGTTCTCCGACTGACCATTCTTTATCTCCTCCGTTGTCGCCACCGAAGCAATACGCCACCACCGGCGAGATCAACCCCTTACGTAGTCTTGAGGCGACATCCACAAATTTTGAGTCAAGATCAACTCACAATCTTGAGGTAAAATCCACCTCCCCCCTTTTGTTTCAAAACCCCAACCCCGTTGACCAAACCCGGATGGCAAAATCCATTCCCAACAAGTTCGGCTATCCTGGATTGAACACGATGTACATAGGTTCGGCACTGACTTGCTGAACAATTTTAGTAAGCATTCGGCCTATGATCGCTGAACATAGTACAATCTGTTTAGCCCAGGCTTGTCGAACATAGTGCAATTAATATGTTCAGCCTAGGTTTGTCGAACATAGTGCAATCTATTCAACCCAAGCTGATCGAACATAGTAGAATGTGTAGTGTTCAATGCCTTGTTTTTACTTCTTATTGTCAAATGTGCAATGCTTTTTTGTCATAAACATGCTCGACAATGTCTAGAAGAGGTCATGGGAAGCAACCTATGGCCAAACATGGGGTTTGAGTCAAGATCAACCCGCAATTTTGAGGTAAAATCCACCTTCCCCCTCTTGTTTCAAAACCCCAACCCCGATGACCAAACCCCGACGGCAAAACCCATTCCCGATATGTTCAGCCAGTCTAGATTGAACACGATGTACATGTGCTCAGCACTGACTTGCTGAACAGTTTTAGTAAGCATTTGGCCTTAGATCGCTGAACATAGTACAATCTGTTTAGCCCAGGCTTGTCGAACATAGTGCAATATGTTCAGCCTAGGTTTGTCAAACATAGTGCAATCTGTTCCACCCAAGCTGATCGAACATAGTAGAATGTGTAGTGTTAATGCCTTGTTTTTCCTTCTTATTGTCAAATGTGCAATGCTTTTTTGTCATAAACATGCTCGACAATGTCTAGAAGAGGTCATGGGAAGCAACCTATGATTGAGAATGAGAGCCGTACACCCCCCCCCCCCCCTCCCCTAATCATGTGTAGTTGCATGGAGGGAATGAACCATGTGTTGAGGAGGAGGAGCATTCAGGAAAGGATGTCCCTCGAGAGGAGGACGAGGAAGACACCGAGTCCTCGAGCGGTGATGATGGAGTGTTGGACCACCATTACACCAAAGGTTCTTGAGAATTTTCTCACCTGAAAAGCTTCAAAATGCACGTTACAAACCGAATTTAGCGAAACATGAAGCGAGAGATACTCCAATGCATAAACCACGGATGTGAGCTATCGTTATGGAACATAAAGACTAGCACATACCCAACACTCCGTTTATAAATCTTATTAAGCATGCACGATTTGTCAATTTGATCGATTGCTCCTGCACCAACGCCAAACAGTCTGATAGCTAAATTTGTCGAGAAGTGGCATCCGAGATGAACACCTTCCATCTGCCTTTTGGTGAACTAGCGATCACCCTAGACAATGTCGGTGCTATTATTGGGATTCCCGTCACTAAGAAGTTGGTGAGCTAGCGATCACCTCCGCTCCTAAACTTCAATAAGAATGTTGAGCTCGTATGTGAAACACTGGGGGTTGTTCCTGAGGAGGCTATTACAGAGTTGAGTAAGGCAAAGGGTGCGATGGTCGGGCTCATGTGGTTGAGGGTGGGATGGTTTGATATGACCGATCAGGATTCGGAGATGAGTATTGAGTTTGTAGCCAGAGCTTATATGCTTTACATGTTGGGCTGCACACTCGTCACCGACAAAGACTGTAACACGAGTTTCGATCGTCTATTTGACATACTTGAGTGACCTATGGCAAGTAGGGCTGCAAACGAGCTGGGCCAAGTTGAGCAAAGCTTTGGTCTATTTGAGCTTGTTCGTTTATTAAATGAGCCTAAATTTCAGGCTTGGGCTTGGCTTGTTTAATAATCGATCCGATCCGAACCGAGCCGAACTTTGGTATTCTTAAGCTTGTCTCATTTATTAGACAAGCCTAAACTTCAGGCTAGGCTTCGCTCAATTAGTGATCGAACGGTCCCTTATCAAGCTTGTTCCCGAACTTTAAAAGCCTAGACTATACCGAGCCTAAACTTTAGGCTAGGCTTACTCAATTAGTGATCGAACGGTCTCTTATCGAGCTTGTTCCCGAACTCCAAAAGCATAGACTATATACATTAGGTCTATTCAAGCAATTTATGAGCCTATTCACGAGCCTACTCTCGAGCTTGCTCACAAGCCCTAAACAAGAATGTTCGCAAGCCCAATCGAGATGAGCTTTGGTTTGCTTGAGCTTGGCTCATTTATTAAATGAGCCTAAACTCTAGGCTTGGGTTTGGCTTGACTAGTAACCGAACGAACCGAAACAAGTTTTTATCGAGCTTGTTTGCGAGCCGCTCACGAATAGCTTGGTTCGTTTGCAACCCTAGCAGCAAGTGCACCTTTACTCTTGATGTGGCACAACACTAGCATTTTTGTATCGACAATTGGGACATGTGAGTAGGAATGAGGTCAAGCAGTTACACTACTTGAAGCCTGGATCTACGATCATTTTCCACTGATTAGGCCTCACCACAACAGGTCTTATTCAGAGGTCCTTCCCTGAACTCATTGCTGGATTCCGACAAGGGAACCTAGCAAATCCCTAGAGCACCTAAAGTCGTTGCGGGAGGAGCTCGATGCACTGACTACCGAGGAGGTATTATATTTTATTACAAATTGTTTTACTATCAATATATTTACTTATGTCATCGTTATACATCGTACTATTTGCAGGTGGATTAATGGGATCCCTATGCTGTTAGTAGGTCCCAACATCCACGTAGTGATGTCGTCTTCTACCACGGATGCCTACGATACATTGACGTGGTTGAACCATATCATCCAGATAGGGTTCTCAGGCATTCAGACAATTTGTCTTCCACCAAAGCAACCTACAAGGTCTACGCAAGGAGTGTATGCCGTGACACCATTTCGAGCACAGGTTCATGGACCAGACATGGGAGGACCACCTATTGGTTGAGAGGAATCGAAGTAGACTGGTTGTATGGGCATCGGATGCCGCACCGGGTTATATGGATTGGTTTATCGGTATCACCCACCCGCACGTGCAGAACTCGAAATATCATCATGCATTCACTCTTCGTGCGCACGATGACCATCTCCAAAGGGTAACCTGAAAAAAAAATTATTTAATATTTCTATAAATAACATAAATACTAAAAAACAATCTATCATACAAATGTATTTTTCGTGCTTTGATCATCATCTAACCCATCTTTGAGAGAGGTCCCGACAGATAGTCTTCTATTGGACATCTATACCACATGATTGATCGTGTCACCATGCTGTTCGAGAGAACATATTGAGGACAAGGAAGAGGAGGAACATGCGCCATTGCAGATGCTTTTGGCGCACACGAAGAAGCTAGAAAAAGAAGGGACTCATGAATTATATTGTTGTGAACTTGCAGTTTTCTAATGCTGCCTTTTGATGTTAACTGTCGTTTTGATGTTAACTTATTTTTGATGTTAACTGTACTAACTTTTTCTTGAATGTGTTGCATTGGGTGTTGTGGTTCATTCTGGATGTTAATTGTAATTTTGATGTTAACTTAATTTTGATGTTAAATGTACTTTCTTTTGTTTGAATGTGTTGCTTTGGGTGTTGTGGTTCAATCTGGAAGTGTATCGAAAAGGCATTTGTTTGGCTAGCCTGGGATGAACATAGTGCACAATGTTCAACCCAGGCTGGTCAAACACATGCTTTTATGTTTGGTGGTTCTCTATTAGGTTTTGTATTATGTCTAGTCCCCACAAATATGACGAGGGATACTAAGGAGACAAGCAGACATGTAGAATAAAAAAAGACGAGCAACATCCAGGGGCACCCACGCACAGCTGAAGACTTAATGACAACTACAAAGCCTGTTCCAATCCGAGGCTCTCACACAGCGGAATACGATGCACATAGAACCACCACGGTGGAGACGACCACCGACTAGACTGAACAAGAAGGAGTAAACAAGCGAAGCACCTAAGAAATTCCGGCAACGACCAATCGATGGATTTACTAGTATGGGAAAAACCTGAGTACAATTATAATTATTTCTAACCAATCCCTCATACACCCACAAAGAGATATCCCCTTTAGAGAATAGATCCCGTAGCCATACACCCCGTAGAACACCGAAGAAAACCCTCCCCGAGACCTTCCGCCTCCAATGGATTCCCTTCACTCTCCCTTGGTGATGGCTACCTTCTAATCTCTCATTATGGCTACTCTTGTGCCAACATGATTTCCTAGGTTCGTCCTAGGATCACCCATTTATAACCTTACATTCATATCTGACTTGGAGAATGACTTCTGTAGAAGGAGTTTCCCGCCACGCTGATCAGATGATGACACGTGTACGACGAAGTCACCCGACTCGAGCCGGTATGAAGACCTAGAGAGCCGGACCGGTCCGATCGGGTCCGATCGACCCAACTCGGTCCACGAGCTGCATCCTCTGCAGAGGACTATAAGTCTTGGAAGAAGATCAGATCAGAGGAGCCCGAGCTCTCAGACAGGAACCAGGTTGGGGAAAGAGTCGAGCAGGTCGTGGGTCTGGCCCGATAACCCGAACCCATAAGAGACCTAACCTGGTCGGTGGTGGAGCACCGCCCCCTGGGCGAGGAAAGATCAAGAGGTGCCTGTAACGGCCGAAAAGTTCCTGCGACTGTCAGAAGATTCGCCAAGTTGGAGGGCCTTGGCAGTATCTTTCCTGTTATGATCGTTGGTCGCCCACAATCAGGGAGAGACCCACGACTAACGGGAGGTGGAAAGAGGTGATGGGCGTCTGATCAGGAAAGATCCGCCTTAACCGCTCGAGATTCTCGAAGGATATTCCGCGAGCATTTTTCACATATATGAAAAGACCTATAAAAGAACCCTGCCCCTTCATGGGCAGGTAAGCAATTTCTCGCTCCCGAACCCTCAACCACTCTTGCGTTTGTTCCCTTCCCTGACTTGAGCATCAAAGGGGCCTTGGCTCGGAGGTGAGCCTCGATCTTCTTGCAGGTACTGCGAGAAGGAGGTGGAAGTGACCTTGCTCTATCTGATGATCGGGTGTGGCCAATGGGAAATCTCTCTCCCCCCCCCCACCACATTTGTTGGCATCGTCTGTGGGATTCACTCATTCGATGGAGATCTGAGATCTTTGCTCTTCGATCTAGCAAGCCGGAAGCAATGGTAACAACTCGCCAAAGCAAGGAGAAGGCTCTGGCCCCAGCATACTCCACCAGTGCGCCTTCAGGTGGCGAAGCGCATCCAGACGCGGGGGAATGAAGGTTACATGACTCCCTCCCTCTACGGCGACTGTTAGAGGTTCACTTGGCTAACCAAGAGAAAATGTAAAAGAGGATGAACATCCTAGCAGAAGAAAACCGAGCATATCGATGGGCAAGCCAGCGGGCACACGACGATGAGGCCCAAGGCTAGTCTGTGACTACAGCCAATAACCGATCTCAGGAGAGGTTGCACGCCGAAGAGGAGCCGCCAGGAGCCTTTGTCAGGTCGGGCCCTCGACATGATCGAGGACATGTTGCGATACCTGGTAGTGCGAACGAGCGCCGCCACTCGCCAAGCGCCCGAACCTGAAGAGAGAATGTTGGAACTTAGCTGATGTTGTCTCAACGTCTGGGATCGCCTTGGCCCCAAGCTCGCCCCCATGGTTGGGCGGCGGCTTACATGGGTCCCAGAAGGCCATATTAACACGGTGCCCTCCCGAGGGTCATCATCATCTAGCGGAGACCCTCAACATCCTGCACGTCGAGGAGAAGGTGTCGCAAGGCCGGCATATCACTCGGCGATCCCAGCATGTGTCCCCCGAGCTCCGACACCTATGATGCTCCCGGAGGAGCAAACCCGCCAGCGCCAGAAGGATCTGGTAACCTTTGTTGTCCAGCGACATGGACACTGGGTGACCTGATGGCACATAACGCCATTAAGGGGGCGGTGGAGAGCCCCCTCACGGCGAGTGTGTATTAAGTCTACAAATAATGCATTTTATCACTTATTTCGGACTGCATTATCATCGCTTTCCTACGTAAAACTTTTCATATACTCGTAAAGCGCATCATTTTCTTTGCACCAATGCATAGTACACTTCCATACGAACACAGTGATATATTGGTTCGCACTCATACGATGCACACATGAAAAATACGGAGCCCGGTAGTCCAAATTATCCATGTCTCTATCAATTACTTTATCGAAATCTTATGGAGTTTATTTCATGTGGTTTTCAGGAAATTAATCCGGTTCTCATATTCTGCTACAATGCATGCAACTAAGTAATTGACGACGTTGATTCGGATCGATGAATGATACATTGCACATCAACGACAAGCAAATTAGGTGGACAGTTCACGAGCTTGTAACTAACTAGTGGGCTCGACTACAAGAAAACTATGCATAAGCAAATGACCTGGCATTGGGTGTGGTGGCTGGTTCAGATGGTTTGGATGGGAATGGAGCTCGTAAAGGATCATCTCGGATCTCGTTCGATACGTCTAGTTCATACCCGATCTTTTAGCTATCTAAGCGTCAAACCTGATAAGCTTTTATACCTAACTTAGCACGAACTTTACCCATGCATGCACTCCTCTTTCACTATCATATTTAGAAAAGTGATCACAACCATCCATGGGCTTATCAATTAGCCATGCATCCGAAATCCATGCAGTACCCGTTTC
The DNA here is from genome assembly GCA_947650365.1 of Chamaelirium japonicum. Classification (NCBI taxonomy): domain Eukaryota; kingdom Viridiplantae; phylum Streptophyta; class Magnoliopsida; order Liliales; family Melanthiaceae; genus Chamaelirium; species Chamaelirium japonicum. The sequence continues at coordinate 79,806,629 of OX393549.1, forward strand.
CTTTTCTTACTTTTTCTTTTTAAATTCTAAACCGGATCACAACCCATTGCACCCAACTCCATCTCTATGTGACCGTCCCTTTCCTTCCCAGTACTTAATCACAGCCGTCCCTCGTAATCGTCCCGGACACCCAATCGCAGCCGTCCGTGTACTCCCACATGCAGCCGTCACTTTATTCCATGCACAGTAACTGTGCATGCACCCGACCAAGCCCAGCTCTTTCTTTTCTTCCCACTTTAATCACAGCCGTCCGTGCAACTAAACCCCATGCATAACCACCTTCTCGAAAAACCTGATAACAGGTGTCCAGTGTAAGCCCATACAGCCGTCCCTCTCTCATCCCCGACCCGACCGCCTCCACTCTCTCTCCTCCTTGATTCTCTCTCTCTAAAATCTGCACCGATCTTCTCTCATTACCGCACCTTTCTCTCTAAAACCGATTCTCTCTCTTACCATATCTCTCATTCTCTCTCTCTAAATCTTTCTAAATCCAGCCCCTACCCGATCGTCTCTCTCTCTCTTCTTCTAACTCTCTCTCTATTCCGAGACCCATCACAGCCGTCCCTCTCCTTTCCCGATTCTCTCTCTTTCCTTATTCTAACCGAAACCGTTTCTTTCTCTCTCTAAACCGACCCAGCGGCCCCGAGATCACAGCCGACCGCACCCATCTCTCTAGTCTGATCCCCATGCAGCCATTCGATTTCCTCTCTTCTCTCCCCTCATCTCTCTATCTCTTCCGAACCCCTCGGGATCCGACTCACCCGTCGCCGCCGGCCACCACCCCTGTGAATCACCACCCGCCGTCGCCGCCTGTATTGGTGACCCATGGCTGGCCTCGTCGTTTGCCGACCACCGATGCCCACCAGTGTCCGGCCAACACCCACCTCCGTCTGCCACCTCCCGCGCACGTTGCATCCTCGTAGAGTTCATCCCATAGCCCTTAATGAATAAGAATCGAGTGGGAATCAAGACCTATTTATAGGTTTTTGGGGATATGTATGAAATCCCCCCCCCATGTGCCAAAAAAAAGAAAAAATAATCTGGTCTATTATTTACAACCCGTGCACCCCGATCGAGTCGGCCAATTATAGTTCCAAATTTTCAAAGGACTCTGAGGATCAAAATTCTTCTCCACTAGAGGCAAAATCCTAATAGGCCTTTTGTTGCGCGATCGAAAGAGGGTAGGGACGTTGTCACGCCGCCTGCCGATGCCTTCGACTGTGAGGCAGCGACTGTAGTTTCTTTTTAATAATTATGCCCCCCCTGAAGAAAAATCCTGGGTCCGCCACTGATCCTATCAATGCATGCATGCAGCTGATTCCCTCTCCTAAAAACCTGGCGATCTCCCCATCGCAGCAGCTCCTCTTGAATCTCTCTCTCTCTCTCTCTCTCTCTCTCTCTCTCTCTCTCTCTCTCTCTCTCTCTCTCTCTCTCTCTCTCTCTCTCTCTCTCTCTCTCTCTCTCTCTCTCTCTCTCTCTCTCTCTCTCTCTCTCCTTGCCTAACCGAAACCCTCTCGCTCTCTCTTTCCCATTCGGAACCCGATCACAGCCGTTCGGTGTACCCAGTTCTATCCGAACTTATTTCTCTCCTGCTCGATTTCTCTCTTTCTAAAACCGTGCATCCCTCATCCCTATATAAGAGAAGGAGGAGGGGACGACTGGAAGGATCGAACCATCACCGCCCAACCTCATCAAACCATTAAGCCTGAACCTCATCAAACATTCCACCCGGCCACCATCCACCATCCTCCCGAATTTGATCAGACCATCAAATTCGGTGGATGAAGTTCGGGCCCGATTGGTGATGGAATGGTGGCCGGGTGGAACGTTTGATGAGGTTCGGGCTTAATGGTTTGATAAGGTTAGACGGTGATGGTTCGATCCTTCCAGTCGTCCCCTCCTCCTTCTCTTATATAGGGATGAGGGATGCACGGTTTTAGAAAGAGAAAAATCGGGCAGAGGAGAGAAATAAGTTCGGATAGAACTGGGTACACCGAACGGCTGTGATCGGGTTTCGAATGGGAAAGAGAGAGCGAGAGGGTTTCCGTTTAGGCAAGGAGAGAGAGAGAGACGTTCGGGAGGAGCTGCTGTGATGGGGAGATCGTCAGGTTTTTAGGAGAGAGATGGGTGCGGTCGGCTGTGATCTCAGGGCCGCTGGGTCGGTTTAGAGAGAGAAAGAAACGGTTTCGGTTAGAATAAGGAAAGAGAGAATCGAGAAAGGAGAGGGACGACTGTGATGGGTCTCGTAATAGAGAGAGTAGAGAGAGACGATCGGGTAGGGGCTGGATTTAGAAAGATTTAGAGAGAGAGAGAGAATGAGAGATATGGTAAGAGAGAGAATCGGTTTTAGAGGGAAAGAAAGGTGTGGTAATGAGACAAGATCGGTGCAGATTTTAGAGAGAGAGAATCAAGGAGGAGAGAGAGTGGAGGCGGTCGGGTCGGGGATGAGAGACGGACGGCTGTATGGGCTTGCACGGGACACCTGTTATCAGGTTTTCCGAGAAGGTGGTTATGCATGGGGTTTAGTTGCACGGACGGTTGTGATTAAAGTGGGAAGAAAAGAGAGAGCTGGGCTTGGTCGGGTGCATGCACAGCTACTGTGCATGGAATAAAGGGACGGCTGCATGTGGGAGTACACAGACGGCTGCGATTGGGTGTCCGGGACGATCGTGAGGGACGGCTGTGATTAAGTACTGGGAAGGAAAGGGACGGCCGCATAGAGATGGAGTTGGGTGCAATGGGTTGTGAATCTTGTGATCCGGTTTAGAATTTAAAAAGAAAAAGTAAGAAAAGGAAACGGGTACTGCATGGATTTTGGATGCATGGCTAATTGATAAGCCCATGGATGGCTGTGATCACTTTTCTAAATATGATCGTGAAAGAGGAGTGCATGCATAGGTAAAGTTTTCGTGCTAAGTTAGGTATAAAAGCTCATCGGGTTTGACACTTAGATAGCTAAAAGATCGGGTATGAACTAGGCGTATCGAACGAGATCCAAGATCATCCTTTACGAGCTCCATTCCCATCCGAACCAGCCGCCGCACCCAATGCCAGGTCATTTGCTTATGCATAGTCTTCTTGTAGTCGAGCCGTGCAATGTATCATTCATCGATCCGAATCAACGTCGTCAATTACTTAGTTGCATGCATTATAGCAGAATATGAGAACCGGATTAATTTCCTGAAAAACACATGAAATAAACTCCATAAGATTTCGATAAAGTAATTAATAGAGACAGGAATAATTTGGACTATCGGACTCCGTATTTTTCATGTGTGCATCGTATGAGTGCGAACCAATATATCTGTGTTCGTATGGAACTGTACTATGCATTGGTGTAAAGAAAATGATGCGCTTTATGAGTATATGAAAAGTTTTACGTAGGAAAGCGATGATAATGCAGTCCGAAATAAGTGATAAAATGTATTATTTGTAGACTTAACACACCCCCCAACCAGCTTTTTGATAGTCCTCGAGCAAAATAAGCGGGATTTCGATGCAAAGATTTTCGTTAATAATGCATGATGGTTTTTAACCCCCAAAGAGTTTTTTTATTTTTTTATTAAATGATAAAACAACTTAAAGCAAATTTTTTTTTTCAACTAACAGAAAATTTTGATGAATAATTTGAAATACTCAAGACTAGAGATTCTACGGCACAAAGTTTGTAGAGTAGTATTAGCCAATTTCTAGTTTACCGAGTCATCGATTGAGTTCCGGTTATTAACCCTCCGGTAAGAAATATCAAACTGTCTGTACTCGAGTGCTCGGTGATATCTGGACTTAACACGACTAGAGCTTTGGTTTTCAAGAGTGCGTCAATACTAATAAGCACCAAGAACGGTCGAAAGACCTTAAACATTGATTCAAAACCCCGCATGATATTGATTCAAGAGTGCGTCAATTCTCATAGGCCTCATTCCTTATTTCTTCTAATTCATCTACTTTGAGTTTTCTTAGCGAGCTAGCTTTGTCAAGATCAAAGTTAAATTTTTTAATGGCCCAATAAGTTTTATGTTCTAATTCTACAGGCAAATGACAAGGTTTTCCATAGACGAGTCTAAAAGGAGACATGCCAATCGGGGATTTATTTGCAGTACGGTATGCCCATGGTGCATCGGTTAGTCGTAAAGACCAATCCTTACGATCTGGGTTAACCGTCTTTTCCAAAATATTCTTAATTGCTCGATTAGATACATCGACTTGCCCACTCGTTTGTGGATGATACGGGGTTGCAATTTTATGGGTAATTCCATATTTTGCATTAAGGCCTCAAAAGGTCTATTACAAAAATGTGAACCCCCATCACTTATTATGGCTCGAGGTGTTCCAAATCTAGCTAGGATATTCTCCATTAAGAATTTCAATACAGTTCTATGATCATTAGTTCTACAGAAAATTGCCTCAATCCATTTGGAAACATAATCCACAGCTACAAAAATATAAAGATTTCCAAAAGAAGGAGGGAATGGGCCTATAAAGTCGATGCCCCCAACAATCAAAAACTTATATAATTAAAATCGGGTTTAGGGGCATCATAGTTTTGTGGGTTATCCCTCCCAACATTTAACATCGCTCATAGGATTTACAGAAGTCATGGGTGTCTTTAAAGAGAGAAGGCCAGTAAAAACCACACTGTAAAATTTTTACAGCAGTTTTCTTTCCAGAGAAGTGACCACCACATGCTTCTGAATGACAGAAGGAGATGATATTATGAAATTCATTATCAGGCACACATCTCCTAATAATTTGATCTGGACAATATTTAAACAAGTACGGATCATCCCAGAAATAATTTCTAACGAGTGCTAGAAATTTTTTTTTATCCTGTTGGGTCCAAAAGCTAGGAAGTTCACCCATAACTAGAAAGTTTGCAATATCAGAAAACCATGGTGAAGTCACAAGTGCAAATAATTGTTCATCAGGGAATGTATCTTGAATTGGTGAAGTATCCATAGAATCTGAGACAATAAGGCGAGATAAGTGGTCAGCCACTACGTTTTCTACTCCTTTTTTATCTCGAATTTCTAAAAAAAATTCTTGAAGTAGGAGAATCCATCGAAGCAATCGTGGCTTAGTATCCTTTTTTGAAAGAAGGTACTTGAGAGCCGCATGATCAGTGAAAATTACAATCTTGGATCCTATCAAGTAAGATCTAAATTTGTCTAGTGCAAAAATTACGGCTAGGAGTTCCTTCTCCGTAGTTGAATAATTTACTTGAGCACTATTCAGAGTCCTACTAGCATAGTGGATAACATATGGCTTCTTGTCCTTTCTCTGCCCTAAAACTGCCCCGACAGCATAATCACTAGCATCATACATGATTTCAAAAGGAAGATTCCAATCAGGTGGTTGCATAATAGGAGCAGAAGTTAATAAGTCTTTCAACTTGTCGAAGGCTTTCTGACAATCATCTTACCACTCAAAGATATTTTCCTTCTGTAGGAGGTTACATAAAGGTCTAGATATGATACTAAAGTCCTTAATGAACCTTCTATAAAATCCCGCATGACATAAGAAAGAACGTATATCTCTAACTGTCTTTGGGGTAGACAAATCTGTAATTAAATCGATTTTAGCTTTATCAACTTCGATTTCTTTGGATGAAATAATATGTCCAAGAACAATCCCTTTGGTGACCATAAAGTGGCACTTCTCCCAGTTTAAAATTAAACTTTTCTCTCGACAACGAATAAGGACTAACTCCAAATGATATAAACAGTCATCAAACGAGGAACCAAACACAGAGATATCATCCATAAAGACCTTCAAAAAAATTTCAACCATATCAGAGAAAATACTAAGCATGCATCTTTGGAAGGTTGCGGGAGCATTGCAGAGTCTAAATGGCATTCGCTTGTAAGCAAAAGTACCAAAGGGACACGTGAACGTAGTTTTCTCCTGATCTCCTGAATCTATTTCAATTTGATTGTAACAGAATAGCCATCTAGGAAGCAATAAAATTGATGTCCTGCTAATCTTTCCAGAATTTGATCCACAAAGGGTAAAGGGAAATGGTCTTTCCTAGTGACAGAATTTAGTTTTCTATAATTAATGCATACTCTCCAACCCATGGTAACTCTAGTTGGAATTAATTCATTTTCTGAATTCTTGATTACAGTAACTCCAGACTTCTTAGGAACAACTTGGGTTGGACTGACCCATCTACTATCAGAAATAGGGTATATGATACTCACATCAAGCAATTTTAAGACTTCTGTTCGAACCACATCCTTCATGCTATGGTTAAGCCTTCTTTGTGGTTCACGAGATGTTTTGGCATTATCTTCTAAATGGATCATATGAGTGCAAATTGAGGGGCTAATTTCTTTAATATCAGTGATGGTCCAACCTATTGCACTCCTATGCTCTTTTAACACATCCAAAAGTTTGCATTCTTGATCCTGATCGAGTTCAGATGAGATGATCACAGGGAATGTTTCATCTTTACCTAGGTAAGCATACTTGAGTTCAGAAGGTAAGGGCTTCAACTCAAGTTTGGGTGCGTGGACACTAGATGGAAGAAGATTATTATTGCTTGGGGGCAACTCTTCGAAACGTGCTTTCTATTTTTCTGTATCAAGCATGGTAGTTGAGTCTAATAGGACGTTGACTTCTTCAAATATTTTATTCTCATCTATTCTAGCGAATTGAGCTAGACATGCCTCTAAAGGATCAGAAGAAAGGGAAGGGATAAATGTATCCTCCATGATTGTGTCAATCAAATTTATCTCATGAACTTCACCATCTTCATTTTCATCTCCAGGTTGTTTGTAAATATTAAAGATATTAAAATCTATGATCATATTCCCAAAAGAGAGCTTCATCATCCCATTCCGACAATTGATCAAAGCATTGGAAGTGGCCAAGAATGGACGACCAATAATGACTGGAATTGCAGTTGTACTATTCGTGACAGGTTAAGTGTCCAAAACGATAAAATCTACTGGAAAGTAGACTTTATCAACTTGGACAAGAACATCTTCAACGACCCCTCTCGGTATTTGAACAGATCGATCAGCAAGTTGAAAAGTGACCTTGGTGGGTTTTAGTTCTCCAAGGCCCAACTGCTCGTATACCGAATAGGACAATAAATTCACACTTGCCCCTAAGTCAAGTAAAGCTTGCTCGATCCGGGAGTTTCCTATGATGCAAGATATTGTAGGACAACCAGGATCTTTATACTTGGGTGGGGTGTTGTAATTTAAGATGGCACTAACTTGTTCTGTCAGAAAAGCCTTCTTTTGTACATAAAGATTTTGCTTTATAGTGCAAAGGTCTTTTAAAAATTTCGCATATGATGGAATTTGCTTAACTGCATCTAGCAAGGGGATATTGATCTTCACTTGTTTGAAGATGTCTAAAATTTCTTGGTTAGTTGCCCCCTTTTTAGTTGCAAGCAATCTTAAGGGAATGGGGCAACTGGTTTATATTTAGGCAATGACTCTTCTTCAGGTTCCACATTGCTAGTTTCTTCTTCACCCTTATCATTAGGATTTTTCACAGATCTGTCAACCTTCGTTGGAATTTCTTTATCAATGATTTTTCCACTTCTAAGGGTGGTGATAGATTTAGCATGCTCAGCTCGGGAGTTAGAAGAATTTGACATAGGCTTTGACATACTAGAGGATCCTACTTCATGTTGGCTTTTAGGATTGGGAAACGATTGGGCTAGAAAAGTTACTTTTTCCCTAACATTAAGTTGTGCTTCAATTCTATCGACCGATGTTTTGAGCTCTTGCAAGGTTTGTTTTGTATTTTGATTAATTTGTGATTGACCTTCTATGAATTGCTTCAATGTCTCTTCAAGGGTTTTCTTATGTGGTGGCACATAAGGAGTTTGAGAAGAATTCCCTTGAGATTCATTAGCAGAGAGTCCATGTCTCCAGCTAAAGTTTGGATGGTTCCTCCAATTAGGATTGTAGGTATTGGAATACGGGGAGCTAAATGGCCTTTGATAAGTATTGACTAAGTTTGATTGTTCAACCATTAATTCTTGGAAAGCAGGTATGGATGGACATTTTTAAGCTGTGTGAGAAGGGCTCTCACATAATGCGCATACCGTGCTTGCCATTGGGTTAGAAGAGTTAGGTCGTTTGACAAGCTCAATTGCTTCCACTTTCCTAGTAAGATTTGCCATTTTAGCATTCAAATCAGCTTCTTCTCTTAGTTGATAAATTCCTCCTTTAGTAGGAGTGGATTTTTCAGTTTTTTCTGATAATTCCCATTGTTGGGCATTTTCGGCTAGGGGGGGCTCACAAAAGTCCCATGCCTCGTCAGGGTTCTTGGCCATAAACTCCTCGTTACACATGGTTTCAACTAATTGACGCATATGGGTGTTAGACCGTCATAGAAAAAACTAACCATCCTCCACATCTCAAAACCATGCATGGTGAGAACATTTAAGGAGCAAGTCCTTATATCTCTCCCAACATTGATAGAACGATTCACCCTCCTTTTGGGAGTAGCTCATGATGTGCCTACGTAGTGCATTGGTTTTATGAGTGGGAAAAAATTTCTTTAAGAACTCTCGGCTCACCTCAGCCCAAGTTGCTATAGATTGTGATCTTAAAGCATGGAGCCATGATTTTGCCTTTTCTTTCAGAGAAAAGAGAAATAGACGTAATCTAATTGCATCTTCAGAGACGTTTCGAAACACCAAGGTGGCACATATATCATCAAATTCTTTTAGGTGAAGATATGGATATTCAGATTCAAGGCCATGGAAACGAGAGAGCAATTGGATTACACGAGGTTTTAATTCAAATTGATTTGCATCAGTTGCAGGTAACACGATACACGATGGTGTACTAGATCTAGCTGGTATCAAGTAATCTCGAAGAGATCGGATTACTGGATTATTTTGAACTTTATTATTGCCATGATTACTTCCTACATCATTTCCGTTATCAGCTATGTTTTCAGAATGGTTTTTAGACAGATTTGGTTCAGATTTAGTTCTATTTAATCTTTGTGTATGATCCCGATACCACAAGGGCATACACAAGATTCAGAGGCAAAAGGTAAGTGAAGGGTTTGCAAGCAAATGTATGCACCACCTAGAGCCTTCTATACAAACGCTCTTGTTTGAAGGGAATAACAGACTAGACACACATACGCCTACACCGAGACGTATGTGCCGAGCTTTTCCACGAGAGCGTAAGTTGATATGAGATAACAAATACAGAGAATTTAAAGAACGAGTGTACCAGGGAGAAGCAGTTCTTTATTTAGGCAAGCACGTAGTACCCCTTCGCAATCAATGATCTACTGCTCTTCTACTATGCAGATCTCTTTTTTTTTTAACCTGAAAAGAAAGAAAAGAAGTACTTAGTATATTGAATGCAAAGAAAAAGCAAAGACTAAAAAGAAAAACATGGATGTGAAGTTCCTATTCGTTTGTTGTAATTCCCGGCAACGGCGCCAAAAACTTGCTACAACTTTAAGTAGTCCTAATTAAGGGACTAAAAAGTGCAGTTTAACCCCAAGTATAGAGTGTGTAGCGAAGTAGTAATCTCGGTGAGTCCGAGATCGATTCCACAGGAACTGAAGGACTAATGGGAACTAATGTGATGACAGTGCGTGAACGTGAGTGCTAATCAGAGTTTTCCACAGAGAGTAGAGCACGAAAGATGAAACTATGTTACTAAATTAAATAGAACTAAATATTGTAATTAATTAAATGAGGTTATGATGGAGATGAGGCTAAGGCATTCGGGTTCAACCTAGTAGTATTTCATGTATTCTTTTGATCAATAATTCGAATGAGGAGAACATCAAAGTTAAGTTCGGATGCATGCTACAGAGGTCCTTAAGCATTACACATACCCGGAGGCAATGTGAAATCAAGAGGACTTGTACACATACATCGATTTCTAGTGATAAGCATCACTACAAGAAAGATGGTCTTTACCGACGGACATTATTATCACCGTCGGTAATAATACACTTTTTACCGACGGTGACTATAATATCCGTCGGTATTATAACTTCAATTTTTTAAATTTTTTTTGCACATTTATTACCGACGGTCAAATAGTATCCGTCGGTAAAATTATTTATCCCGACGGTACATATATGTACCGTCGGTAATATACTTTATACCGACGGCTACATAAAAACCGTCGGTAAAATGTCACGACGAAACTCAGGATAAAAACCAAGCCTCTGGAAAAAAAATGAAACCCTGAGTTTCGTCGAAGATTTTTACCGACGGACTTTATATGTCCATCGGTATAAAGTATATTACCGACGGAAATTTTATGGCCGTCGGTACAATACCGACGGTAATTAAATATCCGTCGGTAAAATTGTCCCGACGATACTCAGGGTAAAAACCGAGCCTCTGGAAAAAAATGGAACCCTGAGTTTCGTCGGCGGTTTTTACCGACGGACGTTATATGTCCGTCGGTATAAATAATTATACCGACGGAAATTATATGGCCGTCGGTACCATACCAACGGTAATTAAATGTCCATCGGTAAAATTGTCCCGACGAAACTCAGGGTAAAAACCGAGCCCCTGGAAAAAATGGAACCCTGAGTTTCGTCGGATAGGTTTACCGACGGATATTATTTGTCCGTCGGTATAAAGATTATATGTACCGACGGATATTATTTGTCCGTCGGTATAAAGATTTGTACCGACGGACTTAAACGTTCCGTCGGTAAAAACCCTACATTATTTAACATCAGCTCGATCCCCTTCTCTGTTGTGTTTCGATCTTAATCCTGCCCCGCCCCTTTCTCTCGCTCTCTCTCTAAGTCCGTCCCCCACCCCGGCCTCCCTCCCCCCCTCCCCGGCCCCTCTCTCTCGCTCTCTCTCTAAATCCGTCGTTTCTCTCCGCCGAATCCGTCGTTACTCGAATCGAGGGAAAGAGGAGGGGGTCCTGCTGGGTCGAGGGAGAAATCGAAAAGCTCTGGTTCTGGGTGCCTCTTCCTTTCTGGTCTTCGCCGCTGACGAGGTATGGGAGACGACCCATTTCTCATCTGGCTCCCGTTTTCTAGCTTTGATGGGTTTCTTCTGGATCTGATTTTTTTGGGGTTACTTCTCTCTCTCTCTCTCTATCTCTCTCTCTCTCTCTCTCTCTCTCTCGCTCTCTCTCTCTCTCTCTCTATAATGGTTGGTAATGGGATATGCAGTGCTTGCTTAGATGATGATCAGACATATAATGTAGGGTTTGCTCCTTTGCGTATGTGGATGGATTTTCTTTTCACCCGATATTTATTGGTAAATGCTCTCTTAAAATGTTTAAAATACCGCCCCTAAAGAATAGAAACGGCAGTTCCGGATTGATGCCAAACACTCCCTACATTACTACCTTGTTTATTTTAGGCAGGAGCAGCAGTAGGGCTGCAAACGAGTCGAGCCGAGCTGAGTTTTCGTCTATTGGGGCTCGGCTTTGTTAAAAGCTTGGGCTTAGCTTTATTAATCAAAGCCGAGCTTAGGTTTGGTTTGTTTGAGCTTGGTTCATTGACTAAACGATCCAAAAGTCAATATTGGGCTTGACTTGTTTTATATTCAAACAAACTCGAAGAAGCCCCTACCACGCTTGTTCACGAACTCCATACTAGACTAAGTCAAAATGTTGGGCTATTTGTATTGGACCTATTAATGTACTTTAAGATCTTAATCAGGAGCCTGTTGTCGCATGATCCCTAAACGAACATGTTTACCGGCCCAACGGAACCGAGCTTTGGTGTGGTTGAGCTTGACTCGTTATTAAACAAATCTAACCTCTAACCTCGGGCTTAGCTCGGATAATAATCGAAGAGCGAGTATGTAGTGAGCTTGTTTGCAAGCCACTCACGAACAACTTGGTTTGTTTGTAGCCCTAGGCAGCAATGAGTATTGTTTTCATAAGCCCAATTTATTCTATTAAATACTATATAGTTATTTTGTAAGAAACCGAAAAAAATAAGTTGAATTAAAAGAAAAAACACCTCAGAAATAAGCTTGGTTCATTTGTAGACCTAAGTAGAGGTGAGTATTGATTTCATAAGCTCAATTCATTCTATTGCATATTATATAGTTATTTTTGGTAGAAACTGAAAAAAAAAAAAAACCAAAAAAAGAGAACTTGGAAACATGTTTCTTTCTTAAGGCAATGTCTATATTCAACACAAATTTTTATATAAGTCGGTTGCGACTTACGAGCATCCAAGTAAGTCAATTTTTTTGCTAGGGACAGGCAACGTCTGATTTTGTAGGCCTCCACACCTTCTTCCTCTTCCTTTCCTCCCAGCTCATTGATGCCTCGTGCATGCCTCCGTTGAATGATCAGTAGGGAGCATTTGGCCTAAAAAACAACTAAATGGTATATAAGAGAGCTCGGCCTATAATGGCCAAATAAGATACAGAGAGACTTATGGAGGAGGAGAAGGAAGGCGGAGGCGGGCGGCAACATGCACGATCTGTAATGCGCAACATAATAAAAGGAAGGAGGGAGGGGTAAAACCAGGATATAGTAAAAAGTTTCCATCTTAGAGCTGCCTGATGCAAAATCTGGATTTAATGGGTTGCCCCTATAAAAGGATTATTTTAGGTATGAGTAATGCTATTTGAACAATCTCCATTGACAAACACATTGACAAACTAGTCTCATGAAGTGGTGGCGGGGCCTAGGTCTTAGTGTTACATGTGAATGTCAATGCATTGAGCCTTGGGCCGTAAGTAAGTGCAGCAAATAAACCGGGTAGCAAAAATGCTATCGGGCTCAGGGCTTAGTGCATCGACATTCACACCTAACATTAGGGGTGTGCAGGATCCAAACCAAACTAATTTAACCGACCAAACCAAACCAAACCGAACGATTTTGATCGGTTTCGACACACTCAATGGATCGGATTGGATTGAGTTTTTAAAAAAACCGAAATGATTAGATTATATATTGTTTCATATTGTTTCATATGTAAATCATACTGTTTCATATGTAAATCAAACTGTTTCATATTGTTTCATATGTAAATCTTACTGTTTCATATGTAAATTAAATTGTTTCAGATGGCATCACGGTCATATGTTCGTAGAGGCAGAGGCAGGGGTGGGGTAGCTCGGAGCGCTCCGGCTGCCACCCCAGGGTCCGAGGCTGAGCCGTCCGGATCTGGTAGTGCTGTTCCTCTCTCCACACCAGCTCCTGTTGTGGTCGCAGCCTCCGGAGCTTCGAGCAGTGCTCAGCACTCGGCTACAGCGTCTACGCCCACAGGTAATGTTTAGATCTAAAGTTTTATACATGTTGTAAATACTTCTTCAGTACTGATGTATATTTTATTTACAGGGTCGACCAGGCACGTAGGCGACCGGGGCGTGACGACGGCCCGGCGCTTGTCGGCCTTACGCGAGCCGATGTCCCTACAGTGGAGCGGCAGGACCTTTGTGGGCGAGCACGCTTCTGACGCCGCCACGTGGGTCGGCATGATAGTACGGGAGGAGAGGAATGCCCCGATTGTGGGGTTAAGGGGGTGGAAGAACATTGATGCATCCTATAAGGAGAGGATGTATCAGCAGTTTTTGGTACGTTAGTTTCATTAAAGCATTTTAGAATAATATCGTACTTCTTTATAATTTGATTTGATAAAATGACTTGTTTCTAAATTGATTTTACAGGAGAAATTTAAATGGGAGAACATGGAAACCGACACCCATTGGGAGGACTTGTGGAAGACGATGGGTGAGCGGTACAGGAATTACCGTCACGAGCTCTACCAGCTCTACGGTTACTTGGTCGGCCAGCCGGCTGAGGAGGTACAGGCTGCGGCCGGGACGAGAGACGCGCCACCGCTACATATTTTACAGTTTTTGGTCGCTCACTGGGCCACCCCTAGCTTTCAGGTATAATTATAATTTTGTTGATTCGTACTTGTTTTAATATTATACTAAAAATTTGTATTGATGTTTCAAAATTTAATTGATTGACACAGAGGAAATAGGCAAGCAGAATAGAAGTGCCTCGACGACACCTGCTCCAGTGAAGGGGAGGACCTCCATGCCCCAGCTTGCCCAGCAGCTGGTAAATGATACAAACATTGTTATTATTTAAAGCTCTATATATGTTATATTAACTCATCTATTTATTTTATATGTCCAACAGACACAGTCCTTGGGCCACGAGCCTAATAGAATTGACCTTTTTGAGGCCTCTAGGAGGCGGCGTATCGATGGGGCATTTCTGGATGACAGGGTTGCCTCGCAAGTGGTAAGTAATTAAATTACTGTTAATATATTCTTATACATATGCCATAAAATATCATTGAATATCATTGGTTGTTTTTATATAGGAGAGGATGTGACTTCTGGTGACCCCGTCGGGCGAGGCCGGCTCCTCCTCCAGCTCAGTATCTGTCGACTCAGCGATGGATACTGTGCTGAGACCTGCCACGCACGGCCGTGTCCTATGTATGGGCCTTGGAATGACACCCTCCTCCTACTTTGGACGAGAGGGTATGCGCTCGAGGGCACGGGACACCCAGACCGGTGTTATCACTCAGCTACAGTCTGCGCTAGACGCGGAGCGAGAGCAGAGGCAGGCCCTCGAGCAGAGGATTGAGGCAGAGCGAGAGCAGAGGCAGGCCCTCGAGCAGAGGGTTGAGGCGGAGAAGAAGGCCCTCGATGAGGAAAGAGAAGCTCGCAGGGAACTGGAGCGTAAATTTAATGAATTCATAAGCCGGTCTAGCGATGGCTCATCCTCATAATCAGGTACTTACTAATCTTTATAATATTAGCAAAAAATATGAATCTTACTAATTTGAGTTTAGATCATATTATCACACTTATGATTTTCCAACACTTAGACTCTAAATAGGTAAATCGGATCGTAAATGGTCTCTCTCTCTCTCATGGTAATGATGTAGCCTCTGTTTTTCTTTTAAATTATAGAATTTTGTTTTTTAATCATGCTAGGTGTGTGCCTCGTTGGAAGAGGGATATCTCCCTCATGTGACATTTGTAGTGGACACAACAATATGCCACCCAACGGAGTTCGATTTCTATCTCTGCAGTTATGCTGGCATACAGGTAAACTTTGACTGAAGCTTTGTAAACAATGTTTGAAATTTTTCTGACGTAAAAGTAATTCCACAAGTGTTACTAATACTTCACCGCTTCATAAATACCTCAAAACAAGAAAAAATTTATGGAATTCCAAAATACTTACGCCTAATACCTCAAAACTAGACGGTCATCTGGTGATCGACAAGATCCGACGCCTAATGCACCATCACGAATGGGTGATTATGCTGCCCCACTCTACTATATATATCTTGCGCACTGTTCTTCGTGGCTTTTTTTTTCTCTAATGCTTGAACTTTGTTATCAGAAAAAGGCCGTGGCAACGTCACACTGCACACAGCCGAACACGATTGAGTACGAGATGGCGATGGACTGGATACTGGTGCAAGAGAAATCCATTTGTTGGTTCAACCGGTTACATAAGGTCAAAAAGTAGTACTACAAATATTTCTGAAATGCTAACAATAATGTTCAGCACCTCTGTCCGGTGTTTAAATGAGCCTTCTGAATCTTTTACAGGTGCATGGTGATGAACTGGATTATTTTAAGAAGAGGTTTACATACAAACTAGAGTAGTAAACTGGTGTACTTACTAACAATCCTGCACAAGATTTATCTTTCAAGGTATGAAAATATTATCCTTCTCCCCCTCCTATTCATTGAATATAAAGTAAAGGGGAAAATTACAAAAACCTTCCCTTAACTTTACACCTCTATTCATATTGGTCCCTCAGCTGTTTTTTTAAACAATTTGAACCCTGAACTATGCTCCGTCTGCATTTAGCTTCCTCCGTAAACTTTTTGTCCAAAAAAACACTTATCAATTTCCAAAAGGCTTATGATTTTTTGAAATATTTAACTTATGCTTATTAGGATAAAGGTAATGGTACCGAAAGGCTCATGATTTTTGAAATATTTAACTTATGCTTACTTGGATAAGGGTATGGGTGTTTTCGGGATAAGGGTATGGGTGTTTGACGATCGGATCGAATCCAAACCTATTTCATATCCGAAACACGCTAACTTATGATTTTCCAACACTTAGACTCTAAATCGGTGAATCGGATCGTAAATTGGTCAAATATCCAATTAGAACCCGCTCGCAAGTCTGAAATACGAAATAATTCCAAGTTGGAATTATCGGATGCCAATCCGATGACGATCGGATCGAATCCAAACCTATTTCATATCCGAAACACGCTAACTTATGATTTTCCAACACTTAGACTCTAAATCGGTGAATCGGAGCGTAAATTGGTCAAATATCCAATTAGAACCCGCTCGCAAGTCCGAAATATGAAATAATTCCAACTTCGAATTATCGGATGCCGATCCGATGACGATCGGATCGAATCCAAACCTATTTCATATCAGAAACACGCTAAGTTATGATTTTCCAACACTTAGACTCTAAATCGGTGAATCGGAGCGTAAATTGGTCAAATATCCAATTAGAACTCGCTCGCAAGTCCGAAATACGGAATAATTCCAAATTCGAATTATCGGATGCCGATCAGATGACGATCCGATCGAATCCAACCCTAACTATTTCATATCCGAAACACGGTAAGTTATGATTTTTCAACACTTAGACTCTAAATCGGTGAATCGGAGCGTAAATTGGTCAAATATCCAATTAGAATCCGCTCGCAAGTCCGAAATACGGAATAATTCCAAGTTCGAATTATCGGATGCCGTTCCGATGACGATCGGATCGAATCCAAACCTATTTCATATCCGAAACACGCTAACTTATGATTTTCCAACACTTAGACTCTAAATCGGTGAATCGGAGCGTAAATTGGTCAAATATCCAATTAGAACCCGCTCGCAAGTCCGAAATACGGAGTAATTCCAAGTTCGAATTATCGGATGCCGATCCGATGATGATCGGATCGAATCCAAATCTATTTCATATCCGAAACAAGCTAACTTATGATTTTCCAACACTTAGACTCTAAATCGGTGAATCGGAGCGTAAATTGGTCAAATATCCAATTAGAACACGCTCGCAAGTCCGAAATACGGAATAATTCCAACTTCGAATTATTGAATGCCGATCCGATGACGATCGGATCGAATCCAAACCTATTTCATATCCGAAACACGCTAACTTATGATTTTCCAACACTTAGACTCTAAATCGGTGAATCGGAGCGTAAATTGGTCAAATATCCAATTAGAACTCGCTCGCAAGTCCGAAATACGGAATAATTCCAACTTCGAATTATCGGATGTCGATCCGATGACGATCGGATCGAATCCAAACCTATTTCATATCCGAAACACGCTAACTTATGATTTTCCAACACTTAGACTCTAAATCGGTGAATCGGAGCGTAAATTGGTCAAATATCCAATTAGAACCCGCTCGCAAGTCCGAAATACGGAATAATTCCAAGTTCGAATTACCGGATGCCGATCCGATGACGATCCGATCGAATCCAAACCTATTTCATATCCGAAACACGCTAACTTATGATTTTCCAACACTTAGACTCTAAATCGGTGAATCGGAGCGTAAATTGGTCAAATATCCAATTAGAACTCGCTCGCAAGTCCGAAATACGGAATAATTCCAACTTCGAATTATCGGATGCCGATCCGATGACGATCGGATCGAATCCAAACCTATTTCATATCCGAAACACGCTAACTTATGATTTTCCAACACTTAGACTCTAAATCGGTGAATCGGAGCGTAAATTGGTCAAATATCCAATTAGAACTCGCTCGCAAGTCCGAAATACGGAATAATTCCAAGTTCGAATTATCGGATGCCGATCCGATGACGATCCGATCGAATCCAAACCTATTTCATATCCGAAACATGCTAACTTATGATTTTCCAACACTTAGACTCTAAATCGGTGAATCGGAGCGTAAATTGGTCAAATAACCAATTAGAACCCGCTCGCAAGTCCGAAATACGGAATAATTCCAACTTCGAATTATCGGATGCCGATCCGATGACGATCGGATCGAATCCAAACCTATTTCATATCCGAAACACGCTAACTTATGATTTTCCAACACTTAGACTCTAAATCGGTGAATCGGAGCGTAAATTGGTCAAATATCCAATTAGAACCCGCTCGCAAGTCCGAAATATGGAATAATTCTAAGTTCGAATTATCGGATGCCGATCCGATGACAATCGGATCGAATCCAAACCTATTTCATATCTGAAACATGCTAACTTATGATTTTCCAACACTTAGACTCTAAATCGGTGAATCGGATCGTAAATTGGTCAAATATCCAATTGGAACCCGATCGCAAGTCCGAAATACAGAATAATTCCAAGTTCGAATTATCGGATGCCGATCCGATGACGATCGGATCGAATCCAAACCTATTTCATATCCGAAACACGCTAACTTATGATTTTCCAACACTTAGACTCTAAATCGGTGAATCGGAGCGTAAATTGGTCAAATATCCAATTAGAACTCGCTCGCAAGTCCGAAATACGGAATAATTCCAAGTTCGAATTATCGGATGCCGATCCGATGACGATCGGATCGAATCCAAACCTATTTCATATCCGAAACACGCTAACTTATGATTTTCCAACACTTAGACTCTAAATCGGTGAATCGGAGCGTAAATTGGTCAAATATCCAATTAGAACTCGCTCGCAAGTCCGAAATACGGAATAATTCCAACTTCAAATTATCGGATGCCGATCCGATGATGATCGGATCGAATCCAAACCTATTTCATATCCGAAACACGCTAACTTATGATTTTCCAACACTTAGACTCTAAATCGGTGAATCGGAGCGTAAATTGGTTAAATATCCAATTAGAACCCGCTTGCAAGTCCGAAATACGGAATAATTCTAAGTTCGAATTATCGGATGCCGATCCGATGACGATCGGATCGAATCCAAACCTATTTCATATCCGAAACACGCTTACTTATGATTTTCCAACACTTAGACTCTAAATCGGTGAATCGGATCGTAAATTGGTCAAATATCCAATTAGAACCCGCTCGCAAGTCCGAAATACGGAATAATTCCAAGTTGGAATTATCGGATGCCGATCCGATGACGATCGGATCGAATCCAAACCTATTTCATATCCGAAACACGCTAACTTATGATTTTCCAACACTTAGACTCTAAATCGGTGAATCGGAGCGTAAATTGGTCAAATATCCAATTTGAACCCGCTCGCAAGTCCGAAATACGGAATAATTCCAAGTTTGAATTATCGGATGCCGATCCGATGACGATCCAATCGAATCCAAACCTATTTCATATCCGAAACACGCTAATTTATGATTTTCCAACACTTAGACTCTAAATCGGTGAATCGGGGCGTAAATTGGTCAAATATCCAATTAGAACTCGCTCGCAAGTCCGAAATACGGAATAATTCCAACTTTGAATTATCGGATGCCGATCCGATGACGATCGGATCGAATCCAAACCTATTTCATATCCGAAACACGCTAACTTATGATTTTCCAACACTTAGACTCTAAATCGGTGAATCGGAGCGTAAATTGGTCAAATATCCAATTAGAACTCGCTCGCAAGTCCGAAATACAGAATAATTCCAAGTTCGAATTATCGGATGCCGATCCGGTGACAATCTGATCGAATCCAACCCTAGCTATTTCATATCCGAAACACGGTACGTTATGATTTTTCAACACTTAGACTCTAAATCGGTGAATCGGAGCGTAAATTGGTCAAATATCCAATTAGAACCCGCTCGCAAGTCCGAAATACGGAATAATTCCAAGTTCGAATTATCGGATGCCGATCCGATGACGATCCGATCGAATCCAAACCTATTTAATATCCGAAACACGCTAACTTATGATTTTCCAACACTTAGACTCTAAATCGGTGAATCGGAGCGTAAATTGGTCAAATATCCAATTAGAACTCGCTCGCAAGTCCGAAATACAGAATAATTCCAAGTTCGAATTATCGGATGCCGATCCGATGACGATCGAATCGAATCCAAACCTATTTCATATCCGAAACACGGTAACTTATGATTTTCCAACACTTAGACTCTAAATCGGTGAATCGGTGCGTAAATTGGTCAAATATCCAATTAGAACTCGCTCGCAAGTCCGAAATACGGAATAATTCCAAGTTTGAATTATCGGATGCCGATCCGATGACGATCCGATCGAATCCAAACCTATTTCATATCCGAAACACGCTAACTTATGATTTTCCAACACTTAGACTTTAAATCGGTGAATCGGAGCGTAAATTGGTCAAATATCCAATTAGAACCCGCTTGCAAGTCCGAAATACAGAATAATTCCAAGTTCGAATTATCGGATGCCGATCCGATGACGATCGGATCAAATCCAAACCTATTTCATATCCGAAACACACTAACTTATGATTTTCCAACACTTAGACTCTAAATCGGTGAATCGGAGCGTAAATTGATCAAATATCCAATTAGAACCGGCTTGCAAGTCCGAAATACGGAATAATTTCAAGTTCGAATTATCGGATGTCGATCCGATGACGATCGGATCGAATCCAAACCTATTTCATATCCGAAACATGCTAACTTATGATTTTCCAACACTTAGACTCTAAATCGGTGAATCGGAGCGTAAATTGGTCAAATATCCAATTAGAACTCGCTCGCAAGTCCGAAATACGGAATAATTCCAAGTTCGAATTATCGGATGCCTATCCGATGACGATCCGATCGAATCCAACCCTAGCTATTTCATATCCGAAACACGCTAAGTTATGATTTTTCAACACTTAGACTCTAAATCGGTGAATCGGAGCGTAAATAGGTCCAGTATCCAATTAGAACCCGCTCGCAAGTCCGAAATACGGAATAATTCCTAGTTGGAATTATCGGATGCCGATCCGATGACGATCGGATCGAATCCAAACCTATTTCATATCCGAAACACGCTAACTTATGATTTTCCAACACTTAGACTCTAAATCGGTGAATCGGAGCGTAAATTGGTCAAATATCCAATTAGAACCCGCTCGCAAGTCCGAAATATGAAATAATTCCAAGTTCGAATTATCAGATGCCGATCCGATGACGATCGGATCGAATCCAAACCTATTTCATATCCGAAACACGCTAACTTATGATTTTCCAACACTTAGACTCTAAATCGGTGAATCGGAGTGTAAATTGGTCAAATATCCAATTAGAACCCGCTCGCAAGTCCGAAATATGGAATAATTCCAAGTTAGAATTATCGGATGCCGATCCGATGACGATCGGATCGAATCCAAACCTATTTCATATCCGAAATACGCTAACTTATGATTTTCCAACACTTGACTCTAAATCGGTGAATCGGAGCGTAAATTGGTCAAATATCCAATTAGAACCCGCTCGCAAGTCCGAAATACGGAATAATTCAAAGTTCGAATTATCGGATGCCGATCCGATGACGATCCGATCGAATCCAAACCTATTTCATATCCGAAACACGCTAACTTATGATTTTCCAACACTTAGACTCTAAATCGGTGAATCGGAGCATAAATTGGTCAAATATCCAATTAGAACTCGCTCGCAAGTCCGAAATACAGAATAATTCCAATTTCGAATTATCGGATGCCGATCCGATGACGATCGGATCGAATCCAAACCTATTTCATATCCGAAACACGCTAACTTATAATTTTCCAACACTTAGACTCTAAATCGGTGAATCGGAGCGTAAATTGGTCAAATATCCAATTAGAACTCGCTCGCAAGTCCGAAATACGGAATAATTCCAAATTCGAATTATCGGATGCCGATTAGATGACGATTCGATCAAATCCAACCCTAGCTATTTCATATCCGAAACACGGTAAGTTATGATTTTTGTACACTTAGACTCTAAATCGGTGAATCGGAGCATAAATTGGTCAAATATCCAATTAGAATCCGCTCGCAAGTCCGAAATACGGAATAATTCCAAGTTCGAATTATCGGATGCCGTTCCGATGACGATCGGATCGAATCCAAACCTATTTCATATCCGAAACACGCTAACTTATGATTTTCCAACACTTAGACTCTAAATCGGTGAATCGGAGCGTAAATTGGTCAAATATCCAATTAGAACTCGCTCGCAAGTCCGAAATACGGAATAATTCCAACTTCGAATTATCGGATGCCGATCCGATGACGATCGGATCGAATGCAAACCTATTTCATATCCGAAACACGCTAACTTATGATTTTCCAACACTTAGACTCTAAATCGGTGAATCGGAGCGTAAATTGCTCAAATATCCAATTAGAACCCGCTCGCAAGTCCGAAATACGGAATAATTCCAAGTTCGAATTATCGGATGCCGATCCGATGACGATCCGATCGAATCCAAACCTATTTCATATCCGAAACACGCTAACTTATGATTTTCCAACACTTAGACTCTAAATCGGTGAATCGGAGCGTAAATTGGTCAAATATCCAATTAGAACTCGCTCGCAAGTCCGAAATACGGAATAATTCCAACTTCGAATTATCGGCTGCCGATCCGATGACGATCGGATCGAATCCAAACCTATTTCATATGCGAAACACGCTAACTTATGATTTTCCAACACTTAGACTCTAAATCGGTGAATCGGAGCGTAAATTGGTCAAATATCCAATTAGAACTCGCTCGCAAGTCCGAAATACGGAATAATTCCAAGTTCGAATTATCGGATGCCGATCCGATGACGATCCGATCGAATCCAAACCTATTTCATATCCGAAACATGCTAACTTATGATTTTCCAACACTTAGACTCTAAATCGGTGAATCGGAGCGTAAATTGGTCAAATAACCAATTAGAACCCGCTCGCAAGTCCGAAATACGGAATAATTCCAACTTCGAATTATCGGATGCCGATCCGATGACGATCGGATCGAATCCAAACCTATTTCATATCCGAAACACGCTAACTTATGATTTTCCAACACTTAGACTCTAAATCGGTGAATCAGAGCGTAAATTGGTCAAATATCCAATTAGAACCCGCTCGCAAGTCCGAAATACAGAATAATTCTAAGTTCGAATTATCGGATGCCGATCCGATGACAATCGGATCGAATCCAAACCTATTTCATATCCGAAACATGCTAACTTATGATTTTCCAACACTTAGACTCTAAATCGGTGAATCGGATCGTAAATTGGTCAAATATCCAATTGGAACCCGATCGCAAGTCCGAAATACAGAATAATTCCAAGTTCGAATTATCGGATGCCGATCCGATGACGATCGGATCGAATCCAAACCTATTTCATATCCGAAACACGCTAACTTATGATTTTCCAACACTTAGACTCTAAATCGGTGAATCGGATCGTAAATTGGTCAAATATCCAATTAGAACCCGATCGCAAGTCCGAAATACAGAATAATTCCAAGTTCGAATTATCGGATGCCGATCCGATGACGATCGGATCGAATCCAAACCTATTTCATATCCGAAACACGCTAACTTATGATTTTCCAACACTTAGACTCTAAATCGGTGAATCGGAGCGTAAATTGGTCAAATATCCAATTAGAACTCGCTCGCAAGTCCGAAATACGGAATAATTCCAACTTCGAATTATCGGATGCCGATCCGATGACGATCGGATCGAATCCAAACCTATTTCATATCCGAAACACGCTAACTTATGATTTTCCAACACTTAGACTCTAAATCGGTGAATCGGAGCGTAAATTGGTCAAATATCCAATTAGAACCCGCTCGCAAGTCCGAAATACGGAATAATTCTAAGTTCGAATTTTCGGATGCCGATCCGATGACGATCGGATCGAATCCAAACCTATTTCATATCCGAAACACGCTTACTTATGATTTTCCAACACTTAGACTCTAAATCGGTGAATCGGATCGTAAATTGGTCAAATATCCAATTAGAACCCGCTCGCAAGTCCGAAATACGGAATAATTCCAAGTTGGAATTATCGGATGCCGATCCGATGACGATCGGATCGAATCCAAACCTATTTCATATCCGAAACACGCTAACTTATGATTTTCCAACACTTAGACTCTAAATCGGTGAATCGGAGCGTAGATTGGTCAAATATCCAATTTGAACCCGCTCGCAAGTCCGAAATACGGAATAATTCCAAGTTTGAATTATCGGATGCCGATCCGATGACGATCCGATCGAATCCAAACCTATTTCATATCCGAAACACGCTAATTTATGATTTTCCAACACTTAGACTCTAAATCGGTGAATCGGAGCGTAAATTGGTCAAATATCTAATTAGAACTCGCTCGCAAGTCCGAAATACGGAATAATTCCAACTTTGAATTATCGGATGCCGATCCGATGACGATCGGATCGAATCCAAACCTATTTCATATCCGAAAAACGCTAACTTATGATTTTCCAACACTTAGACTCTAAATCGGTGAATCGGAGCGTAAATTGGTCAAATATCCAATTAGAACTCGCTCGCAAGTCCGAAATACGGAATAATTCCAAGTTCGAATTATCGGATGCCGATCCGGTGACGATCTGATCGAATCCAACCCTAGCTATTTCATATCCAAAACACGGTACGTTATGATTTTTCAACACTTAGACTCTAAATCGGTGAATCGGAGTGTAAATTGGTCAAATATCTAATTAGAACCCGCTCGCAAGTCCGAAATACGGAATAATTCCAAGTTCGAATTATCGGATGCCGATCCGATGACGATCCGATCGAATCCAAACCTATTTAATATCCGAAACACGCTAACTTATGATTTTCCAACACTTAGACTCTAAATCGGTGAATCGGAGCGTAAATTGGTCAAATATCCAATTAGAACTCGCTCGCAAGTCCGAAATACGGAATAATTCCAAGTTTGAATTATCGGATGCCGATCCGATGACGATCCGATCGAATCCAAACCTATTTCATATCCGAAACACGCTAACTTATGATTTTCCAACACTTAGACTTTAAATCGGTGAATCGTAGCGTAAATTGGTCAAATATACAATTAGAACCCGCTTGCAAGTCCGAAATACAGAATAATTCCAAGTTCGAATTGTCGGATGCCGATCCGATGACGATCGGATCAAATCCAAACCTATTTCATATCCGAAACACGCTAACTTATGATTTTCCAACACTTAGACTCTAAATCGGTGAATCGGAGCGTAAATTGGTCAAATATCCAATTAGAACCCGCTTGCAAGTCCGAAATACGGAATAATTTCAAGTTCGAATTATCGGATGCCGATCCGATGACGATCGGATCGAATCCAAACCTATTTCATATCCGAAACATGCTAACTTATGATTTTCTAACACTTAGACTCTAAATCGGTGAATCGGAGCGTAAATTGGTCAAATATCCAATTAGAACTCGCTAGCAAGTCCGAAATACGGAATAATTCCAAGTTTGAATTATCGGATGCCGATCCGATGACGATCCGATCGAATCCAAACCTATTTCATATCCGAAACACGCTAACTTATGATTTTCCAACACTTAGACTCTAAATCGGTGAATCGGAGCGTAAATTGGTCAAATATCCAATTAGAACTCGCTCGCAAGTCCGAAATACGGAATAATTCCAAGTTTGAATTATCGGATGCCGATCCGATGACGATCCGATCGAATCCAAACCTATTTCATATCCGAAACACGCTAACTTATGATTTTCCAACACTTAGACTTTAAATTGGTGAATCGGAGCGTAAATTGGTCAAATATCCAATTAGAACCCGCTTGCAAGTCCGAAATACAGAATAATTCCAAGTTCGAATTATCGGATGCCGATCCGATGACGATCGGATCAAATCCAAACCTATTTCATATCCGAAACACGCTAACTTATGATTTTCCAACACTTAGACTCTAAATCGGTGAATCGGAGCGTAAATTGGTCAAATATCCAATTAGAACCCGCTTGCAAGTCCGAAATACGGAATAATTTCAAGTTCGAATTATCGGATGCCGATCCGATGACGATCGGATCGAATCCAAACCTATTTCATATCCGAAACATGCTAACTTATGATTTTCCAACACTTAGACTCTAAATCGGTGAATCGGAGCGTAAATTGGTCAAATATCCAATTAGAACTCGCTCGCAAGTCCGAAATACGGAATAATTCCAAGTTCGAATAATCGGATGCCTATCCGATGACGATCCGATCGAATCCAACCCTAGCTATTTCATATCCGAAACACGCTAAGTTATGATTTTTCAACACTTAGAATCTAAATCGGTGAATCGGAGCGTAAATAGGTCCAATATCCAATTAGAACCCGCTCGCAAGTCCGAAATACGGAATAATTCCAAGTTGGAATTATCGGATGCCGATCCGATGACGATCGGATCGAATCCAAACCTATTTCATATCTGAAACACGCTAACTTATGATTTTCCAACACTTAGACTCTAAATCGGTGAATCGGATCGTAAATTGGTCAAATATCCAATTAGAACCCGCTCGCAAGTCCGAAATACAAAATAATTCCAAGTTCGAATTATCGGATACCGATCCGATGACGATCGGATCGAATCCAAACCTATTTCATATCCGAAACACGCTAACTTATGATTTTCCAACACTTAGACTCTAAATCGGTGAATCGAGTGTAAATTGGTCAAATATCCAATTAGAACCCGCTCGCAAGTCCGAAATACGGAATAATTCCAAGTTGGAATTATCGGATGCCGATCCGATGACGATCGGTTCGAATCCAAACCTATTTCATATCCGAAATACGCTAACGTATGATTTTCCAACACTTGACTCTAAATCGGTGAATCGGAGCGTAAATTGGTCAAATATCCAATTAGAACCCGCTCGCAAGTCCGAAATACGGAATAATTCAAAGTTCGAATTATCGGATGCCGATCCGATGACGATCCGATCGTATCCAAACCTATTTCATATCCGAAACACGCTAACTTATGATTTTCCAACACTTAGACTCTAAATCGGTGAATCGGAGCGTAAATTGGTCAAATATCCAATTAGAACTCGCTCGCAAGTCCGAAATACAGAATAATTCCAATTTCGAATTATCGGATGCCGATCCGATGATGATCGGATCGAATCCAAACCTATTTCATATCCGAAACACGCTAACTTATGATTTTCCAACACTTAGACTCTAAATCGGTGAAACGGAGCGTAAATTGGTCAAATATCCAATTAGAACTCGCTCGCAAGTCCGAAATACAGAATAATTCCAAATTCGAATTATCGGATGCCGATTAGATGACGATCCGATCAAATCCAACCCTAGCTATTTCATATCCGAAACACGGTAAGTTATGATTTTTCAACACTTAGACTCTAAATCGGTGAATCGGAGCGTAAATTGGTCAAATATCCAATTAGAATCCGCTCGCAAGTCCGAAATACGGAATAATTCCAAGTTTGAATTATCGGATGCCGTTCCGATGAAGATCGGATCGAATCCAAACCTATTTCATATCCGAAACACGCTAACTTATGATTTTCCAACACTTAGACTCTAAATCGGTGAATCGGAGCGTAAATTGGTCAAATATCCAATTAGAACTCGCTCGCAAGTCCGAAATACGGAATAATTCCAAGTTCGAATTATCGGATGCCGATCCGATGACGATCGGATCGAATCCAAACCTATTTCATATCCGAAACACGCTAACTTATGATTTTCCAACACTTAGACTCTAAATCGGTGAATCGGAGCGTAAATTGGTCAAATATCCAATTAGAACTCGCTCGCAAGTCCGAAATACGGAATATTTCCAACTTCGAATTATCGGATGCCGATCCGATGACGATCGGATCGAATCCAAACCTATTTCATATCCGAAACACGCTAACTTATGATTTTCCAACACTTAGACTCTAAATCGGTGAATCGGAGCGTAAATTGGTCAAATATCCAATTAGAACCCGCTCGCAAGTCCGAAATACGGAATAATTCTAAGTTCGAATTTTCGGATGCCGATCCGATGACGATCGGATCGAATCCAAACCTATTTCATATCCGAAACACGCTAACTTATGATTTTCCAACACTTAGACTCTAAATCGGTGAATCGGAGCGTAAATTGGTCAAATATCCAATTAGAACTCGCTCGCAAGTCCGAAATACGGAATAATTCCAACTTCGAATTATCGGCTGCCGATCCGATGACGATCGGATCGAATCCAAACCTATTTCATATGCGAAACACGCTAACTTATGATTTTCCAACACTTAGACTCTAAATCGGTGAATCGGAGCGTAAATTGGTCAAATATCCAATTAGAACTCGCTCGCAAGTCCGAAATACGGAATAATTCCAAGTTCGAATTATCGGATGCCGATCCGATGACGATCCGATCGAATCCAAACCTATTTCATATCCGAAACATGCTAACTTATGATTTTCCAACACTTAGACTCTAAATCGGTGAATCGGAGCGTAAATTGGTCAAATAACCAATTAGAACCCGCTCGCAAGTCCGAAATACGGAATAATTCCAACTTCGAATTATCGGATGCCGATCCGATGACGATCGGATCGAATCCAAACCTATTTCATATCCGAAACACGCTAACTTATGATTTTCCAACACTTAGACTCTAAATCGGTGAATCGGAGCGTAAATTGGTCAAATATCCAATTAGAACCCGCTCGCAAGTCCGAAATACAGAATAATTCTAAGTTCGAATTATCGGATGCCGATCCGATGACAATCGGATCGAATCCAAACCTATTTCATATCCGAAACATGCTAACTTATGATTTTCCAACACTTAGACTCTAAATCGGTGAATCGGATCGTAAATTGGTCAAATATCCAATTGGAACCCGATCGCAAGTCCGAAATACAGAATAATTCCAAGTTCGAATTATCGGATGCCGATCCGATGACGATCGGATCGAATCCAAACCTATTTCATATCCGAAACACGCTAACTTATGATTTTCCAACACTTAGACTCTAAATCGGTGAATCGGATCGTAAATTGGTCAAATATCCAATTAGAACCCGATCGCAAGTCCGAAATACAGAATAATTCCAAGTTCGAATTATCGGATGCCGATCCGATGACGATCGGATCGAATCCAAACCTATTTCATATCCGAAACACGCTAACTTATGATTTTCCAACACTTAGACTCTAAATCGGTGAATCGGAGCGTAAATTGGTCAAATATCCAATTAGAACTCGCTCGCAAGTCCGAAATACGGAATAATTCCAACTTCGAATTATCGGATGCCGATCCGATGACGATCGGATCGAATCCAAACCTATTTCATATCCGAAACACGCTAACTTATGATTTTCTAACACTTAGACTCTAAATCGGTGAATCGGAGCGTAAATTGGTCAAATATCCAATTAGAACCCGCTCGCAAGTCCGAAATACGGAATAATTCTAAGTTCGAATTTTCGGATGCCGATCCGATGACGATCGGATCGAATCCAAACCTATTTCATATCCGAAACACGCTAACTTATGATTTTCCAACACTTAGACTCTAAATCGGTGAATCGGAGCGTAAATTGATCAAATATCCAATTAGAACCCGCTCGCAAGTCCGAAATACGGAATAATTCCAAGTTCGAATTATCGGATGCCGATCCGATGACGATCGGATCGAATCCAAACCTATTTCATATCCGAAACACGCTAACTTATGATTTTTCAACACTTAGACTCTAAATCGGTGAATCGGAGCGTAAATTGGTCAAATATCCAATTAGAACTCGCTCGCAAGTCCGAAATACGGAATAATTCCAAGTTCGAATTATCGGATGCCGATCCGATGACGATCCGATCGAATCCAACCCTAGCTATTTCATATCCGAAACACGGTAAGTTATGATTTTTCAACACTTAGACTCTAAATCGATGAATCGGAGCGTAAATTGGTCAAATATTCAATTATAACCCGCTCGCAAGTCCGAAATACGGAATAATTCCAAGTTGGAATTATCGGATGCCGATCCGATGACGATCGGATCGAATCCAAACCTATTTCATATCCGAAACACGCTAACTTATGATTTTCCAACACTTAGACTCTAAATCGGTGAATCGGAGCGTAAATTGGTCAAATATCCAATTAGAACCCGCTCGCAAGTCCGAAATACGGAATAATTCTAAGTTCGAATTATCGGATGCCGATCCGATGACGATCCGATCGAATCCAAACCTATTTCACATCCGAAACACGTTAACTTATGATTTTCCAACACTTAGACTCTAAATCGGTGAATCGGAGCGTAAATTGGTCAAATATCCAATTAGAACTCGCTCGCAAGTCCGAAATACGGAATAATTCCAACTTCGAATTATCGGATGCCGATCCGATGACGATCGGATCGAATCCAAACCTATTTCATATCCGAAACACGCTAACTTATGATTTTCCAACACTTAGACTCTAAATCGGTGAATCGGAGCGTAAATTGGTCAAATATCCAATTAGAACTCGCTCGTAAGTCCGAAATACGGAATAATTCCAAGTTCGAATTATCGGATGCCGATCCGAAGACGATCCGATCGAATCCAACCCTAGCTATTTCATATCCGAAACACGGTACGTTATGATTTTTCAACACTTAGACTCTAAATCGGTGAATCGGAGCGTTAATTGGTCAAATATCCAATTAGAACCCGCTCGCAAGTCCGAAATACGGAATAATTCCAAGTTCGAATTATCGGATGCCGATCCGATGATGATCGGATCGAATCCAAACCTATTTCATATCCGAAACACGCTAACTTATGATTTTCCAACACTTAGACTCTAAATCGGTGAAACGGAGCGTAAATTGGTCAAATATCCAATTAGAACTCGCTCGCAAGTCCGAAATACGGAATAATTCCAAGTTCGAATTATCGGATGCCGATCCGATGACGATCGGATCGAATCCAAACCTATTTCATATCCGAAACACGCTAACTTATGATTTTCTAACACTTAGACTCTAAATCGGTGAATCGGAGCGTAAATTGGTCAAATATCCAATTAGAACTCGCTCGCAAGTCCGAAATACAGAATAATTCCAAGTTCGAATTATCGGATGCCGATCCGATGACGATCCGATCGAATCCAAACCTATTTCATATCCGAAACATGCTAACTTATGATTTTCCCACACTTAGACTCTAAATCGGTGAATCGGAGCGTAAATTGGTCAAATATCCAATTAGAACCCGCTCGCAAGTCCGAAATACGGAATAATTCCAAGTTCGAATTATCGGATGCCGATCCGATGACGATCGGATCGAATCCAAACCTATTTCATATCCGAAACACGCTAACTTATGATTTTCCAACACTTAGACTCTAAATCGGTGAATCGGAGCGTAAATTGGTCAAATATCCAATTAGAACCCGCTCGCATGTCCGAAATACGGAATAATTCCAAGTTCGAATTATCGGATGCCGATCCGATCGAATCCAAACCTATTTCATATCTGAAACACGCTAACTTATGATTTTCCAACACTTAGACTCTAAATCGGTGAATCGGAGCGTCAATTGGTCAAATATCCAATTAGAACTTGCTCGCAAGTCCGAAATACGGAATAATTCCAAGTTCGAATTATCGGATACCGATCCGATGACGATCCGATCGAATCCAACCCTAGCTATTTCATATCCGAAACACGCTAAGTTATGATTTTTCAATACTTAGACTCTAAATCGGTGAATCGGAGCGTAAATTGGTTAAATATCCAATTAGAACCTGCTCGCAAGTCCGAAATACGGAATAATTCCAAGTTGGAATTATCGGATGCCGATCCGATGATGATCGGATCGAATCCGAACCTATTTCATATCCGAAACACGCTAACTTATGATTTTCCAACACTTAGACTCTAAATCGGTGAATTGGAGCGTAAATTGGTCAAATATCCAATTAGAACCCGCTCGCAAGTCCGAAATACGGAATAATTCCAACTTCGAATTATCGGATGCCGATCCGATCGAATCCAAATCTATTTTAAAACCGAAACACGCTAACTTATCATTTTTTAACGCTTAGACTCAGTTATAGATATAAACCATTTTTTTAACAAATACATGTTAATTGCAGGAGCAGGGCGGCGTCAGGGGATCGATGAGAGCACCAGCGTTGGTGGTGGGCGGGCGTGGTTGAGATAGGGCGGCGTCAGGGGATCGATGAGAGCACCAGCGTTGGTGGCGGGCGGGGGTGGTTGAGATAGGGCATGTATCATCTCTCAGTTCTGGATTGTGTAAATATTATTTTGTAATATGTGGTTATTTTTTGTTCTTGTCTATAATTGTCGGCCGGGTACTGTGGTAATATTTGATAATTTGCTGTAATTTTTTATCAATTTAGGTAATATTTTAAAATTTGTGGTAATATTTTATAAATTGTGGTAATATTTGATAAATTGTGGAAATATATTGTGGTATTGTTGTAAATCACAGGAATTAAATAACATTATTTAGGTAAATTTATTAAAAAAAAAACATACTTATTACCGACGGAAATTAATTATTCCGTCGGTAATAATGTTTTTATTTTTTTAAATTATAAATAATTTGCCGACGGTATATAATATCCGTCGGTAATATATATATTATTACCGACGGGCAATATATATATGCGTCGGTAATATATATTGTATTACCGACGGATATATAATTTCCGTCGGTAATATATATATTATTACCGACGGTCAATATATATATATGTGTCGGTAATATATATAGTATTACCGACAGTATAGACCATAACCGTCGGTAACATTCTTATATATTACCGACGTATTATTAAGTTTCGTCGATAATAATATATTATATTAATTTTTAATTGATTAAATATTACCGACGGCTTTAATGTTACCGTCGCTAGTAATTATTATTACCGACGGTATTATTTAGTCCGTCGTATTGTTTTCCCCGACGCCTTTTTTCCCGACAGCCAGCGACGGAAATATCTTCCGTCGCTATAGAACATTACCGACGGAATATTAATATTACCGACGGATATTGTCCGTCGGTAATAACTGTTTTTTTTGTAGTGCATCCAACATACTAAAATAGATTAAAAATCATATGACGAGAGACTCGTTACGCTAGTGCATGCGATCTTACCACAGGGATTCATAAGCAGCCCGTATGCCCGGAGTCAATACGAGTCAAACAAATATGCAAGTAAAATAACATACATCATCAGACAGTGTCATCCATATAAGATTCAACCATATGAAAATAAGTCTTATCATTGATCAAATGAAAAACGTAGCATACTTCTAGGCATCCCCCATAGCCTTAGCTAGGAGTTTAGCCGCACATGTTCATAGAATTTAACATAAAAGCATAAGTGCAAGCAAACTCCATTAATGACAATACGAAGGGTGACGAGCGTGGATGACTGCTTCCGGCGATGATGATGATGTGCGATGACGGTGACGGCGTGGTTCGAGGTAGTCTTCCACGGCAAGGATGATGGAGTACGGCGTTACTTCGATAAGGATGAAGCGTGGCTCGGAGCTTGGCGGATGGAAGATGATGGATCTGGTTGGTGGTGAAACGATGCAGGTCCGGGAGCGATGGTCTGATCAAATTCGGGAGGATGGTGGATGAAGTTCGGGCCCGATTGGTGATGGAATGGTGGCCGGGTGGAACGTTTGATGAGGTTCAGGCTTAATGGTTTGATGAGGTTGGGCGGTGATGGTTTGATCCTTCCAGTCGTCCCCTCCTCCTTCTCTTATATAGGGATGAGGGATGCACGGTTTTAGAAAGAGAGAAATCGGGCAGGAGAGAGAAATAAGTTCGGATAGGACTGGGTACACCGAACGGCTGTGATCGGGTTCCGAATGGGAAAGAGAGAGCGAGAGGGTTTCGGTTTGGGCAAGGAGAGAGAGAGAGACGTTAGGGAGGAGCTGCTGTGATAGAGAGATCGCCAGGTTTTTAGGAGAGGGAATCAGCTGCATGCATGCATTGATGGGATCCCGAGGGGTTCAGAAGAGATAGATAGATGAGGGGAGAGAAGAAAGGAAATCGAACGGCTGCATGGGGATCGGACTAGAGAGATAATCCAAGAGAGAGAGAAATTGATGGGAGAGAAGAGAGAGATGGGTGCGGTCGGCTGTGATCTCGGGGCCGCTGGGTCGGTTTAGAGAGAGAAAGAAACGGTTTCAGTTAGAATAAGGAAAGAGAGAGAATCGGGAAAAGAGAGGGATGGCTGTGATGGGTCTCGGAATAGAGAGAGATAGAGGGAGAGAGAGAGACGATCGGGTAGGGGCTGGATTTAGAAAGATTTAGAGAGAGAGAATGAGAGATATGGTAAGAGAGAGAATCGATTTTAGAGAGAAAGGTGCGGTAATGAGAGAAGATCGGTGCAGATTTTAGAGAGAGAGAATCAAGGAGGAGAGAGAGTGGAGGCGGTCGGGTCGGGGATGAGAGAGGGATGGCTGTATGGGCTTGCACGGGACACATGTTATCAGGTTTTCCGAGAAGGTGGTTATGCATGGGGTTTAGTTGCACGGACGACTGTGATTAAAATGGGAAGAAAAGAGAGAGCTGGGCTTGGTCGGGTGCATGCACAGCTACTGTGCATGAAATAAAGGGACGGCTGCATGTGGGAGTACACAGACGGCTGCGATTGGGTGTCCGGGACGATCGCGAGGGACGGCTGTGATTAAATACTGGGAAGGAAAGGGACGGCCACATAGAGATGGCCGGAGTTGGGTGCCATGGGTTGTGATCCAGTTTAGAATTTAAAAAGAAAAAGTAAGAGAAGGAAACGGGTACTGCATGGATTTCGGATGCATGGCTAATTGATAAGCCCATGGATGGTTGTTATCACTTTTCTAAATATGATAGTGAAAGAGGACTGCATGTATGGGTAAAGTTTGTGCTAAGTTAGGTATAAAAGCTCATCGGGTTCGACGCTTAGATAGCTAAAAGATCGGGTATGAACTAGGCGTATCGAACGAGATCCGAGATGATCCTTTACGAGCTCCATTCCCATCTGAACCATCTAAACCAGCCGCCACACCCAATGCCAGGTCATTTGCTTATGCAATAGTCTTCTTGTAGTCGAGCCCACTAGTTAGTTACAAGCTCGTGATCTGTCCACCTGATTTGCTTGTTGTTGACGTGCAATGTATCATTCATCGATCCGAATCAACGTCGTCAATTACTTAGTTGCATGCATTGTAGCAGAATATGAGAACCGGAATAATTTCCTGAAAAACACATGAAATAAACTCCATAAGATTTCGATAAAGTAATTGATAGAGACAGGGATAATTTGGACTATCGGGCTCCGTATTTTTCATGTGTGCATCGTATGAGTGCGAACCAATATATCATTGTGTTCGTATGGAAGTGTACTATGCATTGGTGCAAAGAAAATGATGCACTTTACGAGTATATAAAAAGTTTTACGTAGGAAAGCGATGATATTGCAGTCCGAAATAAGTGATAAAATGCATTATTTGTAGACTTAACAATGTGCTGGCTACCCACTTCCCCCATGATTGACTTTCACCTTAGTTTGAGAGGTTCGATGGGTCAGGCGACCCGTGTACTCATCTCTTGGAGTACAAAAATCAGATGAACTCGCACGACTCGCTGGACAAGTTATGTAGAATATTCCAGCGAAGCCTGAAAGGGCCTGCGCTGGAATTGTATTCCCGGCTGCCCGTCGGTAGCATCGACAACTTCACCGACCTGACCCGCCAGTTCTTGGACCAGTACGGGTGCAATCGAAGGCAACCGAAGGGGATCGACTCCTTGTTCAATCTTCGAATGACTCCCTGCGAGTCCCTGAAAGATTTCACCATTCGTTTCAAGACGGAGGTCCTGACCATCGATAATTTGACGGGCCAGGGCGCAACGATGGCCATGGCATTCCGAAGCGGGCTGAGGCCTGGCCATGCCTTTCAGAATTTCTTGGTCAAGAAGCCAGCCCTGAGTACTGGGGAGCTATGCCACAGAATGGAGCGCTATATTCACATGGAGGAGGATGCTCAGGCAGCTAAGCCTGTCGCGCCTCAACATCATGAGATCAAGCGATGACCGACTATCATGAGTCGTCGAGCAAAGGCGCCAAGCGTAAATATCTAGAGCGCCCGGGACCGACGGAGGGCAGGAATAAGAAGTTCACTGTCCTCACCCTCCCTTCGGATGAAGTCTTGTAGTAAATTCGGAATGAGAAGTATGTTAGCTGGCCCGCACCGGCGCCCCAAGGTGTAAGTGGGGGGCGGGACCAGAACAAGAGGTGCGAATACCACCAAGGCCGAGGCCACGACATGTGACGCTGTCGGGCCCTGATGCACAAGCTGGAGAACCTCATTGAGAGAGGACACCTCAAGGAGTTTATGGCTCAGACCGACCCCGTAGGTCGAGCTATGGAAGATCGTTTGCCACTCCCTTTGCCAAGAGTAGGTGAAGCCGCATTGGGGGCTCCACCACCGCCAGAACAACCGGACCCCCGGACAGCTCCCCAGTTGAACATGATTTATGAGGGTAGGCTAGGACCTGCCTTCTCTGTAAATTCGATGCAGAGGAGAGCCAAGGAGGTTCTTCGAATCCAGTCTGTGAATAACGTCGTCCACATCCCCTAGGAGATCAGGATGTTGGATGACTCCGAGAGCCTCACGTTCAACAGAGAAGACCTCCAGGGGGTATCTTGCCCTCACCAGGATCCCTTGGTAATTCAGCTGATGATTGGGAGCTAGAATGTCCACCAGTGCCAGGTGGACATGGGAAGTTCCGTGGAGGTGCTTTTTCTCCAAGCTTTCCATCAGCTGGGCTTCACACGCGAGCAGTTGGAGCCCTCGAGCACTGCTCTCTATGGTTTCACTGGAGAGACAACAAAGGTGGTTGGAAAGGTCACCCTGACAGTAGTCGCCGGACCTGTGGCTCGATATGTCCGATTCATTGTGGTCGAGGCCGAATCGCTCTACAACGTCGTCATGGGCCGGCCATGGCTGCACGAGATGGACACGATCCCCTCGACCAAGCACCAATGCCTGAAGTTTTATACCGGAGGAAAGTTACTTCACATACGAGGCGACTAGTACGCAGCGGCCCACGCGCAGATCGAAGCTATGTGCACTGGAGGGTCATCTTCAGAAACAGGCTACAGGAAGGGGTAGCAGTTATAGGATGACCTCGTCCCTTACACAAGAGCGCATGGATGAATGGGAAGGGTCACCCTCGGTTGAGCCTCTCGATGAGGTTGAAATAGGAACAGGGAGCTTTCCATAGCGAACTTATGTAGGGAGCACCCTGTCCCTTGATAAAAAAAAAGATCAATTGTTACAGTTCCTCCGGACGAACCGCGATGTGTTCACCTGAAACTGCAAGATGACATCTCCAACTGCTACAACCTCTTCCACTGCCTCGTTCCCATACTTAGGATTATCTCCCCTTCAGCTAGTTTTTTTGTCTCCTTGAACCCTTGCAAATTATTGCAAGCATGGTTAGTGGAACTAAAATCCACAATCCATGATATTACTGAACAATTGGATGCTACAAGAAATTCTACTATGTGGATTTTGAGATATACCTGCCTCAGCCGGCCTTCTTGGAAGCCGTGCGGTAATCACTTTTCTAGTGCCCCTTCTTATCACATTAAAAATATTTTCCTTTGGGCTTCACCGGACCATCCTACTTAGGAACCTGCAACTGCATCTGGCCCATCTTCACGAGCTTCTTAGACTTTCTTTTCTGAAACTTGCCTTTGGCTTTCAGAGAAGAATTCCACTCTACGTTCAGGGATTGGGCACCTGCCTTCATCCCATCCTCTACCGCTTGGAGCACCTCTAGGAGGTCTACGTTAGTCATCTCCAACCAGTTAAGGTTAAAGTTGGTAACGAAGCCCTTAAACGTTCTTGACAGGACGTAAGAAAAATATCGGTCTGGTTCTTCGCATCCAAGATGATATCGAAGAAACCAAGTTTGTTCACATAGTCAAACAATTTCAGTATATGATCCCGAACTAAAGTCTCCTCTGCCATCTTCGTGGATACCAATTTCTTGATGGTCAGGTAACGATTCACCCGACTAGGACCGTCAAATATTTTCTTTAAATAGAGCATCATGTCTGAAGCGAAGGTCATGTCTTCGACTTGCTTCTGAAAGAAGGTCTGCAAGGAGGCACGATGTAGTCAGCTTCTAGCCAGTCTTTTTATTCCTTCATCTGGACCTCAATAGGACGTGATCCCGGTATGGTCGGTTAAGGGGTACTTAGGGTAATCGTGTATTTGCCCACCTTTAGGACGAGCACCAGGTTACGCTTTCAGTCCTCATAGTTTGGACCCGTTAGTTTGTTATTATTAAGGATGGAGGCAAGGGGGTCGAACTTGGTCATATTTTTTATAAACAATGGTACAAAGTTAAAATTAGGGTCTACTACAATCTATTTTATATAATTTTAAAATAGATAATATTTACTCTAGCCGCTATGTCTTCACCACCTCCAATGAAGACATCCAGGAACCAAAATTCTCTGGGCTCGAGAACTGAGACTATCGGCCTTGAATTAGAGACAACATCTCGGTGAGAGCATGCAACCGCTTCTGCCAATGGAGTGTTTATGACCCAGTCTTCATCAGAATTATCCATGGTAAACTAAAAGACCTCTCAGTCTCCTTTTGGCCAGCTTTATGTGACCCACCATGTGCAGCAAGGATGGCTTCACACAAGCTTCCAGATGCTTTCCACAAATCTAGATAGCATCAACACGGGAGTTCATAGGGCCTCACGGTGCAGGTAAAAGCTGTCACCCACTGGCACCAGCGTCCTCCATATCCCGAAGGAAACCAGTAGGTGAACCAGCATGGAAGGAAACACAGCTCTCACCCAGTGGGAATATCAAACTGCGTACCTCCCACCCAGACCCTTAGCTGGTTGATTGTGGAGGCCAGGGGCTCCCCTTGGAAGGAACCTCTTACATATCCCTTCTTTATGAGGTTTTATGCAAAATCTAGAAAGTTCATGACCTCCTAGACCCTGGTCTACTGTGCTCCTACTAGGATTACAAACCTTTTCGCGAAGTATTAGTACCCTTAGAAAATATCATAGTCCCTACATTGAATACTCAGCTTTTGTCTTTCTCGCAAGGATCACTTTCCATAGATTTCAAAGATCCCGATACTCCACTAG
Source organism: Chamaelirium japonicum (assembly GCA_947650365.1). NCBI lineage: Eukaryota > Viridiplantae > Streptophyta > Magnoliopsida > Liliales > Melanthiaceae > Chamaelirium > Chamaelirium japonicum. The sequence continues at coordinate 79,845,730 of OX393549.1, forward strand.
TCTACTTATAATCCTAAGAACTGGAGCCTAGTCTAAGGTCAATATGGAAATGACTCCCACTAGCATGACACCTCGTTCATAATTTGATGCATGATGTTATAGTAGACATTATCTTATTATAGGTTTCGATGTTAGCCAAATAGGGACATCTGTCAACCTCCATCGGACCTCAACCTAATAGTGGCATAACCAAATCGTGATGAGTTCTTACTACCATCAAATGTCAATTAGAAACGTATATCACTTAGTGGAATCCTAACCTAACTTGGTCGTTAGGATCATATGGGGAAAGGGTATCCCACTAGGGTTATCATACTCTTTATGGGATTATTAGTCATCTTCTAACAAATTTAATATTATATCTATTTCGGTGCATAGTATTTGGCTACCTGAACTACCACAAGAACAGTTACCACCTTTCCTTTTAGATAGCCACCGGATTCGCACATGTTAGAGACGTATAAAGACACCGATGAATCCATAAGCTAAATATTAACCCTAAGCCTAATCCAAAGACTAACTCATAAACAAGGCTGATAAACAAATTATCATCGGGGTTCTCTAAATATAAAGTAAAAAGCATAGCCAAACTGAATAAAGTCCAGAGTTCGACCCGTAAACCCGAATAACACAACCAATATATCTTGTTCTTCTGTTCTGTACGATATCCCGACGACGATTCCGATCATTGCCAGTGTGCATGCTTTCGCCGGGTCCTTGCACTCCATGGTACCGCTTGCCCAAACAGTGGATATACCATCTTGCACTACAAAAAAAACAGTTATTACCGACGGACAATATCCGTCGGTAATATTAAAATTCCGTCGGTAATGTTCTATAGCGACGGAAGATATTTCCATCGCTGGCTGTCGGGAAAGAAGGCGTCGGGGAAAACAATACGACGGACTAATTATTACCGTCGGTAATAATAATTAATACCGAAGGTAATATTAAAGCCGTCGGTAATATTTAATCAATTAAAAACTAATATAATATAGTATTACCGACGAAACATAATAATACATCGGTAATATATAACCATTTTACTGACGGGTATAGTCTATCCTGTCGGTAATACTATATATATTACCGACACATATATATTACCCGTCGGTAATAATATATATATTACCGACAAAATTTATATAACCGTCGGTAATACTATATCTATTACCGACGCATATATATATTACCCGTCGGTAATAATATATATATTACCGACGGATATTATATGCCGTCGGCACATTATTAATAATTTAAAAAAAATAAAAATATTATTACCGACGGAATAATTAATTTCCGTCGGTAATAAGTATGTTTTTTTTGTAAATAAATTTACCTAAATAATGTTAATTAATTCCTGTGATTCAATACCACAATATATTACCACAATTTATCAAATATTACCACAATTTATAAAATATTACCGCAAATTTTAAAATTTTACCTAAATTGATAAAAAATTACAGCAAATTATCAAATATTACCACAGTTCCCGGCCGACAATTATAGACAAGAACAAAAAATAACCATATATTACAAAATAATATTTACACAATCCAGAACTGAGAGATGATACATGTCCTATCTCAACCACCCCCGCCCGCCACCAACGCCGGTGCTCTCATCGATCCCCTGACGCCGCCCTATCTCAACCACGCCCGCCCACCACCAACGCTGGTGCTCTCATCGATCCTCTGACGCCGCCCTGCTCCTGCAATTAACATGTATTTGTTAAAAAAATGGTTTATATCTATAACTGAGTCTAAGCGTTAAAAAATGATAAGTTAGCGTGTTTTGGTTTTGAAATAGGTTTGGATTCGATCCGATCGTAGAATTATCGGCATCCGATAATTCGAACTTGGAATTATTCCGTATTTCGGACTTGCGAGCGGGTTCTAATTGGATATTTGACCAATTTACGCTCCGATTCACTGATTTAGAGTCTAAGTGTTGAAAAATCATAACTTAGCGTGTTTCGGATATGAAATAGCTAGGTTTGGATTCGATCGGATCGTCATCGGATCGGCATTCGATAATTCGAACTTGGAATTATTCCGTATTTCGGACTTGCGAGCGGGTTCTAATTGGATATTTGACCAATTTACACTCTGATTCACCGATTTAGAGTCTAAGTGTTGGAAAATCATAAGTTAGCGTGTTTTGGATATGAAATAGGTTTGGATTCGATCCGATCATCATCGGATCGGCATCCGATAATTCGAAGTTGGATTTATTCCGTATTTCGGACTTGCGAGCGGGTTCTAATTGGATATTTGACCAATTTACGCTCCGATTCACCGATTTAGAGTCTAAGTGTTGGAAAATCATAAGTTAGCGTGTTTCGGATATGAAATAGGTTTGGATTCGATCCGATCGTCATCGGATCGGCATCCGATAATTCGAACTTGGAATTATTCCGTATTTCGGACTTGCGAGCGGGTTCTAATTGGATATTTGACCAATTTACGTTCCGATTCACTGATTTAGAGTCTAAGTGTTGGAAAATCATAAGTTAGCTTGTTTCGGATATGAAATAGGTTTGGATTCGATCGGATTATCATCGGATCGGCATCCGATAATTCGAACTTGGAATTATTCCGTATTTCGGACTTGCGAGCGGGTTCTAATTTGATATTTGACCAATTTACGCTCCGATTCACCGATTTAGAGTCTAAGTGTTGGAAAATCATAAGTTAGCGTGTTTCGGATATGAAATAGGTTTGGATTCGATCGGATCATCATCGGATCGGCATCCGATAATTCGAACTTGGAATTATTCCGTATTTCGGACTTGCGAGCGGGTTCTAATTTGATATTTGACAAATTTACGCTCCGATTCACCGATTTAGAGTCTAAGTGTTGGAAAATCATAAGTTAGCATGTTTCGGATATGAAATAGGTTTGGATTCAATCCGATCGTCATCGGATCGGCATCCGATAATTCGAACTTGGAATTATTCCGTATTTCGGACTTGCGAGCGGGTTCTAATTGGATATTTGACCAATTTACGCTCCGATTCACCGATTTAGAGTCTAAGTGTTGGAAAATCATAAGTTAGCGTGTTTCGGATATGAAATAGGTTTGGATTCGATCTGATCGTCATCGGATCGGCATCCGATAATTCGAAGTTGGAATTATTCCGTATTTCGGACTTGCGAACGGGTTCTAATTGGATATTTGACCAATTTACGTTCCGATTCACCGATTTAGAGTCTAAGTGTTGGAAAATCATAAGTTAGCGTGTTTCGGATATGAAATAGGTTTGGATTCGATCGGATCATCATCGGATCGGCATCCGATAATTCGAACTTGGAATTATTCCGTATTTCGGACTTGCGAGCGGGTTCTAATTGGATATTTGACCAATTTACGCTCCGATTCACCGATTTAGAGTCTAAGTGTTGGAAAATCATAAGTTAGCGTGTTTCGGATATGAAATAGGTTTGGATTCGATCGGATCATCATCGGATCGGCATCCGATAATTCGAACTTGGAATTATTCCGTATTTCGAACTTGCGAGCGGGTTCTAATTTGATATTTGACCAATTTACGCTCCGATTCACCGATTTAGAGTCTAAGTGTTGGAAAATCATAAGTTAGCGTGTTTCGGATATGAAATAGGTTTGGATTCGATCGGATCATCATCGGATCGGCATCCGATAATTCGAACTTGGAATTATTCCGTATTTCGGACTTGCGAGCGGGTTCTAATTTGATATTTGACCAATTTACGCTCCGATTCACCGATTTAGAGTCTAAGTGTTGGAAAATCATAAGTTAGCGTGTTTCGGATATGAAATAGGTTTGGATTCGATTCTATCGTCATCGGATCGGATCGAATCCAAACCTATTTCATATCCGAAACACGCTAACTTATTATTTTCCAACACTTAGACTCTAAATCGGTGAATCAGAGCGTAAATTGGTCAAATATCCAATTAGAACCCGCTCGCAAGTCCGAAATACGGAATAATTCCAAGTTCGAATTATCGGATGCCGATCCGATGACGATCGGATCGAATCCAAACCTATTTCATATCCGAAACACGCTAAGTTATGATTTTCCAACACTTAGACTCTAAATCGGTGAATCGGAGCGTAAATTGGTCAAATATCCAATTAGAACCCGCTCGCAAGTCCGAAATACGGAATAATTCCAAGTTCGAATTATCGGATGCCGATCCGATGACGATCGGATCGAATCCAAACCTATTTCATATCCAAAACACGCTAACTTATGATTTTCCAACTCTTAGACTCTAAATCGGTGAATCGATCGGATCGTAAATCGGTGAAACGGTATGATTTACATATGAAACGGTATGATTTACATATGAATCGGTGAAACGGTATGATTTACATATGAAATAATATGATATACATATGAAACAATATGATTTAATTATATATGAAACAATTTGATTTAAATATGAAACAATTTGATTTACATACGGTCTAGTCATTTTCTGTCTCATCTCTGTCACTTTCATCGCTTCCCTCTTCTATTATTTGATCTGCATTCGCTGTCCAGTTTATATTGTCGACATCTTCATTTTCGTCGTGCACTGCATCGACAATGATTATCTCATCATTCTGGTATGCATCCAAATCATCATCGACGACCCCCGCATCCTTGTCTCCCATGTCATAAAAATCTCTGGGTGGTGACCTAACTACAATTTGCCAACCTAAAGAGGTATTATCCGGTGCATAAAATATCTGTTGCGCTTGAGAGGCAAGAATGAATGGATCTTCATATTGGGTATTCAATCTCTTGGCAGTGTTGATGCTAATAAAACCGTATTTGTCGATATTATAACCAGTCCCGTGATTATTAACATCATACCAATCGCATTTGAATAATACGATCCGATTTTGGCCAAGGAATTTAATCTCGAGAATCTCGTTGAGGACGCCGTAGAAGTCGATATTTTCTAATTCTTCTTGCTCACCGTTGACGACAACCCCACTATTTTGGGTTCTTCGTGATTTTTCACTATCTTTCGTCCGAAATCTATAACCGTTCACGATATAACCATCGTACGATATTGCGTCTTGCAAAGGACTACAAGATAAGCGCCAGAGATCCTTATTCATCAGCGGATCGTGGTTGTCGTGCAGCTCCTGTGCCTATAATAACCACACGACATTCATGATATGAACACATAATTATTGTTTGGTAATGGATGTCAATGAAATTCAGTAATGATGTGAATACTTACGTGTTTCTCGAATCACGATGGGAATTCACGATCATGAATTTGGGGAGCATTTCGAGTACCCCGATTATTAATGATGGCTTTATGCTTCCTGTTTTACCGGTTATGAATTAGATTATAATTAGCACATATACTTAATGAATGGACTGAAAGAATGAGTAAATGATCGTAAAATGCTTACTCAATGAATGGCCACACTTCATCACATTGGCGCAACACATACATATGTGCCTGTTGAATCTCATCTACAGACAATCGACGGGTTTTGCCTCCTCCTACAGGTCTACCCATTTCGGTAAATATAGACAGACCCCCATCGAAGTCTATTGGACCACCGTCATAGTTCCGCTCAAGTTGATTGAATCGCGTGTCTATACCATGTAGGTATCTTGAGCAGAATGTTAGACATTCTTCTGCTAGGTATCCTTCAGCAATTGATCCCTCCGGACGACTTTTATTACGAACATATGATTTCAATGTTCGCAAGTACCTAATTTGAGAAAAAAATATTTGGATGAATATATCAAGAACGATCAAATACATTGTGCGAATGAGACGAGACGATTACCTCTCGATAAAATACATCCACCGGTAATGAACTGGGCCGCCGAGTTTGGCCTCATTTGCCAAGTGAACGGTCAAATGCACCATGACATCAAAGAAGGAAGGTGGAAATATCATCTCTAACTTGCACAATGTGAGCGCAATATCCCTCTCCATCTGTTCAAGTTGGTCCACTCTAAGTACCTTCGAGCACAACTGTCTGAAAAAAGTGCTGAGCTCAATTAACGGACCGGACACCTCTTCGGTTAAATTCCCACGTATAGCAAGAGATAACAATCGCTGCATAAGAACATAACAATCGTGGCTCTTTAATCCAGACAACTTCCGGCCGTTCTCTTGCACGCATCGTGCGATATTCGAAGAATAACCGTCTGGCGTTTTCACAGACCGTAGGAATGCACATCAGGCTGCCTTTTGCTGTGAGCTCATGGTGTAGCATGCAACTGGCAACACATACTTATCCCCAATCTCTTGGGGATGAAGTGATTTTCGGATGCCCAACTCCTTAAGATCGAGACGAGATTTAAGATTATCCTTCGTCTTACCGTCGAGATTCAGCAGTGTTCCTATAATATTGTCACACACATTTTTCTCGATATGCATGACATCCAAGTTATGCCGTAAGAGTAGGCTGCTCCAGTACGGTAGTTTAAAGAAAATACTCTTCTTCTTCCAGTTATGCTCACGCGTAGAATCTTCATGCGTTCTCTTCTTTTTACCTTTTCCAAGTGCCACGGTATCAAGCTGATCCAATTCGCACAAGACTTCTACCCCCGAAAGCTGCTCCGGGGCCTTTGCAAGTTCCTTCTTGCCGTTGAAAGCTCTTTTTTTCTGCCTCCACTTATGGCCGTCAACAAGGAATCTTCGATGGCCCATATAACAGAACTTACCTCCGTTCTTCAACCGTAATGAATCTGTCTCCTTATTGCATGTAGGGCACGCCAATTTTCCTTTAGTACTCCACCCAGATAAGTTGGCATATGCAGGAAAATCGTTGATGGTCCATAGAAGTGCCGCATGCATCCGAAAATTCTGGCGCAACGAGGCATCATACGTATCGGCCCCAACTTCCCATAACTCGTTCAACTCCTCAATCAACGACTGCAAGTAAACGTCAATATCATTACCAGGCGACCTGGGTCTGGGAATGAGCAAGGAGAGCATTGTGTATGGCTTTTTTAAGCACATCCAGGGAGGCAAATTATATGGAACTAGGACAACTGGCCAAATGCTGTACGACACACTCATATTCCCAAAGGGATTGAAGCCATCGCTAGCAAGCCCTAACCTGAAGTTGCGAACTTCACATGCGAATTCAGGATATGTATGATCAAAATCTTTCCACGTCAGAGAGTCGGCCGGATGTCTCATAATCCCGTCATCTGTACGTTCTCGTGCATGCCACCTCATGTGCTTAGCAGTCTTCGATGACATAAACAATCTCTAAAGCCTGTCCCTGAGCGGGAAGTATAGGAGAACCTTTGCAAATACATTTTTCTTCCTTCGACTGGTACTAGACTCGGCATCCGTCTCTTTATATCTCGTTGCTCCGCATATGTGGCATGACCGCGCATGTTCGTACTCTTTCCGGTACAACATACAATCGTTCACGCATGCATCAATTTTCTCATAACCCAGACCGAGATCTTTAATTGTCTTCTTCGCCTCGTAGAATGATTTCGGTACTGTCTCACCCATAGGAAAAGCCTCTTTCAGCAACTCTACCAACATATTAAATGACTTATTACTCCAACCATTGAGGCACTTCAAATGAAGAAGCTTTACAGTGAAAGAGAGTTTTGAAAACTTCTCACACCCCGGGTATAGAGGTTGTTCGGCATCTTTAAGCAATATGTAGAACTTGTCCGCTTCGATATTGGGCTGATCACCTGACGGTGTTTCCGTGCCTATTCCACCTTGCAAATCATGTATCATACCCTGCATGTCATCGTCATCGTCTGTATTAATATTATCATCAGCGATCACTGTGTTTGAAGTTTCACCGTGAGCTGCCATGGGGACTGCATCTAGCTCCTCACCGTGCGAGAACCAACGGGTATAGGTAATGTCAATGCCACGCATTACCAGATCAACCTCACATTCCTCTCGAACCTTCCTAATCACCCTTCCGTAGTCTATACAGGGACACACAATTTTTCCATCAAGCGGTGCAAGACGCTCAAATACAAAATCCAGAAATTTCCTGACTCCTTCTCTGTACTCTTGGCTCATGCGATTCGAATTACGCATCCAACTCTTATCGATCGAAGACATCTTCGTCTATCTGGCTATACAACACCTGACATATAATTTCAAACAATGTTATAAGACTCCGCACAATTTCGGTTTCGGTTCCCGAGTATGGAACACCGAACCAAAACTTCTACAGACCATCCACATCCCTAATGGATGGGTGTATTATGATGAGTAGACTAGTCACATAGTAAACCTACGGTTGGTGGCCAGCATTTGAACTGCTGATAGTTCGAATGCTAGGCATAGCACCAAAGTTATGCGATAGTAAGTCAACAAGTCAGGGAGCCTCATCAAGTAAACACTTGGGGTCTGACGGTTCTCTCTGTCACTCGAGTAGATTTATGGCTTTAGCATACCTCATATCACACCGAACCGATAAAAACCGACCATTTCGGTTTCGGTTTCGATTTCGGTTTTGATTTTTCGTAAACCGAAAAAAATATAACCGACAAAATCGACACCGAAACCGACCGACAAAACCGACGCTCACCCTAGTCTAAAAACTACATTTTGCCCCCCATTCCCCCATTCAATTCAGTTTTGATAGGATATAAAAATTCAATGTTTTAATTAAAACACGAAAACTCGACTCGACTCGAAACCTTAATGAGTCGAGTAGACTCGACAACTCGGCTAAAACCTGACAAAACTCGAGTCGGATCGAAACTCAGCCGAGTCGGATCGAAACTCAGCCGAGTCGGATCGAAACTCGAGTTTTGGATCGAGTCGGATCGAAACTCAGCCGAGTCGGATCGAAACTCAGCCGAGTCGGATCGAAACTCGAGTTTTGGATCGAGTCGGATCGAAACTCAGCCGAGTCGAGTCGACTCGGCCGAGTGTAGAGTCGACTCTGCGAGTTTTCAAGCAAAATATATAGGATTTTTAACCAGCCATAACCTTTTTTAACATGACATTATAGAAATTGTGGCAGCATCCACCATCCGTGAAAATCAGCAATGTCAGCAAAATGGATATGGATAGAAATCCATTAAGTGAAGACTATTGAATTGCTCTAACTATGAAAAATAAATCAACAAAATAGATATTTGAAATCAGTAAGAGGAGTATTTTGAAATATGGGAAAGCATGTCTAATTAAATGAAAGACTTCATTCATGATCGAAATATGAAAAAAAAAAATCAGCAATGCATGGGTAAGATGAATGAACTCCAGGGCATTTGCATTCAAGGAGGAGGAGGAGGAGGAGCTCGCCGGCGCGCACGAGAGGAGCTCACCGGAGTCCACAGGAGGAGGAGGAGGCGGAGCTCGCCGGTGCGCACGAGAGGGGAGGGGTGGCCGGCCGGCCGGAGGGGGGGGAGGGAGGCCGGGGAGGGGGGGGGGAGGCCGGGGAGGGGGGGAGGGTGGCCGGGGAGGGGGGGAGATTGAGAGAGAGAGAGAGAGAGAGAGAGGGGCGGCCGGGAGAGATCGAAACAGAAGAGATCAAAGGGGATCTCGTCTTTTTAATTTATAACAGGGTTTTTACCGACGGGAAGTTTGCCTTCCGTCGGTAAAACTAATCTTTTTACCGACGGTAAATAACTATCCGTCGGTAAAACTCCACTACGAAACCACAAGTTCAATTTTTTCCAGAGGCTCGGTTTGGCACCCTGAGTTTCGTCGGGACATTTTACCGACGGAAACTTAATTACCGTCGGTATGGTACCGACGGACATATAAATTTCGTCGGTATAATTAGTTATACCGACGGAAATTTAACGTCCGTCGGTAAAAAGCATGACGAAAATCAACGTTCTATTTTTTTCCAGAGGCTCGGTTTTTACACTGAGTTTCGTCGGGACAATTTTACCGACGGATATTTAATTACCGTCGGTATATTGCCGACGGACATATTATGGCTGTCGGTAACATTGGTTATACCGACGAAAATACAATTTCCGTCGGTACAATATCACGACGATGACATTTTGCCGACGGTCTATATGTAGCCGTCGGTATAAAGGATATTACCGACGGTAAATATGTTTACCATCGGTATAAATATGCAAAGAAAATTTAAAAAATTGAAGTTATAATACCGACGGATATTATTGTCACCATCGGTAAAACGTGTATTATTACCGACAGTGATAATAATATCCGTCGGTAAAGACCCTATTTCTTGTAGTGTTGGATCGCTTATCTCCTTCTTTCTGTGATCAAAAAACTAACACGCTCCGAGCAAGTGCTCATTTCTGTATAATTTCCATAGAAAGAAAAATAAATTAAACAATCCTAGAAACATAGCCAGAGAACCGAGGGCGGTTAACCTCCACCTCCGCCTATCTAGAGTATTAAGATCCACAAGTATAATAATAATCAATGCATAAAATAAACCCGAGTTCCGACCTTCGGAGGTATGCAATCACATATTATTATTCAGCGCGGCACTTGTAAGGAGATAATACATAGCACAATCCATATGCATGATCTATGCCGAACCCTGATGAAAACATATATCATCATATATTCACATGATATTTTTTCACGAATTTATGCATGAAACATACACCAAAACCTGGCTCTGATACCAATTGTTAGAATTAAATCTTATTATCAGAGTCGCAGTGGAATCAAAAGTTAGATCTGCAGATCTTATGGTGTATGTTTCAATACAATTAATTCCACAAAACAATCTACATGTAAATCTATGATCCTAGCATATGTACGGACACCCTAGAGGCATACTACGATCTACAAAAGATATGCATGCATCTAGTTAGGTGTTTAGAATCATCATACCTTATGGATCTTAGATTCGAAGTGAACGAAACGATGGTTAATGATAAACCGCACGTGAATCGAGAGGGAAGCTGTCGGATAGCACCTTGTCTTTTGCGAATGGAGGAATCCTCGAAGTCCTATCTCTGAGTGCAAGGACTATGAGTCGATGAAGGATTTCATGTAGTGAGCTACGAGATCTCCTCCTTCTCTTTCTCTTTTCTTCCTTCTCCTTCCTTCTTCCTTCTTCTTCCTCTTTCTTCCTTGGTCGAAACCACAAAGAGGGAGAGAGTGAAAGGGAGCCAATTTTTCTAGAGAGGGGAGAGCTAGGGCTGACCTCTCCCCTCTCATATCTTCTTATAGGGCCAGCCCCCTACTTGCTTACGCAAGCTAGGGCTGGCCCCCTAAGGATAGGGATGAAGGGGGGGTAATTTTTAGGGCTTTCCCTTTTCTTCCGTGAAGCCTAGACGAAAACACCATCACAAAAAGGGGGACACTGTAAGAGAGATAGAGTGAGGTGCACTACTCAGAATCGAGTTTCATCAGCGCCTATGAGCTCCTGGAATTATTCTGCTCATTTTAAGATTCATATTCAATATGTTCTAAGTCATATTTCAATATTTACCAAAATACTCCTATGTCCCTTTAACACATGTGGATTAGGTTCTTAAGTTTCAGGCTTGAGCTCCATCGCGCTACTTCGCATTTAACATGTTCAACTAGGTCAGGGAACAATTCCTATATGAAACAACAGAGTGGAATCTTCAGAGTTCAGGATCTCTAGCTCCAACCGGATCCCTGATTAACTGTTCCGGTGACGCACCGAAAGTTTTGCTAATAAGCTGTAATCCGATTAACCCACGTAGTCACCTAGAGTACGACGCGAGTTGAACTCTAGTGATCCTAAACTTATGTTACTCCCTCATAACCCTGTTCTCTACTATACTCTGATAATCTTTAGTCCCTCCTATTACTGGTGCCATGATTTGACTCGGGCGATGGGGAGCACCGTCAGATCTTGATCGATCATCTGACTAGGATTTGATGACTTGTCATCTATAACACCACACACCTTCCGGTGCTATGCCTAGCATCGGAAACATCTTCAGTCATACTGACAACCATTAGGCCTAGATTAATTGTGTGAACAGATTGACTTATCAAAATGCACCCATCCAACATTGGACATCGGATAACCTATAGGGATTGCATGCCATTCTAGCACTAGCCGGATAATCCAACGTACCGTGGTATTAGACTATAGAGGGTCCGTATATGTTGGCACATCAAAGCACCACACAATCGGTTGGCTCAGCGTACATGGTCCCTCAAGGTTAAGGACATATTATCTGCAGTAGTAAGACAGTTCATGCGCCAGTATCTACACTACTGATCTGTGCATCGCCTTGGTTCCTGTTCAACACGATCATCGTGCTTGGTCAGGTGAATGGGAATCCCACGTTCTCGTGGTGGAGACTTCACCACTTCCTCTACCTGCCAACAGTTTATTCTCGGTGAAGCGATCGACATCACCAAAGTTGTGAACTAGTTCCAGATCTACACAGAACCGGTCCACTAGGTCTCCCAAGTATAGACGCACCATGCACCTCAGTGGCCTACTGTGTTCCCTAGGGTCCTTTATTATATATGAATTATCATACACCAAAGTAATATTCTAATTAAAGCAATAACCAAAGTTATCTTTATTGATATTAATAAAGAAAATCTACGCTCAGGACACACGAGCTACAACAGTCCCAATGTTGCGCTCCAATAACCTCAATTTCATTATTGGAGACGTAGTTGTGACGGCTTATTTTCGCTTCGTAACAGACATTTTCCCCCTGCACAAGAGGTGCAAGGCCCTCATTGGAGAACCCGACTAGGCTCAGAGTTAAGGCTGAACCTCCCTAAATTTTGAACTTGGACTCCAGGATTGAGGCTCATTTCTTCATGCATCAAGGCCTCGTTGGCGCTTTTGTGAGCATATTCAATAGCAGTTTATGGTGTGAAGATGTCCGCAAGAATTCAAGTATACTGAGTGTAAACGTGTACTATCGGAGGAACGTCATCCTCCAGGTTTTCTGTATCACCGTGTCTGAGTAGTAGAAACTCGGTGATAGTTGATTGGCGTGGAAAAAGCGAATCATTGTTCATCCCGGATATTGCAAAACTTGAGGCAACTCCTTCAGACGAACGAGTGAAAGGAGAAGATGGTCCCCCTAGGCGTGCCAGAAATCTGTATGCATGGAAAAAAGATGCGTGTCATCTTTATTGTGCACACAAAGATTACAAAGCCGTGACCCAGGAGCTCGGGGGTGGTGAGCTAGGGGTGCAGCAAAGATTTGATCAGGAGATTATAGAAGAGATCCTTTGGAGGGTCCCTTTGATCCGTATCTCCATGTTACTTCATGTAAGAGCTCTGGACAGGTTGCCCAGGACAAAGGTCTTTACAAGGTTTCGGGTTTCTTGAGAGGTCGAGTGGTTTTGCCTTTGCTTTTGTTCCTTCCGTGCTTCATGCTTTCTCGGCTAGAGAGCTTTTGGTATCATTTCCTCGATCTTTGCATCTCCTTCGGCTCTTGCTAGACCTCGGCATCTTTTATCCTTGGTTTGCGGTGTTGATCTTTCTTATAGCGTTAGCTTTGGCTTTAATGTGGCTCTGGCTTTTGCGGTACTTTGGCGCTTGCGCTTGAATGTAGACGGGAGGCTTGCAATGCTTTAGTTCTTTCAGACTTCGCGTCGTATCGGCTAGAACGTGCGTTGCTTTTGCTCGCGATCGTCGTAGTTCGTCGACTTTGGCACATGCGTTGCTTTGGCTCGGGCTTTATCGTTGCTTTGCTTTGGCCTTTGCATCAGCTTTTGACTTTTGCTACGGCTTGACCTTCTCCTTGAACGGCGAAGGTGACGTCTCCGAGAGTTTTTTATTCTTCTGGCTTCCTCCATTTGGGGATAGAACTTTGGCAACAACGGTTGTGGCATCGGTTTTAGTTCTCTTGTTCTCTGGACTTCTTTGGCATTTTTGGAGTTGAAAGCTTCTTTTGAAGACGGGGGTGTAGCACCGATCTCCGTGCGATGATTATAGCGACGACTTTTATTGATGAAGACGGCGGGTGTAGCATCGATCTTCGAGCCTTCTTCTCCAAGCTTTCTTCTTTGTGGAAGGAGTCGAAACTTTGTTGAAGACGACGTGATGATGCCAACTTCAATCTTCTTCTCCGGCCTTTGCTTTTGGCGTTTTCGGAGTTAAAGATTGTTGGAGACGACGGGGTGATGCTGACTCCGGGCCTTCTTCTCCAAGTTTTCTTCTTCGTGCGAGGAGTTGAAGCTTTAATCTTTTTGTACAATGTCTTCACATTGATGAGGACTTGTATGGACTAAGTCGTTCCCTCGGGATGCGCTTGTCCTTGCCTCGTGAAGTCTTGGGTCGTCGAGCATTGGAGCCTCCACGTCTCTAGCTTCTTTCTTCGACTTTTCGATCCCTTGAAGCCATTCCCCCACCCCCTTTATTTATAGGCGAAAGAAGGGGGGGGGGGTGGGAGAGATATGGCTGCGTTTTTTTAATCTCTTGAATATCTCTCCCCATAACCGTTGGGATTTATCTTCATTTTTTTAGGGAAAAACAATATTTATTCCCTTCTTTTTTTGTAGCGGCGATTATGGGCAAGATATGGCTCAATTTTTTGAAATATGAGTCATCTTTGTACATTCGATGACGATACGACTTTGAATTTGGATAACCGGATCGAGCGATCGATGTAAATCCACGGTTGCATAAACGTCCGAGCTACCTCCCCACGTGCATGGCGATTGTTTCTTTTCTTTCTTTCTTTCTTTTTTTTTCCTTTCTTTCCTTTCCCTTAGGGTCGTCCACTCCTCCCAAGGGGGAGGGGCACGTTTTTCGAGAAAAAGAGGCCGGGCCGGTGGGCCGCAATTTTGGGTTGATCCACCCGGTCCCTTTTTGGCTTCGGATAGTAGGCTCGGTGTGTCCCACTTACAAAGGGTGGGCCCACTTGGGTCCGTTTGAGTCTGGTCCACTCCTTTTGTGGGTCATTGCGTGTGGGCCGGGGTTGCATGCGGTCCGTTGTGTGCGGGCCGGGTTTGCACGCATGCCGTTGTGTGTGGGTCGGGTTTAATTTGCGTGCTAATTTCGATGCCTACAGTCACGTGTTTTGTTTTTCATCATTAAAATATTTTGAATCTTTGGTTTCCAAACATGAGTGTTATTTGTCCTGTTTCACACATGGGTGGGTCCCACTTAGGATTTCCTTTTTGGTTCTCAGCAGAAGAGTTGTTCCCGTCTCCTACCGCCACATAGGATGGATATGAGCCAATTGGAGTGAAAAAATTTTGGGTTATTTTGACTTTACCCCCCAAATTTTACCTTTAATTAAACTTTACCCCTGCATATTTTCATTAATTAGACTTTACCCCCCCAAAACTAACTTTTCGAACAGCTCAACCCCCAAAACTTTATTTCTTTTCTGACAGCTCACCCTTTCTCTTAGATGGTGGGCTCACGAAACAGTTAGTTTTGGGGGGTAAAGTCTAATTAATGAAAATACAGGGGTAAAGTCTAATTCATGGCAAAAGTTGGGGGGCAAAGTCAAAATATCTCAAATTTTTTTTATTAGAGGACAAAATTAGATGGTGCCGTATAGGATGGGAGCTCTGTTGGGAATCGGTCGGGGATGCTCTAGATTCTAACTCCGGCCATCCCATCCAACATGCATCGCCAGCGAGCCGGGTGATGCTTCGCATCAGTGAGAGAATATACCTAAAGCTCTACTCAGAAGATTCTCCGGAATCGAACCGTACGGCACCCTCAATATATACCACGCCGTGCTGAGCTGCGTGTCTGCAGGAAACGCCACCTCTTCCCACCACAGCTCATCAACAACAGGTCAGACCCTCTCTCTCTCTCTCTCTCTCTCTCTCTCTCTCTCTCCTTCAATTTTTACTTCAATGCAGATGTTTATCTTTGAATTCACTTATCTTGAAATCGATTACTATGTCCTGTTAACAATCTTTCAATTTCGGCGGTTCGATTCCTGCTGATTTGCAAGGACGATGAGCTCGCCCTGTGATTGTTTAGCACTAGGGTTTCTTAGCTAGGTTTGGGGATCAGCCAATCATGTTAGCTTTCAGAGTGTTGCCCCGAAAATTTAGCTGCTCTCGTGATCGAACAATCTAATCGGCGCATGCTCAGGAATGCTAAGTAGTTGGTGGATGCAATTTTTGCTACGTTTCAGCGGGGGTTTATGTTGTTGAACGAGGCAGAAGGAGACCATAACAATTGAGGCTTGAAGCACGTATCGGATACGCTTTCTTTAAAGTGTTATTCGTCTTCTCTCATAAAGTGAGATTGTTGTAGGGTTACCGACAAACTGCTTCCGGGCTACAACAAGCCTTTGTGGTTTCTGCACTCGAGACGACTCTTGGAACCGGGATACACTTGGAACAATTCTAGGAGAGAGTTGTTTGTAGGAGAAGAGAGAGAGAGAGACTCAATTTCGGGATGGATCTGAATGGGCAGACTTTGGCCTCTTTTTATAAGGAGTCTGACACCCCAAATAGCACCGGTTTACTTGGGCCGAATGGATGCCAAAAGCATCTAATGGCCCAACGGTCCAGTCCAATGCGTGCCTGTGGCAACCCTTGGATCAACCGCCTAACACAACAGGTGCTAAAGGCAACCCAACAAGCAACTGTTCAAACCGCCAAACCTACTAGGGGCTACTGGCCTAACGGCTGTAAATTGTTGACTCTTGTTGATTGGTAGGAAAGAATCCCACCCCTATAAAAGGGCAGCAACCGCATGTCTTGATAGGATTGCACGAGGTCGAGGTCGCCATTGCGAGGAGGAGGTAGCCCCATGGAGAGAAGGAAGCGATTTTTTTTTTTTTTTTGGGGGGGGAAGGGGGGGGGGGACACAACGCTCCTCCCAGACTCCTATATACTCGCCAATGAGGGAGCTTGGAGGTTGATGTCGAGCGTGTTGAGTGCCGATTCACGAAGGAGCATCACTGTTGGACACGAGTTCGATGAAGGTGAAGGCAAAGGCTATGTCGGTGCACAAGGTGATGCCGACACTGGCGGTGTGCATGGAGACCGGCGGACATGGCGTGGACACTGTGGGATGGGCACGAGATCGAGTCACTTATCTGTGACGGATCAAGGTGTCGGGTTGTGAGGCATCGGACATGGATGCCGAGCATGACTGGAGATACCGGGCAGAATTTGCGGGGCACACCTAGAGATACCGAGTGGAATACATTGAGGCACGGTTGCAGGGTGCCTGACGCACAGTTGCAGTCATCGACCGTCGACTGTTTCTGATGTTGACAAGTGTGATGGATGATGATGGTGTTGCCAGCTGGTGGTTGATGGAGGTGCTGACGGACATTGGCAACAAGTCATCAATGAAGGACTGATGAACTCGTTGATGTGCTACCGATGGAGTCATCGACGGATGGCTGACGAGGCGCTGACGGGTATCGTGATCGCGGGAGACGCAGCCATGTGCACTTCTACGGTGCAACAGGGTGCAAAGGCGTCGATGGACACATGGTGCTGAGCGTCACCGACGGGCGACAATTTGAGAGTGAGTGGCGCAATGATGGCGGATACAGAGCACTAGCCATGGTGTATGGCAATGTATTGTCAACGGGCGATGGACTGGGAAGGTCGGGAGAGGCGTTGCCTCTGTAAGAGATCTGTCTCTTGTCACCTCTGATCTTGATGTGAGATGTAATCTTTATTATGTATGAGATAATGAAAGGTTGCATGTTTGACTAGGTCCCTTGGATGTATCCCGGTTTTGGGTGCACCACGTAAAAGAAGTCCTTTGTGTCTCTCTGGATATTGGCTTGACATGCTCCTGGTGTGTATTTGTTATTCCAATACTTCGTGCACAACAAGTGGCATCAGAGCATGGGTCAGGTAGATCCAGTCCAAGAGAAAGGAGTAGAGCATTTGGAGCAGTTGACAGCAAAAGTGAAGCAGTTTGATGCTCGGTGATTCCAGTTCAGTGGGAGCTGATCAAAGTAACGCGGCAGTCTAGATTTTGGGGAAAGCAGTCTGAGTGCAATGTTGTCAAGGTGTCGTCTAGGCCTTTTCAGGCCTGGTCGCCTAGGCCACAGCCTAGGTGGGCGGCCAATATAATTTTTTTATTTTTTTTATTTTTCAATGTACATATGATCCACATACTTTACTACCATTTCCTATGTCTTTTTTCTTACCTATCTATTTATATCTCATAAGTTAGAGTTTGTATCATGTTCATTTTACTAGAGTTAATGTTATATTTTGCTTATGGAATTTTTTTCTCTTTGAATTAACTTTTTATATACATGTAATTTATCCTCTCTAGTGCTTCTATTTCTCCAATTTTGGGATTTTGCTAAATTCAAGAGTTGAGGGGACTCTGCCTAGACAAGTATGCAGTAAAGAAAAGGTATCGTCTAGAGAAAAGCAACCAAATCCATTAGAGAACCTTAAACCGAGGCATATATATATGTATCGTAGAATCCCAAGCACCTTTGATAGATTAGCTACCCTTGGCATCAACAGTCATACTAAGCAACCAAATAAAGTTTCTTCTATTATCTTTGCAACAATGTTTTTTTCTAACACCAACCTAAATGTGGAAATAAATGAAATCTATATAATATTTGAGTATCATCAATAGTAGCATGCCATAAATCTACACTAACCCTGTTCGTGGTGGCACCTAGGATAGTCATTGCTAACATTATCAAAGTTGGCCTCATGAACACCAAACATACAAAGTTTGGAGCATGCTTTCTAACAAACTGGAAGTAATATGTTTCATGAACTAACTAATTCCAACAAAAGCCATACCATTCGTCAAGTTTCAACATCTTCAAGCTAAGGATCTTTACAACATCAATAGATAGATTGTAGTTTGTACTCATTCCCTTATCCTTGGAAATTTTATAATCCTTGAACCCATTTTCAACTTCTCCACATAGGAAAGTAGCATATTTCATTATAGGAACCGGCAAGGCTAAAAGAATTAGATATGTGATGTAATTGGTTTCAACAAGAGAAAGGAGGAGCAGCCCCAAGCTTGAGCTGACCTATATAGGAGATAGGAAGCCAACCATTAAAATAAGCCAAGGACACCCATTGACTTTGGAGTAATATATAACCCTCTTCTTTATGGACTCCAAATCCATTGTAAAATAGTTCTAAGAATTCAATTTCTGATTGAATTGGATTTTCAAACTGTTTAGATGTCTAATTTCAAATTCAATTGGATTCGGAGCCCTAGGTTGAGTGAAATTGTACAGTAGGATTCGTAGTTTGAGTAAACCTAAGAATTACTAATGAAAGTCGAGTAATGTGTCTAGAGTTGATTTTGGTTTCTTACTAATGAAACCTGAGAATTATTAATGAAAGTTGAGCACTATTTATATTGCTAGCAATCCGGTCTTTCATGATCATATGAAGCACATAGAGGTTGATTGTCACTATGTTCACCAGGACTTTCTTGCTCACACCATCTCCTTACCGTTCATTTCTTCGGAGGAGGAGAATAGTGACTTCCTCATGAAGTCTCTCACTATTGCACGCCTCCGTCACTTTATCAGCAAATATTGGTGTATAATCCATCGTGAGTTTAAGGGGGTTGTTAACCGGTGTAGATACGGTTGGGTTATACTGTATAGTCTGCATGTATGTGCCTCATATTAAGGCCTCTCTCTTGTATATATTTTTGGATATAGCCCCCTCTAATGGATGGTTCATTCTTTCCAAACCCTAGCTCTCTCCTTCTAACATGGTATCAGACTTGGCTCGTCCCTTGCTCTGGGTGTGCCGTTAGCGATTGTGCCTTGCTATGCATACTCTGTGTGAGGGGGGTGTTGAGATAATCCACCAATTTAGTCCTACATTGGTAAGGGGGGCACCCATTGGCCGCTTACTATACCCGCTATGGACCTCACCTTACGACCCGGATTTTGGGGTGTGAGGGTATCTAATATCTTGCAATCATTTGGCGTATTTTTCTCTGGTATTTGTTGAAGTGACTTTAGGAGTGTTAATCTTTTTTGAAAGAGTCCTAGTATGGTTGTATGGGTTAATGATGTATTAAGTCAGTTAGGATTTGGTTTTGGGTTGATTTAAGAGTTCTCATATACACATGTATTGTAAGGTGAGTTCTAGATTATTATTTATTCGTAATAGGATTTGAAAAAAATTCCCGTTTGTTTCGGAGAGAGTGCTAAGCAACTTTATTCTCAACTTCCTTCCTGGGATGGGATGCCTCAGAATTCCTTGGTGGCATAGCATGGAAACACATTTGCGATACCATAGTCCCTTGGTAGACATATAGTTATTTCACGCTTCCTATCTTTTGTAATTGTTTCTTTCGCACAACTTTATGCTAGTTAACCCCCCCCCCCCCCCCCCCCCCCCCCCGCACACACTTACACTTCATATCAAACTCTCGCAATTGAAAGCTTTTCGATTTCTTCCCCAAATTGCCTCTGAATACAAATCTAGTAAAGTCTTTTTTTCATCACTATTCAGTCTTCAATTAGAGGAGTGAAAGACAAAATTTGATGAGGACCAAAACCCATGCTCATGGTTTCTCCAATCAGCAATCTCCCTAGTCACTTTCTCGGGGGGGTTATTAGAAAAATCCCTATTCAGTCTTCAAGTTGAGGAGTGAATAACAAAATGTGATGAGGACCAAAACCCATGCTCATGGTTTTATTTTGATTCAAGAAATCTTTTCTTTTGCGAAAGAAGATATTCTTCATTTTTAATTGATAAGCTGCCCACTTAAATACTCAGATTATTTTGAATCAATCATGATATCCTAAAGAAAGACCATGACATCATCAGCAAATAGTAGAGAATTCCTCCCAGCAAACTAAGATTTTAGGCCCTTGGTTGATACTTATTTTTAGAAAAACTAAGAATTACCTCCGAAATAACTAATTTAGTCTGCAATAGGGGATGACCTTTTTGAAGGCACCGTGAAGATCTGAAATAGCCACAAATTGTCCGAGCCGAGCGATTCATTCTTGGTGTAAGTTAATTTATTATTTTCTGAAGTTCTTAGCATGCTTGCGACTCCTGTAGAGTGTAGAAACTTACCGGAACCCTGCAGTGAATGACATGTTATTGTTGTTGCATACCATCATTGAAGCAACTTAGTTATATGGATTTATTAAAGGAACCGTTGCATGTCATTCATTATATGCACGCTGTCTGACTAGCTAGCTTATATACCTAGTTGTATGTCTACCATTAATTAATGTACTAAAACGATCTTATGTGGGTGCTTCACTCATTTTTCGTTTTGCTAGCTGTTTTGTGAACTTCTATAGCTTCTTAAGTATGCAAGTATCTAATAACCAATTACTCCAATTACAAATATTTACTCTGGATTCTAGATGTTATTAGATATTATTTCTTGCTCTTTGTGATCTTCTAAATATTGCAGCTGCTGATTAGATTCCACATACTAATTGTCTTTTATTATCAAGTGTGTGAATACAACAATAATGCTCTCAATGTTGTGTGTCAGCACAGTGATGTTGCGGTGAATCGGGCTGCATCGACATTGTTTGGCCATTAGCATCAAGATATACTTGCTTGCAGTCAAGTAGAGGCAACTAAGAATTAATGTGTGTTGAAGGTACATCAAGCTCTTCTAAATTCCTAGAGGGGATCCATGGGATACGACTTGTGTGCCGATCACCATACCCAGTGGAGGAAACACTTGGTTGTGGGGACTTCGATTTTTCAACCTGTGAAGGTGACATTGAAACAAGCCAGAGATTGCCATTTAAGTGAGTAGTAGAAATACATAATTCAGTATTTCCTCATGCTCTGACAAAGATCATAATCTTATGTATTTAGATATTGTATAATCAAAATACCAAAAAAAAACAAAAGATACTGTATAATCAAAAATAAATAGCTGGTTGAAACAATTTGTGCTCTCAGGCGAATATGGGAGCAGAGGCCAGCGTGCCTGAGGCCCATTTGTTGTAGTCTTCAAGGTATGTCCCTGCGAGGGCCATTGGTTTTTGTGTGTGTGCCTGTCTACAAAATTCTAGATACAAGGAATTCAATTTATATATTATCTTCTTTCTATCAGGTGATCAGACTATTGCAGAAACTATTGCTAATGTTTTAACTTCACTTCCTTTTATTTTTCTTGGATGTCAGGCTCCAAGGCAAGTTCTCTTGGCAGATAGTTTACTTGAATTCTCATTTACCCCTTGCTTTCCCTACATATGACAATTTTTTTTTTGAGGATGCAGGAAGAATTTGAGCACTACACTGTATGCTAATTCATTAGTTGGAGTCGGGATTGCCTCAAGTTTATACCATTCTTCAAGAGGAGAAGTCAGAAAATATTTGAGATGGGCAGACTACACAATGATAGCTGCAGCTACAGTTGTAAGTTGGATTTATTTATACAGCCATTGAGAGTGCTAAGCAAATTCTTGAGCTTTTATATTTCTCTAACCAAGTTATTATGTGTATCTAGAAGATTCTACTTATCAAATGCTTTACAGTATGTATCTGAATAAGCAAGTTCTTGAGCTTTTATACTTCTCTAACCAAGTTATCATGTGTATCTAGAAGATTCTACTTATCAAATGAATAAGCAAGTTCGTGAGCTTGTTTATTCATGTTCTTGAATAAGAAAGCTCAAGAACTTGCTTATTTCTCTAACCAAGTTATCTGAATAAGCAAGTTCTTGAGCTTTTAGAAACCTTGTGTAAGAATCTGAATAAGCAAGTTCTTGAGCTTTTATATTTCTCTAACCAAGTTATCATGTGTATCTAGAAGATTCTACTTATCAAATGATTTACAGTATGTATCTGCTAAGACACCACTTATCAGATCAAATCATCAAAGAACTTCTTGATACAAAATCTGATGGGATGATTTCAATGATATCTATACCAAATAACAGAATCAAAGATGATTAATGGTATGATTTTGATTATTGATGAGTAATTCAAATTGATACTAAAGTTACATCATGCATGCGGAGTCCTCACCTGCCCGTCCGACCAGGCCATCTATTGGGCCATGCATAGGTGCGGGCAGGGTTGATGATGTGCGTATGTGCCACCTTATTGCCATGGACCGAGGGCAAACTGGTACAACCTACAGAACAAGTGGTATGGACTAATTGTTTTACGGTCAAGAGTAGCCGGACAAAGCTTATTTAACCAAAGCTCCTGAAGCCTGTCATACAAGAATATTCAGGAAACCTAAGATTCAAATATAAGGCTTCTCTGATCCTAGGCTTTTTGGTATATAATCTTTCTCCCTCTCTATCTGCAGCAAGTAAAAGCCACCTGCTTTTAAACTTTGTTTTACTTTTGGGCAAGAAGGAATGATCGGGTCGTCATCCTCATGAGTGATCATGTCTCACGACGGAGCCAAAGCGTGAAGGGGGTATTGTGCCTTGGAAATATTGTTGTCAGAACCCCCTGCATGAAATGGACTATACTGTTTATTGGGCATTGGATAGACGCATCAACCCACAAACCAACTACTTTCTTTATTTTGTTTATTATTTAATTATTGCTTGCTATAAAGTTTACCAAATCTGTAATATCATCATTGTGCAAATTATTTTGTTGATAACTATTGTTTTCAAAATCTATTATTGTTTTTCAAAAAACTTATTTGTTCTTTACAAATTAAAATCAAAACAATGAGGTTTTGCAAAATATAAATTTAAATATGTATGCGATTATCCATAATTACGACCAACAAATTACACCCTAGAAAACAGAACACCAACGATTTTACCTTAACTAAACAGCCATAATTCTAAAAAAAGACATTATAAAAATGCAAAAGTAGGATTTCTTTAATCCTAAATACCATGATGGAATGACAATGATTTATTACAATATTGATTTGGACCTATTAATATGTATGGAAAAGATGAAAGGAAAAGGCAAATGGCATTATGTAACAGCCTTCATATTCATATTTTCATAACTACTTCTATGGCTTTTTCACGTGAATTAATCTTATCAAATAAAGTTGATATCAAACGTGATTAATGGTTAGGTATATATATACCGTGATTAATGGTTAGGTCTATGGATCCCTTTTTCTTCCAAAACTAGATTTTGGTTCGTATTTGTTAATTCAATCAGGGTTGAATAGTTGTAAGTGATTGTAGACTGATTAGGATTTTATTTAGTCCTAAAGAATATAACATGTCTCCAGAGGACTCTTATCCATACTTTCAGATTATATAAATAGTTAAACCTTTGCAACCTCAGCTTGCCTAATGTTCTGAAACGAGTCAACAAAAACCTGCCTATTTTATGGCCGGAGAATGCCTTTCATTTCTTCTGAAAAAGATGAAATGAAAGAGGATAGGATGAGATTCACTCAAGGATTCGTTCACCCCGTCATAGTTCCTAGCAAGGTTTGGATTTTTGGCCGAAACTGATCCATTCCGGCCGTTTCGGATCGGTTTCGGTCGGAACCGGTCTCGAAACCCTCCATTTTCGGATTTCAGAACTCAACATTCAGTAAAAGCATGATTGGGTTCAGGATAAGGTATATTTCAGCATGACAGCTTGACAGACATATTTATATAAAAATATTAAAGTAAATGATCTTTATGTACTCCATTTACTTTAAGTTATTTTATGTAAATAAGTAAATACCCTCCATTTGGATTTAATAAAAATATCAGAAAAATTAAAATCCAAAGGAATCAAAATGTAATTTTTCAGTTTCTATACAAAAGCAGACTTTACAGCTTTTGGCTAAAATAGAAAATTCGGTGAAAAAAAAACCTATTTTGGAAAAAATATCAGAAATCTAGAAGTATAAGATCAACTTAAAAATCCATAGTCCGGTAAAATATTCTGAATCTATAAAAAAATTATTTTACAAGAACTCTTTTTTCCTTCAGACTTGGTCAAAATTCAGAATCATGATTTTTTAACTTTTTGACAAAAAGTTGGGGTAAAGCAAAAGCCACGCTTTATTGAAAACAAGACCACTATGAAATGGATACCGATGTAATTATTTTATATTGTTTTTATATTTGTAATTATTTTAAATTTAAAAAAATAAATCGAAACCGAAACCGATCCGAAACTCCGAAACCGATCCTCGATGGGCGGACCAAAACCGAAACTACAAACCTTGGTTCCTAGGTGGTCCAAATTACTTGTATTATTTTATATTGATTGAATGAATACCCTTTTTCCCTGGAAAAAGAAAAAAAAAACTCATTTGGATAAACGGAAGGATGATAGAAAGAGAGAACTAGGTTTGCATCAATAAACTGACTGTTTTTCTACTTCTTTAATAATATAGGGTTTGATTCCATCCTAATTTTACAACAATCAATCACTGAATTTGGTTGACACAGCTAGCTTCGATTAACAACTGTTACCCTGCAGCAATTTCATCAAGTATGTTCGTCAGAATAGCTTATCATCATTACTGCCTTTTTTAAGAGTCCTGATGGTAAGATTTCTGTGATTTCAGAAAGCAATAGACGTGCCAAACTCATGTCTTTCCATTTGAATTTTTCTTTCCTCACTAAATCGCCAGATGATATGGACTGGTTTACTGGCACACCTGGCCGATGAGAGAGGACCCAAATAAGTAGCAGGCCTATCCTTTTACCTCCAAAGCTTCCATTAATTTGTTCCATTGATCCAATGACCTTGAAAATGAATGAGATAACATCCCTCTTCCATTTTTTTCCTTCTATCTCATCCATTTGATGGAAGGACTGATTTTTATTCTCCCTCAACGTGTCATCACCATCCTTCATGGTGAAGGCTATAAATTCTTAATTATATGAATTCCTTGCTTGTTACACACACGCGCGCGCGCACGCACACACAAATTAGTAATCTTACCGTTTGAAAGATACTCGAAAGATGATTTTTCAAAGGACGTAATCCGCTGCTGAAGTTAAAATACTGTTTTGTCCGAGAAGTCGAGTTATATCATATGTAATGATTTCATTGAACCGTGAAAACCATTGGATTTCTTGCAATTGTTGCTTCTAATATATCATGATCTCCAGGGTTGCTGTGATCATATATTGTGCTTCTTGTACCTGTCATATTATTACTCTATAAATGGTGGTTCAATGGATTTTATAGTGCAATTATAACACTTTCTAATGTGGATAACGAACCATTGGTTATGCACAGTTTCTCTCGAGGGCCATCAGGAATGAGAATCCGAAAATGCTAATGGCAGCATCAGCATTGCTTTTGCCGTTTCAGCCTTTGATGGTTTCTGCTGTCCATACCGGAATGATGGAGGTAATTAATTAAAAGTACTATACTTCCAGTCAATGTTACAGTAGAGAACTATCAGTTAAATTCTGACTATTAAATAGTTCTTAACCCATTATTTGCTTGTTTCTTACTTTCTGTGTTGTAAATGGATCACTGAGAGCTATTTGATACATTATAACATGTTGTCGTCTTGAATCTTATTTCAATATTTCATCAATTATGTTACGATTCCCGTGCCCCCTCAAAACCGGTGATAAGAGGGAGGGGGCAAAAATATATAAATACATGGAACTCCCACCCCTTTACTGATGTGGGACTATTCTCAACACCTGCCCGCATGCAGAGCGCCTCTCGATTGTAGGGAGGAAGGAGGAAATCTCGATCGGAGGGAGAAAGAGAGTGCGACGGTACCACATGGAAGGGAGACGGGGTGGGGCCTAGCACTAATACCATGTTACGATTCCCGTGCCCCGTCAAAACCGGTGATAAGAGGGAGAGGACAACAATATATAAAGATATGGAACTCCCACCCCTTTACTGATGTGGGACTATTCTCAACAAATTAAAACATATGTTGTTTCATTGTAGTCCCATCTTCAGGTATAAGGTTCAGTGACTGCTTTACTAATGTTTACATGATAATACTGGATAAAATTCTAAAATATTTATGATAAATGGAAACCTAGAATATTGAGATATAGTCAGAATTTCACTCTCCCTCAATTGGGGGTGGGGTGGGGGGGGGGGGGGAGGGGATTTTTGTTCCAAAAATGATTTCTTATCCCAAATAAATATCTATATATAATTATAATATACTTTAAAATTAATACAATTGATTATATATTCGGACAATCCGTGTCGGCTCCGGGTTGTCCGATTTGAAACCGGGTTGATTCCAGACAAACAAGACTGATCGAAATCCGAGTCCAGGTCGGTTCCTGACCAGACAAATCGATATGAGTATATGCTCTTGTCCAACCCTGGCCCAGATTTTTGCCACACACCTATCCTCACGTGTTTATTTCTAGATACTTCAACTATTTTTGATTAAGCCCTTCTTTTGCGTTGCTATATCAAGATCAGTAGCTAAATTAGAGTTAGACCTATTCAGTGTTTCTTCTTGTTGGATAATACAACCATCAAACTCACAGAGAAATAGATCACCCAAATATTTATATTTTATGTCAATTGGGTTGTGATGATCCTAAGGTATTCCTACTTCTGAGGGCGACACTTTTGGTTTTTGCATCAGCTAACACTTGAGTAGAGAGTTAGAGAGAGGAAGAGGTGTTTAGTTTGTAAACTAAGACACCAACAGTGAAACCATCATAAATTCTCCGACAACACAAAATTTTGACATTTCTTGAAGCATAGATTTACGGAATCACGGGCATATATTTCCTTTCTAAATGCCCATTCATTGGTTTTTTCTCTCTCGTAAATGTATAGTAGAACGAGATTACTGTTTTTCTATATGAAGTATTTTTCCTAAGATAGTACGATGATTGTCATGAAAACGCTTTCCCCTTTGTTGAAATGGGGACATAATCACAAATCATTACTTAGATTTGAATCCGTGTAAAATCGCCTAAAAAATAGCTCCAACCCTTTACTCAGACTTGTACCAAACTGAGTTTTACGCAAACTTTTCACCTAATCAGGGGAGACTCAATCCCATATCAAATTCTACCGGTCATCTCCTAGGGCATTCCTATTTACAAACGTGCCATCCAATTTTGAGTTTTACTTAAATTTGAGTAAAAATTTTGAGTAAAAAGGGCTGAAGTGCTTGTGTTAGATTGGGTTTTACTCAAATTTGAGCAAGGACTGGAGTACTCAGGATCAGATTGAGTTTTTACTCAGATTTGAGTAAAAAATTGAGTAAGGGTTGGAGATGCTCTTGCTCACCATTAAATGCCAACTTCAAGAGAACAGTAAGAAAATTTCTATTTGTTTGTATGAACAATGTTATCCCATCATCTCTTCCAGTATTGAATCTTGCCAATTGTGGCAGTTGCACTCTCCTCGAATTACCGGATATGAACTACAAGATCCAGTTGAGCATTGAATTTTTTTTTTCTTTTTCTCCAGGTAGCCTTCGCCAGGAGGGCACTGACGAAACCGGAGCTGAGGACAGCGCACAATCTGCACACGATGTCGTCCCTGTTGGGAGGGGCCCTCTTCATCGCCGACGATTGCTTTCCCGAAACGCCGTATATTCATGCGGCGTGGCACCTTGCTGCAGCGATCGGCGTCGGGACTTGCAATAAGCTGCTCGAATGAAATGCTGCCACCGCCATCCTCACAGATGTGGTTGTCACCAGCAAATTTGTATGTCACCATCGCTATTTGATCAGGTGGCTCATGTTGAATCCTAAGATGATCGATTCATTGAGATCTGTGTATATAATGCAAACAGCAATGCCTGATTCATGGGGCATTTCTATTCACCTGTAGCTGAGAAATTGGCACTTAGAAAGCATAGAATTGAAAATGCCATGCTTATCTACTTTATAGATGGCTCATAAGCAACTATTTCCGTTTCTCCTGACTATATTTTTACCTCTCTGCTCTACTACTAATATTTTCAGTTGTGTTAGAGAGAGAGAGAGAGAGAGAGGTTAACAAGTTCTGCATATTGAGAGAGAGAGAGGTGTCAACAAGTCCTGCATATATATATATATATATATATAGAGAGAGAGAGAGAGAGAGAGAGAGAGAGAGAGAGAGAGAGAGAGAGAGAGAAGTTAACAAGTTCAGCAAATGTGACTATTTAACAGAGGCTTTTTGTTTCAAAATAACAATTTTAAAAAAATATTATTGGAATAACATGATATGAAACCTAATTTCAAAAGTGAGGTTCTAACAATTCTGAAATCTATCTGCATTGAAAAGAACCCGCCATGCCGCCCTTTTTATTTGCTCCTGCCTGTAGTGATGGGTCGGGTATGGACCTTGTCATACCCAAATGGGTATGGGTATGGGTATGGGCAGGTGTAGGGTCCGACCAGAACCCGACCGGTCGCCACCCCTATTCAGAACCCATCCGCAGCTTCATATTGTCAACAGAAAACAGTTTACAATTACATGAATGGTCCCTAAAGAATAATATCAGGCAATAGCTCAATTAAGCAACAATGTTAACCAGGGCATCCAGCACCGCCTGTCGGGTGGGCAGGGCCGGGATCGCTCCTCGCTCCATCACGGTCAGCGCTCCGCATGCGTTCGCAAATCGAAGAGCTTCCCTCAGTCGGCCTTCATCCTGTTCAGTTTCGAAAAGAGGAGATTAGTGCTAATATTGTGTTGATCACATGCTTACTGAAAGCTCACTATCAAGAGAGATGCTAATTCACACATGTATGCTCAGGTCAGTTAAGTAATCCTAGTTACTAATCAAGTCCTTGAACCTTGGACCAAGTATTCATAATT
The DNA here is from genome assembly GCA_947650365.1 of Chamaelirium japonicum. Taxonomy (NCBI): domain Eukaryota; kingdom Viridiplantae; phylum Streptophyta; class Magnoliopsida; order Liliales; family Melanthiaceae; genus Chamaelirium; species Chamaelirium japonicum. The sequence continues at coordinate 79,875,217 of OX393549.1, forward strand.
TTTTCATTCTCATATATAAGAAGTGGTGAGATTTTTGTTACATTGATACATATATGCACATATGTATGAATCTATGGATGTAACTAGGCCTGCAAAGGGCCAGTTTTTTTGTGATCGTCACACGGCAGAGTCCCGACGGCGTCCCCTCCGGCTTGGTTGGCAGCTTCCGCTCGACGTCGGACTGGATCTACTACCGAATGCAGAGGGGGGGTCGGATCTGGCCCCGGTGTGAGGTTCTCCGCCGATGGTTTTCCAGGTCGCCCCCTATGGTCGGTGACGGTTTCTGGCGGGTGACGAAGGCGATGGTTCGACGGCGGAGCGGCGACCTCGTCATCAACTCCTACATCGGCAACTGGCGGCTGGATCTGGCCTTGATGCCAGTTTTGGGTTTGTTTTTGTTTTTTTTATGGATGTAGATCTGGTATTGTGTTCTCCGCCGATGTGAGAGACTTCTCTCCACCGGCGAGCGGCGTTTTGCGTTTGGTTTTTTCCTGTAGGGTTTGTGGTGTCCTAGGTGGCGACTCCGTCGCCTGTGTGGCGTCCTTGTTCCCGCCTTTGGCGGTTCCCTCCCCCACCCCCCCTTTACTGGGGGCTCCCTCTACGCAGAGCCGGCTTGTGGCGCCTCCCAGACGTCCGATTGTGACCTCCCCCTAGCATGAACCAAAAAAAAAAAAAAACGAGAGCTGCAAACGAACCAAGTTATTTGTGAGCAGCTGGCAAACAAGCTCGATAAAAGCTCGTTCGGGTTCATTCGGTTACTAGCCAAGCCCAAGACTATAGTTTAGGCTCGTTTATTAAAGGAGCCAAGCTCAAGCAGACCAACGCCCGGCTCGATTGGGCTTGCGAACATTCTTGTTTAGGGCTCGTGAGTAGGCTCATAAATTGCTTGAATAGACCTAACGTATATAGTCTATGCTTTTGGAGTTGAGGAACAAGCTCGATAAGGGACCGTTCAATCACTAATTGAGCGAACCCTAGCCTGAAGTTTAGGCTCGTTTAATAAACGAGCCAAACTCAAGTAGACCAAAGCTCGGCTTGGTTCGATTATTAAACAAACCAAGCCCAAGCCTGAAGTTTAGGCTTGTTTAATAAACGAACAAGCTCAAACAAACCAAAGCTTGTCTCGGCTCGGCTCATCTCGTGTGCAGCCCAAGATGTAACCCTCCGGTCCTGATTCTCATCATAGAGCATATAATGGCATAGTATGCGATTACCGTATGCTAAGAGAAATCCAAGGTAATGATAAGAATATTACCCTTACGTTTCGAGCAAGATATAACTTAGAACAATACTTCGCTCCAACAGGTGTTGGAGCGCACGGCTCCTCTAGATAAATATCACTAGTGATATTCAGCCGTTCGGAGTTCTAACAGAATATCACTAGCCCTCGTGAATGTCACTAGTGATATTCTGTCAGAACTTCTTAACGACTGAATATCACTAGTGATATTCATCCAACGGTTCACATCGTACAGAGGAGCCGCATGCTCTAACACCTGTTGGTGCGAAATATTGTTCTATAACTTATAAGCAGTAAAAGATTTCCGCGCATGCAGACACTTACCTCGAGCAAGGAAATATCAGTCGCTATTTGAGATAATATTCCAGCAACAAACGCATCCCCAGCGCCGGTAGTGTCCACTGCCTCCACTTTCAATCCACCCACCCTCCCATTGAAATCCTACATTACTTAAATTTCATCAAATACTTAGGACAAGAAACAAACAAAGGGATAACCACAATCACTTGCACCAACAGGAAATATACTCTCAATTATGACAAATATACAAAAGGGCAAATTACAAAAACCTCCCCTAAACTATAGACCTCATTTCATATTGGTCCCTCACATTTTTTTTTTTGAACAATTTGATCTCTGAACTATGCTCCATCTGCATTTAGCCCCCTCCGTCAACTTTTATTCCGAAAATACCCGTATCCTAGTAAGCATAAATTAAATATTTAAAAATAATTTTGAGTCTTATTGGAAACTGATAAGGGTACTTTTGGGATAAAAAGTTGACAGAGGGGGTTAAATGGAGATGGAGCACAGTTCAGGGATCAAATTGTTAAAAAAAAAAGGTGAGGGAGCAATATGAAATGAGGTGTATAGTTCAGGGGAGGTTTTTATAATTTGCCTTATACAAAATTATGCTCAGCAGGTTGTGGTTACTTGAACAAGCTAATTATAGATAATGTGAAGTAGCAATGACGAAACATCTACTGGATTTTGTTCAGTAATATTAAAAAAAAAAACTATAATTGCTTTGAGATAGCCAAATAGTGATCAACATTACTATTGATACCGGAAGGAGAAAAAGCAGCAATCGAAATGAGATCTTATTTATCAAGGAAACAAATCCTATTCAAATTCATACGGTTGATCCTCCGTATGAGTCATGCACACATGGAAACAATGTACATGTTAATGTATATATCGGGTCGGGATCTATGTACAGTCTAGTCGGGTTGCATTTATATTGATGTACATATATTGGGCTTTAGTCCCTCAATAGATATTATTCCATTCTCTTCAAACCCTAACTGTCATCTCCTAACATGGTATCAGAGCTTTAGAGTTCTTTCGCGCGCTGACGGTGACGACGACGACGACGGCTGCACCTCCCGGCTCTGATCGCCCTCTGGCCCCGATCTACCCTTTCCTCCCTCCTCCGGTCCCGATCTCCCCTCCCCTCCCTCCTCCGGCCCCGCAGCACCCCCCGCGCCCACCTCCGGCCCCACAACGCCCCCCCTCCGGCTCCGCAGCAACCCCCACGCCCTCCTTCGGCCCCGTAGCACCCCCCGTGCCCTCCTCTGCCTCCCGCCCCCCCCTGCGCCCTTCTCTACCTCCTGCGGCCCCCCTGCGCCCCTCCTCTACCTCCCTCCTCGCCCTGCAGACACACCCCACCCGCGCCCTCCTCTCCTCCGAGCCCCCCCCCCCCCCCTCTTCTGCTCATACCCGAGCCCCACCCGCGCTCCTCCCTTGCCTCCCGCAACCCCTTCCCGAAACCCCCCTCCCTCCCGTCCCCGATCTTCACCTGATCCGTCATCTTCATGGTATCTCCTACTGTGCCGTCCGTCGTCGCGATCTCCCCACCGCTTAAGGCGGTCACCTTTCAATTATCCTCGGTCAGCAATTGGCCTGATTGGTCGCTCACCATTGAGGTCGCGCTATCTAGTAGCGATCTTTAGGGTCATATCACCGGTCACAACCCGCCTCCTGATGCCTTCTCCAGTTCCTCCTCGGTCACCAGTAACGCTGCTGCTAGCGCCACGTCTTCTGCTACTGTTGCTAACTTGCTGCCACGGCCGCCCTCACGTGGCGTTGCCACGATCAGGCCATCCGAACCTATCTCCTGGATTCCGTTGCTCGTCCGCTTCTTTCTTCCATCGGCAGCCTTCCTACAGCGCGCGCGATGTGGGAATATCTTCGAAACTGGTTTCTCCCGCGTGGCGGTGCACGCCGGCATCAGGTTATCTGTGACTCGCAGTCCGCTCGTCAGGGGGAGCGCATAATTCAGGATTTTTCAGCCTGATGAGTGCCTACTGGCATGAGCTGGACTCTATGATCCCCGGGTGGTGTGTTTGCCCCCGCTCTAGAGGTTTCCAGCAATACCTTGACGATGGCCACCTGCACCAGTTCCTGGCGGCGCTTCAGCCAGACTTTTCTCTCATCGTTGCTCAGCTCCTGCACCGTGAACCACTCCCTCAACTAGAGGATGCTCTACTCGCCTTGGTCGATAAGAAGAGTCGTCTTCAGACTCAGCCTCGTCCTTCTCCACCTGTCTCTGGATCCGATAGCGAGGTCAGCTTCTCTAACGAGTCTGTATTCTGTCATTACTGCAAAGAGCATGGTCACATGAAGCGTGAATGTCCCATACATCCTCCACGCAACCCCTGCTGGGGTCCGGATGAGAGAGCACCATGCTGGGCTTCTGCTTCTCGTGACGATCGAAGTGGAGGTCTAGGTGGACGTGGTCAGTCCTCCTTCCGCCACTTTGGTGGCGTTGCTACTACTGTAGAGACTCCGGTGTCCCCCGCTGCTACCACTACACCTTCTCAGCCTGAGCTGAATCGTCTACAGTGCCTCGAGGAGCTTCTTCTTCGCTACCTAGCCTCCGTCGGCTCCTCACCTGCTCACGGCCTATCTGCCACCTCTGGTACTGCTGCCCCTTGGATTTTTCGATTCGGATGCTTCCTGTTATCTCACCTATGACTCCACTTTACTCACAGACTGTGCTCCTGCTCACATAGAGTTCCACACTGCGAATGGGACTCTCGTACCTATTCCGCAGTGTGGATCTATCAATCCTACCTCAGACTCTACTGATAGCCTGACTCTACCCCATGTCCATCATGCTCTTCTTAACATTAATCTGATCTCTATCAGTTCTCTTTGTGATTCTGGACTGACTGTCACCTTTATCTTCTTTACTTGTATTGTGCAGGATTCGTGAATGGGACGGAGGATTAGGCTGGGCCGTAGGACGGGAGGACTTTACCAACTAGACCATATATATGTTTCTCTTGTTTCTGTTGAGTCGGTCATGTCAGTCACCTCTGGTACCGACTTGTGGCACAGAAGGCTTGATTATTTGTCTAGTGATCGACTCAAAAGTGTTTTTCATTCGGGCGCTTTGAGTCGTGTGTCATCTCCCCTATTTGTCTGTACGGGTTACAGATTTGTAAAGCATATGGCTTTACTATTTTCAGTCAGTGCTTCCCGATATGTTGCCCCTTTTGATTTAGTGCATTCTAACATTTAGGGTCCTGCTCCAGTTGCTTCTTTTTCTGGTTTTTTATATTATGTGAGTTTTATCGAGAACTACTCCAGATACACCTGAGTCTATCTCATGCGCCATCGCTCTGAGATTCTCCACATCTACCAGACCTTCACCATCATGAGCCATACCCAATTTGGTCGACATATCAAGACCTTCAGGTTTGACTGTGCACAAGAGTATCTCTCCTCTGAGATGCGTGAGATCCTTCAGACTCACGGCACTATTCACCAACAGTCGTGCCCCCACACCCATGAACAGAATGGAGTTGCCGAGCGCAAGCATAGCCATGTCATTGAGACAGTGCGCACTCTACTTCTGTCTGCTTCTGTTCCACATTCCTAGTGGGCCGAGGCAGTTCTGACCGTTGTTCACCTTATCAACATCACTCCAGTCTTCGCACCTTTTAGTGTACGTGCCTTGTCCTCTCTCCACATGAGCACACCAAACTCTCTGCTCGATCGATTAGGTGTGTTCACTTGGGACTCAGTCGGGAGCACAAGGGGTATCGGTGTTACGATCTCTTGGCTCGTCGGATCCGTGTTTCTCGTCATGTCTTCTTTGTCGAGGATGTCGCGTACTTTTCCACCGAGTCCCGAGATCTTCCCTCACCATCTACGTCACCCTCCACGCCTCCACCACCTCTCACCATCCCCCTTCTCCCTTCGTATCCTGCTCCCACACCATTGGTTGTGTCTTCCCCGGTTAAGCCCCCACTACCCTCACCACCTTCGCCTTTTCCTCCCCCGTCTCCCTCGCCATCTCCACCACCACCACCACCATCTGTCGCGCATGTCTATGTTCGTCGCTCTACAGTTCCTCCCCCATAGTCGGTTCATACTGGTACTCCCTTGCCTGCTGCTGCTGCTCCCTCCTCTCCGATCGCAAATCCTGATCTTATTCGGTGCTACCCTGCGCACGAACATCACCCTCTTGATAGATATGCCTACTCTCCCGACAGATTTGGCTACTCTGCGTTTATCTCTGACTCCTCTGGCTACTCTGTTGTTGCCTATTACTCTCCGTCTTACCAGGCTTTTCTTACTGTCATTCACACCCACCGGGAGCTCCAGTCGTACGGTGAGACAGCTTTACACCCAGAGTGGCGCCAGATCATATCAATAGAGCTTGAGGCTTTTAGCGGACCTAAATGTGGGATCTGGTTCCTTGTCCCTCCGATGTGGTGTCTGTCAACTCCAAGTGGATTTTCAAGGTCAAGACCCGACCTGACGGTTCCATTGAGTAGCACAAGGCCCATCTCGTTGCTCATGGCTTCTTCCAGGAGTATGGAATTGACTACAAGGATACGTTTGCTCCAGTTGCTCGGATGACTACTGTATGCACCCTCTTAGCAGCAGCTGCTCCAGGATGGCCTCTCCATCAGATGAACGTGATCAATGCGTTCTTCATGGTGACCTCCCCGATGAGGTCTACATGGCTCCTCCACCGGGCGTTCCTGTTCCTCCAGGGCACGTTTGCCGTCTACGTCGGGCTATCTATGGGCTCAAACAAACACCTCGGGCCTGGTTTGAGCGATTCCGCAGTGCAGTTCTGATAGCTGGGTTTATCGAGAGACACTCTGACTATGCTATATTCACCCGCTCCTCCAGTCAGAGTATTATTGTGCTGCTTCTGTATGTGGATAATATGATCATCACAGGGAATGACAGTGCCACATAACGTCACCTCCAGAGTCAGTTTGAGATGAAGGATATGGGCCCTCTCCGATACTTTATTGGCCTTGAAATTGCCCGGTCAGCTCGTGGTTAATCTCCCAGCAGAAGTACATCTCCGACATTTTGCTGAGGCTGCTCTCACTGACTCTCGTACTGCTGACACGCCCATGGAGCTCAACTTGAAGCTCCTTTCTACAGATGGTGAGGCTCTCCAGGATATCTCTCGATACTAGCGGCTGGTTGGAATGCTCGTTTACCTCACCATGACTAGGCCAGATATTGCCCATGTCGTTGGTATTGTCAGTTAGTTCGTTCAAGCTCCTCGCTCTGTTCACTTTGCAGCGGTCCTTCGGATTATACGGCATCTCTGAGGCATCATCACTCGTTCGCTGCTCTTTCCCTCCATCTCTCTGCTGGTCTTGTGTGCTTACTCCGATGCAGATTGGGCTAGAGATGTTGCTACCCGCCGCTCTACCACTGGCTACTGTGTGTTTCTTGGCGACTCCCTCATTTATTTGCGCAGCAAGAAACAGGAATCCGTTGCTCGCTCCAGCACCGAAACTGAATACCGGACTATGGCTTCCACCACTGCCGAGATTGTCTGGCTTCGACGTCTTCTACTCGACCTGGAAGTTAGGATGTCCGGGGCCACCCCTCTCTTCTGTGACAACCGGAGTGCTATCCAGATTGCTAGCAACCCGGTTTTTCACGAGCGGACCAAACACATTGAGGTTGACTGTCATTATGTTCGGCAGGAGTTTCTCGCCCACATCATTTCCTTGCCATTCATTCCCTCGACGGAGGAGACTGCTGATTTTCTCACAAAGCCCCTTACGATTGCTCGATTTCGTCATTTTATTAGCAAAATCTCAGTACATGATCCACCGTGAGTTTGAGGGGGAGTGTTAATGTATATATCGGGTCGGGTTCTATGTACAGTCGGGTCGGGTTACTTGTATATTGATGTACATATATATTGGGCTTTAGCCCCTCAATAGAGATTATTCCATTCTCTCCAAACCCTAGCCGTCATCTCCTAACAGTACCAAGGAATACTACCCATTTATACCTCTATAACATCGCCTCCTCCCCCCAATCTCAAAGTGGATTGTAGACCAAGATTTGCCAAGGAGAAGGTGGATGGATGAACCAAAGACAAATCCAAGAACATGTGGAGTGCAGGAGGTGTGAGCGTGCAAGCACGAGAGCATTTATGCTGAGCTGACCATGTGTCAAGCATACATACATGAAGGGGACATTAACATTTGAGACCATGAGTATGAACATGCACACAAGCGTCCGGAGGCAAAAAATGTGCAGGTGCGCACGGAAGTGGATTAGCACAAACTTAAGGGATCGAATATCAAAGTCTTGGTGGACAGTGAAGCTTGTCCAGCATTGAACGCTCAGATGGTTCATGCAAACTACACACAAAAGGCATCATACCGATTCATACAGCATGGTTTGAAGGGGTATGACTATGGACAGTAACCATATTTGGTGTGCGGCGAATCTGGATTGCACAAATTCAGAAAGAGAATGCAACAAAAAAAAGATCTGGACGTCAATGTGCACCGAATGCGATTGCAGGTCCTAGGAGGCCACTAATGACATTGGGTGGGGACTATTGATGGATGTCGAAGAGGAACATGGCGATAAAAGCACAAAGTCTGATCAAACTTGGGAAGTGAACACAACTTAAAGGCAAGCGGGGATATCACAGGAAGAACTAAAATGGGGCATAAATCGACATGGATTGACAACTTTTTCTTTTTTTTTTTTTGGGGGGGGGGGGGGGGGGGGGGGAGGGGGGGGGGATGGAAAAGTAGGATGAGATCAGGGCATTATGGGAGCATGATTTTGAACCATAACGATTGGGAACATGGATGTCAAATTGGAACAACAGATGGACGTCAAGGCAAACATGCGCGGTCCTCATGTGAGCAAGTGTGCATGGTTGTGGATTATCACAACTTAGGGGGTTCAAGTATCAAAGGCATGGTGGACAACGCAGATTCAGCATTGAAGGCTCAGCTGGTTCATGTCTAAGCATTACTGCACAGGAAAGGCATCAAGCCTTTAAGTTAATGTTATTAAAAATTTAAAACCATAATTAGTCTTATGGTCCAAGCTTAATCTTACAGTTATATTTGAGATATGCGGTTATTCAAGGAAATGAAACAATACTAATTACAGAATAGAACCATCAAATTGGTGAGTTTTCCATAATATGTGTGAATTAAAATAATTCATATACCTTGGAATAATATCTGCAGCCATCCGGGCCCTCAGTGACAAGTAGCAACTTAAGATTTGCATGGAAAAGTCTACGAACAACAGCATCATCATAAGGATCTTCTCCTTTAGTTAAAAAAGATATTTCTTCTTCACTTACCTGTTTCAACAATTTTATCAAAATCAGAAGATAGTATTAGTTGAGTCTTAAAAAGATTACAAACAATACCACCATGTGGAACTTCTCCTTTAGTCAAGAAAGAGAAATCTTATTTGTTCTGTTAGTTTTATCAAATCTGAAGTTGTCATTTACTGTCACATCTTCATCCCGTAACAAAGTTGTTTTCTCATCAATATGCAAAGGAAATGAACCATGCTTTTACCAGGGGGCTACTATTTGCACCCACCAGATTCAGTTTGGCACCCGGTTTTTTATTTTTTTTAATACCCAAACTAACCTCATCCCAAACCTCCAGCCAATCCCCTCCCCCCACCCTGCGGACCCCGACACCGTCTCCATTCCCCCTCCACCTACGCCGTCGTCCCCTCCTCGTCAGTCGTCACCCCTAATGTCGAGCCCAGCCTCCTCTGCGACTCTGCCTCCTCTTCCTCCTTCCTCTTTCTCCTCCTTCCTGCCCCACCTTCCTCCCCCTCCTTCCTCCTACCTCTTCCTCTTCCTCCTCCACCTTCCTCCTCACCCATCTTCCCTGCGCCAAACCCTATGCCTTGTTCTGTCGGCGGCTGCCACGTCGACACTGTCTGCGGGAAACAATCGATAGACCTGGTTAGGTTAGGGTTTGGAGCGGGGAAGATAAGAGGAGGGAGGAGGAGAAAGAGGATGGAGGAGGAAGGTGGAGGGAGTGGGTAGGGGAGGAGGAGGAGGAAGGACGCCGACGAGGGATGCAGGCGGCGTCGAAGGTTCTGCACACAGTGGGATCGGATGGCTAGACGTAGGAAACGGGGGCAGTTTGGGGATATTGACGGTGCCTAGATGACAAAAAAAGGATGGTGCCAACAAAAACCGGATGCCAAGCCGAATTTGGTGGGTGCATATAGAACGCACCTTTTACCAGACACCTAATTAAGTTGAGAAGCTGACCACCTTGATAATATCAGCAGTATCCCATATGCTCAGGATTCCATCTATAGCACTCTCCGCAGATGGCCATAATGGAAGTCTCAGATTTGGATCATACGACAGAAGTACTCCAGCATCCTTAGCAGCTTTACATGCCGCAACATGTGCAGACTTACAAGGCTCTGTGATAAGACTTATCGATCCATAATGGAAGATTTTTGCCTGAGATAGATGTTATAATCAATGATGGAAAAAGATATCCAAAAAGTAGGAAGGCAAAGGTTAATGCAACACAGAAGCATAAATTTCTTTACCATCATATTCATTCCCACCTTTCTAATAATATCAAGGTCAAGCTCTCCTTCTTCAAGCAGCATATCAGCACTAGGATTACGATAAAACATGAACTCACGTTCTCCATCCTTTCTCAATGTAACAAAAGCTAAAGCCGTTCGGGCACCAGGATCAAAACGCAATCCTTGGTTGTTCACATTATTTTCCGCTAAAATATCAGCTAGCATATACCCAAACTCATCCTCACCAACCTGTGATAGCCATTAAACAAATGAGAGAAACATAGAAAGGAGAATACAATTATTAAATGTAAATTCATAGTTTTTTTTTTTTGCAATTAATTCATAGTATTATTAGGAAGATAATTGTTTCTATTCATTGTAAACATTCATAAGAAACTAAGTATTTCAAATTAAAACTTTTTTTAAGAATCCCTCAATGTGTGTGTGTGTGTGTGTGTGTGTGTGTGTGTGTGTGTGTGTGTGTGTTGTTGTTGTTGGTAGTGGTGGTGGTGGTGGTTGGGGAGGGGGGAGATAGGCTTGATAAAAATTATACTGATAGTTGATGATTCGGCAAAGGATTTGTTGCTAAAAAAACATGTTCTTTAGCCAAATGCTCCAATATGTAGCTATAGACAACATATTCCATAAAGGCCTGAGGTCCAATGGAATCTAATTTCTCCGCTAGGGAGTCCACTTACTCTTTAGGCTCCCGGAGTCCCGTTGATGCCCAAAGATGATTTGAAGAAATTCCAAATGGCTCTACAATACAGGCAACAAAGTTGTAGGTCAATGGAGATTTCTTTAGATACTCTGCAAAGACGACAATCCAAGTCTAAAATCTCTGGGTGGTTTTTTTTTTTTTGCCAAATTCTCCTTTGTTAGAAGCTTGTTGAGAATTGAGAGCCAAATAAAAATCAGAATCTTCAAAGGCGCCCTAGTTCTCCAACTTAGATCTCTCAAGCTTTAATTGTATTTGTAGAAACCGCTTTCCTCAAAATAGCATCAAACCATCAACAACAAGAATAAACTGGAAGGGGGAAAGATGACATCCTTGTTTAGTCCTCTTCCCATTTTGAAATGGTTCCCTCTGGTACCATGTAAATGGCCTAGCTAGAGACTAAATATCCAAGGACTCACTAGATCTCTAGGTCACTTTTACCGTCTCTAATGGCAAGATTGAATGATTCAATGAAACTACTTCTGCTGAAGTTATGCCCTGTGCTTGAAACTTCGCCATCAGACTTGGCTTAACAAGATTACTAACATGACCAATTACAGCTCAATAGGTTGTACGGAATTCGCAAACAACATTAGACCTGACACATGTCTCCTTAGCATCACAAGAATAAAGGAACAATTTTACTAGTCGTACGTTAGGGAGAATCTCCCTAAAACATAGCTGTGTCATTGGACACATTGAATAGCCAATATACGCTAAGACTGCTTAACTATACATATTACTACACAATCATAAATTAACTTGAAGACACGACTGCTTTCTAGCGAATTTATCATGATTGTTATGGGTCCAACGACATTACAAGTTTTAGGGTAAAAGAATTAGATCACCGAATAATCAAGATGTGTAGAGCAAGGGTCAGTTGTCCACAGGGGTGACAATGGAACCCAAACCCCAAAAAACCGACCGAAACCCAACCTGAAGGTATAGAATTGTACCCGAAACTAGATTCGGGTATGGTATGGGTATAGGAACTCTACTTGATTAATTTTTGTGTATCGGTATGGGTATGGGTATTATAGTACCCAATACCCATACCCGAAACCTGACTCTATTATCTCACTCACATGTCTTATAAAAACATGATACAACATTAAAGTTAGTATAGCCTACTCAAATTCTGCCCGAACTCATACCGACTAAAACCATTATAATTGGAACCACAAGTCTTTTAAGTCTTCATTGTATACGCTAATTCTTTGTCAAATAATTGAAAAGTGGGCAACTTCTACGCAAGAAAGAGGTAAAAAATAGCCAATACATACCCAAAACCCAAATGGGTATGGGCATGGTAGGGGTAGGGTCCAAACCAAACCCAACCTGTTGCCAGCCCTAATTGTCCAACAAGGAAATACACCAATTGACATATTTCCATTATCCAGGTATTAGCAGACGCTCAATACATGTTTCCCTTGAGTTTTGACCAAACATTTTACTATATTCATATTTTTAAATAAATGTTCTACCATGTATTGCCAATTGATTTATCAAGTTCTGATCAAGTAAATATCTTAGTAGTTCGGGTTGCAGTAGTGGGTTAGACAATACCTAGATGTTGCCTATCAAATAACCTTGGATAAAAGTTGTGACAAGAATAATTCTTGGCAGATGTTTTGTGCTTAGAGGAACTAAAATAGATTACCCAACTGAGTAATTTTTGTGCAACATGTATGAAAAGGATTTTTTGTCCCATGTCCTGGTTCACATTAGTTACTTTCTGGTAGTACAATTGCTTAGGAGCAAGTTAGAGCTAAGGAACTCTTGCATTCTTTGTTGCTCTCCCTTGGTCCCTCCAAGGTCGCCCCCTAGAAACCATATAGTCAGTTGGGTGGTTTTCTAGGAAACAAAGAGACGAGAGGAGGGCGACACCAGAAGTAAAGCATGAGACATGGAACATGCAGCCAATCTCTTCTGTACCCCACACTCCCACTCTACAAATGTTTGTGGATATTCGCTGAGAAAGTCTATCATGTCATAGTCAATCTGCAACTAATGTACAGATCCAAACGTATTACAGCTTACTTATGTATATGATCTCATATGGGACTAACTAGATATAGAAGCTCCATATATGCTATAATTAATAGATCGCATAGATATGCATAGATCTTGAATTATCCATATTACCACGTATATGCGTTTTATTGTTAAAGAGGATGCTCATATTTCCATTGTGTTTCGCAGACTGCATCACATGTTTCACAAAACACGAGTGGCATGAATAGTTGAATTGTTTCCTAAATTTATTAGAGTTATTTATGATGTGCTGAATTCATCTCAAGATACACAAACATATAGCACATTTGATTTGCAACCTGGTGCTTGAGGTCACAATATATGTACTAGGACAATATTCAATCCAAGACAAAAACTTTGGACGAATTTTCCAATTGAATACAACATTTTAAATAGTCATCTGATCAGCAATCCACATCAAACTCCTCAAGCATTTCAAGTAGAATCCCCTTGTTATAACTTTACATCCAAAGACGTACTGAAGGTTTTCACAAATTCATTATATCCGAAGTGCTTTCAAATCATAATTTGTATCACTGAACCATAGACAGTTCTTTGAAATGGTATTTGTGAGAGTTGTTCTAATTTGATCATATTTTTTATAAAGAATTAGGGTTCAATTTTATCCTTTGGGATTCTTTTACATCTAATTTTAATACTTCTGTTTTATGGGGGCTGACTACTATAAATTCTATTTTAATTTGGTTAAGTCCATTTAGATAAGTCCTTACGTCCTTGGGATGAGGAATGAATGAGAGAGTTTCAATGACCAGGTTTGCTGAAATATGGAAGAACTCCATGTGGCATATGTTTAGGGAGACAAATTCCCCTCCCTCCCTCGACATTAATGTAAGAGGGTGACGGTCAGCTAATTTGCCTCCTACTCCCGTGACAGTCTCTGTTTCTTCCAATTATATTTTATTGAGGAACCTGTATCACTAGTAGAATGAGTTTCTGTAAGGTTTTATTCTAGGGTAAATTACACTTTGCCCCCCGAAGTTTGGCTCAAAAACACTTAACCCCCCTATAGCTTAAAAACTACATTTTGCCCACTTCAATTCAGTTTTGATCAAATAAAAATTACCAAATGAGGAAATTAAGTAGTTGACAAAGGGGGTATTGTGCTAACATTTCAAACTTTAGGGTGCAATTTGGAACAAAATAAACTATAGGGGGGTTAAGTGTTTTTGAGCTAAACTTCAGAGGGGCAAAGTGTAATTTACCCTTTAATTTATGACAGAAAGTAGGAATATGAGTTCTAATACTTAGGAAAGTATAGTAAGGTATTTTTTGTTTATAACTTTTTTCAGGGGGGCAAAGTGTAATTTACCCTTTAATCTATAACTTTTTTTTGTTTGTTTACAAGGTTAAGTACATTTGTTTCTCAAAAAAACTAGGGGAAGTCCATTGAGTGTTTTTTTACAGTTCACCCTTTGGTCATTGACGCAACCCTTTTTCAATAGTAATATGCTTTCTTATATCTGATTAGAAGATCATTTTCTCTCGTATACAATCTCTCAAGATCATATCCCATTTGTTGCAATCAAAGTAAAAGATATTGCACATTCTGACATGGCAATGCTATCTAAATCTGTCAGAAGAAATAATCAATTGATGGATTCACAGCTCACTTCATCATACACCTCCTAAAGTAAATAATACAGACATTTGGCTTTTCTGGTTTGTTTAGCATGTAACTGTTCTGAACTATTTATAGAGTATGATTGAAGAAACATATGAACATAAATTTTAATAGTCCCTGTCTCTAGGACTGAACAAATTGAAAAATCATCAAAAGTAGGCATGGTGCATGTCCTCCAAGTGTTTTTGCAACAAAGTATACCAAACACACACACATCGCAAACTTAGCATTGCAAAATAGATTAGGAGTATAAGAATAAGTCCATCAACTAACTCAAGATCAACAATGTTTTTTAAAAAATAGAATACAAGTGTTTGGTGATCTTAGAAAATCGTAAACCAAATGCAAGAACTGCATTCATAGTTTACAGTATTTTTTGTACTCAACAACAATTATTCAACTGATATCAAAAACTAAACATTGCCTCATTGCCTTCACAATAAAATTCTGATCATTATAGGAGCTTCCCTAAGATGTTAAACATTGTAAATCATGTTACAATTGGGTTCATAAAGAAGCAGCACTTCAATTGGTGTGAAAACAGAAAAGGGGGCCATAAACTATGCCTACGACCGAAGGGAATTCTAGAGAGATTCCACTAAAAAGAGATGAAGAGTACAACATACATTGATAGAGAAAGATGAAGCCAAAAACATTTAAAAAGGACTTTTACGACAAGCAAAATCCATATCTGACAATTGTCCATCAAACACATCTTGTGTCATGCAGGCTTCAAGCAATGTCCCATAGGTGTATCGCATCAAGAACCAACAATACAGAAAAGTTCCCATGTTTTCACCAGGAACAATAGTTCCCTATGAGAACATGAATTTGAGAACTCCTAAGATGAAGGGTTATATACAGATATGCTTCTTTATTTCTCTTTGATGTAGCAAGTAATCATTTTAGATTTCCTATGGATCTATTAATGAAGAACCACATGAACTTAGATTTTCTTGTTGTCTTGTAGTGACATCTAAAAAATGTGAAGTTCTACATAAGTAAGTGGGGGTCATGTGTTGACGAATAGTCCCACATCAGTAGAGAGGCACCCATAGGCCGCTTAATATACCCACTTTGGACCTCCCCTTACAACCCGGGTTTTGGGGCGTGAGAGTATCTAACATGGTATCAGAGCGAGCTCCGGTTGATGAGGAGACCCGCCTGCACACCCGGATGGCTCACCCTCCTCTCACCTGCACCGCTCCGAGTGCGCCCCTAGGCCCCCTACCGATTGTGCCTCGCCACGCGTGCTCCACGTGAAGGGGAATGTTCACGAATAGTCCCACATCAGTAGGGGGGGCACCCATAGGCCGCTTAATATACCCACTGTGGACGTCCCCCCTTACGACCTGAGTTTTGGGGTGTGAGGGTATGTAAGTTCTAACATCATGAATTATTAACTGTTGAAGAAAATCAAGAAATATGAATTAAAGAAAATAAGCAACTATGTCCTCAACTACCTAAAGGCTAACTCATTTCAATAAAATATATGCTTGCTGGATCATGGAAAATTAATAATCATAAGCATGAGCTGAAATTTACTAGTCTAGAAGATAGTTCGTAACATTGTATTCATCTATTGGGGTATTGCTTAAGATCTCAACTCAACAATGTAGACATCTAGCAAATCTAAACCCTTACCTTCCCGATAAAAGCTGATGAACCACCAAGACGAGCTATGCCAACAGCAACATTGGCAGGTGCTCCTCCAGGAGCCTTTTTGAATGCCGGGGCTTTAGCCAATGATAGACCACTGATAGTTGGGACAAAATCAATTAGTAGTTCTCCAAAGCATACTACAAGCGAAGAATCGCTTATCTCAGGAAAGCCATTGTTGCCTGAGAATGCCTTTGAGCAACCTGGGATCACAAACACATGTCAACAGCATAGCACTAAGAAAGAAACCAAGAATATTATCAATTAAGGCGATGCAATACAAATGTGGAAAAATAAATTCAAAGGAAGAGGTCATGTGAACCTCTTATAGCTTTGATACCAGTTGTAGAACCCAGCAGTATTCTCATACAAATTGTTCCCGTTCTCCTTTATATATTGAGAAGTAAATAAAATTGTATTTTAAACTCAAGAAAAGGGGGGGTGGGGGGTGGCACAGGGTGAGCAAGCATAAAACACAGGAACACCTAATAAGGAATGAACCCCTACAACCCATGAGATCACAAAGATCTGCATCTCTAGGTAACAATACACACACCAAGAAGAGACAGAAGACTACACACCAAACATCACCACATATCGTAACACACACACCTCATTTTTGTCCTCCTCTTCTGGTGGTTCTGTCGCAATTTCCTTTTGGCCAACGCTCTTTCAACCTCCTAGCAGTGGTTGTTGAATCCTAACAACTACCTTGTCATTGTTATACTTGGTTGTATAATGGGAAGATGAAGATAAGAAGAGGGGATAGGGAGATGTCAAAGATGAAAAGAGGAAAATAGTTGGGAAGAAAATATTAAAATATAACTGTGTTCAATGACTTTGAAGTTTCATCTGTCACCTGGTGGATTTTATTTTAGGACAACTTACAAAAACCTCCCCTAAAGTATAAACCGCAATTCATAGTGATCCCTCAACTTTTTTTGAACAATTTGATCCCTGAACTATGCTTCATTTGCATTTAGCTCCCTCCGTCAACTTTTTATCCCGAAAATACCCTATCAATTTCCAACAAGACTTAAAATAGTTTTAGAATATTTACCTTATGCTTACTAGGACAAGGGTAATTTCAGAATAAAAGTTGTCAGAGGGAGCTAAATGCAGACGTTCAGGGATCAAATTGTTCAAAATATCAATTGAGGGACCAATATGAAATGAGGTGTATAATTCAAGGGGGGCTTTTGTAATTTTCCATTTATTTTAATATATATATATATATATATATATATATATATATATATATATATATATATATTCAAAATCCCAATACAGAAGTACACGTACCATCAAACTTCCTATTTAAGCTTAATTGGAGATTTAAGAAATATTCATTTAACTCAAATACTAAAACCCTAAAACTCGAATATTCCACTTGTCGGCTCCCAAGAGGGTTTTGCCCGACGTATTACTACCGTTCTTTTGGATGATAAAGAATTGTCTTTCTTGGTCGACTCTGTTCTTCATGAGAGGACAAACCATATTGAGGTTGATATCCATTTTCTCCGGAACCATGTTCGGTTTGGTACCATCACTCCAGTGTTCGTTCCATCTACTGCCCAGATTGCTGATGCGTTTACCAAGGCTGTTGGACCTACTCGTCTTCTTTCTACTATATCCAAGCTGGGCATGTTTGATATCTTTGCTCCAGCTTGAGGGGGAGTATTGGAGATTTTGTCCTTTATATTAATTAGTATAAGTCTATGGACTTTATTACAATTTTTTACTTTATTAATAATATAAAAGAGATTACGGTTCACAATGAACCCTAATCTGTTTTCTAGTCTCTCTTCTGTCCTACGCCAAGGTAGCTAGTGTTACCTATGCCATTGTGTATTGTTCTTTGGCTGATATACTAAGCAACCAATCACATAACTCGATCAACCTTAAGTTTTTAACCAACCTTGTTCTTGAAGCTTCATAATCTCAGTGCACTTCGATCTGCCACACACTATCTTGATTTTGAACAAAATATGATTGATCATGGTCCAATGTACTGTCCAAGTCTGCCAGGGTTCCTGCAACACGAAGGGAATGCACTAACTCCTGCTACTGCAAGGATTGGGTCTCCTTTAATAGATGCAATTAAGAACGACGAATTTGTCTGTGGGAATATTCCATGTGCTTATCTGCACTACTCTGTATCGACTCAGTGCAACATGTTCTTTTGTTCTATTTCAGTAAAGACCTCTGAGTGAACACTTATGGATTTTAAACAATAAATAGCATGGCAATGTTCATTCGCCTATCAATGTTTCCCAAAAAATAATAGAGGCATGTAAGGTGCTCTTATCAGGGTCAAAACAACAAGGCTCTAGATATGCATATCATAAAGAACTAAACACGAGCGGATTAAGTGAAAACCTCGCTTGGGAAAAACCACAACGAGCCTTACTCGGAAGTGCACGCAATACACTAAAGTAATAGAAAAGGCACAGGTTCCAGAAGTTACCCTCGACATCGACAGCGAATCACAACATAAATTTACATAGCTGCTCAATCGCTTCTCACGCACTGTCGTCTCTACCCCGTAGCTTTCTTAGCTTAAAACTTTGTAGATTCTTCCTCGCTCGAATCCACGAACGTCCTCTGGACCGTGTCCCGGTTCACACCGAGAACTCGTAGCACGAGTCATGCTAATGTGATCAGGTAGATCGGCCGAAGGCCGAAGCAGCTTCGCTCGCCTGAGTGATGTCATGCTAATGTCGTCGGAAGGCCCTGCTAGCAAGAGGCAAGAGCCCACCCATAAATAGCCGCACGAAGAAGGCCCACCCCAGTCCCCTTGAGCTTGGTCTGAAGAAAACTCGATGATGATCCGCAACTTCACCGCATGGCCCCAATATATGGACAACTCCGCAAGGACCTACAGCCCGTTGGTGGTCTCCCAAACTCTACAACACTTAGGGCGTCCTTAACAAATAAAGGATGCACGAGAATGTGGTTGTCGCCTAGCACAGGTGTTAAATGGTGAAGCAAAGACTGGGCGCGTGCCCACAAGGCTAACACAAACAGGTTGTTGACCCGACAATCAGAGCACGACACGAGGCGAAGGTACGTGACGTGTTTCATACCCCCGACCAAGCTCCCTGTACGATACTGGTGCTGACCTACACCAGTTAGGAGTCGACATATGGAGGCTCCCTACTCCAACATGATGCCTCTGCACCAAAGCTAGCGTGCCACATGGAGTTGCTCTGAGTGATATGGCGCCCCAGCAGCACGCCGCCACCTGAACAATACCTGAATTGCCACCAGAAGTGGCTCTCTGCACCAGTCATCCCTGCTACATAGTCGCCACGTGTCTGGAAACGTGCTCATGTCCCCAGCATCCGCGCTCCTATAAAAGCCCACCCGAGGTACTGTTCGAAGGGTTAGAAAAGTTGTAAGTCCCCCACTACCTTATCCTCCCTTGTCACTAGCTGGCCCTCTTCCTATTCGTAGGACCTAACTTAAGCATCGGAGGGTCTGCGCTCCATAGGGAGCAGACAATCTCCGAAGTGTGCTCTTTCTTGCAGCTCGAGCACTCCCTTTCGACAGAGAGGAAGACCAGAGTGACTCATCGGTCTCACTCTGGCGGTGTATATCAACCATCCACAATCGAGCAGGGGTAGGCGATTCTTCCCCCCGACAACTACCATTCCTGATCGTAACATTCTGCTCTGGGACACTTATGATGAATGAGTAATGATAGGGGATCCCCATTATATAGGCCCTATCAGGAAGCCCCATGATGTGGCAATCATCCAACGAATTAACAATCTCATGTGAAAAAGATAACAAACTTCAAATGTCTTAATTGTCCTCAACATCAGGCTCTATACGCGGCAAGCATCAGCTCCCATATCCATCATATTTTTTAAATAATATTTTTTGGGAGTTGGGTTTTCCACTTTAAAAATCCATAAGTTCTTGTATACATTGTATTTTTGGAATCTACTCATGAAGCTCTACAAAACTAGACCCATATTGCCTATAAAATTCTAAGAAAAAAATTCGGATATAATACTAACCTATAATTAAGTAACATTTATCGAATTAAGTGGCATTTGCTGATTGTTATAAAAAACTGAAAAATAACACTTTCAAAATCTTGGTTTCACGTTAACTGACTAAATGTCACTTACAAAAGAAAATGTCACGTAAAACTAACAGTTGCAAAATCAAGAGACACTTTATCAGACACAAACTGCCAATAAAAGTATCAATTTTACAACTGTCAATTTACGTGGTATTTGATTTTGAAAAGTGATATTTAGTCTGTTTAGGTGACAATTTGGTTTTGAAGGTGAAATTTTTTATTTATTTGTAACTATCAGTATGTCATTTAATTCGATGAAATGTCACTTAATTATAGGTCACTTGTATCCGGGTTTTTTTTTTTCAGAATTTCATAGTCACAATAGGTCTAGTTTGGTAGATCTCGATTAGTAGATTCCAAACATATAAAATTTTCATAATTTCGATGTGTATATAAAAGTTATGAATGTTTTAAATGAAAAACACAACTCCCAAAAAGAATAGTCAGCTAATTCTTTAATCCTTTTAAAAAATGAAGGTAAGATAAACAAAGGGTAGGATGGTCATTAAATAAATGGGTTTGGACTGCCACGTTATGGGGCTTGCTTAGGGCCTATAGAAAGTGAGACCCAAATCATTTTCCATGATAAATATATTCATTGGGGTGCTCGGGTTCCATTCAAATATAGTGAGATGTTTACTGGCAATAGACAAGAAGATGGTCACAAGTTAAGATACATTAGATAAAATGTACAACAAGGAGGCACAAATATAGGGCAATAACGTATGACCAGAAATGCCACCTTGCACGACCATATGGACTCAAGATATAAACATTCGGCGAAGAGATACGACCTACAACCTGGAGGTACAACCGTACGACCATGCGGCCTGGAGGTACGATTACGGCCAGGAAATGCAAGGAAGTACGATCATGGGGCCAGGAGGTGCGACAATGTGGGTACAAGGTCCGAACTGTTGCCTATTGTGGGCACATGGTACAAAAAGACAAAGAACAATGAGTACGACAGGATCTCAAGATACGACAGTATGAGAACAAGGTGTGACAAGGTATCCACAAGTACAACCATGTAGCCACAAGGTACGACCATGTGTCCACAATGTCATACCTTATACCCTGTATGACCACATTGAACGACTGTGTGGACTCAAAATACGACCATGTGCCTTATACTCACATGGTCGCACCTTGTGAACACCTTGTTGCATCATCTGGCCATATCTTGTGGCTACCTGGTCGTACTTTGTGGCAACTTAGTCGTACCATGAAGCCCTATCGTACAATATTATATGGCGATGCTTTTCAGAAGAACGGACTCTCTTAGTTATACCTAACTAATATCAGGTTGTATGAGTGCAACCTTTTGAGAAATCAAGACTATCTGTGTGTGAGAACACTCTCAAAGAAGGAAGTAGTGTACCTTGAATCCTTGATCTTGATTATGGCTAGAAAATAAACCACACATAGAAGGGGACGAATGGATCTATTTATGTTGTTGAGCAGAAAGAGCGATAGAGAAGAGTGAGTGAAAGAAATTTAAAGAAGAGGTAGATGATCCCTATGGTGTAATAATTTTTACAGCCTTATGTTTGTAGACTATATGATCCCGATGGTAAAGGTATATTTGTTCCCATCTCATTGTCTAGCACTTTGATAACAAAAACTATAAAGAAAGATTTCATTTGAAGTAGGGTCTTGTCGATCCATTAAAAAACTCTTATTTGTTTGAAGTTCCCTCGCTCTCTCCCTGGTGGCTCGGCTTGAGCCGGTGTATCACATTGAATGCCCTTAATAGAGCGCCTGACAACCCTTCGCATCCTGGCAGTTACTTTATGATGATCCGATGCATTATAAATTGTGGCCATTTTAAAGGCAAACTGATATGTTCCGGGATCCCGACCCTCTCTCTCTCTCTCTCTCTCTCTCTCTCTCTCTCTCTCTCTCTCTATATATATATATATATATATATATATATATATATATATATATATATATATATATATATATATATATATATATATATATATATATATATATATATATATATATATATATATATATAGAGAGAGAGAGAGAGAGAGAGAGACATTGCACATGTGTCCCCATAATCGGGTACACTCTAGGAAGACGGATGCACCTGCATCATAATGATCCACCCTATCGACATTGATGCTCCATGATTGAAGAACGTCATACTTATCCCGAGTACTGGACTCCTGATCTCTTAGTATACCAAGTTGTGAATACCCTATATCTGATACCAATCGCTGCACAGGACTCTGATACTAGTCGTAAAACCATGTAGACTCATACAAATTGGAATTGTGCACTAGAAGGTGAAGGGAAGAAGAGGGGGTTATAGAGACATGAGGAACAGAGGAGGGGATTTGGGATGAAAATACTGGTATAAAACATAGCTTCAATGATTCAAAATTGCAAACCGAATCTCACACACATGTGTGGCTTTATATATAAAATACACAACAAAAACTATTCTAATATAAAACCCCAACACATAAACTATGCGTGCTAGCAAACTTCCCACTCAACCTTGATTTGGGGCTTAAGAAACACTTGTTTAGAATCTAATACTAAAACCATAATACTAAATTCCAATCCAATTGTGCTGCATAAATAAGGTGAAGCATCAAGCCTACTTAAACTAAGTAAAACATCGTGGACTTAAAACACATGCACAATTGACCTAAAACACATAAAACTCAAGTAAAACAAAACGCTAAAACATATTGTTACGACCCAAGTTCCTCCCCAAAAGGTACCTGTAGAGGGGGAAGTAATCGGGTGTATTAAGTCAAGGATCCTCACTCCCATTACCGATGTGGGACTAAACCGTGTGAGGCATGACCACCTCAACACATATTAAACTCAAGCTTGATCTCTATGACTTCGTGGACTCTATCCAAACTAAGCTTGGTTTACTGCCACCAAAATGTGAAAGGAGAAATGGAGCAGGCACTGTCCCATTCTTCAGTCTAGGTGCATTGTAAAGATGGACCTTCCATTTAGTCAAAACCCCAATTCAGTTTCTTTCATGTTTTCTTTCTCTTTAATTTGAGGGTCATCCGTTTACTAATGACCAAAATTTCTAAAACACAGAGAGCATACATCTAGCTGCCAGTGGATGATTATGGTCCTGAAAAATTGTCTCATCTAGTCACGAATATCGTGCCCCCGCAAATCCGGTTGTGAGGGGGAGGGGGCAACGGGTATATGAAGACAGAAAACCCCCACCCCTAGGTGATGTGGGACTATTCGCTCAAAACCAAGTCAAGAATCATGCCTCCTCAAAACCGGTAGTGAGGGGGAGAGAGCAACGGGTATATGAAGACAGGAAACCCCTACCCCTAGGCGATGTGGGACTATTCGAACAACACATATTAATCTTCAAACAGCGAGATACAAAGGAATTCATTACCGAAATTGTTCCATCTACTATCAAATGGAGCCGAGACGGGTCCGCTCATATGCCTCAAAGGATCTTTAAGCATGAACACACAATAGCTTCAGACATTATCTAGTATTTTACCTTCAAGAACTCAAGATTTGGAATTGTGAAGAGTGATCTCCGAAGCGAGTACAAATTTCAAGATTTGCGTCCAAATTATACAAAAATGTACAGCAATTCATTGGAGATGAGAGAGTCGAAGCATCGAGATACGGATGCAGACCTGGCGATCGACGTGCCTGCGGAGGCGGAGACAGCGACGGGGGAGAAGAAGAGGCCGCTGCTCCGACGAATCCCCTTGCGGGGATCCTCACGGAGGAGGAGAAGCTGCTGGCCGGGAGTCGGGGGTTCGAAGCGAAGCCGGTGAAGGAAGTTGCAGCGGCCTGGAGAGCCATGGACTCCGCGCTCAAACCCCAAAACGAGGTTAGTCAAGACTCAAAGAAGAGTGTCGAGGAGACTGGCGCGCAGATCCGACAACGGAGCGGTGAGAGCAACCGCGGGCTACGGTGCGCGTCAAAAGGTCCAAAATCTGTGGACCCCACACAAGTACGAGCGCGGAGTGGGGCAAGCGACTTGTGGTGGACGAATAAAAACCTGACTACAGTGATTTGTGACTGAACTGAATGTGAGACTCTAAATGGTTTTTTTTAGGTTTTAATTCGGTGTTACTGTTTAAAAGATATGATAAGATGCAACGTGCGATGCATATGGTGTCGTACCGTAGCCATTCAATGCACTATTGTATGTATACAACGTACACAGTACACAGCGGATATATCGGACAACTACGGCATGCGATGTTGTCAACTCCTTGTGCTAAGTATTTTTATAGAGGGACTTAGTGATAGCTTCTGGGCAGAGATATCAACCTGCAATAAGTCCTGTATTGCAATAGCTCCCTTCCAAAATCCTATCGAACCAAATTTTTAGAAAAAAAGGATAATAACACCCAAGCCAAGTTCATTAAATTTAGATTTCTTGCCATCAACTAACACGAATCATTTTTTGCATAAAAATCAATTAAAATCACTCTAGATTGTCGATTTAAAACCACAAAATAATTATATATATATATATTCATCAAAAAAAATATTTTATCAACCGACCAAATAGTTACTCTTTTTTACCTAATTGTTACTCTTTAAATGCGAAATAGAATCGACTTGATTTTGCATAATTAAAAATATTTATGGTCACAAAAAAAATCATATTGTGACCAAATGAGCAAAAATACCACTACAATTAATCGACAATTGAAGCATTCTACCATATCAAATTGTTACTTTTTGCTAACGAATTGTTATTCTTTACCAATTGTTACTTTTTTGTTACAATTGTTACACTTTATATATAGGGCTAAAATTGTTATTTAAAAAGTTCCATTATTACATGTGCACGACAGAAGGGGCTCACGTTAGCTAAAACTGACGGATTTTTGCTCTTTACCAATTGTTACTCCTTTGCTATGATTGTTACGCTACTGTAGGGATAAAATTATTATTTAAAAATTTTGGTTATTAGATGTGCATAGGAGATGGAGCTCATGTTAGCCAAAGTCCAACTACAGGGACTTAACGTTAAGTTCAAACTTTACATACCCTTAACATTAAACGAAAACCTTTCTAAGGAGCTAACGTTAATAACCTTATTTTTATATGGGCCATGGGGTGAACTCATATCATGTGCACACACCTTTTTTCATTTTTACTAGAGCCTACCATTTTGATGATGGATTTGCCTCCCCACCCTCCCTTCCCGCTCTGCCCATCGTCGCGCCGTCGCTCCTCCTCTTCTTCTTCTTCTTCCTCTTCCTCCTTCCTCCGCCCCACTCCAATTGTGTCACCGGAGCTGCTAGTTCCATGCACCTCACCAAATAGTTACTCTTTTTTACCTAATTGTTACTCTTTGTATGCAAGATAGAATCAACTTGGTTTCGCATAATTAAAAGTATTTTTGGTCACAAAAAAAAAATCATATTGTGACCGGATGAGCAAAAATACCACTACAATCAATTGACAACTAAGGTATTCTACCATATCAAATTGTTACTTTTTGCTAACGGATTGTTACTATTTACCAATTGTTACTTTTTTGCTAAAATTGTTACAGGTTATATGTAGGGCTAAAAGTGTTATTTAAAAAGTTTCATTATTACATGTACGTGGCAAAAGGTGCCCGCGTTAGCCAAAACTGATAGATTTTTGCTCTTTACCAATTGTTACTCATTTGCTATGATTGTTACACTACTGTAGGGGTAAAATTGTTATTTAAAAATTTTAGTTATTAGCTTTGCACGAGAGTAGGAGCTCACGTTCCAAGTCTAACTACGGGGGCTTAACGTTAAGTTCAAACTTTACATACCCTTAACGTTAAACGAAAACCTTTCTAAGGAGCTAACGTTAATAACCTCATTTTTATATGGGCCATGGGGTGAACTCATATCATGCACACCTTTTTTTTCATTTTTACCTGAGCCCACCATTTTGATGATGGATTTGCCTCCCCACTCTCTCCTTCCTGCTCTGCCCACCGTCGCTGACGTCACTCCCCCTCTTATTCTCCTTCTTCCTCCTCCCCCTCCTCTTCTTCCTTTGCCCCACTCCGATTGTGTCGCCGGAGCTGCTAGTTCCATGCACCTCACTATCGTCGCCTCCTCCTGCCCTTCCTCCTCCCCACTCAGATTGCCCCGTAGGAGCTTCCGGTCCCCCCTCCTCTTTCATGTTATTTCTATAGACGTGTTAGTTGCTTCAGACCGACTTGGTTATTGGTTGCACCTGATTAACATGGTGTGATACATGTCTGTCAATCCTAACCGACATAGACCATATCATGTTGGACAGAAGCAAACGACAACATTTTGGTCAGGAGCGACCAGCACAATTAAAATCCGACCCCAATGTGGTTCTCTCAAAAAAGAACCACCGAAGTCATGTTGGTGACTACCGGCTGAGAGAATGTTCAGGGTTTTTTAAGTAAGAGGGGAATTTGGCATATGTGTCTAGCGGCCATTCTTGTCTTCCTGCTCACTTTTTAGTGGGCCATCAGCACCATTATGTTCGCACATAATCCGCTAAGCATATATTCGCAAATAAAGGCACGGGATAGTTCTTTTGACGAGACATAAATGGATTGGGAAATTCGTTTGCTCGAGATATTCAAGGGCAAGAACAATAATGTCTCAAAAAATTAAATGTTCCATATTCGCTTTTCTAGACAAATCAGGACATTCGGTGTATCAAACAGATCGCTCGGACGAATAAATTCTAACATGTGGTGGACAATCAATGTCTGATCAATTTTGATATGACTCTAAGAGGGTGTTTGGCATGAGAAATTATTGTTCAGCTTAAACCTCCTCCATAAGAGCGTATTCATGTTAATTACTATTTCCAATGTAATTCAATGGTTTAGTGTTCCGGTTGGCATATAAACAGATGTAGTGATAAATTATCATTTAGAAGTCTATTCCACCGGAACAAATAGTATTTGTTGCTTTGAAATATGGAACTGCGGATAGAAAGGATGGAACCGGAATGATACCAAAGACCCCCTAGTGTGCCACCAAATTAGGAGAAAAAAAAAGGGTTTCTTACAAATCAACCCCTACAATCTTCTCTATTTACATACAAACCCCTATAAAGTGATGTTTACATATAAACACCTCAATTCATTCAAACATTGCATATTGACCGCTGCAGTTATCTAATATTCAAAACAAGAGAATATCTTCGATTTCATCCTTGATATTTTTACCTAAACTCTGTAAATACCCCTCCAATGTGAGAATTCTTTAGATTAGGTCCAAGTTAAATTTGGGTTATGTCTATGTTTGTTTTGGATTAATAAAAGAATATTTCAGAAATATTCCTTCATTTTGGATACCAACTAACCATAGGGGTCGATATATGAATATTGAATGATTTAAAGGATTTATATGTAAATATTAACTTTATAGGGGTTTATATATAAATAAAGAATATTATAGGGGTTGATTTGTAAAAAAACGAAAAAAAAAATTAAAATTTTGGAAACCGATTTAACCGATACATTGCACAAATGACATGGTACAAAGTGAAGGAAAACGATATTTACCCAGATAGCTTTTACCGATTCTTTTACACAATATCTTGTACCAATCACAGCCGTCCATTTCACCCACACCCGAGTAAAGTTATATCTATGAATAGCATTGCCCTTGTCGTGGGAGTTGTAACATGCTGACTACACATTCTTTGACATCATTTATTCAAACAGCAAATTTATTTGTAAGATAAAAGCACTGTCATACTAGCAGGTGCTATCCTTCCATTGCATGGCGGGTTACCGAAGGAGATATGATTTCATCCACATGATAAGAAACTAACGCTTCGTGATTAAATTTTACTGCCTATACAGTGGTCACCCACTAGAACAGAGAGCAGGAAATTCCTGCAAGAAAATAAAGCAAAATATGAAATTGGTGTGATTCATCCTGATGACTCATAGGAACATGACCTAATGCTGCAAGTCCCTGGTACAATAGAACCTCACATGTTTCTGAGCACGTTGCAAGAAGGGTCATGACAGAGAAACCAAACCAATGATGTGAAATCGGACGGACAAAATGGCAGCTACGCACAGTGCAATCACGAGCGGGAGGTCTTATTGATGGCTTCTAAGGAGAATACGGCACCGCCGCTAGCACCATCGGGCAACACTTGGGACCGTGACATCAGTATATACAAAACCCACAGATGAAGGCACAGAAGATAAAGCAAGGACCACAGCTGGGCCATCGGGTTCCTCCGCAGGAAGACGACACCGGCAGCGAAGACAGCGTCCAACTGCTGCACGGCTGATCCGAGCCGCTCCCGCCCAGATCTGATTCCGTTGTGGAGCGCTCGTCTCGATGCTGAATTGGAATTGGGCGGTTGCCATACCCCGGCCTCGATGTCAACCCTTTCCGAGGAGCCGGCTAGACCGACTCCTGAACCGTTTGCAAGATCAGTCGTCAGCTCATTCTCATCGAGCGATCTGGAAACCGTCTGCAGTAGATGACCTAGTTTCTTACAGACAAACAAAAAAAGGGAGGATTGATGTCGAAACATATACTAGAGTTTTAGAACACTTGCCTCTATTCTGAACATCATTGTAGCTTTTTCGGAGGAGAGAGACTCAACCTAATGAGCATGAAGTGGATCAGTAAGTTACAGCATATAAAGAAATTAGAAGGGATTGAAATAATAAAGTATAAATCAGGAGTTGACATGATTCAGGGTCACCAGAGAAAAACCAAATGTGTATGCAAGGTGAGTATTATTGTCTATTTCCTCTTTTTCTTTTTTTTTTTGACATCGGCGGGTGACCTGAAACCTTTCGGGCAATGGACCCACTTTGGGCTCAGACTAATCCCTAGGCACATCTGGGTAAATCGAGGGGGGGGGGGGGGGGGGGGGGAGGAACTGAACCCACAACCTCCTCACCAAAGCATTAGTTGCTTACCAACTCCCCTATTCCCTGGTGGGTATAGGGGAGTGTGGCCATCAACTGTGCATTATGTACCATCAGTCACATAGCCAATATTAGGCAGTTCCCCTTGGCCCTATCACCTTTGGGCGTCTAATGACTCTAATGTATGTTGTAACATAGCATATTCAAACTTTAAAACATGAAGTTATTTGTAGGATCTTGAATTAGCACTTTCAGAAATGTCAGACATTAGGGGTATCAGCTTTAATTGTTCCACATAATTGGTTGTCCCTTGGCATCCTTTCAATATTTCCTTTGACTTATCTCCTTTTCTTTCTAATTCACTCCTTTAGATACATGCTGAACTGAGATCTAGATCTGGATCTACCAATCCAACTGTTTCTTCTTAAACTGTTTTGATCCATAACATTTTTATGTATTGTAACGGTTTAAGCTATCATCATGTTAGCATAGTATCATAATGAGCCCCATGTTTGCAAAGCATCTCTTAGTTGCCGTCGAATTTTAGCAACTCATTAAGAGAATAGCATACTGCTCGAAATGCTTAGTAATTTGACATCATATTGTTTCCATCACATTCCAACCACGCAGCCATCTCATGAAAATCTAATCTAGAGCATCGATTCATACCGTCAGATATCATATGATGGCATACCAATCTTTCCTAGAAACGATACAGGCGGATGGATTATGTGCCACACGATATGGTATCGCTGCATATTTGCCATATATGCTGTAGAATGGGCCATTGATAACGTCTTGGTCATCTAACTTATCAACAGCACCAGACTAACCCAAATTAGTGTTTCTGATAAGCGATCACAAAAGATTGTCAAATCCAGCCCTATATTCCTCACAAATCACATCCCATCACCCATTTGTGTTAGGTCTACCAACCAAATGGCTGATAAGCTGGGATACACCGATACTTCAAAATAGGCGCCGTACCCGTATCGGATACTTCCCGATACTCCAATACGGCCCGATACGGCGGGATACGTATCCGATACGGCTGGAAAGTATCGGGAATTAAAAAAATTAAAAAAAAATCTCCGATACGCCGGGGATACGGGCCCGATACGCCGGGGATACGGGCCCGATACGCCGGGATACGGGACCGATACGCCGGGATACGTATCGGGTCTAATTCACGTGATTTGATCACAGCCGTCCATTGCGCCAATAAAGTTTTAGCCTATCAGCCGTCCATTGCAACAGCTGGATGCAATGGACGGCTGTGATCAATGGACTCGGGTCCATTAAAACCGCTGGAGGCTATCCGACTGTGATCACAGCCGGCCGTATGGTGCGTGCGATGCACCGGTCGACTGTGATCAGCGATGCACCGGTCGATTGGGTGCAATTGACGACTGTGATGTTTTTTTTTTTTTTGGGTTATTGACTTTGCCCCCCAAACTTTGCCTTGAAATAGACTTTAACCCCCAAAACTAACTGTTCTGTCAACTCACCGTCTAAGAGAAAGGGTGAGCTGACGGAAAAGAAATAAAGTTTTGCGGGGTGAGCTAACGGAACAGTTAGTTTTGGGGGGTAAAGTCTAATTAATAATGTGGGGGGTAAAGTCTAATTCAAGGCAAAGTTTGGGGGGCAAAGTCAAAATAACCCTTTTTATTTAACTCATCTGATCTCTGAGGTTATAAACCTCAGAGATCGTGAGCTGCCGTCCGCGAGGTGAGAGCGGGGCGACGCCGGGATCGTCCGCGAGGCCGCCGAGGCGTGAGAGAGGGGGATCGTCCGCGAGGTGAGAGCGGGGCGACGACGGGGATCGTCCGCGAGGCCGCCGGCGACCGTGCGACGAAGACGACGGCGACCACACTGCCGGCGGTGAGAGAGGGGGATCTCAGTCTCAGGTTTTTTTTTCTTCTCTTCTCCAGTTCTCCCCCTTTTCTTCTTCTCTTTTTCCCCTTTTCTTCTTCTCTTCTGCTGGACAGACTGATTGAAGGCATATTGAAGGGTTTTTTTTAAAATCCAAAGCCTCTACTGAGTTCCGCTCGGACTGTTAGGGTTTCGGCCACCGAAACCTTGCCGGTTTCGACCGAAACCCTAACAATCCGGTCGAAACCCATTCCTTGTTGACCTTCTGCTGGACGGACTGAAGAAACGATTGATTTTTCATTTCTTTTTTTCAAATCACATGATTGAAGGCATGCTCGAAGGGGTTTTTTCTTTAATCCAAAGCCTCCTCGCCTGAGTTTTGCTCGGATTATTAGGGTTTCAGCCGTCGAAACCTTGCTGGTTTTGGCTGAAACCCTAACGATCCGGCCAAAACCCATATCTGAAGGCTAGTGTCGCTGAATCCCTAACAAATCGGGACATAATTAGGCCAAAATCGATTTTATCTAGCTGATCCGGATCTGTGGGTTCTGCTTGATTGCTTTGGTATTGAATGGAATGTGGGTTCTGTTTGATTGCTTTGATACTGATTAGAATGTGTGTTCATAATCTAGCTCAAAAATTATTATATAATTTATATTTAATTAATTATATATATATAATATAATTATAAACGTATCCCTGCCGTACTGCGTATCCTAGTTTTTCAAAATTCCACGTATCGCCGTATCCGTATCCCCGTATCCGTATCGGTGCTTCCTTGCTGATAAGTTCAACAAATCATGGATCCATGGAGGATCCAACAAGTTAAGATGGTATGAGAGGGTTTGTCACTATGCACATTAGATTTTAAGGTTAAGAACTTAAATATTTAAACCATTTTTTGACATAATAAAACCAATCCTTATAATCATCATTCAAGCCTTATCCTATTAAGATAGAGAACAAAGGAGCACAACTCTAATCAAGAAGTCCAAAAAAAAAAAAAGATTGACAAAAAATTTCAAACCAAATGTCAACATGTTGTCAACCATTTCTAACCATTCTCAAACATGTTGTCAACATGTTCGAGAAGCCGATGTCCGCACCGCAGACCATGTGGGTGCAAAATCTGGCTAACGCCCTACAGTGGGACCTGCAGCCCTATCTGGGGCCCACGAAGATGATAGTGGGATACGCAGCCCTACCTGGGGCTCACGAGCACAACAGTGGGACCCGCAGCCCTGCCTGGGCCCACAAGCATGACAATGGGACCCACAGCCCTGCCTGGGGCCCACGAGCACGACAGTGGGACCCACAGCACTGCCTGGGGTCCACTTATATTATCTGGGGTCTGGTAAATCCCCCCGGGTATTAACCAAAACCCCGGATATACCTGGGAATATTCCCCACAAACCAAACTGCTATATAGAGCCAATCCTGTAAATATTCAAGATCAAAAATTCCAGAGTAGAATCCCACTTTCTGTTTTCCAGAGCTCCCAGAGCCTTCTGGTTTTCAGACTCCAAACAAACATTTTTCATACTCTGTTCACTTGTATAAGCACTCCTCAGCCTGTCGAGAATAGTGCTACTTTTTACACAAAGAGATAGTGGATTCAAAGGTTGCGTCTTACCGCACGAAGACGTAGGCTTCGACCGAATTCCGTCATCACACCATGTGTCAACTTTCTCTATCTCTCTCTCTCTCTACTCTATAGTGTTAGTGTGACAGTTCAGCTTGCGACAACTTAGCGCTTCAAAACGTGCCACATCCCGAAGGGTAAAACCTTCAATTGACTATTGGTGGGGGGTTACGTACGGCAACCGAAATCCTCCCCCACATACCACTTCAACCGTCCTTCGCAAAGGGAGGTGGCAGGATCTGCATGTGCAGCACCGAGTCGAGGGCATGGCGATGCGTCTCTGATTTGCAAGGAGTTGGTGGCCTCTTGTGCAAATCCAGAGAAGGGAACTTGGAGATTTCCGGAGGAGGAGGAGGAGGATGGAGTCAGCATAGATGGAGTGAAGACTGGTAAGGACATTCACGATGCTCTTTTTGATCGGTATCACTTGGCCGGCATCCCAAAGAAGGAAGATTCGAGTATCCAATAGGCTATTGTAGATATCATGAGGGCTAAAGGCGGGGAAATCCCCGGAGATGGCATCTATGGACTAAATCCGGAAAATGAGATGGTGGTGCTTCTCCACAAGATGGCAATCAAATACCAGAATTGGCCCCCGGAGACCCCTATGCATTACTTTCGGCTACATAAGGATTTGTTGGAGTGCTTCTCCGCGAAACGAATCCTGCAACGTTGGCCTTCGACCGAGAGCGGCCGAACAACAAGGAGTGGGAACTAGAAGGGACCAAAGAGTGTAGTGGGGCATGTATTGCATGGTTAACTTTGTTTGTACGGAATAGGGAATCGTTCTTTGCGTGATGCTCGACTGTTTGAGCTAGCGCTTTTTGTGAGATCATTGAGTCATAGCAATGCTGAGTTGTCTGTGCACAGCTATGTGTCGTGCTCCTAGGATCCATGTGCTTGCCCATCCTGAACATAGCCTAGCACTGTAATTTTCCTTCTCCCCATTTCATAGGTTCCTAATAAAATCTTACTTACCTTCCAAAAAAAATCATTTAAGATTGTTGCCAAAAACTTGATCAAAGCACCTAGCAAGAGATGCCCGACAGCCCCGACAAGAAACCTAATCGGTTAAATGGTGGGTAGGATATAACAAGCTAAGTGCAACAAGATTAAGGTATTAAAATTTTAAAATATAAAAACTATTTAAGAATAAAATATAACACATGTCCAAAAGGATATGGCCATAATTAATTATGATGACAAGCTCAATACCTAGCTAAGTCAATTACAGTTTCCAAACTAAAACAGACCATTTAAATATTTCTTTAAAAAAAAATTGTGAGCGCCAAAAAAGTCACCCGCTTGTTGTCCACATGGCAGAAGCGGAGGGGGACACATGCCCACCCCACCCCCCCAAGGTGACTTTCATCGTTGGATCACTCCACTTGGCTCTGAGACGCGTCCGATGATGCCACGAGTGATGAGGGGAGTGCGTCAGGACGCGTCTCGCCATCATTGGACAATGGTGGAACACTCAACACAATCGATGCACTACGGTGCACATCTAATGACTCACACCCACACCCGCACACAACCCTAGGGTTGGGAGGGTGGCGATATTAAAGGAACATACGAGAGAAAAGGGAGGGAGCTATAAAAGGAAACGCAACAACAACCATGTGAGGGAGGGGGGCTAGGTTCTCTCATCTCTCACAGATCTCTTCAGCCCTCACACGGTCCACACGGATCTACTCTCTCTCTCTCTCCATGTCTCCCTTCTTTACTCACTCGAACTCTCCCTACTTGGAATAATGGCAGTAGAGGGGATGGCGCCAAACTCTCCCCCCAACCATGAGCAGCAACAGTGGCAACAAAGGAAGGTCGAGGGAGGCCACACGTCATCCCCTCCTCGGATCTACAGTAACAGCTGCACCAGGAGGAAGGATGGTAGTCGACTAAGGTTTCCACTCCCCTCTAACTCCCTCACCCTCCGATTCTCCTGATCTATCAAAGCCTAGGAAGCACAGATACCTCGAAAGAAACCACGTACCCATATCAGATACATATCGAATACCGATACGCCTAGGATACGGCATGAGACGTGTCCGATACAAAAAAAAAACTATCCAAAATTAAAAAAACAAAAACCGGTTTTGGATAAGGCCCTGATATGCGTTGTATCCAAAAATATTCTTCCTCCTCATGTTGAGAGCGGAATTGAAGCAACTATTCTTTCATACACTCATTGAAGAGGAACAAAATCACACCTTAAAGAGTCCAAAACTTGGTATTCGTCCACAACAATCTTCACCTTTTATCAAGGAGATATCAACAATACAATGAAGGTGGCACTAAGATGTGGGATGTTGAAGGGGATACATTTGATTCAATGGAAGGTGTGGGATACTGGAGGTTGCAAATATTTCCCTCCACGAACTGGATTTGGAGGCCATACTATTCACCGATGATGGCAATGCTAATAATGATGACAAACTCCTTGAAATTCGGTTGAAATGAAGAGTGGTTTGGGATTTCTTTCTTGTGTTTTACATGTTTTTTGTCAAGACATGATGTATTAACTTGTTGGATGTTTATTTTGGTCGAGTCGTTTGAATTTTTGATCTTTGTAATGAATAATGAATCATTGATGCAAAGATAGTTGACTCGTGAGTCATTGGGAATTTGTTAATGCAGTTGGACTCCCCGGTGTCCTAGCGGGCAGGAGGCCCTCGAGGGCCTCGACGAGCATGGAGGAAACTGGCCATCGTTGGGGTCTTATGACTACTATATGTTTAATCATGTGAAAAGGTTATTCATTTTTCGCATAAGATTTTTGAAGAAACAAGAGAACATGTACGAAATGTGTTGGTCAAGGTTTAAAATTTTGCACACGTTTCGATTGGAACTGAGATTGAATCAACCAGGTCCAGATCAGCTGGTTTCAGCAAGTTTTGTCTACAACCAATTGAAACCTTTTTTTTCTTGTGTGTGTGCATAGGGAGTGAGAAAGGGCGCAAGACATGGTACTTATTCTGGTGATTTGCTTAGGCTTAGACACCTTTTGTTTTTTTAATATTTTAAGTAATATAGATCATCTTTTTTTTGTTATTAATATCCAAATTGAGATTTCGGGTTCAGTTGTTTCGGCTAACATTATGAAAAATTAATAAATATCTAAAGATTACAAAAAAAGTTAAAATTTAAAAAGAAAAAAGAAATCAAAATCTCAAAAGAGAAGCAGAATTAAAAAGACTAAATACACAACTTTGTCTTGCACAAAGGGAGCAACATGCTTCTCTAGTCTTTATGAATGTTAAATAGGCAGAAATGGTGATGCATAATAATCGACTACTAAGGTATAGCAAAACATCTTTGTAATAATCATTGGTCCAAAATGTAGTCATGAATGATGTGATGCTAGTACGAAGAGGATAAAAGCATTAGTGGCATCATTAGTCAGAACCCAATAGATACATGAATAAAATCGTTGTCACACTTAATGGATAAAAGCTTAGATGTGGATCATTAGCTAGTGTAAGAACGTTATTGATAGTTTAAGGCCAGTCGAGAGAGGATCGCACTTCGTTATACTATCTCGAGGAAGAATCAGTTCGGGATGTGGTCCTTCCTGGGTGTAATCGGGTTTGGGTGAGAGTTTGTAACATGTTTGGTTTGCTATTACATTACTCGCCCCACCCTATGGTTTTTTCCCTTTGACATAGCAAAGGAATTTTCCACGTAAACCCAACCTTGTCTTCTCTTTTGGTTTGTTAGATTGTGCCTACCTACTAAGCCAAAAAAAAACCCCACAGAAAGCAATCAAACACTATGGGCTCACTCCCTTAATCAAATCAAAAAGTGTTCTCAAGAGGTTAAATTCTTCCAAACACACATAGCTAAATCATTCTCATGTTACTTTGTGCTAGGAGAAACTCGAACATAACGCTTCCAAATCAACAAGTTATATAAATCCGAGTTTACATCAATTGGCATCAAAGAACAAAAGTAGAAACCCATTAAGACCAAAAGGCCAAAACATCATAGAAGCTTCCAATTTGAATCCTACTAAAGTCCTATTCACACCATGGATTGAATGCGACTCATTATGTACTATGAAGCACTTCTTTGGGTTTCCTATTCTCCGCAAATGCAAAGTAGAAGTATTTTAAACCGTTTGGGATCAACTGACATGCAGCCTAAAAATGAGGAAAGTATTATATTATCCATTTATTTGAATCATTTGATAGCTGGCATCTAAATCTAGATGTTGATCATTCTTCTTTAACCTCATAAGGTGTAAGAATCAACCTTTGCTGTTTATATTTGACTCCAAGATCTTTAACTAGGGGGAAATAATAAAATTTCATCTGTAGTGGCTTAAATTAAATTTCTGCATTAGGAACTTCCAGTACTGGAGCAATATTCTGCCATTATAAAATTACTGTCATATTGGCTAATGAAACTGATGTTCAGGAACTTAAGCCAGACAATTCAATTCTACAAAGGAAAAAAGTATAAAATAGATGAGTAATCAAACTTCAAATAAAATTCAAAGAAGAGTCAATAGAAAAGATACCTGAGTTTGTTTCTGAATTAAGTGATCAGTTAGTTGAGAAAGCCTCTTTTTTAGTTCAACTTCTACTTCAGTAGGATGCAATAGCTCATTTCTTGTCATAACAATGTTCTCTTCTAGCTCTTTTGCCTTCAAAATGCAAACAAGGGACTAATGAATCAGTACCAATCATTATCTTGTCTAAAAAACTTTAGGATTAAACAACTCATGATCAAGCAATAGGCGTTTAAGATCAAATAAGTTTAGCAGTATGTTCAATACAAAGACATAGTCGCATGAGAAAACACAGAACTTTACGGTTATACAACTCATAATGTAATTAATCATTTTGCATCTCTGTGACTTCACGGGTACAAAATAATGTTAATTATATACTTTTCTGAACCAACAGTTCCATTCTGATGTCTTTCAGTTAACACTCAGACAAAATGCAAACTGTAGACGTACTATATGTAATTGTGTGTTTCCATGAAAAAACGTTCTATTTAACATAATATGGTGTCATGTATATTTGGTCCTATGCACATCATATAGAAAGAAACAGAGGGGTGGTGGTTCCTGATTTCCTGTGCAAAAGAATCCTGAGATCCCCTTACACGTAATTCACTCCCAAGTATCAATTCTTGATCGAATTCACGAATTGAAGCCGAGGTCTCATAAGCTTGATTAAAAATATGTTAAGAACACACTTCTACTGACACCCAACGTAAATCTCTTTGACGTGTGAATTTTGGCATTACCACTTACCAAAAGGAGGACTGTCAAGTCTTGCCCTAATGGCTGAACTAAGGAAACATGCTCACCTAAATTACTTGTAACACCCGAAGTAGCATTGATATTTTTACTCCTTGATCAGTTTTGAGTCTTTTGATCATTTGATGATAAGAGCTCTTTCAGATCGTGATTCGTGAATGATTTGTCCTCATCCAACAATCCAAATCATCAAAATGCTGGAAATATTAAAAAAAGGGGTTGGAAATATCAAATCCCATCCCAATTCCCATGTCACAAGGATGAAAAAAATCAGAACCTATCTTATGAGTTAAAATTTATATTTTGTAGAATATAACAATATGAAGCATACATGTACGTATGAACTATGAGGAACATTTCATGCATTCACATAGTATTCCCTATTAATGAGATGTATGTGTATGGTGTTACATATTTATGATCATTATAAAATTTAGAGAGGTGTACTTGTGATGAGCACGCCTCAGCTCATTGTCCTTGTACATGTACATTTTAGGCCAACGTCATAATACATTAAGAGAACATCCCATCATCTTCCTTCTTGGTGTGCTTACTTGGTATCAGAGCCGGCATCCTTATGTAATTTTGATTAGGGATAGTGCTGGACGGAATGCTTGAAGTCTTGAACCACTGTTTAAAATCAAATGAATAGCTCCTCACAGCACTTTGCTTCGCGGTATTATCCCCCCGAATCATATCGGAAATGTTCAATGGGTTAGCTCAAAATTTCTACAAAAAGGGTTGAAAATAATTTTTATTCAACAAATACCAAATTCTCATATATTGAGATGGGCCCTTCCTTAATATAGACCATTCTTACTCGCTTTTTTAAGTAACAGGAAACCCAAGAAAGATGATAATCCTATTTCAAAAGAGACTAGAATGCAACCTTTTCTTCTCTTTTCCTATTTGTTCCTATGAGTTGTTGACACGGATACGAGAGTCGGACACTTCAAAATCATAAAAGCTGAATACAGGGACACGTTGTGTGTGTGTGTGTGTGTGTGTGTGTGTGTGATATCGATGAAATTGTGAAATTAATAAATCTTGAAAATCACTAGAATAAAATTACCAAATATAATTGGAGTTCACGCCGTATCAACACGGTGGGCACGGGAGTCTGTGTCGATTCGGGTTGGCACGGCTCCAGGCCTCAAAACCTCCTCCCCCCATATCATAAATTTGTTCCCCTCTTATCTTCCCTTTTATGTTTGTCTTCTATTCTTTTTTTATTTTGTGCAGCTTTTGTGATTGGTAATCCAATAAGAGGGAGGGGGAGGACATAGCATGTTAGCTTCCATGTGGAAAGGGAGAGAAATAAGGGATAAGAGACCATCCTCCTCGCAAGAGGAATCTCGATCCTCTTGTACCCATGGAAAGGTCCCACGGTTAAAGAGGGATTAGATTCATCTCCTTGTTGGGAGAGAAGTCTTACTCCTTATGGGCCCTCCATTCTTTGTAAATTTAGTTATTTGATTGAATAAAAATCATACTTCAGCCTTCACAAATCTCTCTCTCTCTCTCTCTCTCTCTCT
This sequence comes from Chamaelirium japonicum, assembly GCA_947650365.1. Taxonomy (NCBI): domain Eukaryota; kingdom Viridiplantae; phylum Streptophyta; class Magnoliopsida; order Liliales; family Melanthiaceae; genus Chamaelirium; species Chamaelirium japonicum. The sequence goes on from OX393549.1 coordinate 79,914,607, forward strand.
CTCTCTCTCTCTCTCTCTCTCTCTCTCTCTCTCTCTCTCTCTCTCTCTCTCTCTCTCTCTCTCTCTCTCTCTCTCTCTCTCTCTCTCTCTCTCTCTCTCTCTCTCTCTCTCTCTCTCTCTCTCTCTCTGTGTGTGTGTGTGTGTGTGTGTGTGTGTGTGTGTGTGTGTGTGTGTGTGTGTGTGTGGCTTCTACTTCTTGTCTATTTTTACTGCTTAACGTTCCCAGATCGAACATGTCACGTATGTCAGAATGTTCCCCTTTAAATTCCACCTCACCACCTTATGGATCTACCAAATTCAGTTATTTTAATAGAAAGAAATGGGGAATAATGTGGTACCAGTCTTTTAGGTTTACATTATGGAATAGGAATAGATCTATATGCCCGCACTTCAAGTGTTTTTATATTTGTTGTATGTCCGCACTTCCAAGTGTATAACCATTAACATTAGCTAATGATTACGCAGAAATAATCCGGAGAATAGTATTAGAGTATTAATTAAGCATGTAGCAATATTTTCAAGAATATACATCTAGTTTTGGATCCCAACAGAATTTACGTCTAGGACAAAGTAATCAACCTTTTGGGTTTATAATACAAAAGGCCGGGAAAAGGGTGCTTTTAATAGAGTTGTTGCAAGACAGATTATGTAAAGCAATGATTCCAAAGTGTCGTGCATTCATGGAATGGGACAATGATGGGAGTCTTTATGGTAGTGATAAGGCCGGAATGGCCATGCCGGTGATTCCAAGTGCTGCGTATAAGGTCATGTGCACAACATGAAAATAAGTAGCATAGAAGGTGATGAGTCAAATGTGTGAGATTGCAAAAAAGAATAGAATTAATAAAACATGCACAGGAAAATTGAAGCATGCATTTTATAGAATGTAACAAAACGAAATCTGCCTCAGAGGGTGCAGGGCTTGAGCATGGACCATGTGCATGAAAGAAAAAGGCCATATAACTAGGTTTAGAATTCAATTTTGGAGCAGTTTTAGCCCCAGCTTGTGCAGAAGTTTTATCAATTATGTTCCAATTCATACAATTTTGAATTAAATAAGCTGAAGTAGAAATACTGCAATTTAAAAGAGAGAAAATTCAAAACGCATTAAAAAAATCAAAAGATATGGCAAGGTTGGTAATATAGTAAAAGAACTTATATAAAATTAACTAATAAAATTACGGATTGCTTAAGGTGTGCATATTTGGTATACTTTCAATGGATGATGATTCCTGTTTTCATAATTAATAATGATTAAAAGTGACGATGCACATGGTGTGTACTACTAGAATTATGAATAGTAGTTAAGAGTGCATGTGAAATTGAAATCATTGACCTTTACAACCATGAGGCCAATTTATATGTTTATAACAAAATTTGGCTTCGCCAAATAGACTGAAATGGAGCCAAAACTGGTATATACTCTATTAGAGCCCCATTTAACTCATTAGGCCAACAAAACAGAGCATTACAAGCAAAATATTTTGTTCTGGGTGAATTCAAATCATGGCTTAGAAATTCAAATGAAATCCCGTCGGTGGTCAAAGTAATCACATAGGCCAAAATACAGATGTTTTCATTAACTGTCATACTTGTTGCAATATTTATATATCATCAAGTCTGGACATCTAATAACGAGACTACAATGGAATCGACACATCAGCAGAGCGAGCAAAAACAAGAACATTAACAAAAAATCCAGCCATTTGTGATATAAAATAGCTTTCTTTCGGTCAAGAAATATCCCTTGATAGGAAGGTGTGTTGAAGAAGTATTAGAAAGCTAATCTCCAATATGACTCAAGGGTTGTTGGTTTGAGGTTCAAGCCCATAGCATCGTTAAATAGAGTAGACATAATTTTGAGATCTAGGTCTAACCAACTTATGATGTAGTGACGTAGGACGACTATTGAAAGGACTCTCTAACACCTATATGGATGAAATATGATGTAAACGATTACTTTCTAACTTAAGGATAGCAGTTGTAATAATGTATGTTTATATAATATGCGGAAGCAAGTAGCACTCGATGATATATAATCTAGCCCTATGGTAATGCCTAGATGATGATCCAAGCACAATTATGATTGTCGATATTAGACAAGTAAGTTACAACAACTAAATTATAGATCAATCACAATTTCAGCGCAAATTAAAATAAATTCAGGTAGATTATAAAATGATTTAATACTTTCTTCAAGTTGCCCAAGTTGGCTTAAAGTTATGAGTAAAGTCACGGGCCGCCGAGGTTCTACGTCGAACTTCGGGTCAAGCACGGAGAATTCGTAGTCTTTCAACTTATCAATCAAGATCGAATTATTGAAGCCTCTAACGATCGCAAGGAAAGAGCAGCGCTAGTAGGTTCTATTGTTGCGGATGCCTTGTAGGGACTAGAAGGATAATAAGAACAAAATTTGGGCTGATTGCTGTCCCACAGCAAAGAGCTCTGATTTTGACCCTTTCGGGCTCCGAAAACAAGGAAAAAGTAAAGCCAACTAGTAGGTTTTGATCGATATTGATCGAAACATCGAAAATCAGTTTTGAAGAGGAATTTGAAAATGAAAACAAGGTTCGAATTCAGTTTCAGCAAAACAGAAATAAATTTCAGCAAACAATGGGTTTCTGGTTGGAAGGTTTCGAGCGGGCGATGGATCTCAAGACTTGCGATGAAAGAAACGTGGATGTGCAGATTTTACCTTTGAATCACAAGAAAATTCAGCAAAAAGACGAGAATTAGATATATTTTTGGCGTCAAACCACCAGAGTCACACCGGATTGCAAGGAATCGCTCCCGGCTTGATCTTGAGTCACACAAGACGATGAAAACAGCAAAATTCTGCAGCTTTTCTTTTGTTTCAGCAAGCATCAAAAGTCCGTTTAACATAAACCCTAAGGCCTTTATAAATAGGCTTACAAAGATAACCCTAAAAGGAAAGAGATAGCGATGAGGAAGAGAAGGAAGGAGATTTCAGCCGCATAAACAGTAACCACAGGTAAATGTGAACAGTAACCACGGGTCCCCTTATGCTGCACGTCCTTTTTTTCATTGCCTTCGGCTGGCCTCAGTAAAAGGCCCAATTAATCCCTTTAAGTTGGGTATTAATTGGGATGCCCTAGTAAACCCTTTCACTAATAAACGTGTGCACCCATTACATGGACCCAAATAACTAAAATATGGCCTCTCCGAGCCAAGTACATGAAATAAAACATAAAGTAATAAACGAGTAGTGGTCCGCTAGGAAAATCCACTGCTCCGGATATACCGGCGCCCTCAGGTCTCAGCTCCAATGACTCCTTCTATGAGATGTCTTCATGATGCCTCCATCAACTTACACATCAAATGAACAAAATAAAGCTTTTTGGTTATGGTTATAGTTGATATAAAAATTGCACTAGTTGTGTAGGTATCAATAGTTGACTATTAATCTAATTTATCTTTTAGCTTTAATAACACATTCACCTTCGTATTTGAATTAAGTTTCGACATTGTATGGCAGCACTAAACGACAATGCCCAAGTTAACATACCATTATACCAAAGACTGACTTATAATTCTTAAGATTAGTGTCTCTATTATTATGTGCTTCTCATTGTTTTTTAATGAGAGGGTCGCAGAAAAAAAGAGAGAGGGAAAGAGAAATGGCCAAGTAAATAATATAAAAAACCACTTAACACCAATCAATCAATAGTTTCAGATATGGCATGAAACACAGATGGTCACATAAACATCTATAAGGTTAGTCAAGCTTCCTGGAATTTAAGAAACACGAGCAATAAATACTGAAATAAATTCCCAGGTGTAGAATAAATGATGGAATAATTAAATTAGGTATAAATATACACACCATATATCACAAGACTATGAGATCATAAGAGAGGATATTACAATTAGTTTTATCAATTTGTACTGCTCACCTTGTCCTTCAACTTTGCAATTTTATCGCATACAAGGGAGTACTCTGCATCAAGTATCTCCTTTTCAACTGCAGCCTTCTTTGAAGAGTCTATCTGGAGACAAATTCACAGGAAAAACGACAAAGATATATTGCAAGGATATTTTCTATGACTAACTTTTTTGAAGAAACCCGATTAATAAACCTCCAAGCAGTAGTCTATGCAAAACGATAATACCTATCATGAAGAATCTAAAACTATATTGATTGCTTACTTCGCTTAAAGAAGGGGCACCCTGATGGATCTTAAGCATTCTTCTGCGATGCTCTGCACAAAGAGAAATAACTATGTGATTCTGACAAAGGTACAAGGCATACAATATTTTACTAAAATTTAGGAAACCATTGGTGGTCAGTAGGTTGTTTGATTCTAGTTATAAGATGCACTCTTAGCTATTTATTTTAAATATGTTCCAACTTGATTTGCCAAGGTTTCGGAATTCTATGAGTTAAGTGAAGCAGCCTATGAAGTAAGTGGTTCATGTACCACATTTGGACACAGAATAGGCACCATTCTGGCCATATGATATCATTTATATCTGAATGGCGTTAGATACGTGTATCAGTGTTCAGATCAGCTAAAAAAAGCAAAAAACTAATTTTTCTATAAATGTGGTATTACTTGGTCTGGTTTCAACAGCAAAAACCATTTCGGCAGCGTTTCAACCAGTGTTAAAACTTCCAAAACACAAAGCTCGGACTCGAATCAAAATCCAGCCAAGTAAACTCAGTCCGACACAGCCGAGTTTTATCCCAACTCGGCCAAATAACTCGATTCAAAAACCAGTTGGGTCGAGTCGACTCGATCTGACTTGGCCAAGTTTTTGTCGAGCTTTAGAACAATGGTTTCAACTTATGAAAACTGTTTTGCAAGGTCTCATCTGATGCGGACCAGCCAACCAGGTATCGGCAAGGGGTGGCAATGGGTCGTGTCGGGTCGGGGTTGTGTCAGGTCTAGTTTCGGGTCGTGTCCAAAACCGGTAGACCCGGACTCGACCCGTTTAACTAATCGTGTCTAGATTCTAAACCCGTACCCGACCCGTTTATAAACGGGTAGACCCGATAGACCCATTTACCACACAGGTTTATTCAATTGACCCGATCCGACCCGATTCGACTTAACCCAACATTACCCGATAGACCCGCTGATACTATATATTATAGTATCGGATTGCGGGTAGACCCGACCTGACTCGATACGACCCGGTGAATTTTAAATGGGTTTTCCCGAGTTTACCGTGTCCAGACCCTAAACCCGGACCCGACCCGTTTATTAAACGGGTCTATCGTGTCGACCCGTTTAGCCCTGACCCAGACCCGCTAACTTCGTGTCGGGTCGTATCGGGTCTGCCGTGTCGGGTCCAAAATTGCCAGCCCTAACCAGCACTTTGTAAGAAACTTTGCACATAACGTGATACATAATCATATTCAATATAGTTCCTGTACTAGTACAGTCAAGGGCAAATACTGCCATCTCCGATGCTCGTTTGATGATATATATCCAATAAGATGGCCTTGTCACGCTTTGAAGTCTAGGTGTGTGGTATTTATCATGAGAAATCACATTAAGGTAAAATGGACGACACTATGCCAGATGATACTTTCTAGGGCTAGCAATGGGTCAGGTCGTGTCCAGTTTCGTGTCGTGTCCAAAACCCCTAAACCCGGCCGCGACCCATTTAACTGATCGAGTCTAAACCCTAAACTCGTACCCGATCCGTTTATAAATGGGTAGACCCAGTGAGATCAGTTTAAATATTCATTCTTTATTTTTTTTATTTTATATTTCGTTGCAACTCACGATCATGGGTGTCCTGATCACAGGCGTCCGTTGAACCCATCGCAAACCAGTGAATCACATAACTGGCTACATCACACTGTGATCGGATGCCCGGTAGACCCGACACGACCCATTGAATTTTAAACGAGTCTTGACAGGTCTTAAACGGGTCAGAGACAAAAGCCGAACCCGATCCATTTACTAATTAGGTTAGTCGTGTCGACCCGTTTACGACCCAAACCCATTTAACCCAGACCCACTAATTTTGTGTCAGGTCGTGTCAGGTCCAAAATTGTCAGCCCTAATACAGTCATTACGACCCAAGTTATGGAGTAATTTGTAACATGTTTAAGCAACAAAAAACAAAAATGATTTATATATAGTTAGAAGCAACAAATGAATAAACCATGTGAAAAATATAGATTTTACTATGTGGTGGGGGCACCGACCACATAGTAAAACAAAAATTGCTTCTATATAGTTAGGAGCAACCTATGAAGCACAGACACGGGTACGGCGACACGACACGACACGACACGGACACGGCGACACGGCATTTCCTCAAAAATAAAGGACACGACACGGCTAGGACACGGCAATTAATATTTACAATCTTATATAAATAATATATAATACATGAATACTACATAGGGATGCTTGACTTTGAAGAATAATTCATAAAGCATGCTCCAACTAGATGGGAAATTACTTTATGGTTATGTTTAAGAAATTTCAATGGTAGCACAATATCCCAATTTGACAACTACTAAATTTTCTCATTTGGTAATTTCAATGATTCAATCTAATCAAATCTGAATTGAAAGGGAAAAAATAAAGTTTATTTACTATGAGGTCGGATTTGGTACTATGGGATCCTCACTAGAGGTCATAAGGGTAAGGACAACCGTCCAATAAAGTCCACAAAATCTACAAAGTTCTAGAATTATTGCTAAAAGATTATCTTAATATTTGTAAGAAAAACCCTATTAATTATACCCTATGATGTTATAGCTTTAGAGGATATAAGTTAAAGCCAAATCTTAATCACAACCGTCCATTACACCAAGCCCCAAACAAATCATCCAACTCATGTCCAATCGCATGCAAACAACGGATGTGTCGTGTCCCTGCCGTGTCCCAGCCGTGTCCGGCAGTGTCATTGACAAAAAAAAATCAGGGCACTTCGGAGCCGTATCTGACACGTGTCCGGGCCGTGTCCGTGTCCGATACGGACACGGGGCCCTCTAAGAAGTGTCCGTGTTTCATAGGGAGCAACAAATGAATAAACCATGTGGAAAATATACATTTTACTATGTGGTGGGGACACCGACTCGATTTGACAAGATCCGACACAAGTCTACACACAGAGGAGCGTTGCCCATGCACTTGGGCTCTGACTTGGAGATGGTTTCTAGTTGCTAGTCCATGTATTGTTGAGCCATTTTCTTTAGCGTTATTCATTTTAGAAGTTCAATATACATTTTGCCATTTTCGGAATAATTCATACCCATAAATTTTGCATGAAAGTCAATGTTTTTTTTGGTAGGAAATGCAAGTCCATGTTACAAGGGCCTCTTAGTAGTTTTTTCAACCCATTGGTTATTAGGGCTTTTAGAACTCTTTGTAGCCATTTTTGTCAAGGACGGTGTAATTGAATGAAATAGCTTTTGCTTAGATTTTCTTGTGAAGAACCATTAAGGGGAGAAACCTCGGGCCTCGGCCTAATCTCCGTTAAATTGGATTGTTTGGTGCTTGTGATATTCACGTTACTTGTGATCCTCTTTTCCAACGAGTTCACCGGCATCATCATCAACGTCATCATCATTGTCACAATCACCATCAGCATATCAACCCTATGCAACCATTGCCTCTCTCTCTCTCTCTCTCTCTCTCTCTCTCTCTCTCTCTCTCTCTCTCTCTCTCTCTCTCTCTCTCTCTCTCTGCCCACCGGTCGTGTTGCGCCGCCGTCATGCCCTGTCAGCCAGCCGCTCTCGCTGCATCCCCCCTGTCAGCAATCGACCGCCAACCCAACTTCGTGCCCCAACGGTCCGCCTCCAGTATTTCACCCCGCGGCCCACGCAGCTGCCATGTCCACCTGCGCACCACGGTCCCCAATTGTGCCACATGCGTCCATGTTGGCATCGTTCTGTCCTGCTTCGCCTAAATCTCCGTGTCATCAACCTCCATGTCACCCCTGTGGGTTCATCTGCATGTCTGGATCATCCGCCTCTCCACATTCATTAGGTTTGATCGATCCGAACATTTACCATGTTGAAGCATAAATGTTATTTTGTTGATTGAATATGATTGGGCATTAGATTTGAAATTCATTTTCTAGTAATCACTGCTGGTTTGAATAGTGACCTATAGATTACATGAACTAATTCTAAATACAGTTGAAACCCTCGTGTGTCACTCAACTTGGAATCTTGGACTTAACTAGCCCCGAGAGTTTCTCAACTCTCAAAAGTATGTCGTCTATTTAATATTCTAGATAGTCAAGCACTAGTTGCACACACTCGTCTTCAATATTCTGGATAGTCATGCACTAGTTGCACACACTCGTCTGCTTGGTGATGAGTCTGGTGACTGATTATTTCCATTCGATTTAAAGTACTTATCGATGTAAGCATGGTAATCTACATATTTCAAATTATTAATTGAGGTTCGATTGCTTGTTCCTGAAACGCATGCTACTTTAGGTTTGCACGAGCGTACCACATCACTATACAAATCTTAAAGCGATAATTGTGCATTCACTTCCAAAAGAGTTTGATACCCACTCATGGCTTGAATTAGCTGTTCAATCAACTCATCATTTGTTGACCATGTAATCAGCATTTTGTTGTAATGAATTCCACAAATCATTATTAGCAATTAGATAATTAAACATGATCCAACCATTTAACATGTGCTGGTGACAAGACCCATAAATCAGACAGCTTGTCTTCTTCAGATAGGTTAGTGTATCCAAAGCCAACATGGTCACATATAACTGATAGCAAAACTAATACGAGTACCGATAATCGAAATGCAATAGTATAAGGGAAAAGAAAAGACAGACCAATAGCATAACAATTCACATATATGCACACGATACAACTAACATCCATCATGCATATAATGATATACGCGCATATTCAGAAAAATAGGTCCGAGTTCATACATAGAGAGAAAATACATACATGTGTACATGTATGCCAAGCACATAGCATATTATATGTAGCTTTGCGAATGGAAGGGCTTTGAGTATGACCCACAAAAGTAGTGGCATTACAATACACGTATATGTGAACTCGGTGCTATCTGTTTGAGTATGCATGCATGTAATTCTATGGATGATGCATGCTCATAGGCTTTTACTTTTGGACTCCCTACCACTTGAGTGACTCTTCTTGGGCCCTGCAGCCTTGTACAAAACCAACATATTCTTCGGTTGGTTTTATTACTTGTTAAAAGTTGCATGCCTAACTGCAATTTGAATGTTATAAATTAAAGAGGAATGATATGCACACACGTCATGTATGCAAATATTTACATAGTCTTTGTTGGTGCTATGCTTCTCACCCGATGCACGAATCTCAATGAAACAACCTTATGTTGACGTCAGCATGGTTAGTTCAGTCATCGTGCTTCGGCTACAATGCACAGCTGCACTAGAGAGTATAGTTTACATACTCGGCATGTATATGCGTTCCTCATATTTGAATCACATAGGTGATGGTTTAGTTGTATACAAAATGAGCACTGCATTTCATTGTCACACTCTAATCACTCCTTGTCATGGAAAAGTTCGCAGTTATGCACTTATGCTTCATGAGGAAGGAATGATCAAGTGATTGAATGATCAAGCAATCAAGGTATGCGATCAGAATCTGGATTTACTCATTTCTACCCTAACCCGAAACCTATTCAAAAAAATGGGTTGAACTTTTATAGGTCTTCCAGAATTTTTAGAGTTCTGGGGTAAATCATAATTTCGGTAAAATCATGGTGATTAATCACTTGATTAAGTCATCTAAGTGTCATGTTTGCTAGTATAAGTATACTCGATGTGGTGCGATTGTCGATTAGTCAGGTTAATTAACACAAGCCAACTAGTGGACTTGGAAGGGCCAGGTAGAGTAAGCTCGGTTACAAGGATACAATTATGGTTCTTATTTTTATGATAGGGTTTAATGGATTGAGATATCATTTGAAGAAAAAGTAATGGGCGTTAACGATTGGTTGGATGAAATCACAGTCGATGAGCTTTTTTTCCAACTATGATGCAAGGTTGATCGAGTAATAAGAATTCCACTCATATACTTAGGAAGTGGGAACTGGCAGATCTTTCATTCAATGCCAAGTGTGGTGGCAATGTTCAACTATCCAGTCAGATGAGGGGCTGGGCGCAAGGTGTATTATGTATCATTGTATGATCATGGATTAGATGATGTGAGATTCTCTACCCGCATCAATTGATAATCTCTTCTTATCTATCTCTCTGTGTGTGCGCATGTGCAACACATGCCACTTGATGGATCAAGATGGGAGATTGGGCATTGTTAATCAGCTTTACACAGATGAGAGTGGTTGTCTCTCTCTCTCTCTCTCTCTCTCTCTCTCTCTCTCTCTCTCTCTCTCTCTCTCTCTCTCTCTCTCTCTCTCTCTCTCTCTCTCTCTCTCTCTTCGATACACAAATGGATGCGGGATCCTCCATATACATGTTGAAGTAGCAGAACATATGGACAGCTTCTAATACTACACGAAAGTGATTCTGGTACTTTCTCTAGCATCAGGTACATTCTTGATATTTATTCTTTTTTTTCCTTTTGGGAGGGATTCTATTTTTTCATACAGATATCATTTCATAAAACAATAGAATTTGACAACAATGCTGAGCTAGCTAAAAGATAACAAAATTCACAGCTGATTTGAGTTTTCAAAAGGGCGTCTAAATGAGTGGTACTTTTTAAACATTAAAAGAGAGAGAGATAGAGAAAGAGAGAGAGAGAGAGAGAGAGAGAGAGAGAGAGAGAGAGGAAGGGGGGGAGGGGATTCAAGAGACTTTTTAAGTACAACCAAAGGCTTTTGAAAGCAATTATGAACTCTTCCAATATTTCAAAGAATTAACAACAAAGCAATGAAAAATGTAACTAGCAAGCATATAACTATATAAGCCATGTGCTATACTTGCAAATTAGCATTATCCATGCACTGACACCGACGGTGGCTCGCTTTTACACCCTTGCTGAAATATCATATGTTTTGTGATAAATCAACCTCATCAGTGATGTTGTATACTTGTATTTACTAAAAAAAAATAACTAACTTTACTACCTCTCGGAATTTAATGCCATCAAACTCAGACATGCACATGCACATGCGCAACAACTTTTAAGTACTACACAAGGCTGGTGTATGAGACAATTATTAAGGACTGCTGGCAGACTTCAAAGTATTAACAAGAAAGTAATAAGTAAAAGTAACAAGTAAACATATAGGCCATGTTTTTATTTGTTACTTGCAAATTAGCTTTATCCATGCACTTGACTCTGTGGCCCTCTTTTACATTCTTGATGCATACAATTGAAACTCAAGAATTTAGATGTTCTTATGATAGGTAAACCTCATCAGTGCTCACCCATGACAAACATACTCATGCGAGAGCGCACAAACTCACAGACATTCATATAGAAAGGCAGACACGGAAAAAGGCATGGAAGCACACACCCTTATACATACATAGATACATACATGTATATATCTAATACTAAATACTAAATGGTGAGACAACAATATCAGAAGAGAAAACTAATAAATATAGCTAATAGATACATAATAACTAGAAAGCAGAATTGTAATAAATTTCATCAATGCAAAATAAATTCCAAGTTCAGAATGTGTCAAATATTAACCTTCTTGAGCCAGTTCCTTCAATTCAATATGTTGCCGAAGTTCTGCCACCTGATTTACCTTTTTCAACAAAGAGCAGAAAAGTGATAATGAGAATTTAACAAAGTCAATGCTATGTAACACTATAAGTCTATAAGACTGTCAATAATTCCATTTTATCATAAAATAGGCACTCAAGTTATACACTTATATCAGACAGGATGTTTTCAGATCAGTTCATCTGGGTATGAATAAGGTCAAAATGTTCCAGAAGTTAAACTTAGCAAAAATACAAATAATTTTGCGTGGGAAAAATCACCTTCGACTTTCACAATCTATATTTACCCAAAATCCAAAGACCTGAGGCTTCTGAAAGCCTTGTCATAAAAGTAATGCTAAAATAGGAAACAGAGACCACTAGTTTAAATTCCCAAATTAACTTACATTGTTGGTGTAGACACACAAATTGTGTCTAACCCGGACCCGACTCGCATACGCCGATTCGGAGGCAAACCCGACACGCACTCCGACGCGGACCCGACTCACATGCACCAAGTTGGAGGCGAACCCGACACACTCTCCGATCCGGACCCGACTTGCATGCACCATTGCGGAGGCAAACCCGACGCGCACTCGGACCCGACTCGCATGCACCCATGCGGATGTGAACCTGACACGCACTCGGACACAGGCCCGACTCGCGCCCAACGAGAGGCCGAGTGGACCCACCCTCAAGTGGGGCCCACCCAGCCCCCTACTAGGGTCCGAGCCCCCCATGGGGAGGCCGGCCCCTACTAGGATCCGAACCCCCCATGGGTTGGCCGGCCCTGCAAGGAAAAGAAAGGAAAGAAAAGAAAAGAAAAGGGAAGAAAAGAAAGGAAAGAAAAGAAAAGGAAAGAAAAGAAAAGAAAAGGAAAGAAAAGAAAGGAAAGGAAAGAAAAAGAAAGAAAAGAAAGAAAAGGAAAGAACTACCGCCATACGCGGGGGGAGGTTGTGCATGACGTCTACCCACACGTGGATCTGCACCGATCCCTCGATCCGACGGACAAAAAGAAGAGTCGGGTCGCCATCGATTTTATGTGCAAGATTCCAGATGAATCCAAAAATGATTGAGCCATAATTGCCCCGCCAGAAAAGGAAAGCAAATAAAGATTTATTCCCCTCATCAATGAATGAATAAATCCTGGGTAATTATGGAGGAGATATTAAAGGGATTTAAAATTAAAACTTCTCATATCTCTCCCCTCCCCCCTTCGCCTATAAATAGAGGAGGTGGGGGAAGGCTCAAGAGGTCGGATGGCAAGGCGAAGAAGCTCTGCAGAAGAGGAGACGCGCTCTTCATCGACCCAAGGCTTCACGAGGCACGGGCAAGCCTATCCCTTTGGGACCGGCTTAGTCCATTGAAAGCCCTCATCAACGTGAAGACCCTTGCACAAGAAGATCATCCCTTCGACTCCGTGCACGAAGAAGAAAGCTCGGAGAAGAAGAACTCTTTGACTCCGAAGACGCCAGAAGCAAAGGCCGGAGAAGAAGATCGGAGCGGCACTACCCCGTCGTCTCCAACAAGCCTTCGACTCCGATCAAGCCCAAAAGCCCGGAGAAGAAGATCGGAGCGGCACTACCCGTCATCTTCAACAAAGCCTTCGACTCCGATCAAGCTCAAAAGCCCGGAGAAGAAGCCGACGCTATAACCGTCGTCAGGTCGGATGGCAAGGCGAAGAAGCTCTGCAGAAGAGGAGACACGCTCTTCATCGACCCAAGGCTTCACGAGGCACGGGCAAGCCTATCCCTTTGGGACCGGCTTAGTCCATTGAAAGCCCTCATCAACATGAAGACCCTTGCACAAGAAGATCATCCCTTCGACTCCGTGCACGAAGAAGAAAGCTCGGAGAAGGACTCTTTGACTCCGAAGACGCCAGAAGCCAAGGCCGGAGAGGAAGATCGGAGCGGCACTACCCCGTCGTCTCCAACAAGCCTTCGACTCCGATCAAGCCCAAAAGCCCGGAGAAGAAGATCGGAGCGGCACTACCCCATCATCTTTAACAAAGCCTTCGACTCCGATCAAGCTCAAAAGCCCGGAGAAGAAGCCGACGCCACAACCGTCGCCGGGTCGAAGAAATCGCAAGCTGAAGACGAAGCGAGGGAGCTCTGCAGAAGAGGAGACGCTTCTTCATCGACCCAAGGCTTCACGAGGCACGGGCAAGTCTATCCCTTCGGGACCGGCTTAGTCCACTGAAAGCCCTCATCAACGTGAAGACCCTTGCACAAGAAGATCAAGCCTTCGACTCCGTGCACGAAGAAGAAAGCTCGGAGAAGAAGACCCTTCGACTCCGAAGACGCAAGAAGCAAAGGCCGGAGAAGAAGCTCGGAGCGGCCCTACCCCGTCGGCTCCAACAAACCTTCAACTCCGATCAAGCTCCAAAACCCGGAGAAGAGGAACGAAGCGTCATCACCCCGTCGACTTCGACAAACGCCCGCTCCATCCACGAAGAAGAAAGCTTGGAGGGGGACACCCGAAGCGTCGCTACACCCGTCGCCTTCGAAGCAAAGCCGGCGCTACGACCGTCGCAAGGAGAGCGGTGCTACCCCTGCCATCTTCAAGAGTACCCTTCGGCCCCGATCAAGCCAAAGAAGCCCGGAGAAAAAGCAAAGTCTAGCCGACATCTAAACCGTCGAAAAAGCCAGAAGCCTTGAAGAAGTAGCCACTGTTGTTCGAGAAGAAGATCGAGTCGACGCCGAAGCAAAAGCTCACGCAAGAAGCCAAAGCAAAAGCCCCGGTAAAGCCCGCGCTAAAGCAACGAAGTGCCAAAGCCAAGCGACTACGCCGGTCACGAGCAAAAGCACCGCACGTTCTAGCCGATACGACGCGAAGTCTGGAAGAACGAAAGCATCGCAAGTCTCCCCTGTCTACGTCCAAGCGCAAGCGCCAAAGCAAAGCAAAAGCCAGAGCCACGCCAAAGCCAAGCCAAGGTCGAAAGCCAAAGCCAAAGCCAACGCCAAAAGCACGATCGACGCCGCGAACCGACGATCAAGGACGCCGAGGTCAAGGAAGGAGCGAGGAAGACACAAAGACCGAGGAACGAAGCTGAATACCCCCTAGCCGAGGAAGCGCGAAGCACGGAAGGGACCAAAGAAACGGCGGATATTCCTCAGCCTCTCAAAAACCCTCACCCTGTAAAGACCTCTGTCCTGGGCAACCCCTTCAGAGTTCTCACACGAATACCACGTGGAGACGCGGATCAAAGGGACCCTCCAGAGGATCTCTCCCACAATCTCCTGATCAACACTCGCCGCACCCGGACTCGTCACCCCCGAGCCCCCGGTCCCGGCCACTCTTGTAATCATGTGTGTTCGCAATAAAGACGACCCGCATCTTTTTTTCGCGACTATAGATTTCTAGCACGCCCAGGGGGACGTCTTCTCCTTTCATCCGTACGACTGAAGAAACTGCTTGAAGTTCGCAATGGCCGGGACAATCAACGATGCGTTTGCTCCAAGCCTTTCCCCCATCGCCGAGTCTCCTCTACTACGACACGGTGATCCAGTAAACCCGGAGGGTGATGCTCCCTCAATGGTACGCGTCTACACTCGGCGTACTCGAACTATTGCGGATGTCTTCATGCCAGAAACTACTGCCGAAGATGCTCGCCAAAGCGCCGACGAGGCCTTGGTGCATGAAGAAACGAGCCTCGATCCTGGAGTCCATGTCCAGAAATTTGGGGAGGACCAGCCCCAACCCCGAGCCCATCCGGATTCTCCAACGGATGTTGTACCTCCTCTGCAGGGGGCAAACACCAGTCATCAACCAGAAGCAAGTCGGCGCAACTACGTCTTCGATGATGACGACGAGGATGCGAACATGCAATATCGAGACGTCCTCCGTCACCACCCTCCGTCCGCTCTTCAGCTCAAAGTCATGCAGATGAGCGAGCATATGGCGCAGATTACTCGGCTGATGGAGAAGGATCGTCACATCAATACTCTGCTTCAAAAGCTAAGCACAAAGGACACTGCAACAGTCGGTCAACCCGTTGCTTCTCTAGGAGCCGCTCCACCTCCGTCTTCAACTCCCGCTCTTGCAGAGGTTGTTCCGACAATTCAAGCGGTTTCTCCAGCACTCTCCTCGGTTCCCGTCCCGGTGGAAATAGTTTCTCCAGCACCAGTCTCGGTGGTCACACAACCTCCAACCACGACGATGAATGCCGAGCAAATACAAGCGTTGGTAGCCGACATGATGCGCTCCCACGGCAGTAGCCTTCCTCCAATCACGGCGGCATACTCGAAGCCTTACACCGCGAGGATCCAGCAACTGTGCTTCCCCGTCGGGTTCCAGCCACCATAGTTCCAGCACTTCGACGGAAAGGGAAATCCAAGGCAGCACGTTGCTCACTTCATCGAAACTTGCAACAACGCGGCACATATGGCGACGAGATGGTGAAACAGTTCGTTCGCACCCTCAAAGGTAATGCTTTTGACTGGTACGTTGATCTTCCTCCAGGGACCATCGACAGCTGGGATCAGATGGAAAGGAAGTTCCTCAATCGCTTCTACAGCACCAGACGCACCGTCAGCATGACCGAGCTTACTTCCGTCAAGCAAAGGAAAGGCGAGCCGGTGATCGACTACATCGACAGATGGAGGAACCTCGTGCTGAATTCACGAGACCGCTTGTCTGAAGACTCGGCCATCGAGATGTGCACCCAAGGCATGCACTGGGGCCTGCTCTACATCCTCAAAGGTATCAAACATCGGTCTTTCGAAAAACTCGCAACTCGGGCTCATGACATGGAACTCAGCCTAGCAAGCCGCGGGGACTCGAAGAACAAGGACTTCTTGAAGGTTGAGAAGAAGGACAAGCCGCAGGCACCGAAACCGAAGCAAGTCAATGTTGTTGACGTCGCTTCAACCTTCAAGCCGCTCAAGATCGGTAGCAAGCCGGATCAAAGAAAGGGAGCCGCCATACCGCCGCCTCCGCCGCCAAGACAAAGGATGACTCTCGAGGAGCTCGAAGCCAAGGAGTACCCCTTCCCGGACTCGGAAGTCTCCTCCATATTCGACCAACTGCTGCAAGAGAAGATGATAGAGCTCCCTCCTTCGAAGAGGCCCGAGCAGATGCATCGAGTCGACGATCCTCTCTTCTGCAAATACCACAGAGTGGTAAGCCATCACATCGAAAGATGCTTCATCTTCAAGGAAAAAATAATGGCGCTCACAAAGCAAGGAAAAATAGAGATCGACACCGGGGAGGTCGCTACGGCCAACATGACGTCCATCACCTTCGGCTCCTTCTCGTCGGTACTCGTTGCTGCACGACAAAGAACTCCCAAACTGCGCATCAACCGTCAGAGACCAACCGCCAAGCCAATTTCCCACCTGAAGGTCTCAAGGCGACAACAACGTGCTCCGGCGCTCACTGAGGAAGAAACGTCGCTGCCCCGGGGACAACCATCGCTCACGCCAGCACCTCTGCAAAGCAACGCTACCTCCCAACGAGCACTCCAAAGGAGATACGAGCAAGGAGACCCAGAAGTTGGTCTGCTAGGCCAACCTTCGGGGAAATTCGACTATTATGTCCTCTACTCAAGGCCTCCGTCCGTTTCGATTGAAGAAATCAAGCCCACCGGCTGGGGATCGGAAGATGAGCCAATAGAGCTTCAGGAAGAGCAAGTCCCTTACAGTCAAGCTACGTCCCAATGCGCTCTCCGAAAAAGATACGAGCAAAAAGATCCAGAAGTCGGTTTGCTGGGCCAACCTTCGGGCAAGTTTGACTATTACGTCCTCTACTCAAAGCCTCCATCAGTTTCGATCGAAGAAATCAAGCCCACTAGCTGGGGATCGGAAGACGAGCCAGTGGAGCCTCCGGAAGAACAAGTGTCTCCAAGGGAACCAGTAGCTGCTGCTAATCATCTTCTTAGCGGAGGAGAATCCACCGACGAAGAGGCATGGGTCATGCTACCCCGGCGACGAAGGCCATGGCAAGAGAGGCAGCATAAGCAAGACCGTGTGATGAGGAGGTTTCCCGAGCGAAGGACCTACAAGAAGAAAAGCAAGACTCCAGGAAGGAAAGTGTTCAAAGTGCCGCCGGCAAACCAAGACGATCTCCAGCAGAGCCTTCCAGAACCAGCAAACTTGCAAGAATTCTTCCCCGACCACTTCCTCCCAGTTGATCAACACGTCAGGGTGTTTTGTTGCATGGTCGAAGTTCATAAGGCGTTGGAAGGAAAAGACGAAGTCGAAACATCTGAAGGAGGCGACTCCACTGATGAGGGAGACGATTCCGACAAAGGGGGCACCGCCTCTCATGACGAAGCAATCCTGCACTTGCCGCTCGTAGAAGCTTTGCATCTTCCGAAGAAGGCTCGCCTGACAATGGCTGCGGCCTGCGGCCTTGGCCGACCCGGATAGCTACAAGAGGAAAAGGAAGGACGACAAGAAGGGCAAAGTTGTGGCCTCGTGTGATGCGACGATAACCTTTTCGGATGAGGACTTGCAACTCGGGACACGATTACACAACCGGCCTGTCTACGTTTCGGGATACATCAAGGAGAAGCCAGTGAATCGAATCCTGTTGGACTGTGGCTCCGCCGTCAACATCATGCCCATCCAGACGATGCGGCAACTCGGCATCACCAACGACCAGCTCGCGCTCAGCCAATTGGTCATTCAAGGGTTTAACCAGGGCGGACAGTCCACTATCGGAATCATGCGCCTGAAGCTTTCAATCGGCCCGCTAGATACAACGGTCCTCTTCCACATCATCGATTGTCAGACGTCGTATCGCCTCTTGTTAGGCAGTCCATGGCTACACGAGAATGGCGTCGTAGTATCCACCTGGCACCAGTGCCTCAAGTACTACGAAGAAGGCACGGAGAAATGCATAGTTGCTGATGACAAGCCGTTCAATAAGGCCGAGGCACATTTGGCCGACGCCAAGTTCCACCAAGCAAAAGGCCTAACCGCGGAAGTCCTTCCAGCTAAAGCCCCTCGAGCCTAGAAGGCTGAAGAAATAAAACAGGGTAAGGCTCCTCCGCCTGCAAATCCGGTGCAACCTTCCGACAAGGCAAGACTTGAGGTCCAAGAAGTGTCAAAATCTGGACAAAGGATGCGCATCAGTTCCAATGCAAAAGCAATGCAACATACTCCGTTGCCCGTCCAAGCGACGCCAGTCCTGCGTCTCGCACCTCAGTGGCTCCGTAAATCCGAGCGATCGCCTTCTACTCCGACAAGGAAGCTGGCCCCGCCATTATCACAGACTTACGTCGTCACTCTGCAAGAAATGACGTTGCCATTACCTAGTCTGACGCAAGCTCCGAACCCGAGTAGACCTGTCGAATCTGTCGACCCTAATCAACTTGGATTCAAGCCGAAAGGGAGTTGGGGGCAAAACGCTGCCAAGTTAATGTTTAAAGCCGGCTACGACAAAGAAAGCGTCATGGGCACACTTCCCCCAGCAGCAACGCCACATGGGATGACGAGGACTCAAACTCGGCTGTTTCAAAGCGGCGAACAAATCCACCCGAACCGCCGAGGCATCGGCTCCAGTCAAACTCCGACGGTCGTCAGGATTGCAACGAACAAGACCTTCACCTCCAACTACATTGGGGCGAAGATGGTAAATGAAGCAGCTGAAGGATCGACAATCTCTGATGCACGCTCTACCTACGCCAGCCATCCCGACAGCAAAAGAAGACGGCGACGGGCTCGATGCCAAGCCTTACTCCAGAAGCAAAACAAAAGCAGTCAAAGCCGGTCGAATCCAAAGCGCACATCCGTGTTCGAAAGGCTCGGGCCAGTCAAGCAATCAAAGAAGAAGTCGGTGTTCGACCGTTTGGGAATGCCAGTCGAGGGCGTCGTTTCAATACCCGCCCACCCACCCATGGCAGCCGTCAACCATATCTCCGTCATCGAAACTAACAACGGTGATACTTCTACTTCGGACGACGAGTTGCAAGAAGCTCCGCCAGTCCTCGCAGAAGGGGGGCAGTCCACCGTTGATGACTCAAAGAAGGGGGGCAGTCCAAGAAGACGACGACGGCATGCTCCTTCAGTACCTAGGGCCAAATCCTTACTATCTTGGGGGCAACCGCCTCTCATGCAAGCACTCCCTTTTCCAAACAAAGCTACATTCCGGCACATGCTCAAAGCGAGAGACGAACAAAGAAGCCCCGAAGTCAACCTGCTAGGCCAACCATCGGGCAAATTTGACTATTATGTCCTCTACTCCAAGCCTCCTTCGATTCCAAATGAAGAAGTCAAGCCAACTGGCTGGGGATCAGAAGATGAATCAGTACAATCTCCAAAAGAGCAAGTCCTTCCGATTAAAAAAGTGTCTTCAGTCGCAGCACCAGTTCTTCACCTTGGAGAGGAAGATCTTACTGATGAAAACACACGGGCTATGGCGCCTCGAAGGAGAAGGCCACGACGATCAAGCTACAGGATAGCACGTCTGGCTAACCACAAGAAAGACCGGGAGGCAATAAAACTCCCCAGAAGAAAGTCCTTCAAAGAAAAGAATGAAGCTCCAGGAAGAAAGACATCCAAAGTACCACCAGCAAATCTGAAAAATCTCCTCCAGCAAAGCTTTCTAGAGCCGGTGACACTCCAGGAGTTCTTTCTCAATTGCTTCCTTGAAGCTGATCAAAACTTCAAGGTCTCCTGCTGCATGATGGAAGTTTACCAAGTGCTCCGGAAAGACGATGAAGAAAGCGGCACTAACATCGAAAGCATGGGGAGAAGCATCACTGCCAACGGCAAGCTGTTCAACAAGGCTAAAACATACCTTGCTGACGCCAAGTTTTACCAAGTGAAGGATCCCGTTGCAGAAGCTCATCCAGCAAAAGCTCTACGAGCTCAGGAAGTCAAAGCAGTTGCGAAGGACAAAACCTCTCCACTTGCAAAACCAGTGACATCTTCCAGCCAGACAGTGCACAAAGACAAAGAAGCGCCAGCATCAAGACGGACAATTCACATCAACTTCAAATCAAGCCCGATGCGATGCGTTCCGTTGCCTGCTCAAGCTGCTTCGGTCCTGCGGCTCGTACCTCAGTGGCTTCGCAAACCAGGACGATCGCCTTCTACTCCAGCAAAGGAACCAGCATCATTATTCTCCGAGGACAACTTCATCACTTTGCAAGAGATGACACTACCGTTACACGATCTGTTGCACGTCTCGAGCTCAACCGAGTCTTTCGAGTACACCAAATTCGAGCAACTCGTAATCAAGCCAGAAGATACTCGGGGGCAAAACTCCACCGAGTTGATGTTCAAATCCAGCCGCAACGAAGAAAGTACGGTGCACATGGGTTCGCTACCCTCAGTTGCAATACCACATCGCCTGACAAAGACTCAAGCTCGCCTCTTCAAAAGCGGCGAACGAATCCTTCCAAATCGCCGTGGCATCGACTCCAGTCAAACTCCGGCCATCATTAAAACTCCAGTCAAGAAGATCTTCACTTCTAACTACATTGAAGCGAAGAAGGCGGGCGACAACTGCGAACCAGTGGTGACTCTGCCTACCAGCGGCAAGTCCCTCAAAAGGTACTTTGCCTAGCGCAAGGTTACCCCCCTTGCCCAAAAAAAAAAAGTGCGACTTGATCCCTCTCAATAGGGTACGTAGGCAACCTATAAAGGTTCAGTCCAGACAAAAAAAAAATCCCAACATCGTTCCAAAAGGCCAGTCTAGAGGAGAACGAGTGCAGATCCACAAGTTCAGTTAGCAAACCGAAAGATGACAAGAAAGTCAAAGTCCTTGAGGCGCTAGAGCAGCTCGCCCCCTGCGGCCTACACGCGCTGCAACTCCCGGGGTAGAGAACCCGTTAACTTCCGACGCGCCGCCAGCTATGCACGCTGCTTTGCATGGTCCGCTCCAGAAGCCTTCTCGATCGCTCCACCAACTCCCGGCACTTCGTCAGCTCTTCACGCTGCTTCGCAAGCTCTGCTGCAGATGTCTTTTCGGTCGCTCGAGCTTTCCCCAAACGGAACTCCAGCAAAGCACGAGTGGGATAGAGAAGCCGCCAACTTCCGACGTGACGCCAGCTATGCAAGCTGCTTTGCATGGTCCGCTCCGGAAGCCTTCTCGATCACTCCACCAACTCCCGGCACTTCGTCAACTCTTCACGCCGCCTCGCAAGCTCTGCTCCAGACGTCTTCCTGGTCGCTTGAGCTTTCCCCAAACGGAACTCCAGCTTCTAAAGAGACGCACGAGTAGCAAGTCGAAGGCCTTAAGGCGCCGAAGCGGCTCGCATCCCGCAGCTTACACGCACTGCAACTCCCAAGGTAGAGAAGTCGTCAACTTCCGACGCGTCGCCAGCTATGCAAGCTGCTTTCCAGGAAGTCTTCTCGATTGCTCGAGTTTTCTCCAAATGAGACTCTAGCTCCTAAAGCAGTGCACGAGTAGCCTCCAACTTCTTCTGCACCTAAATTCGCAGTGACAAGTGTGTGCTACTCCTCCAGTCGACATTCCTCGGCCGCAGCCAAAGCCGAGGAAGCATCCTCCTCCAGCAAAGCCGATGACAAGCAATAAACCTCGCTATCTTCCAGGAAGATGCTCATCTGCTCCCGAAAAAAAAAAAAAAGGGAGTCGTCTGCGATCCACCGAGCTCATACAAAAGCTCTGGCCTATCTGAAGGCCATCAATCCCCCAAAATCGAAGAATTGAAGGATTGAAACCGCCGCTGAAGTCGAAGGCAGCAACCCGAAGAATGGCGGACGCATCAGCAACAATTGCACCCTTCACGACCCCCACGAAGCCAAAAGGACCGTTGGAGCTGTCGCCAAGACCGTCCGCCTTGACGTTCTTCAAGCCGGCATCGCCACCAGGAAAGTTCCCTCCATAGGCTTCCAACAACCCGTGGTCGTCTAGAGGAATATCCAGCCCGCCTCGTTCAGCGTGCCCGAGTGCAACCTCGCTAGTCGGAAGATGCAAATGAAATAGAGGCGAAGATATCTGCTCCCGTGATGAACCTCCTCAACAATCTCATCGGTCTTCGGAAGGCGCTTGGAGGGACGATGCAAAAGGATGGAAAATATAAGTCAGTTCCAGAAGAAAAGGGCGAAACAAGTTTAGAAGACGAGAATGAAGTGCAAGAACCAAAAAAAAAAGGAGTCCCCGGGTTCACCCATCCCTATGCTGCTCTCGTTGCAAGGAGTTTTCTGAGGAAAACAGGCCCCACCAGCCTGTTGGTTCCGTCACCAAGCAAGAAACCCCTGAACGTGAAGCTCGAAGTTCAAAAAAAAAAAAAAAGGGAAGCGATCGATGCTACAGCCTCGAAAGGGAGCCACAGCCCCTTAGGGCCAAACCCCGAGACGAAAGAGGGGAGGGGCCACAGCCCCAAAAAGAAACACAGCCCCCCCTCTTTCCTTTAAAAAGCCCGCAACCCCCCATGAAGGGGGGGATGGAGCGCCACTCCAGCAACCGCACCCGTGCAACTCTTGTGCCGGACCACCGCCTGCCGTCTCGTCGCCAACCTCCAGCCCGGCTAGACCCCTCCTATGCGCCGCTGCTGTGCCACACTCATAGCCTCTGCCCGCAACCGATGCCGCCACTTGCTGCTGCTGCTATTGGCTCAAAAAAAAAAAAGCCGCAGCCAAAACAAAAGAGGGCCGCAGTCCTCAAAATAAGCCCGAGAAAAGGGGGCTGAAGCAAAAAAGGTAGCCCCCTTTCCCTTAAAAACACGCCAGCCCTCAATAAAAGGGGCTGGCCTCGAGCTCCCCGGTCACCGCCGCCCGCGCCCGCGATGACCACGCCCAACCGGGGCTCGCCCGACTCGGCCCCGCACGCCGTCGCCGCTGCGCCTGAGCCCGGCCTCCACGCCTGCGCCCGGCACGCGTCCACGCCCCGCGCCCGAGCCCGGCCTCTGCGACTCGCGCCCGGCCCGCGTCCTCCACTAGCACCAACCGGCGAGCCCGCACCCTGCGCCGATTCGCTCGGGGCCTCGCGTTCACGCGCCGCCTGGCCACCACCCATGCTTGCCTGCGCCCTGGCCTCCGCGCCTGCGTCCGCACGCTGCCTGGCCACCGCCGCCTGTTCCGCCGCCCTGGCCTCCGCGCCCGCGTCCGCGAGCCACCGGCACCCGCGCCGCAGCCCGCGCCGCACCTTGGCCGCCACCCGCTGCTGCCTCCGCGAGCCACCGGCACCCGCGCCGCACCCCAAGCCGCAGCCACGCGCCGCTCAGCCACCGCCCGCCGCTGCTGTTGCTGCCGCCTCCGCGAGCCACCGCCACCTCGGCACCCCGGCCTCCGCGCGCGCCGTAGCCAGCCACCGCCGCTGCTGCTGTGCTCCGCGCACACAAAGGGGAAGAGACAGAAAAAAAAAAAAAAAAGAGAAAAGAAAAAAAAAAGAAAGAAAGAGAAAAGAAAATAAAAAAGAAAAAAAAGGGGAGCCTCGCCTCGCTTGCAATGGCTCCACCTCCTCCTCGTCGCGCCGAGCTGTCGTCACCATCTTTGACCGCAAAGACTCGCCCCTACCATCATGCTCTCGCACCAAGGAGATGACAAGCCATCCGTCGAGGTGCGTCACCATCGCCAACACTCCGCCGAGGTGCATCGCCTTCATCTTCGCACCTTCGTCACCCACGCGCCGCCATGGGACTACGTCGAGACATGTTGCCTTCGTCTTCACGCTCCCGTCTCTCCTAAGTCACCTTCGGACATCGTGCAACGGTCGCCGTCGACATTCGCGCCATCTTCAAAGCAAGAGGAAATCCGCAACGAGAAGAATGATCAAAACCCTAGCAGGGGCCATCGTGCTCCCGCACCGAACAAGGGGCAACAGTCCTCCACTGAGGTACGTCGTGACCATCCTCGTGCTCCCGTCCTTCCCGAGCCGCCTCTAGGCCTCTCCAAGCATCGAAGAAGTCTTCGTCTCAAGTCGACGGAAGCTTTCGTCCCCAAGTTCTTCATCTCCGCGAGCCGCCAGAGGGGCCTTCGTCTCCAAGCCGCCGAAGGATTATTCGTCTCCAAATCGCCGAAGAAGCCTTCGTCTCCAAGACACCGAAAAGCCTTCATCTCCACGAGCCGCAAGAGGGGCCTTCGTCTCCAAGCCGCCAAAGGAACCTTCGTCTCCAAACCGCCGAAGAAGCCTTCGCCTCCAAGCCATCGAAGAGCCTTCATCTCCGCGAGCCGCTAGAGGAGCCTTCGTCTCCAAGCCGCCGAAAGATCCATCGTCTCCAAACCGCAGAAGAAGCCTTTGTCTTCAAACGCCGCGCACCATCGCCGCCGCCGACGAAAGAGGCGACACAGGGAAGACAGAGCAAGTCACGTGCAACCCCAGGCAGCACTCTTCCGACGGCGGTCTCCAAGCTCCAGCCTTCCGCAAAAAAAAAAAAAAAGGCACAGGATGAAAGGGGTAGGGGCTCTTAAATAAGTCACCAGGCCCATCCAAGAAAGGAATCAAGGACAAGTGCTTTACGCTCCCTACGTGCACAAACTCTACACTTTTTCGCCAGCGCACTCATCCTTGAGGGGGCATTTGTAGACACACAAATTGTGTCTAACCCGGACCTGACTCGCATACGCTAATTCGGAGGCAAACCCGACACGCACTCCGACGCGGACCCGACTCGCATGCACCAAGTTGGAGGCGAACCCGACAAACTCTCCGACCCGGACTCGACTTGCATGCACCATTGCGGAGGCAAACCCGACGCGCACTCGGACCCGACTCGCATGCACCCAAGCGGATGCGAACCTGACACGCACTCGGACCCAGGCCCGACTCGCGCCCAACGTGAGGCCGAGTGGACCCACCCTCAAGTGGGGGCCACCCGGCCCCTACTAGGGTCCGAGCCCCCCATGGGGAGGCCGGCCCCTACTAGGATCCGAACCCCCCATGGGTTGGCCGGCCCTGCAAGGAAAAGAAAGGAAAGAAAAAAAAAAGAAAAGAAAGGAAAGAAAAAAAAAAGAAAAGAAAGGAAAGAAAAGAAAAGGAAAGAAAAGAAAGAAAAGGAAAGAACTACCGCCATGCGCGGGGGGAGGTTGCGCATGACGTCTACCCACACGTGGATCTGCGTCGATCCCTCGATCCGACGGACAAGAAGAAGAGTCGGGTCGCCATCGATTTTATGTGCAAGATTCCAGATGAATCCAAAAATGATTGAGCCATAATTACCACGCCATAAAATGAAAGCAAATAAAGATTTATTCCCCTCATCAATGGATGAATAAATCCTGGGTAATTATGGGAGAGATATTAAAGGGATTTAAAATTAAAACCTCCCATATCTCTCCCCTCCCCCCATCGCCTATAAATAGAGAGGGTGGGGGAAGGCTCAAGAGGTCGGATGGCAAGGCGAAGAAGCTCTGCAGAAGAGGAAACGCGCTCTTCATCGACCCAAGGCTTCACGAGGCACGGGCAAGCCTATCCCTTTGGGACCGGCTTAGTCCATTGAAAGCCCTCATCAACGTGAAGACCCTTGCACAAGAAGATCATCCCTTCGACTCCGTGCACGAAGAAGAAAGCTCGGAGAAGAAGAACTCTTTGACTCCGAAGACGCCAGAAGCAAAGGCCGGAGAAGAAGATCGGAGCGGCACTACCCCGTCGTCTCCAACAAGCCTTCGACTCCGATCAAGCCCAAAAGCCCGGAGAAGAAGATCGGAGCGGCACTACCCCGTCATCTTCAACAAAGCCTTCGACTCCGATCAAGCTCAAAAGCCCGGAGAAGAAGCCGACGCTATAACCATCGCCAGGTCGGATGGCAAGGCGAAGAAGCTCTGCAGAAGAGGAGACGCGCTCTTCATCGACCCAAGGCTTCACGAGGCACGGGCAAGCCTATCCCTTTGGGACCGGCTTAGTACATTAAAAGCCCTCATCAACGTGAACACCCTTGCACAAGAAGATCAAGCCTTCGACTCCGTGCACGAAGAAGAAAGCTCGGAGAAGAACTCTTTGACTCCGAAGATGCCAGAAGCAAAGGCCGGAGAAGAAGATCGGAGCAGCACTACACCGTCGTCTCCAACAAGCCTTCGACTCCGATCAAGCCCAAAAGCCCGGAGTAAGATCGGAGCGGCACTACCCCGTCATCTTCAACAAAGCCTTCGACTCCGATCAAGCTCAAAAGCCCGAAGAAGCCGACGCTATAACCGTCGCCAGGTCGGATGGCAAGGCGAAGAAGCTCTGCAGAAGAGGAGACGCACTCTTCATCGACCCAAGGCTTCACGAGGCACGGGCAAGCCTATCCCTTTGGGACCGGTTTAGTCCATTGAAAGCCCTCATCAACGTGAAGACCCTTGCACAAGAAGATCATCCCTTCGACTCCGTGCACGAAGAAGAAAGCTCGGAGAAGAAGAACTCTTTGACTCCGAAGACGCCAGAAGCAAAGGCCGGATAAGAAGATCGGAGCGGCACTACCCCGTCGTCTCCAACAAGCCTTCGACTCCGATCAAGCCCAAAAGCCCGGAGAAGAAGATCGGAGCGGCACTACCCCGTCATCTTCAACAAAGCCTTCGACTCCGATCAAGCTCAAAAGCCCGGAGAAGAAGCTGACGCCACAACCGTCGCCGGGTCGAAGAAATCGCAAGCTGAAGACGAAGCGAGGGAGCTCTGCAGAAGAGGAGACACTTCTTCATCGACCCAAGGCTTCACGAGGCACGGGCAAGTCTATCCCTTCGGGACCGGCTTAGTCCACTGAAAGCCCTCATCAACGTGAAGACCCTTGCACAAGAAGATCAAGCCTTCGACTCCGTGCACGAAGAAGAAAGCTCGGAGAAGAAGACCCTTCGACTCCGAAGACGCAAGAAGCAAAGGCCGGAGAAGAAGCTCGGAGCGGCCCTACCCCGTCGGCTCCAACAAACCTTCAACTCCGATCAAGCTCCAAAGCCCTAAGAAGAGGAACGAAGCGTCATAACCCCGTCGACTTCGACAAACGCCCGCTCCATCCACGAAGAAGAAAGCTTGGAGGGGGACACCCGAAGCGTCGCTACACCCGTCGCCTTCGAAGCAAAGTCGGCGCTACGACCGTCGCACGGAGATCGGTGCTACCCCCGCCATCTTCAAGAGTACCCTTCGGCCCCGATCAAGTCAAAGAAGCCCGGAGAAGAAGCAAAGTCTAGCCGACATCTAAACCGTCGAAGAAGCCAGAAGCCTTAAAGAAGTAGATCGAGTCGATGCCGAAGCAAAAGCTCACGCAAAAAGCCAAAGCAAAAGCCCCGGTAAAGCCCGCGCCAAAGCAACGCAAGTGCCAAAGCCAAGCGACTACGCCGGTCACGAGCAAAAGCACCGCACGTTCTAGCCAATACGACGCGAAGTCTGGAAGAACGAAAGCATCGCAAGTCTCCCCCGTCTACGTCAAGCGCAAGCGCCAAAGCAAAGCAAAAGCCAGAGCCACGCCAAAGCCAAGCCAAGGTCGAAAGCCAAAGCCAAAGCCAACGCCAAAAGCACGATCGACGCCACGAACCGACGATCAAGGACGCCGAGGTCAAGCAAGGAGCGAGGAAGACACGAAGACCGAGGAACGAAGCTGAAGACCCCCTAGCCGAGGAAGCGCGAAGCACGGAAGGGACCAAAGAAACGACGGATATTCCTCAGCCTCTCGAAAACCCTCACCCTGTAAAGACCTCTGTCTTGGGCAACCCCTTCAGAGTTCTCACACGAATACCACGTGGAGACGCGGATCAAAGGGACTGTAGACATTGAAATATTGCCTAAAGCTAGAGAATCAGAAATTTGGCTAAGTCTGGAAGACTTTATTTCCCTGATGATCAGGGAAATTTTGCTTCCTTACATTCTGAAATTTGGCTAAGTCTGGAAGACTTTATTTCCCTGATGACCAGGGAAATTTTGCTTTCTTATACTTCATTTCCCTGATGACCAGGGAAATTTTTCTCTGCACTCAGAAATTTGGCTAAGTCTGGAAGACTTTATTTCCCTGATGACCAGGGAAATTTTGCTTTACACTCAAAAATTTGGCTAAGTCTGGAAGACTTTATTTCCCTGATGACCAGGGAAATTTTTACTTCCTTACACTTTATTTCCCTGATGACCAGGGAAATTTTTCTCTATACTCAGAAATTTGGCTAAGTCTGGAAGACTTTATTTCCCTGATGACCAGGGAAATTTTGCTTCCTTATACTTTATTTCCCTGATGACCAGGGAAATTTTTTCTCTACACTCAGAAATTTGGCTAAGTCGGGAAGACTTTATTTCCCTGATGACCAGGGAAATTTTGCTTTACACTCAAAAATTTGGCTAAGTCTGGAAGACTTTATTTCCCTGATGACCAGGGAAATTTTTGTTTCCTTACACTTTATTTCCCTGATGACTAGGGAAATTTTTGTCTACACTCAGAAATTTGGCTAAGTCTGGAAGACTTTATTTTCCCGATGACCAGGGAAATTTTGCTTTACACTCAAAATTTGGCTAAGTCTGGAAGACTTTATTTCCCTGATGACCAGGGAAATTTTTGTTTCCTTACACTTTATTTCCCTGATGACCAGGGAAATTTTTGCCTACACTCAGAAATTTGGCTAAGTCTGGAAGACTTTATTTCCCTGATGACCAGGGAAATTTTGCTTCCTTATACTTTATTTCCTTGATGACCAAGGAAATTTTTCTTGCTTCCTTACGCTCTGAAATTTGACCAAGTCTGAGAGTAAGGAAAGTACTATATCCCTATCGTCCAAAGGCTATATCTAAGTCAATAGAATGATACTTAGAGATGAGCATCCTTCGACGAGCCGATATACAAGGCCGAAGAATAATCAAGCTTAAGCTCCTACAAGTAAGCTTACGCTAGATTTTGACAAACTCATTGAACCTACCAAGTCAGAAAGGACCGGATCAAGAGTTAACTTGGTTAAAATCTAAGTCGCAGTAAGTCAATTCGGATTTAAGACCCGAACCACAAGTCGTTTTAATCAGACTGGTTCACTCAAACTCAAAAGGATTAAGCTACCAGTGGAAGTTACAAAACCACTCGAATATGATCCTAACCATCAAGGAAGTTATATAAACCACCTGGAAGTTTCCCTAACCATCCAAGGGAAGTTATAAAAACCACCAGGAGGTTGCTTCAACCACCCGAAGTAGTTATTCTCTACAATAACTACTTCGACCCTTATAAAAGGAGGGACAAGAAGAGAAGAAGGGATCTTTGGCCATAGCAACAAGATCCTACAAAGCTCCCGACTGAAGATACTTCAAAGCTCCAAGAAATCCCGGAGAAGAAGGATCGAAGATCGAAGCAAACCAAAGAAAATCAAAGACCGAAGATCGAAGATGGAAAATTGAAGATTCAAGTCCAAAGCAAGTCGAAGAACAAGTGAAGATTCTAGAAGAAGAAGAGTAAAGCAAAGCCCCTAGCCGATCACGCGCAAAGCCCGGAAGGATCAAGCACCGCAACGCTCTTCTCTTTTCATTTTCTCACTTGTTGTAATCTTTGTACTTCGAAATTGAGTATCAAAGGATCAAAGACGGATTTCCTCGCAATCTCCTGATATACATTTTGTACTCCGCTCCCTCGAAGCGAGTCTTTGAAATTTGTACTTGAGTGAAAAATTCAAATATTTGCTCATACAAATATTTTGGCACGCCCGGTGGGACATCCGTCTCCTTTCATCCCTCCATTTCGTTGGTTCTCATACTCGAAGTTTTCTTCCTTACGAAGGATTCTTCTAATTCAAATTTTCAACATGGTCGGTATCGGCGATGCTATGGTTGTTCCCGTCACTATGCCTTTTGTTGAGTCAAATACAGTCCAACAAGGCAACCAGGAGAACGTCACCACGAATGCTAATGTTTCGGCATCCGAGGAGGCCCCTGCACTACGTGTCTACACTAGGCGCAAGAAGACTACTTCAGTTCTACCTGAAGTCGAAACCGAGGGAGATATCCTATGCACTAAGGAACTCGGGGTGAGAGACGAAGTAATCTTCAATCCAGATGGTCATGTGGACGCTGTTGTTCATCATGACTATGTCTCGGAAGACGACGTTGAGACTCTCGAGGCACGCCAGGAAGTTCGCCCAAATTCTACTAACTCCACAATGACTAAACTTGAGGAGGAAGTACGACAAATGAGCCAACTCATGGCTCAGATGGTCCAGACAATGGCAGAAAAGGATCGTCAAATCAACAGTCTTCTCAAAAAAATGGATACTAAGGAAGAGGTTTTGGTTCCTGCAACAACCAAGGCCCTCCCCACGACTACTCGGACTTTGATGCCGCCGATGATCACTTCTCCAGAGATAGGTGCAATCATGCCTACATCTTCACCTATGACTGTTGAACAATTACAGTCTATGGTCGCAAGTATGATCCAAGCAAGGGGAGACGGATTTTCTAAGTCCACAGTAGGGTACACCAAGCCTTACTCCCAACGTATCCAAGACTTACGCTTTCCGGCAGGATACAACCCACCCAAGTTCCAGCAATTCGAAGGAAAAGGCAATCCAAAGCAACATATTGCCCACTTCATAGAAACTTGTAACAATGCTGGCACTTATGATGATGAAATGGTCAAACAATTCGTTCGGTCTATCAAAGGGACCGCATTCGAATGGTATGTAGACCTCACTCCGGGGTCTATCGATAGCTGGGAACAATTAGAACGGGAGTTTCTCACTCGGTTCTACAGCACTCGGCGTGTGGTGAGTATGGTGGAACTTACTGCTGTCAAGCAACGCAAAGATGAGAAAGTCATAGACTATATCGATCGATGGAGAAACCTTGCTCTCAACTCACGGGATCGACTCTCCGAGTCTTCAGCAATAGAGATGTGCATTCAAGGAATGCATTGGGGATTACTCTACATTCTCCAGGGAATCAAACCCAGCTCCTTTGAAGAGTTGGCCACACGAGCTCACGATATGGAGCTTAGCTTGGCCACTCACGGAGATTCCAAGCCAAGGGACTTTTCGAAGTCTAAGGCAGACGGTAAAGAAAAAATGTCAGCTCCAAAAGCAAAACAAACAAATGTTGTAAACATTGCTTCTTCTTCCAAACCTTTGAAGATGAAAGAAAAACCAGACAACACCAAGCCTACTACTGAGTCTTCACAGCAAAGGCCACCCCGGATGACTTTAGAAGAGCTCCAAGCGAAGAAGTATCCCTTTCCAGACTCAGAAGTTTCAGCTATGTTTGACCAACTCTTGGAGGAGAAGATGATCGAAATACCTTTATCCAAGAGACCAGAAGAAGCAAATAGAGTTGATGATCCTTTATATTGCAAATATCATAGGGTCGTGAGTCACCCTATCGAAAAATGTTTCGTGTTCAAAGAGAAAATCATGTCGTTGGCACGTCAAGGAAAGATTGAGTTGCCTTCAGATGAGATAGTCGCAACTAACATGACATCCATTGTCTTCGGTTCTCTCCCACCAGTTCAAATTCCAGCAGCAAGGAAGAGGCTAGTTTTCAAGATAAAAACTTCAGCCCTCCTCAACAAGCAACATTCTTCAGTAAGGAGGCATATGCATGTTACTCAGGTTGCAAGCTTGGGGGCACCAGAACTCAGAATCCAGATGCGCAAAAATCAGATCAAGAGTCGTGAAAGTCTACCAACGAAAGAAGCCCCCTTGCCTCCAAAAGAGAATGACTATTCCCTTGAAAAAGAGAATTCGGAACAGAAGGACGGATGGACCTTGGTGGTTCGAAATAAAAGAACCCCTCGAGCCCCTCTCCGTAAAGTCTCTCCCATAATCTATGATAAGTCTAAGGGAAAGAGAGAAAAGACTTACGTCAAGAAGTCTTTAAAGAAGAAAGGCCAAAAGAAAAGTATGCCTAAAGTTGTTACAGTCAATGATGAAGAAATACTACATCAAGCCGTCCGGCGACCTCTTACACTAAGAGACTTCATTCCTGAAGATTTCTTCGAAAATGATTTATCCTCTTCGTCAACTTGCTATACGGCAGAAGTCCATGAGAAAGAATCAAATGAGGAACTAACTCTTCAGCCTCCAGAAATGTCAGATAATATACCTCCTGTTGAGCCGATAGAAGGAAACCTCGCAGCTACTTCTGATGAAGCTATGTTACATTTGCCACTTATAGAGGCTTTCCATCTTTCGGAAGATGCACGCCACGCTATGGCTGCGGCATTAACCGACCCAGAAAGTTATCAAGTGAAGACTAATGAAGAAAAATCAGTCCAATGTGATATGACTATCTCCTTCTCTGACGAAGATTTGCAGCTGGGAGCACGGTTGCACAACCGACCTCTTTATGTTTCTGGTTATATCAATGAAAAACCAGTAACTCGCATATTGATAGATGGCGGATCGGCTGTCAATATCATGCCTAGTCAAACCATGAAGGACTTGGGCATAAAAAGTGATCAACTTTCCAGAAGCAAATTGGTCATTCAAGGCTTCAACCAAGGGGCACAGTCAGCTGTCGGCATCATACGCTTGAAGTTGTCAATCGAAAAACTTGACACTATGACTCTGTTCCATGTCATAGACTGTCAAACCTCTTATCGACTCTTACTTGGAAGACCTTGGCTACATATGAATAAAATAATGCCTTCAACATTACATCAATGTTTCAAATATCACCAAGGGGGCATTGAGAAGTGCGTTCTGGCAGATGATAGACCATTTAATGAAGCAGAAGCTTATCTCGCCGACGCCAAATTCTACCACAGTAAAGGCTCTGTTATCAAGGAAACGTCACCCAACAAAGCTACAAATTCTCTCCAAGAAACAGAGGCAAAAGAAGTGACTCCATCAGTCAGGGTCTCTCCAAATCCTCCAACCCAACGTCATACGATGTTTGGTGATTGCGAATGTGACGAATGCCTTGAAGAGGCTCTGGAATTGGAATACGAAGATGATGAAGATCGGCGAAGGAAAAACAAGAAGTCATCACAACAATCTCTCAAACAAAGATATGAGAACAGTGACCCAGAAGTAGGTTTACTTGGCCAACCTTCAGGGAAATTCGATTTTTATGTCCTTTATCCGAAGAAATCAAACCAGCAAGCGGTGCCAGTTCAAATGAAGAGTATAAAAGGAAAACAGAAGGTTAATAAATATCCTACAAAAATGGCTGAATCTGCTCCGGTGTTAAGTTTCGTACCACAGAGAGGCCGAAAGATAGGACAGCCACCATTCACTCCTATGCATACAAAGCCATCCACCTCTTTTACAGATGCTAATTTGGTCACTTTAAAAGAAGACTTGGTATTGCCGCTGCACAGCCTAACATCAGCTACTAACTCAAGTAAGGGCAACTCTACATTCAAACCAGAAGGAACATGGGGAAGCGAAGCATCAAGTCTCCTGAGCAAAGCTGGATTCACTCCAAAAGATGTTGAACGTTTAGGTACATTACCACCACGAACAGCCCCTTACGGTTTAACTAAAACCCAAGAGCGGCTCTTCTTGGCTGGAGAAAATATACCACAAACTCGACCTGGCATTGGAGCCAAGCAAATCCCCATTGTGCTCAAAACAAGCGCAAAAGAAACTATGTCCGCAAACTTCATTGAAGCCCAAGATGAAGAAGACTATACAAAAGCTTTATATGATGCAGATGATGACACAGTAGAAAAGAAGTATCTCGGTAACACAGATGAAGACTTTCAGACATTGTCTAAGTCAGCAAAAAGAAGGCGACGACGTGCAAAGAAGAAAGAAATACTCATGGCACAATATGAGATGCCCGATGTACATCACCAGTTAAAGCCAAATCAAACTTCAGTCTTTGAGAGGATAAAGAAACCAAGAATCAGATCTGAAATCGTCAAAAATAATCATCCACGACAATCAGTCTTTGACAGACTTGAACTTGGTTTCGCAAAGCCCTCCCGCCCACCCAGGTTTGCTCATTCTCGACATGCCACAATCTCCTATGGTCACAGCGGGTCTTTTCAGCGACACAGTCTCACCTGGCATCGAGTTCCGCCTCTTCAGGATGCTCCTTTGACAATCAGTATCGATGCTACTTCTGACTCTACTACCAATTCAGCATGTTTGAACGCATCTTCTTCCTCTGGGTCGAAAAAGAAAATCGTTGTATCTGTCAATCATATTTCTACTGAGTACATCGATTGCTCGTCTTCTTCTTCGGACAGTGACTTAGCTGATGCACCTCCAGTCCTTGAAGAAGGGGGGCAGTCCACTGTGGATGATTTAAAAGAAATTAATCTTGGCACTGAAGAAGAACCACGACCGACATTCGTCAGTTCTCTCCTAACAACGAACGAAGAAGTCGAGTATGTCAAGCTTCTCCAAGAATACAAGGACGTCTTCGCTTGGTCTTATAAAGAAATGCCAGGTTTAGACCCCAAAATTGCTGTTCATCAGCTTGCCGTGAAACGTGGTGCTAATCCTATCAAGCAAGGCCAAAGAAGATACCGCCCAGAACTTATTCCACAAATTGAAGCCGAAGTGAACAAACTGATTGAAGCAGGGTTCATTAGAGAAGTTAAGTATCCTACTTGGATCTCTAGTGTTGTACCCGTGAAGAAGAAGAATGGGCAAATCAGAGTATGTGTCGACTTCAGAGATTTGAATAATGCATGCCCCAAAGACGATTTTCCTTTACCAATCACCGAACTTATGGTGGATGCTACAATGGGATATGAAGCTCTATCCTTCATAGATGGCTCTTCAGGATACAATCAAATCCGAATGGCACCAAAGGATGAAGAACTCACAGCTTTCCGCACGCCTAAGGGCATCTTTTGTTATAAAGTAATGTCTTTTGGACTGAAGAACGCAGGAGCTACCTACCAACGAGCCATGCAGCGGATTTTTGATGACATTCTTCACCAAAATGTAGAATGCTATGTTGATGATCTAGTCGTGAAGTCCAAACAAAGGTCTTCACATCTGGATGATTTGCGTGCTATCTTTGATAGATTAAGAAGGTATCAACTACGAATGAATCCGCTTAAATGCGCCTTTGGAGTTACATCCGGAAAATTCCTCGGTTTCATCGTAAGGCATCGAGGCATTGAGATAGACCGATCTAAAATTGATGCTATTCTCAACATGCCCGACCCTAAGTCACTTCATGACCTTAGAAGCTTACAAGGTCACTTGGCTTATATCAGGCGATTTATCGCCAACCTCTCCGGGAGATGTCACCCTTTTCACCAGCTCATGAAAAAGGATGCTATTTTCAAATGGGATGAAGCATGTCAAAAGGCTTTCCAAGATATTAAGGACTATCTCTTGAAACCACCAGTTCTGACAGCACCCATTCCAGGGATATCCTTGATACTTTACATAAGCGCACAAGAACACTCTCTGGGGGCATTGCTTGCACAAGAAAATGAATTCGGAAAGGAAGTGGCTTGTTACTATTTGAGTCGTACTCTTGTGGGGGCAGAATTACAGTATGCTCCTATAGAAAAGATATGCTTAGCCCTTATTTTTGCCACAAAAAAGTTAAGGCATTATATGTTGGCTCATACTATTAAACTTGTATCTAAAGCAGATCCCCTCAAATATATTATGTCAAGACCTGTTCTATCAGGAAGACTAGCAAAATGGGCTCTACTCCTGTCAGAATTTGATATCATCTTCACCCCCCAGAGAGCAGTCAAAGGGCAAGCCTTAGCAGATTTCTTGGCTCATCACTCTATTCCTGCGGATTGGGAGTTAACTGAGGAATTACCAGATGAGGAGGTCTTCTTTGTAAACATAATCCCTTCTTGGGAAATGTTCTTTGATGGAGCTGCAAAACGACAAGCTGCGGGGGCAGGGATTGTTTTCGTCTCGCCAAACTCCGAAACTCTCCCATACTCTTTCTCATTGGCAGAGCCTTGTTCAAACAACAAAGCCGAATACCAGGCATTAATTATTGGTCTTGAACTCGCTCGGGACATGAAACTTCAAGGGCTACGAATTTATGGTGACTCCAAACTCATCATTCATCAAGTCTTGGGAGATTATGAAGTCAATAAGGAAGACCTCAAGTTTTATCATGAATATGCTCTTACTTTATTCAACAGCATCGAAGCAGCAAGCATTCAACATGTACCAAGAAGTTCGAATCAACAAGCTGATGCATTGGCGAATCTAGCAGCATCGCTTGCTATTCAAGACCTTGAGCAGTTAAATATTCCGGTTTGTCGAAGGTGGATACTCACTCTGGAAGATCAATTCAATCAGGCTATAGGTCAGAAAAATGAAGATCATTCCTATGTCATAGAAGAACAAGACTGGAGACAACCCCTTATTGATTACCTCGAGAGTGGCAAACTCCCTAAAGAAGTTAAACACAGAACTGAGATAAGAAGACGAGCCCCCAAGTTCTTGCATTTCAATGGCGAATTATATCGTCGAAGCTATGATGGTACACTTATGAGATGCTTGACCGGAGAAGACATCAAGTTTGCTCTCCAGGAGTCACATTCAGGTATATGTGGTACTCATCAGTCAGGGCCGAAACTTCACTTTCGTATCAAAAGAATGGGATACTACTGGCCTACCATGGTTAAAGATTGCTTAAACTTCTCCAAAAAGTGTCATGCATGCCAAATCCATGGTGATTATATTCGTCAGCCGCCAGAACCACTTCATCCTACAGTCGCTTCATGGCCATTTGACTCTTGGGGACTTGACATAGTCGGTCCATTACCCAAATCTTCTAAGCAGCACCTTTATATTCTAGCGGCGACAGACTACTTTTCCAAATGGGCAAAGGCAGTCCCTCTCAGAGAAGTGAACCGAAATTCAGTCATGAATTTTATTCAAAATGATATCATCTTCCGATATGGAGTTCCTCGTTGCATCGTTACTGATAATGGCAAGCAATTCAAAAACGCTGCTATGGATAATTTCTGTGCTAAGTATAAAATCAAACAGAGATGTTCTACAATGTATAATGCTCCCGCCAATGGTTTAGCAGAAGCTTTCAATAAGACCTTATGCAAACTCTTGGAGAAGGTGGTTTCTAAATCTAAAAGAGACTGGCACGAGCGTATGCACGAGGCTCTATGGGCTTATCGAACATCGTTTCGCACTCCGACTCAAGCAACACCATATTCCCTTGTGTATGGAGTAGAGGCGATTCTACCTCTAGAACTTCAAATTCCTTCTCTAAGAATTGCCATCCAAGAAGGTCTTTTGATGCTAAGTGGGATGGCCCTCATGTCGTCAGAGAAGTCTATACTAATGGAGCATATCTACTTATGACACCAGAAGGAGGACAACTTGGCCCAATCAACGGCAAGTTCCTCAAGCGATATTATGCATGAAGAAAATCACTCTATATTGCAAATGATAGTCCTGATAGATGTGGGTGCCAACCTAGTTGGGATGCATATCGATCAGGGTGATGCAAGCAAAAAAAAAAAAAAAATCCAAGGGAACTACGTGCGACTTGATCCCTTGAAAAAGGGTACGTAGGCAGCCTGAGGAAACCCCTCAGGTTCAGTCCAAACAAAAAAAAATAATAACCCATATTCAGTAGAACAATCAAGAAGGAAATACCAGGAGAATTCATATTGCATAAATCTTAATGAAGTCTAAAAGGAAAAAGTACAAAGCTTATTAATCAATATATCGAGCTTAAGTCACGAAGACGCTGCATAAGTTCCTCTCGTGCGCCATCAATAGCTAAGACAGAAGATGCCCCAGCTTCCTCTTGACCCTTGAGTTCGGTCAGTTCTTTCTCTTTTTCAGTCTTTTGTGCCTTCAGGGAGTTGAGGTAATCATTTTGTAAAGTCACGGCATCAGAAGCTGCAGCCAAACGCTTTTCGCAAGAAATAACCAACGCTTTAGCCTCCTCCAATGCTAAACGAGCAGAAGTTTCCTCTGACTTTGCTGTTGACAGTACAGAATCACCCTCATCCAAGAACTGGGAGAACGACATCAAAGTCTCTTCTATCTTCGCTATATGGTCCGGACTAACAACAGCCTTTTCCTTGACAAACGATGAACGTCGGTTATGATAAGTATGGCTGTCTTGAAGAAGCGATTCGATCTTTTCAACAAAGACAGAATCGTTCACTCCGAATTTTCGAAGACGATCACAAAAGATAACACCCATACTGGCCCACCACTTCTCTAGTGCTGAGAATCCCGCTTGATGAAAAGGCTTCAGTGAGCAGTCTATGAATGACCTGCAGGGAACCAGCATAATAGCAGCCAAAGAACGGTCCATCTCCTCAACTGAACCATGCACAAATCCAGTTGCCTCAGACATAGTTGGACTCATCCCAGCAATCGATCTCGGCTTCTTAA
Organism: Chamaelirium japonicum; assembly: GCA_947650365.1. Taxonomy (NCBI): domain Eukaryota; kingdom Viridiplantae; phylum Streptophyta; class Magnoliopsida; order Liliales; family Melanthiaceae; genus Chamaelirium; species Chamaelirium japonicum. The sequence continues at coordinate 79,953,345 of OX393549.1, forward strand.
AAACAGGGACTTCTGCCTGAGCTTTCTGGCATACCAAAGAAGATTGAACTTCATGATCCACTGGTGTTGTGGAAGGACCTGCAAGCTCCTCAAACATAGAGTCACCCACTATTTCTTTTCTGGTCATCTCAACGGTTACTGATGCCTCGTGATTTTTTCCAACACCCTCATCTTGCAAATCCTGGAAAAATGGGTATGTCGCTTCAAAGGCATCATCCTCCAATAATCCTTTGCCAATCACTTCAGTTAGATCATCATTAGGAATGCAAAGGCCGCCAGCTGAATATCCTATACAACAAAGCGATAGGGTAAAACATACAGCAATCATTAATATTCAAAGGATTACAAAGGGGACAACTCATACCTGAAGTAGTAATATCAACACCTTGAGTTGCCATCTCAGCAGGAGAAGCTGCAACAAGAGCAGTCTCCAATATTTGATGCCTCGATCCAGTAGGGGACGTCGCAAGAGGATTAATGATTTCCCGAACAGAAGAACTATCCTCTGATGTTCTCGCCCTCTTCCTGGCACCTCTTTCATCTCCCTGTCGCTCGGAAGGCATGGCTGGAGGAACAGGACGCTCAGAAGTGCCAGAACAAGAAGACTCAACTTCTCTGTCAGATTCTGTTCGGCGATGGCACGCTCGTGAAGAACCAGGACGAGAGTTCTTTTGGAATCGAATCTCCGTCCTATCTCTCATGCCTTCATCTTTTTTGAACTCAAACGAGCTTTTCTCACTCGATTTCAGCATAGAAGAAGGATACATAGCCAATCGATTCTTGATTCCCCCTCTTACTAAACTTGAATATGCTGAAGATACGCAGTCTCTGAGGTTTACTCCTTGTAACGGAAGAGCAAAACTAACTCCAGTATGCCTCTCACTGAATGTTAACCAATAACCAAACGCCAACTTTGGAGACACTTCTTCCTTATAAGGGATAGGTGTTCCAGGTATCGTTTGCATAAAACCTTGTTGACGAGAAAACCGATGAGGGCTATACTGTGCTATCTGTACTGTATTACCCCGACGGAATACAAGAAACCCTGGTTTACAACTCAACATTGAGAGGAAGATGGGGTATGGCATCTTGCCATTATCATAAAAGATACCCTTTTCTCTATCAGGGATCGGCTTCCAAGCTTCATGGGCAAAACGAAAATCAGCTTCTCCCATAGTACGAAGAATCATCCTAGCGTCTTGAGCTGACCCTTCCCAAGGCTGATAAGCTGCCAGAGCACCAGATACTGATATGAGAAAAGGAAATCTCTTTTGCCGAAGATTCTTGGCAAATATCCCTCTCGGAAAGTGAAGTCCAATCCACCCATATAAGTAGTGAAGGGGACAAAAGGAACTAGCCCGACCTAGCTCACCACTGAACTTGGGGCTTGTAGACAGGCTGCTGTAAGTCCGCGTCAGACCATTGTAGAGTAAGCATAATATGGGAACAGCCAAATTGTATTCGGTACCTTTCACCATATTTACAGCTGGGATGAAAGTACCAGGACGAATCAAGTCACCACTCCAAGGCAGGGCGAACTTACAAAGAAAAAGAACAATCGCCGCAGACCTATAGACAATCTTCCCCAGAGTGCTATTGGCTGACAATCCTAGCAAAACGTAAGGACTGGGTTTCGAGCCAGAAGGTCGTTTCTCTGGTGGCATAAGACTGATCGGCCTATTAATATCTCCTGATTGGTCAAGTTTAGCTTTGGCTTTCCTTATGATATCAGTTTTCTGAGAATTAACAGCTCGAGGGTACCCACGAAACCAAAAATCAATCCAGTCACAATGCCGAACTCGGTCACTACGGCAAGATGCAGCAATAATTGCAAAAGCTTTGAAAAGATAGGAAAGTGCTGAAGGAGTATATACACAGTCGAAAAGCTCAAAGAGATTAGGGACTCTCTCTTGGTAATATTCTCCACTCATGAGACAACCTGATATCTGGAAGAAGAAAAATGAAGAAAGTAAGTTACACGTATGAATGTCGCTCAAATTCAATTTCAAGTATGAATATACCTGATAGATCTCCGACAAGGAAATCCCTATTTCCCCAATAGAAGTAAGGAATGTATTCGTTTCCGGACACCAGAGCTCACACAAAGCTCTATACATTCCATCAGGCCTACAATATTCATAACAAGCAGGTTCCAGCATAACAGATATGTTTCTAGTAGCCTCTCGGCCGCGCAAGGCTTCGAAGACTTCGTGCATCCATTCACTGAAACCATTGAGATACTGGACATCGCCACGACCTCGTATTTCGTCCCCCCATCGAGTGAATCTTGAAGCAATTTTTGAAGCAATTTGAGGAATGGGAACCATTTCAGCCGTTGTATGATGATACGGAAAAGAAAGAATCGGAGCCTTTTCAAAACGGCTGATGGGTCCAGCGCTCTTCTCAGCCCCATGACTATCGTTGTCACAACTCTCGTGCTCAACGATTCTCAAGGTAGTCAAAGAGTTTGGGCCATTCTTTTTCAGAGTTGCCCCATGCTGCTTGACTTTCGCATGAGGAAAAACAAGATAAGTGACCCCTCGTTCTTCTTCTTCTTCTAACCAACCATCTTCTGGCATAGCAATGTATTTCTCTGAAGTACTCATACCTACACACAGAAGATTGCGTTAAAAGTTAGAATACATTTTGCAAAAGTTGACCATCGAAAAACATCAAAGATCGAAGATCATTGCAAAGGAAGGAAAGAAGATCAAGGAACAAGCAAAATAAAGAAAAGAATCCCGTTTCATGTAAAAGGGGAGTCAAAGGACGAGCTGTACCGTCATAAGTACCGCTGTCCTTAAAAAAAAAAAATTGACCTGGTCAAACCTGGTCAATTCGGGTAGATGAATAGTCAAAGATTTATCTAACATCATGCACGAGATATACATAAAAAAAAAAAAAGGTAAAAATGAGAGCAAAAAAAATCGTTATTACGAAATCTTGAACTAAGGTTTCTAAAAACCTAGTCGATTCAAGTAGATGGGTAGTCAAAGATCATCTAGATGCATGAAAGATGATCCAAGAATCAAATATCATATGATTCAAAAAGGTAAAGGAGGAGATCAAAGATCATTCTTGCAAAACCTTGAACTAGGGTTTCGTTTTTTTTAAAAGGGGCCCACAAAGATCATTGCAAAAGGAGAAACGAAGATCAGAGAGAAAGCAAAGCAAAGGAAAAGATCAAGATTATGATTACCTTGGATGATTTGGTCGTCTACTTGCCGAAGGAATCAAGTTTGCGAGATGGTTTTTGCAAAATACCTTGAAGTAGGGTTTTTAGACCTAGCTTCAAGAAATACCAAAAAATAAGTTAGAAAAGGAGAGGAGACCCCTTTTTATAGACAAAGGGGGGTCAAAGGACGAGCTGTACCGCCGTCCTAAAAAAAAAAAAAAAAATTTGGCCGGCCCTGGAGGTTTCTGGCCGGCCCTGGTCAAACCTGGCCGGCCCTGGCAAAAAAAAAAAAAAAAAAATCAAAGATTGACCTTTTTCGCTTTTCGCTTGAAACGTCAATCCTTGAGGGGGCAATTTGTAGACATTGAAATATTGCCTAAAGCTAGAGAATCAGAAATTTGGCTAAGTCTGGAAGACTTTATTTCCCTGATGATCAGGGAAATTTTGCTTCCTTACATTCTGAAATTTGGCTAAGTCTGGAAGACTTTATTTCCCTGATGACCAGGGAAATTTTGCTTTCTTATACTTCATTTCCCTGATGACCAGGGAAATTTTTCTCTGCACTCAGAAATTTGGCTAAGTCTGGAAGACTTTATTTCCCTGATGACCAGGGAAATTTTGCTTTACAGTCAAAAATTTGGCTAAGTCTGGAAGACTTTATTTCCCTGATGACCAGGGAAATTTTTACTTCCTTACACTTTATTTCCCTGATGACCAGGGAAATTTTTCTCTATACTCAGAAATTTGGCTAAGTCTGGAAGACTTTATTTCCCTGATGACCAGGGAAATTTTGCTTCCTTATACTTTATTTCCCTGATGACCAGGGAAATTTTTTCTCTACACTCAGAAATTTGGCTAAGTCGGGAAGACTTTATTTCCCTGATGACCAGGGAAATTTTGCTTTACACTCAAAAATTTGGCTAAGTCTGGAAGACTTTATTTCCCTGATGACCAGGGAAATTTTTGTTTCCTTACACTTTATTTCCCTGATGACTAGGGAAATTTTTGTCTACACTCAGAAATTTGGCTAAGTCTGGAAGACTTTATTTCCCCGATGACCAGGGAAATTTTGCTTTACACTCAAAATTTGGCTAAGTCTGGAAGACTTTATTTCCCTGATGACCAGGGAAATTTTTGTTTCCTTACACTTTATTTCCCTGATGACCAGGGAAATTTTTGCCTACACTCAGAAATTTGGCTAAGTCTGGAAGACTTTATTTCCCTGATGACCAGGGAAATTTTGCTTCCTTATACTTTATTTCCTTGATGACCAAGGAAATTTTTCTTGCTTCCTTACGCTCTGAAATTTGACCAAGTCTGAGAGTAAGGAAAGTACTATATCCCTATCGTCCAAAGGCTATATCTAAGTCAATAGAATGATACTTAGAGACATAGTTACCAAGTCGGAAAACGGGAAAAAAACGGCAAAGGAAAAAATCGGAAAGATACGATGAAAACGGGAAAAACGGGAAAAAAACGTGAAAACATCGGAAAAAACAAAAAATCTTAAAAATTATACCAAGTATGTATATATGTCATTTTCCAACATTAAGTAATCAAAACTTCAAAACATATAGCATATGCGTTTATTAAGCACGAATAAAATAAAACCCGAACCCAATTTAAACCCGGACCAAACCCGATGTGTTTTATACGTGTTTTATACGCGTTTTTTTCGTTTTAAACGCGTATAGAACGCGTACGTAAGTTTTTTTCAAAAAAAACGAGTTTTTTTCCTGTTTACTACGTCTTCGGATCGATACGCGTTCTATACGCGTTTTTTTCAAAAAAACGCCCGATTTGGTAACTATGCTTAGAGATGAGCATCCTTCGACAAGCCGATATACAAGGCCGAAGAATAATCAAGCTTAAGCTCCTACAAGTAAGCTTACGCTAGATTTTGACAAACTCATTGAACCTACCAAGTCAGAAAGGACCGGATCAAGAGTTAACTTGGTTAAAATCTAAGTCGCAGTAAGTCGATTCGGATTTAAGACCCGAACCACAAGTCGTTTTAATCAGACTGGTTCACTCAAACTCAAAAGGATTAAGCTACCAGTGGAAGTTACAAAACCACTCGAATATGATCCTAACCATCAAGGAAGTTATATAAACCACCTGGAAGTTTCCCTAACCATCCAAGGGAAGTTATAAAAACCACCAGGAGGTTGCTTCAACCACCCGAAGTAGTTATTCTCTACAATAACTACTTCGACCCTTATAAAAGGAGGGACAAGAAGAGAAGAAGGGATCTTTGGCCATAGCAACAAGATCCTACAAAGCTCCCGACTGAAGATACTTCAAAGCTCCAAGAAATCCCGGAGAAGAAGGATCGAAGATCGAAGCAAACCAAAGAAAATCAAAGACCGAAGATCGAAGATGGAAAATTGAAGATTCAAATCCAAAGCAAGTCGAAGAACAAGTGAAGATTCTAGAAGAAGAAGAGTAAAGCAAAGCCCCTAGCCGATCACGCGCAAAGCCCGGAAGGATCAAGCACCGCAACGCTCTTCTCTTTTCATTTTCTCACTTGTTGTAATCTTTGTACTTCGAAATTGAGTATCAAAGGATCAAAGACGGATTTCCTCGCAATCTCCTGATATACATTTTGTACTCCGCTCCCTCGAAGCGAGTCTTTGAAATTTGTACTTGAGTGAAAAATTCAAATATTTGCTCATACAGGGACCCTCCAGAGGATGTCTCCCACAATCTCCTGATCAACACTCGCCGCACCCGGACTCGTCACCCCCGAGCCCCCGGTCGCGGCCACTCTTGTAATCTCGTGTGTTCGCAATAAAGACGACCCGCATCTTTTTCTCGTGACTACAGTTGGAAAATCCTGGCTAGTGCCTAGTAGCTATTATAGTTCGATACCATGATGCAGGTGACATATCCATGTTGGTGCTTACATATGATACTGGACAATGGTACCAAAATCAGCAGATGTAGAAGATGTATATCCCATATGTTTCTAAATCATATCCAGATGTTTTCTTGAAATTACTCCATAATACAGAAACTTTCTGCTCACCCTTTACCACTTCAAGTTTTTCATGAATTGAAATATTCCCATCAGTTCTCCATAAAAACAAGAAGGTCGGATGATATTAGTTTCACACTGCTTCCTCTTCATAGAGAAGAACACAAACTTATTAAAAGCATTATCAATTTTCACAAGAGTAGTTCAATAAATATGCAAAAGTCGCATGATGCAAGGAAGCTACTATGTAATGTATAAATCGTATATTAAATAGGGTTAAACGGAGAATTGACAATGAAAACTGTAGGATAAGATTGTTGAAGTGTTCTTTCTTCTCCTTTGTTTTTTTAAGGAAGGTCCAATTACCATTCATCGGAAGTTGAGGAAAAGAACGTAAAAATCGTCTCCATCGAAACAATGAACAAAGTACTGAATAAAAGCAAGGAAACCAAAAATATGGCATGCATGCCAAAACTTAAAGCCACCTCCTCAGACTTGCATAGGCACAACAAGGTTTAATATTTCTAAGATTCCAACTGTAGATAGCTTTTTCTCATAGCTTTGCAGCGACATCATTCAAAACCTTCGCTTTGCAGGGAAAATGGATGCTCAGAAAAGTGTCATTTCTGCTCTGGAATTCGTGCAAAATAGTCTTCATGTGCACGCATAAACAGCTCAACATTGGGGCAATTTACCCTACATCAGGCTCCCTCATTAGAAAAGAACTCGTCCTCGAGTTCATCACCAATAACTGAACGTCTCTTCCATGATCTGCACATGTCCCACCCCCATGGCACCGATGTGGGGGTACAAACGGGTAATAAAGACCAATCAGATGATGACAAACAGTCAGAAGAGATGGTCTTGGATCCCATGTATAGGATGAAGAAAGCCAACGTTGCTTCGTCTACTCATCATAGATCCTGTTGATGGGACCAAAAGAATGATGTAGCCTCATAGGTGCAAGGATCTCGCTATGTCACCAAAGAAGTCGAAGTTCCATGCCAACGTGCTGAAGAAGGAACCTCAACGGTGCATAGATTGGCTGAAATCAGAGCTAGAAGAAAGCACACGGTGAGTAATGGCAATAAAAGCAACTTCTAAGGTTAGATATTTGAACCGTCGTTCTTCAATTGAGAATCTTCTGAAAGAATATTTTGATCTCCCAATTCTAAATCTTCAATAAGAGTCTATGGCTCTCCAACTGATTCTTCGGTATCAATCGTCATGTGTGCAACTTGTGGTTTGATGACTTCCATGGATACCTGGCTTCTTATGTTAGTCATTATAGGGGCAAACTGATGCACATCCTTCCGTACATAGATTTTCTCTGGAAGTTTGATATTTGGTTGCCTCTTAACGGCCTTTTCCATCATAGGCTTGAATTTGAAACGTTCAAACTTTTCCTCGATCTCATGTCATCGAAAATAAAACTCTTTGACATAAAAGCCTCGCTTTTTACACCTTTCGGCTCAGATGATAAGCTCAACCTCCTCGTCATAATTCACTTTGCAGGAGTTCCAATATCGAGGATCACATAAGTGCCATGCAGGGATAGGATATTAGATAATGATTCTTCGCTTATCTAAAGTTGTTGACAATTGATAATCCGAGTAAATTTAGCAATTGATGCTCAAAACTATGTGAAAGTGACTTGAGATGCCAACTGTCTATACCTCTGAATTGTGATCCACTCGATGCATGAGAAGGTATCTTTGAATGTGGTTCGATGTCAGCTTCGTGTGGGGGAAAACGGATCAAAAATCAAAGTCCAGAAGACCAACTTATGACTCAAAATCCGAATGTCTGTCTTGTCGAGCCTATTTCAGTAGATGGGGTCGGGTATAGTTTAACAGTCTTGTCGCGCACCTGATTGAGAGGTCAGATAGGGTTCAGACACTTGACGAGTTGGCTACAAGCTGATGAGTTGTTGATTAGAAAAGTCAAACGCTATTGGGTTCTATGAATAAAGGATAATGGATTTTAATGGGTTAAAGGTTTAAATTATTTGATTATATAACTTAAGCTAGATTTCGGATTAAGAGGTGGGCCATAAGACCTTGATCAAAGGGCAACGATATATGAAGGTTTTGTTAGGGTTCAGTGGGGTTTTGACAAGGTGAAAAGGAAAGGTTGTGTATGTTCACATGTGAAGGATTTGGGGGAAAAGGGAAGCAGGGTAATGTAGTGGAAAGCAAGCTAGTAAGCTACAGTGTGGGGTTCTGCAATCGTTTAGCATTGATGGACTTCGCCATTAGGCCGCAGTTGTTTTGTCCCTTTCTCTCCGACGGACAGGCAACGATAGTGGCTTGATGTGAAGTGAAGAATGAAGATCTGTGGCGATTGATGCAACAGCAGCAACCGAGTGTTGATCGACTACAGCATCGACTGATGGTGGATTGGTGTCGTAGGTGGTGAAATGTGGTTGTGTTGCAGAGGCGTTAGTCAAGAATCAAATGAAGAAAGATGTGCAACGAGAGGCTTCGAATAGTCGAGGGGCGACAGTTTCTGGCTTGGGAAAGGTAGGATGCAACAAGAGTTATAAGGCTATATTTGTTTTACAGAAACAGGTAAGGGGTTTAAGATCTAGGAAACTGAGAAGGGGAAAAGGATGTCAAAGGTTGATTGGTGCAGAGATTTGGCATATTTGGGAGAGGATTAATGGTGGGTTTTGGCTGTGTAAAAAAAAATTCTGGTAGTTTTGCCGTAGGAGTTTGGCGTCAACTTGGGATTGTGATGTTGAGGGTGATAGGTTGTATCTATCTGTTGAACATCGTTTTTTGGGATGGGCCGTGTTCTGGACGATGGAGTTGGTGAGCAGTGGGTGGTGGTGGTGACGATGAAGATGGTGGTGGAACCTGGTGATGTTGATGATGTTTTGTGGAGTCGGCGACGATGGAGACGTGGATGTAGACGGCTCGTCGAACGGACTATCTCGTTGTTACCGTGAATTTCTTGCTAGGCGGAACTAAAAGAAACTCCGCTCTGATACCACTTGATGCGGGCCGTAGCACAGGCACGAAGCTCTGATACACTTAATGTGGGGTGGAAGCATCAGGAAGGAGATGGGAAACAGTGATCTCTTATAAAAATTTGGAATCCACCAAGGGGGTTCTTGAATCCACAAGAAGATATTAGAATCCATGAGGGCCCTTGGAGTCCATCAAGAAGAAAAGAAAAGCTTTCTAATTTTTATCATCATGAAATTGTCTTACAATGGAGGATTAAAGACATTTATATAGGCTAAACACTTGTAAAATGACCATTAGGTCCTGACTTGTCTAATAACCAATAAAACTCAAACTAATAAGTAATAACTAAATGACAGAATCGTTCTGAGGGACTCAAATAACATAAAATAAACCAAAACTCTACTCTAGGATTCATGTAAAATAGCCTTCATGTGTGCGCGTATCCAGCTCAACATTAGGGTAATTTGCTTTACATCAATAAGAAATACGGCTAAAATTATAACTCTCAAACCTGTTACTTTCAAATACAATGTGCAATAATGTCCGAACACTGAAAAAACTGGAAAGCTTTCAAACAACCTCTAGTAGGCCCAATTGCTACCATCGCAACCCAACCCATGTCCCATGTCCCACTAATCAAGGCCATCAGGACCATGTATTACCCTAATTATCACCCAAAACCAAGATGAGGGTAGCTATTACGTCTGTTATTGGTTCCAGCAAAACGAATTACAATTTACAGAGTGCAAACCCAAGTGAGAGCCATCAGGCCCATGTATTACCCTAATTATCACCCAAAACCAATATAAGGGTAGCTAATACGGCTGTAATTGGTTCCAGCAAAACGAATTCCCATTTATAGAATGCAAACACAAACGAGAGTCATCCAGTCTCAATGTAAATCTTGAAGCAGTTTGTAGTCCAAAGCTTGATGGCAAAGGCTAAAGATAAAATGTCTTGTTGACAACCATCACATGAAAGAGAGCTGTACAGCCACTTTGATTTTTTTATTCCAATCACATTTTGGACGGAGCAGAAGATGGTAAAGGAAAATGAAGATGGAATAGAACTTCATTCTCCTCGGACATGATCATGATCATTGAACAAACTTGGTATCCAGTTCTGGAGAAGTACCTGGAGAATGCCCCCCCACCCCACCCCCCCCAACACACACACACACACACAAAAAAAAAGGATATATTGTGGATCCTCGTGTTCCTATCTTCAGGATGTAAATCTTCATGATCATCTAAAATCTTATCTCTAGTAGCAGTATTTCACTGCTTTAACAGAATTGAAAAGGAAATTCAATCGAATGAGCCTTCGTACAGAGCCTGACTACTAACCCAATTGACCCAAGCTAAAATCCATTAAGCACACACTGGAGGCTTAATATAAATCCATCACAGGCCTATAAAAGCAATTTCCGTTCCAAGAGGTTAGGTTTGATTGTACATCAACAATTCCTTTGCAAAACGGGTTAGGCATATGCTGCCGTATAAAATAAGGATTATGGTGGTAATACCGGGCAATAGTCAAACATTTGCAATGTTTAAAAAAAAACATACCTCTACTTCAAGATTCCATTGTGCTGTTGCAAGTGCCCTCGCAAGCTCTGCGTTTGTAGTCTGCAACACCTTTTATCTTCAGTATGGGCCATAATTATCCTAATATCCGTATTTACTGACACTTCTACCAACTAGTGACTATTTTAAACTACCAACGGTAGCAATAGAACACATAAATGGAATGCGCATTGGGATTTGGGATGTGGCAAGCCAAACATACTAGATCACAAATGCAAGAAAATTAGATAATTAATAGACCTCAAGCTTAGTCAAGCGAGTAAGAGCTTCCATTCGAGTACTATTGTGTTTTTGCTTCTCTAAGTCAACAGCGTCCATGGTTTCGATCATACTCATCTGCAATTCTGAAGCCTAAAAACACAAACACCGTACAAATGAATATACTAATAAATGACAGTTGAAAATAAGAGTTGAAACATTCAAGACTAGAGTAAATAAGGAAAGTCATATGCCAGAACACAGCAGGCAGAGGAGAAACAGTTTTAATTATTTCAGCAATTCCAGCAGTCAACAATGGTTATGGTCAAAGCAATAAGGACTTGTAGTGGACTATAATGAATTATTTAGCTCACTATTTTAATTAAGAATGGGAGAAAATGATGGTTAAAACAAATTAAAATATGATAGATACTAAACTAATCGAGAAACTGAGCCTTCTTAAATAGAATTTTCCATCAAGGTTCCTGTTGTAGTGTTGTTAAGTTATATATCTTACGGACTTATTCTTTTACTAATGATGGTAATATGAACCCAGTTGTCACTAGGGCTGCAGGGTATGAAGCCAAGCATATACAAATACATGACTCACACCATAGTCAGGTACACCGTACACAACACAATGGAAGGGTTTATCATCCTATACATAAAAAACAGCATTAATATATGTTATGTATAAATAAGACACCACTACGGCATTTATCTCTAACACACCCCTCAAAACCCTACTCTATGGCAAATGGAGAGTTGGGTTAAGGGATACTGAGGGTAACATGGTCATTTTAGATCTCGGGTAAAAGACGAACTACAGTTGAAGTTTTTCCACTGAATACCTAATCAGATACAATGCAACATCAGTAGGAGCAGCAGACCCTTCTTTTGTCTAAAGGATGGTCTTTAAAATTCAAGATACTTGAAGTTAAACGCAGACGTGCATACTCAGGAGGAGAGGATCAAACACCACCATACACAGCAGCCACCAACTTCCAAATTATTCGAGAAGCCACTATGGATCGGATGAAGTAAAGAAGCCTCAGCATGAAGGCACAGCAGAAGACTGCAGAAATGCATGTTGAGAAGAAGTGGAAGAATGTACAAAAACACTGGAACCAGCATGCAAGCCAGCTCCAGTTGTTGAAGCATCCATAAAGTCCTGAAGAAGTACAAGTGGAGGCAGAGGTGCATGCTAGTGAAAAGGCATCATTCAATGATGTGTTGAGGGTATGTACAAGGAAACGAAGACCCAGAAGTCAAGAAGTCTTGGACACCCTGAAGAAGTCAAACCCCTATAATATGTAAGTGCCCAGAAGTGGCCGAAGTGACAACAAAAACCAAAGGAGAGATTAACAGGGAAAATACCTCATAATGGCTGAAAGAAGTAACACTACATGAAGGGTGTACAAGAGGTAAGCACAAAAGGGTGACCCAGTTGGAAGAAACATATATGAACCTAAAAATGCCAAAAGATGTGAAAAGAACAGAATTCCAGACAAACTTGAAAGAGGATATATCAAATGAAAGAAATAGTCGACATGTCCCCAACCAAATCAAGCCAATTATACAAGGACATGGCACTAAGAAAATAGAAATCCCCCGGTGGAGGTTTCAGACACATACTACCACCAACAAAGTGGGATGAACACCCAGAAAACGATTTATTTTAATGTGAGCATACAAAGGGGGTAAGAGGATTTGAATGCACACGTGCACAAAAGGATAAAAGTTCTGAAATAGGATCAAATGGTCCAAACTATAGAAATGTGAAAATACACCAAAAAGGTCAAATATGAAACGATTGCTCTAACTAGGGTTACTAGGCAAAAGGAAGTGTATTTAGCATGAACATCACTAACTGCCACGTAAAAAGAAGCAATAGGGAAAAAACATATGACTTGGGGAAACTCCAAAGTGTCAACAGGGAAACTGACAGCATGGCGGTAGAAGAAAAAAAACATAAATGAAGGAGAAAATGCCTAGAAACATTGAGAACAAGAGGTAAGGAAGGAAGAAGAACCTTCCCCTAAGCAAGGAGGACTGAAAGGTGGTGATTTTCAGCTGAAGCAAATCTGATCTATTGGCATACAACCAAACATTGGGGGAAAAAAAGATTATACGAGGTACGCACACCAAACACCCAGAAGATAACAAAAGCCTCTGTTAAATAACTACAACAACAGACATTGATGGAGAGAAATATGTCTCGGGGTGGATGGCAACCAAATTGTCACTAGATCTGTTATAGCGGCTCCATCATCCTCTGTTTACCAATCTGACACCACCACAAGCGTCCACATGTCCTTACGAACCTTCATCCCAAGTTTCATCATTATCTAGTGACGTCAACATTATTGGTCGCTGACAAAGTAGGTGGACTCACCAATAGTTTAGGGGAAGTTCTGATGGACCCGTCATCGCAAAGGGGATGGCAAAGATTTCAAACACAATGGTCAAGGGCGGACCCAAAAACTTTCAATTTGAAAGAATTTTTTTTTTTTTTTTTTTTTTTTTTGGGGGGGGGGGGGGGGGGGGGGGTCATGGAGGGGTGGGATGGGGTGGGGCTGCCAAGTGTAAAAAAAAAATCAAAAGTTTTTAAAGCCTAAATGGGAGGACCTAAAAATATAAACATATGTGTATGGGCCTATGGGGTGGGGGTTGGGGTGGTGTGTGTGTGTGTGTGTGTGTATACAAGTGTAACTAAATTTCAAAAGTTTCAAAACCTCAAGGGGAGGACCTAGGATATTCTAAACATATTTTGGGTGGGTCCGCCCATAACAATGGTCAATATATAGGTCCACCACTAATAATGGTCAGATATCGAGACCAAAATAATGGTTCCCATATACGTTTGCCCCTGACAATGGTCAGATATCGACATCAAAACAAAACTCAGGACGGACAGAAGGCACTAATACCATGAGAACATGAGGAGAAATGTTGAAAACAATTCTCAATAAAAGATTAAGACAAATATATCGAAATACATGAGTCACACCATGACATTGTTGTGGTCGCATCTTAGTGTTGGAGCACATCGCACTTTTGTGGGAGGTCGTAGGTTTGAATTTGTGCCTTTCCGGGACCTGATACCCATTAGTATAGTACCTGGAGTTAGTAGGTTTTGAATCTTGGTTGGTGTTGTCTTGTATAGGACAGACCCGCAGGCCCGCGACCCATACCCGTGAGCAAAACAGCACCCGGGCGCCCTGAAATGCAGGGGACAGGGCTAGGGGCGATGGTTTCCTGTAGCCCAATACCCGAGTGCTATCAGTGCGGGTTTGGCCTATTTTTGAGGCGATTTAGGGTTTCGTGGTGGGGTTCAAATATACCTTTCATAACCGTCTTTCATTGTAAACTTGGGAAAACATTGTGAGAGGCCATTGGAGGGTTCTTTAGATTAGCAAGGAGAGGAGAAGAGGTGACGTTGACCAGAGGAGAAGTCGTGGTGAGTGTATTCCCTTATAGATAGAGAAGGACACGTGTATCTTCCGATCCGATTCTACAAGATAGTGAAGCGCGGGATCTCGAGGCAGGACGTAGGCAATATTTGCCAAACCTACGTAAATGTGTGGGTTGTCTCTTATCTCTCTACCATATTATCTCGTGGATTGTTTGTTTACTTGTTTTCTTCCGTCGATTATTAAATCCATGCTACACAATTTACAACAAATTGTATAAGAGCAAGGTTTAGAGGAAGTGATGGTGGAAGAAGGAAAGGTCAGGATTAAGAAATTCGATGGGACAAATTTTGAGCTCTGGTTGATACAGATCGAAAACTATCTGTATCAAAAGGATATGTACCTGCCGCTCAGAGTAGAAGCGAGCAAGTCGAAGGATATGTCGTTCTCGACATAAAAGCCCTAGGTATGATCCGATTGTCCCTATCTGCATCTGTGGCGTTCAATATCTCCACTGAAATGACTACAAAATGATTGATGAAAGCCCTAAATAAGATGTATGAAAAACCTTCGGCATCGAAAAAGGTTTTTCTGATGAAGAAGTTCAATATGAGGATAAAAGGAGGGGGCATGGCGGAACACCTGAATGAATTCAATACGCTGACAAGCCAGTTGAATTCGGTGAAAATAAGTTTTGATGAGATTTGACCTATTCTGATTCTATCGTCTCTCCCGGAAAGTTAGAGCGGGCTTGTGATGGCCGTCAGCAACTCTTCATGATCGAGTACTCTAAACTATAAGGATGTCGTGAGTTTGCTATTGAGTGAAGAGGCTCGAAGGAAGTCTTCTGGGGACACGTCAAGGAGCGCCCTGAACATGGAGAGCAGAGGGAGACACAAGAGCAGAGGTCCATATAAAGGGAAGAGCCGTGGAAGATCCTACGGAAGCTCCAAATCAAGGGGTCCTCCTGGTAATCGAAAACCAAACGGGTGCTGGAATTGTGACGAGAAGGGTAATTACAGTAGGGACTACAAACTTCTGAAGGTCCAGCAACCTAGTCCGAGTAGTGCAGAGCCATCTGCAAATGTCTCAGAAGCAGTGCACAATGAGACATTGATTCTATCGATAGACACCAGACAGGAGGTCCGGGTGGTCGCTTCAGGAGCGTCCTTCCACGCAACATCTAACCAAGACATCCTCTGCAACTATGAGCGAGGAGATCTCGAAAATGTGTGCCTTAGAGATGATGAGTCGTGTAGCATAGTCGGCAGAGGAGATGTCCAGATAGACCTGAGCAACAGTCTTGTTTTGCGGTTGAAGAACATGTGGCATATGCCGAGCTTGATATCCATTAACTAGTTAACCAAGGAGGGGTACATTACCACATTCACCGCCGACTCGTGGAAGATCACGAAGGAATCCTTGATCACGGCACATAGCAAGGAGGGAACTCTCTCTCTCTCTCTCTCTCTCTCTCTCTCTCTCTCTCTATATATATATATATATATATATATATATATATATATATATATATATATATATATATATATATATATATATATATATATATATATATATATATATATATATATGGGGGCGGGGAGCCTGCACCTGAGGTGCAGCGTCAACGCTGCACCGCCCCCTTGTTTTACCTACCTAGAAGTTTTGGAATTGGATGAAATTTGGTTAGGGTGTTGTCTAGGGTAAGGTGATCATCCTCACAAATTTTCATCAAATTCCAAAACTTCTAGGGGGGTCAAATGGTCGAAGCAAAATCAGCCGTCCGCAGTCACCGTTAAAATCTGCAGATTTTGCTTCGACCATTTGACCCCCCTAGAAGTTTTGGAATTTGATGAAAATTTGTGAGGATGATCATCTTACCCTAGACAACACCCTCACCAAATTTCATCCAATTCCAAAACTTCTAGGTAGGTAAAACAAGGAGGAGGTGCAGCGTTGTTGCTGCACCTCGGGTGCAGGCTCCCCGCCCCCTATATATATATATATATATATATATATATATATATATATATATATATATATATATATATATATATATATATATATATATATATATATTTGACATGAGATTCAACTTATCCATAATTTGAGGGATGTCATAACTTGTTTATGAAGATAGGTGCATAACAGTGACGCATCCCTTTTCATATGCAGATTCACATTTATAAAGATTATTTTGTGGTAACAGATTTTTTTTTTTTTTCTTTTTCTTCTTACTTTCATGTCTTCTTGTATTAAGGTATAAATCTAGCAAAATTCCTTTTTGTATTAATACAACATCAAAGATTAATATATTATAGATCCAGTTCGATAGTCCATCTAGAAAATATGAAAGTCCCGTGACGCATAATATCGATGAACCATACACCACTCAGGAGTGCTTCTTTCCTTACACATCACAAAAATTTCTCATACATTTCAACTCTAAACTAGAAAAATATGGGAGTCCTCAGTGAAGGAATATATACAAATTCTATAGAAACAACTTGTTAGTATACACTATTGTTTTCAATCAGGATATATTATTCTACATATATTTTGAGTGAATAATTCGCATCGAGTAGATAGGAGGTACAATCCGCATAATTCCATTAGCCAATGACTCACTCCATGCTATAAACAAGAAAAGCGAAATACAGATGGGAAACATGACCTCTTGCGCTTGTTGTTTCTCTCGCTCCTCAAGCATTTTCTCCAAACTCTGCTTCTCACCCTCTAATCTAGCAACAATATTCTCGCGCTCTTTAATGGCCTCAATGGCGGCAGCGGCAGCGGCCGCCTTCTCTGCAATCACCCGCTCCTTCTTCTTTCTCTGATCTTCCCTCTTAAGTCTTTCGTCCTCAGAATCAGACGTAGAGGCTGAATCACTTCCCGAAGAACTTGCTGACAATTCATCTCCAGGCTGCCCTCTCGTATCATCACCCACCTCTCCCACCAGCTCACCGACCACATCGGCTGTAACCTTATCATCTAGCAAGTGTGAGCCATCCTCACAACCAGCAGAAGATCCAACCTTTTCATGGTGCTCATTCAAGCGGGGCTCCGCGGTGTAACCGTCATCCGGCAGTCTGTCGAGGCTAGAGGAACTACCAGAGAACAAAATTCTCGGGGCAAGCGGTTCCCCATCTTTAGCAGAGGTGGTGGGTTCCTGTCGGGACGGGTTCTTCACATTTTCACCGCCGGCCGGCCTCTTTCCAGCTGTCGGGCCACTGCTCCGTCCCTTGCGCTCGCCCCTGTCCTCCGCTGAGGACGGGATCACTAGCTTCTTTGCGCCCTTGTGTGGTGCAGAGAGGCCGTTGGGGCGAGCGACGGGGCTGATTGGCTTCGGGGAGCCGAGGAGCTCGGTCCAGTCACCGTCCGCGGCGGCCGGAACGGGGATCCCGGAGGGTGGCGACTTTCTCCGGCTATTGGAGTCCGGATCGGATTGCGATTGGCCTCCGATCGGTGGCGGCAGCGGCGGCGATTTCTTGGGGAGCTGATACTTGAGAGGGGGAGTGGAATCGGTTCTCCTGGGGGCCTGCTCGTGCAATGCATCCGACGGCCGTTGGGGCCTCTCGTTCTTTCCCAGAGATTCTGCTGCTTGTTGATCGATCTGGTTGATTGATTGGCACGAGAAAACAAAGAAACGGGTCAGTAGATGGATCGGGAGATCGAAGCCCTTGCTATCGTCGAAGAGGATGGGGGAAATGTTGGGCGATCATGCCTGTTGGAGGAACGTTTCGGCGACCTTGAGCTTGGAGGAGATCCAGCCCGCCATGGCTGCCTCCCACCTTCTGCTCCAGCTGCAGGCGGAGAGATGTTCGACCCAGAGCCTAATGTGTGAAACTCAGTTACTGTCGACACCAACCAACTCCATGTTGGCGCCGTGACATTTTGTTGTACAAATTTACCCTCGCGCCAGTAGCATTTTCAGCTTGGCAGTTGGCACCCAACCCCTTCTATTTTTTGAAATATCAAATTTTCTTCATAACCCCCTATTAATCCTCTGGCCGTGCCTGGTTACTGGATTCATAACCCCAATCTAGAATCCCTCGCCCCTGATCTTTTTTTCTGCTTCTAGATCATGAAAGTTAGATCAGAACCGAGAAGATTTGATCCCTCGAAGGTTTGCAAAATCTTTAAACCTAAACCCTATTCCAGCCAACATTTTCCTGGGGGAGTCCGATTCCCAAGTTGATAGGATTTGGAAACAAAGTTTGGTACTCAAAGTGTTGAGCGATCGACCTTCGAACCTCTATGGCTTGAAGGAAAGCATCATTAGAGCATGGAACCCATGAGGCAAATTACAGATCTCAGAACTCGCCGACAAGGTTTTCATAGCAAGATTCGACAAACAACTTGACATTGATCGTGTCTGGAAGAACTCTCTGTAGAGCTTTGGTAACGATATCTTGCTCATGCAAAAGGTGACTCCTAATACCCCCCCGGATAACTATCTTTTCAAGGAAGTAGCCTTTTGGATCCAGATTCATAGACTCCCCGTTGAATATCTTACCATCTCTTATGTTATGAAGATTGGGTCCAAAATTGGGACTCCGTTTGAACTTTCTAAAGAAGATGAGAAACAATGGAATAGGTATGCCCTCATCAAGTTATCATCGAAGTGGTGAAACGTATCCCAAGAAGTTGATATCACCCTCTCAAACAACAGTTCTATATCGGTTTGTATCAAATATGAAAAGCTCTCTCGTTTTTGCCACTTCTGCGGATGTTTGGGTCATGACATGACATGGAGAACTGCAATTTCTTAGCTGAAGCTAAATTCAAAATTGAAGAGGATGCTCTTTATCTTAGCAAGGAAAAGCTGAAAAAATTCTTCCAACCTCGATTCAGGTCATCGATGAAAGCCAAGTCGGCACCATTAGTGACGAATGCCTCTACCACATCTTTACAGGGAATGTGGAGAAGGCAGCTTCAAACCGAGCAACCATCTATGACCACTGGAGAAGATGATGGTGTGGCATACGTTACAAAATCTCCTCCCGGTCCATTATCGAAGGGAGCAAATCTCGGGAACGATGCATTCATCATCAGAAATTCTGGACAGGAAGATCCCATGCTGCAAGATCTTTGGAAATCTGATTATTCTCAATCCTTCTTTCTAGCCAACCGCCTGCCAAATTTAACTTCAATCAATATCAATGCCGCACTCGACATCCTTAGAGGCAACACGTACCTTAATTGTCATGATCACATGCCTTGTATTCCTAACGTGCATGTAGAAGATATCGGTGACCGAGAAGATACACGGGATCACATTGCTAACCAAATCAATGAGGAACGGCTTCTCCCAAAGGAAAATGCAGATCAAGCTACCCTAACTGAAGATTTTCTTTCCTTGGGCTCTGGCTTGGGAGGGTTGGACGATCACCAACCACACATTCTTAACCTCCCTATGAAGGGCCTTCAGCAACCACCTGATGAGGAATCATACCATATATCTATGAAGGAATGGAGTCACTGCTGCAAGGAACCAAAGACCAATCTTATATTTGGCAAAAACTACAAGCCTCACAGAGGGCCTGGGGCTGCACTAAAACCAATAGCCAAGAAATTGAAGCACAACAATCATAATCGTGCAATCACTAGGTTCTAATTTCTATAGGGGAATCTAGTGTACTCGATTTTATTAAGGGGGTGGCTGACCCAAATCAGCCTCTCCTTAAATGAAGCTCATTTCTTGGAATTGTCGAGGAGGGAGGGAGGCCTCGACAATTTGACACATTAAAGCCCTCCTCCGATCGGTTTCCCTGGATATCTTATTCATTTCAGAAACTAGATGTTCCCTGCTTCAATCAGCCCAAGCCATGCAAGCCCTCAATCTCCCAAACTTTCGGGTTGTACCATCATAGGGATATTCAGGGGGGCTATGGATCGCCTGGAAGGATCACATCCAGCTATCTGTTCAATTTGAATCCAAGAATATCATTATCGCCCGTATCGACAAGGCAAGTGGCAATCCGCATACTTGGTTTTTAGTATGCGTGTATGGTGCCCCGTGCAGATCTAAAAGAAAGGCAGTGTGGAATAAAATCTCTGACTTCAGTAGCACTTGCGATAAACCATGGTGTTGTATGGGAGATTTTAATGCTATTCAAGAGGCTGCGGAAAAACAGGGAGGTACTCGGCCAATTACTATTGTTGGAAGGATTTTAAAAGATTCACAACCCAGGTAGGATTAATTGATTTGGGCTATAAAGGTGCGGCTTACACCTGGACAAATCGGCGACGACCATAATTTAATATACGTGAACGTCTAGATCGGGTCCTTACAAATTCCGAGTGGCGACACGTATTCCACAAAGCAGCTATCCTCCATTTGCCTGCATTAGGGAGTGATCATTGCCCGATTCTACTGAACCTTTGGAGCAAATCCCCACCCCGCAACAAAGTATTTAAATTTGAAGCCATGTGGACCAAGAAAGACTCCTTCAATTCCATGATTCAAGAATCTTGGCCTCGATTGGGAGAACAACAAGGAGAATACACGCTAAGTTCCAAACTTTATCATCTGCAAGGGGCTATCAAAGAATGGAAGATCAAGAACAAGCCTGCTAGTGTACTAATGCTTCAAGAATTGGAGAACTAGATTGCTGCTGTTCAGCAAGAACCTACCTCCCTAGATATGTTAGCTAGGGAAAAAACCCTTCTCAAACAACATGCTGATTTAGCAATCCAAGAAGAAATCTATTGGAAGCAACAAGCTAAAATGCACTGGCTTAAAAAGGGGGATCGAAACACTAAATTCTTCCATGTATCTACTCTCAATCGAAGAAGGAAAAACTACATACATGGTATCCAATCTGAGTGTGGAGAATAGACCTCTGAGGGTAAGCACATCTCCTCTCATTTTATTAATTATTTCAAACAGTTGTTCTCGTCATCCTCTATTGATCGAATGCCTAACGATCTATTTGCTCCCTCGGTCCAGATTTCTCCTCGAGAAAACGACTCCCTTTGTGCTATCCCGGATGAAGACGACATAAGAGCTACTATTATGGCCATGGGATCTTTAAAAGTCCAGGCCCAGATGGATTTCCCGCTATGTTCTACCAGACTTACTGGGATATGGTGAAAGTGGAAGTAATACAATTGGTCCAAGAAGCCTTCAGGGACCTTTATTTGCCTCCCATGACTAACTATACTTTCATTGTCCTCATCCCAAAGAAAGATAATGCTCAAGAGCCCAGTGACTTCAGGCCAATCAGCCTATGCAACGTGATTTATAAAACCGTCTCCAAGATTATTGCCAATCGTCTCCGGCCTCTTCTGAAAAAATTATCTCCCCAAACCAAAGTGCATTTGTTCCGAGAAGACAAATCACCGATAATTCCATTGTTGGTCAAGAAATCCTCCATTCGATGAAGCTTAAGAGAGGAAAAACAGGGGGTTTTGCTATGAAATTAGATATGTCAAAAGCCTATGATAGACTATAGTGGAGTTTTATTGATGACACACTCAAACTATTTGGCTTCTCTTCCAGATTCAGACTATTGGTCAGGTTGTGTATCTCCACAGTTTCTTTTTTCGTTCTTATTAATGGGAGCCCGGAAGAATTGATATGTCCAAGTAGAGGTATCAGGCAAGGTTGTCCCCTCTTCCCTTACTTATTCATCCTTTCTATGGAGATTCTCTCACGCAGCATTAACAAGTTGGAGGCTAACCATGATATTCAAGGCTTTGTGGTTGGAAGGGGAGGTCCCAGAGTTTCCCACCTCCTATTTGCTGATGACATCCTCATGTTTGGTAGAGATCGGAAATTTCTTTAAATGTCTTCAGAATTTTGAGTCTTGGTCGGGGCAAATGATAAACCGTAAAAAAATCATCACTATTTTTTAGTGAAAATACTCCCCTTCATACTAGAGATGAATTACTCTATAGTACGGGATTAAAACCTATGAATCATAACGAAGTGTACCTCAGCGGTCCCCTCTTTTTTGAAAGGAGAAGAAACAACTCCCTCAAGTTTATTATTGATAAGTTCCATTCTCGCCTCAAGACATGGAAAAGTAAATTGCTCTCCCATGCACAAAGCACTACGTTGATTAAATTGGTGCTCTCATCTCTTCCCATTTATGCGATGAATACTATCAGCTTTCCTAAGAGTACTTGTCACAAGTTCAACGCTTTACAAAGAGATTGCTGGTGGGGTTTTCAATCGGAAGGGCATCACCTTTATCTCAAAGCTTGGAAGTTCTTTCATCTTCCTAAAGACCATGGTGGATTTGACATCCGAGAGATGGAATCAGCCAACAAAGCTATGGTTACAAAACTAGCCTGGCGATTTATCTCAGACAAATCTGCGCTATGGAGTCGGGTTCTACATCATAAATACCTCAAAAATGCTTCTTACTGGGATGCCCAGAATCGCTCCAGTAGCTTTTTGATTTGGAAAAGCTTACTCGGTGTCAGGTCTATTCTCAGAGATGGTGCATGTTGCCATGTGGGAAATGGTTGTAATATTTCAATCTGGAGTGACCCCTATATTCCCTCCCTCACCATGGTGGACCGAAGCCCGGGGACTACCTCTTTGTCTAAGGTGGCAGAGCTGATTGATCAACCCTCCAAGACATGGAATCTGCCCCTTATTTCATCTATCTTTGACCCAAATTGTCATGGAGGCAATAAAAAATATCCCATTAAGCATCCCGGAGGTTAAGGATGAAGATTTCTGGTTTTGGAAGCTGACTAACAAAGGTGTGTTTTCTGTGAAATCAGCCTATGATACAATTACTCATGACGCTATTCTTGCGCCCTGCTCTTCTACAAACACGCAATTTGATCCCGTTTGGAAACAACTATGAAAGGCCAAAAATCTACCCCCTAAAATCCTGATGTTTATTTAGAGGATGCTATCTAATATCATCCCTACTACGAGCATACTAAGCAAAAGAATTGCCACTGTGGATGATAAATGCCCATTTTGCCTTGAGGAGCATGAATATGTGGCCGGAACATCTCTTTTTCCTTTGTCCATTTGCAGCTGCAATCTGGTTCGGGTCACCCATTTCGCTTGATACAAGATCTATACGTCTCACCGCTTGGGAGTGGATTAAGAAATGGCTCAATATGGCGTCCAACCCAGATTACTTCCGGTTGGCAGCTACCATACTTTGGTTCATTTGGAAGGCACGATGCACAAAATTTTTTGATCATAAAAACACCCATCCCATTAGATTGTTACATGCTATCATTATCGATGTCAATGAATTCTCATCAGCTGGATCTCTTGAGTCGAACAACTTGAGTAAATCCCAACCTGAACCTAGTTTCAAATCTTCTTCGGCCAGTTGGGTTAGACCATTACTGGGAGAGATGAAGATCAATGTGGATGAAGCAGTTTGTCCTCAGTTTTCTGCAGCGGTGGTTATTTGCAGAAACGATATCGGTACCTTCCTGTTGGGTAGTTCAAAGAAGATTTCCTCCTCCTTCCCAGAGATTGTGGAAGCAGAGAGCTTTAGAGTGGGGCTGATACTATAATAACATTTTTGTTGGTCCAATTTGTGTCGAAGGAGATGATCAAATGATAGTAAAGCTGATCAATGACTCCAGAGGCTCCATCCCTTGGTGGCTGTTTATTATTATCCAAGATTGTTGCCAGATGTTACAGCAAAGCCCGAGAACCTCGGTCAGATTTGTCCCCAGATGAGGCAATAAAGTAGCCAATAATATTTAGCTAATTTATCTGTAAACCACTCTTACTTCCAGGAGTGGTCATATCTCTCGATACCTCTGTGTGTCCGAAATGCAATTTGTAATGATTTGGTTGATTATCAATATAGCTCATCGCTCTTTCTTGATTACCAACGGTACCTGGTAACCCTGCATACCATCGCCTCTGTCTTTCTTCTTCTTCCTTATCCATCTCGTCTATCTTTTTCGTCAAAACCCTACTGACCAATATTATCATTATAATTTCAAGATTCAAATCTCATCGATATCTTATCTCATGCCTTTTTTCGATCGGACAGTGGATTTCAAATTCCAACCGATATTATAATGTTAATGTCTGTGAGTAGCCAATGTAGACATCGAAATTTGTTTAAAGCCAGAAAACCAAAATTTTGGCTAAGTCTGAAAGGTACTATTTCCCTGATAACCAGAAAAATCTCTTTGTACTCAAAAATTTGGTTAAGTCTGGAAGGCATTACTTTTCTGATGATCAGGGAAATCTTTCTCAATACTTAAAAATTTGGCTAAGTCTGAAAGGCACTATTTCTCTAATGACTAGGAAAATCTTTCTTTACACTCAAAAATTTGGCTAAGTCTGGAAGACACTATTTTCCTAGTGATCAGGGAAATCTCGATCTGTACTTTAAAATTTGACTAAATATGGAAGGTATTATTTTCCTGATGACCAGGGAAATATTTCTCTATACTCAAAAATTTAGCTAAGTCTGGAAGACACTATTTCCCTAATGATCAAGGAAATTTTTCTCTGCACTAAAAAATTTGGCTAAGTCTAGAAGGCATTATTTCCTTGATGATCAGGGAAATCTTTCTCAATACTAAAAAATTTGACTAATTCTAGAAGGCACTATTTCTGTAACACCTGTGGTGTTAGATTTGAGGATAATAGAAATCCTCCATGGCTAGTTTCGTCTTTTTACAGTCAGACTTTTTCTTTAGGCTTTTTCCCAATAAATGGATCGTAAACCTATGAGATGTTTTATGTTCACATTCTCCGTAACTTCGAGCATGTCACGATGGTGCATTCCGTGCAACGATCAGGTGTATGCGCAGCCAGTTTCCGCAGCCCGGCAGATAAACCCTAGAAAAGCGATAATTGGTCGATAGTTGTAACCGTTTTATTTTCCACAAGAGATTGGGTGATCGGATTGTAACGAAACAAGATACGTTAGATGAGGCTCTGAGAGAGCCTTCCAATGAGCCTGAGTTAGGGTCGATCCGATACCCGGGTGAATAGTTATTACTATTTTGAGTTTTGGAGTCTTTCCTTCTTTTCGGGAGATCCAGAAGTCAGAAAATTATGTACCAAGCGCTAACGCGTTCGTGTTGACGAGACCTTTCCAACGAATCCTCTCGGGTCCTATTCCGATTTCCGGTTTGATAGTTACGACTGATTATTCTTTTCAGCCCGGTTGATGGACGAATCGCACCCGGATTCCAACCGAGCCCGGTTCAGGGCTCGGGACTGAGCCCGACCAGCCCTAGAGCCTACCTCCTGGTCTCCTAGCATAACTTAAGCTCTCCTGACCTCCCTCCCCAGTGATTTAAAATCCGAAATTCGGATGGTAATTATCGGGTAAGATTTCGGGGTGACAAATCCATATCTTTTAGCCCTTATCCCAATCTTTCTTCCTTTATCCCTTCCCCTTAACCGACCCTATCCCCAACCCCTATCACAACAGCCCCCCCCCCCCTTTAAATATGAACCGAGAGAGAGGGAGAGAAATAGAGAGAGAACGAGAGAGAGAGGGAGAGAAATAGAGAGAGAACGGGAGAGAGAGAGAGAGACCGTGAGAGAACGGAATAGAGAGAGAGAGAGAACGGGAGAAATAGAGAGAGAGAACGAGACAGAGAGAGAAGGAGAAGAGGCCGAGCGAGGAAGATCGGAGCACCCCATCAGCCCCTCGCCGGAGCACCGACGAGCACGCCGACACCCCCAGGTCAGCCCCTCCTCCTCCCATCTCCTCCGCGACCCCTTTCCTCCTCCCTTGTCGCAGCCCACACGGGCAGTGACTGTCGCCGCTCCGAGCCCCTCCCCGGCGACCACCGACCTCCGGCCGCAACCCCATGCGAGCCCCCTCCGGCCGAGCTTCGGGCTCCGACGGCCGCTCCGGCCGCCTCCCACCGCGCCTCCTCCGTGGGGGTGGTGCGGGAGAGGTCGGCCGAGCGCTCGCCGGTGCTCCAGGCCGCCCCTCCCGTCGGCCGCCGGCGCGCAGGAACCCCCCAGGCTGGACGGTCTCGTGGAGAAGAAGGAGTTGGGGGGGGGGGGTAGTTCAGTAATTTTCCCATGTCTTAATTTAACTGCAGACCCGACCCGACTGCACTGCAACCCGACCCGACTGCACAGCAGACCCGGCCCAACAGTGAACCGGTCTGGTTCACCTGAACCAGACCCGTGAACCGATCAATTTTGGTTCGACTGCTATTTCTCCGTCCGAACTCGGAATTGGACGAAACCAGCGCCATTCCGACCGGCTCGGAAAATACTACCTGTTGGCCATAGTTTAGTATAATAATTATACTGTTTAATACCCTGTTTTATCCTTGGACCCGATATTATTGTGGTACCGTGGTTTGACCGCCGTTTCATCGTCCGAACTCGGATTCGGACGAAACCAACGGCATTGTGCTCAGAATATTGAGTCCCACCTATCAAACCCAGAAGATAACCCTAGAACCTCTTCTACCCTAGTGAACCAACCATGCGATCGATTTCACCGGTTCTACGTGGTTTGACCCGAAACCATTCGACCGAAGTCGGATTCCAGCGAAACTGGAACCATCGGAAAGGGTTCTTCGAGCCCGATTCGATGAGTAGGTTTAGCTTCTGTTAACTTGTTTGGCCTAGTATTGTTTAGGATCGAGTTCTTCAGTCGCACGGATTTGCATACTGTCGACTCAGTGTTGGTTCCCTATCGAGGGTGCCCGACTATCCTTGGCATAGAACCCTCGTCGTTGATTCTTCTATTTTAATCGATAGCATTGTGATATAGAGCTGTGCATGTTATCAGACTGTGATTGTGGTGATCCAGTGGAGACGGATCAGAGGCAACAAGCTGAAGTCGTGTGCGATCGACAGCCAGGTGACATCTACTACCCTTGCGTGGTCTTTAATAGTGGGAAATGAGAATGACTAAGGGTAGGTGTCCATGACACTGCATGCGGGCCCCGCCGGGCATCGTCGCATGTGGTCAAGTGGACCCCGCCTTGCATGCGGAGTCGCGAGTCCGGCGACGCATGCTTAAAATATTAATAGAATAATAATAATGACTGCTTTTGTTTGTATGGACACCGTAATTAGGATTCTCTTAAATTAAATAATAAATTGAATAATTAATAATTATCGGAGCCCACCCTCCTGAGAGGAGTATGGCAACCCTAGCACACGGGTCACTGGGATGAGTGTTTTACCTTATTGATTTGTTATGTCGCATGGGTTGCGAGAGCAGTACGAGACCAGGGGTAAATTGTTGGAAATTGATAAGCATTAAATATACCTTTTGTAACTTCAGTATATATGTTGAAAGATGTTATATGAGAATCTACCTGATTAGAGGGTAGGGACCCCGTGCGCGCAAAGGCCGTGAACCACCCTGCGCGTACAGCGGAAGTTAAGTAGGTTAGGGGTCACGGGCAAGGGTTGTGGTAAAGCCAATAGGAGGTGCCCTCGAGTAGGGATTGGCCTAGCAACCCTGTCCCGGGGAGTTGAAGTCCCCATAGTAAAGCAAGTTGGGCGGTAGAGCTCCACCGTGAAAGACGGGAAACCCCTTATGATCATCTGGGTGACTAGTGCATGGTGTTGGTGGATGCACGGCGAGAGAGTTGGCCCTCTACATCGAAATAAAAGGCCCTATAGTAATGCCCGACCGGGGGCAGGATGAACAAAATATCCGGGGTTCACATTTTGATAGAGTGTGTTTTATCTGTATATGAAATTAGAATTGTATGACTGTTCACATGATGATCTCGTGACTTTAAATGAACGTCTTATTTAATTTATTCTTTAATGCTGTAGAACATTGAATGGACTTCATATTAGATAACCTAGTGACAGTAGGAATTGCATGTGAATATAGACTACTGATAGGTTTAGGTATCATTCTGCAAACTTTGATTCTACTAGAACTGATAGATCTTATCTTAATTTATTAAGATTGGTCGTCTCATATTATTATAGACTATTAGGATGTCACTAGCCATTAATTTGGCTAATCTCCCAATTTCCTATTGGGGGCTACTCTTTCCCACGAGTAGGCTCAGTTGCAGGTCCGGAGGCTCAGGAGTAGCAGTAGGAGTCCAGAGGCGGAGTTAGAGTTACAGTGTTCCCTTTCTGCTTAGTACGTTAATCTTGTAGTCTTTTCTCTTCAGACTTTGTAATTGTATTGGAATAAGAGTTTTCATTAGTTAGTTAGTATTCTATGGTTGTAGTTGCAATGGTTCCAGCTGAATTCTTTTGGGTAGGCCTCTCCTCAAGGCCCCAAGCCTAGGATAGATCATGATGAAAATATAAGTGCATACAAATGACTAAATTGATTAACCTTGTAGATAGGAACTCTAGACTGGTGCACCTGAGTGTTAGGGAGTGGATGAGACTAATTGGCTAGCCGTAGGAGGCTTGAGCCTCGTGCTCCCTCAGATAGACTCATGTCAGTATGTAGTGGCACC
This sequence comes from Chamaelirium japonicum, assembly GCA_947650365.1. Classification (NCBI taxonomy): domain Eukaryota; kingdom Viridiplantae; phylum Streptophyta; class Magnoliopsida; order Liliales; family Melanthiaceae; genus Chamaelirium; species Chamaelirium japonicum. The sequence goes on from OX393549.1 coordinate 79,982,042, forward strand.
GACAGGTCACTCATACTGAGAGGATATAACTTTTGAAGGTCGAGCCTTACTAGATAATGTCTTCTCTCTGTTGATAATTTCTCTTTCTTTGCTTTTTAATAAAAATGTTTTTCGAAAAATCAAATTTAAAAGATTCCCCTCTTATTTCTCTCTCCTTCTTGTTTTTCATATTAGAGAGCGTAGAAGCCCTGTGAGAACCCAAATTGGTGTAATTAATTGACCAGACCCAAAATCCTATCTTTTTCTCACCTCACACCCCAGGGATCGATCTTCAGATTTATGGGCCGTGACAATTTCCTTAGTGACCAGGGAAACCTTGATCTGTACTATGAAATTTGGCTAAGTTTGAAAGGTACAATTTTTCTGATGACCAGGGAAATCTTCTCTACACTCAGAAATTTGACTAAGTCTGGAAAGCACTATTTCTCTAGCAACCAGTGAAATCTCGATCTGCACTCTGAAATTTGGCTAAGTCTGGAAGGCACTATTCCTTGATGACCAGGGAAATCTTTCTCTACACTCAGAAATTTAGCTAAGTCTGGAAGGTACAATTTTTCTAATGATCAGGAAAATATTTCTCTATACACGAAAATTTGGCTAAGTCTGGAAGGCATTATTTCCCTGATAACTAGAAAAATCTTTCTCTGCACTCAGAAATTTGACTAATCTGGAAGGCACTATTTCTCTAGTAACCAAGAAAATATCGATCTGCACTCTGAAATTTGGCTAAGTCTGGAAGACATTGTTTTCCTGATGACTGGGGAAATATTTCTCTATGCTCATAAATTTGACTAAGTCTGGAAAATGGGAGAGTAAGAAAAATGTTATATCCCTATCATCCAAAGGTTATCTCTAAGTCAGTAGAATAATACTTAGAGATATGCATCCTTTAACAAGCTAATATACAAGGCCAAAGAATGACCAAGTTCAAGCTTTTACAAGTAAGCTTACGTTGGGTTCAACAGACTCGTTAAGTCCACGCACCAAGTCAGAAAAAGATCGGATCAAGAGTTAACTTTGTCAAAGTTTGAGTCACAGTAAGTCGACTCGAATTCAAGACCCAAACCACAAGTTAATTAAATCAGACCGGTTCACTCAAACCTCTACTATAAAAGGAAATTGGGCGGAGAAATTTGAAATTCAAAATAATTGACCACCAATGAAAGTTACAAAATACTTAGAAGTTTCTCTAACCATCCAAGGGAGTTATAGAAACTACTGGGAGGTTGCTTCAACCACCCGAAGTAGTTATTCTCTATGATAACTAGTTCGACCCTTATAAAAATAGGGAGAAATGAAAAAGAAAAGAGGAGGAAAAAAGTAGATCTTTGCCGTAGAAGAAGAGTCTAAAAAGCTCCCGACCGAATATATTTCAAAGCTCTAAGGAATCCCGGAGAAGAAGCATCAAAGATTGAAGCAAACCAAAGAAAATCGAAGATCGAAAAAGAAGATCTAAGGTCAAAGATTTAAGATTCAAGTTCAAAGCAAGTCGAAGAACGAGCGAAGAACAAGTGAAGATTCATGAAGAAAAAGAGTAAAGCAAAGCCCTTAGCCGATCACGTGCAAAGCCTGGAAGGATCAAGCACCGCAACGCTCTTCTCTTTTCATTTTTCTTACTTGTTGTAATATTTGTACTTCGAAATTGAGTATTAAAGGATCTTAGACGGATTTTTTCGCAATCTCCTGATAGATTTTGTACTCCGCTCCCTCGAAGCGAGTCCTTTAAAATTTGTGCTTGAGTAAAAAATAAATTTTGTTCTTACAGCCACTGAACAATTTCATAGTGTCGGTGGGTTCCAACCGATATCCAATGTCGGTCGGTAGTCATCAACATGTCTCCAAGGGTTATAATTCGGCAGGGTAAATGAAGAGGATGAATGGGGAGGAGGCGGAGAAAGAGGAGATGGCAGAAGCGGGAGCAATTGGGGGGGATGCGGAGGGGAGTGGGGCGAAGAAGAGGACATGAATAATTTGGGGAGAAAAATAGGGATGCTAGAATTAAGTTGTTGGGTGTCAATATAATTTCTTCCTAGCAGACATAAGTAATATAGAGTTTTTAACATTGAACAAAAAAATAGCATGGTGTAAGATCGGCAATGGGCCCAAACCCGACAAATACATAAGTACAGCCCACCTGGGACAAATTTGAACCTTATATCCAGAATATCGTTTATGAGTTGGACTTATATTTTGCCCTGAAAACCAAAACGAGAGGGATTCAAGCTTACATTAGTAGGACTGGCAATTATGGACCCGACACAACCCAACACGAAGTTAGCCGGTTTGGGTCTGCTTTAAATGGGTTCAGATCGTAAATGGTGCGACACGGTAGACCCATTTAATAAACGGGTCGGGTCCGGACTTAGGGTTTGGACACGGTAGACCCAGGAAGACCCGTTTAAAATTCAACGGGTCGGGTCTACCTCACAATTCGATACTGTAGTATGTAGTACCAGCGGCTCTTATCGGGTCAGGTCAGATTGGGGCGGATTGGGTCAACTGAATAGATCTAACGGGTCTACCAGTTTATAAGTGGGTCGGGTATGGGTTTAGGGTCTAGACACGATTAGAAATGGGTTGGATCTGGATCTAGGGGTTTTGGACACGACCCGAAACTAGAAACAACACAACCCATTGCCACCCCTATATATTAGTCTGTCACGAACCAAATCCAATTTTATAGTTGGATCTACCCGACCTATCTGAAAATGGACTTCTAGTCCCCTACTAAATTCCTTTTTCTTTAGTGGAATAACAATAATATTGACAAACTATCGAAGAAAATCTTTTAGTGCCTTATGATCATTTCTAATTTGCAATACAATTTATATATTAATTGTATTGCATGTTTGTTTTAAAAACAAGCAAAAATCTATATAACATGGCACGTCGGTTTTGTACTGGCTAGACAAAACGAAAGCTAACTATGAAAAGCTGACTGGACAAAAATGAATCGAATAGATCTAACCATTCGTTCAAAAATCAATGCACGATCTCTATTTCCCCGTCAACCAACTCCCTCCCCTTGGTTTCAAATCCTGACCCATTTAAACTGAACTAAACCCCTAAAATCCTGGCCCATTTAAACTGCACTAAACCTGACTGTTCATCTCGTGATTGTTGTTTGCATCAACGGCTATAAACCCACCTGCTGAAATTTCGGTCACCCCAAACTATTGGATCGATCTCAAGGAATCCGTTCGAATAGAGGCAGCTGTGATTGATCGATTATAGGGGGAGAGGGAGTTGGTCGCGCCGAAGGTGCCTACTTCGTGCCAATTGGCACGGATGATGAGTTATGCCAGTTTACTAATAACCTTTTGGAGATAAGCCCTACAGACAATAGCATATATTTTGAACCATGTTCCTTAAAAATTAGTGCCTCAAACCCCTAGAGAGTTGTGGTCGAGGAACAAACCAATACTACAACATTTCAAAATATAGGGAAGTCCTGAACATGTGCAAAAGGACAAGAGGGATAAGATGGAGCCGAAGTCCAAATTATGTTTGTTTGTAGGATATCCCAAAGAGACCAAATGTTTATTATTTTATAATCCTAAGGAAAAAAAGGTAATCGTTTCTATGAATGTCTTCTTCCTAGAGCATGATTATACTATGGACCATAAGCTCACTAGTAAGGTGGTTCTGGATGAACTACTAAGTACTAATAGAGAGCACGCATCCGAAATCATAGTGGGAGCTGACATTACAGACACTAATACATCATACACTGTAACACCTAATTGTCCTGTAACACCACCACCAATTTGTCGCAGTAGAAGAAGCATCAGAGCTCCTGACAGATACTATGGAGAAACCGTATTAGTTGATCTAGAGGATCAAGAGGATGATCCACTGAGCTACGATGAGGTAGTGGGAGCTTCTGAGTGGCAAAAGACCATGGAGGCAGAAATTGTATCAATGTCCCATAACGTTGTCTGAACACTTGTTACACCATCATCCAATATTAAACCTATTGTGTGTAAGTGGGTATATAAAAAGAAGAGGGGATCTGATCATTCCATTAAGACTTATAAAGCTAGATTAGTTACCAAGGTTATACTCAGAGAGAATAAACCGACTTTGATGAGACCTTCTCGCTAGTAGCTATGATTAAGTCTATTCGGATCCTTCTATCCATTGCAGCCCATTATAAATGGGAGATCTATCAAATGGATGTCAAGACAATATTCCTTAATAATGATTTGGAAGAAGACATATATATGATGCATCCACCAAGTTTTGAGTTAGAGGGTCAGGAGTATCTAGTTTGTAAGTTGCAGAAGTCTATTTATGAACTAAAGCAATCATCTAGAAGTTGGAATATCCATTTTGATCAGGCAATCCAGTCATATGGAATTACTCAAAATGAGGATGAACCATGTGTATACAAGATGAATGATAGAACTATTGTGGTGTATATGATACTTTACGTAGACGATATTCTGCTCATTGGGAATAATGTTGGAATATTGTCAATGGTAAAGGTTTGGTTGTCAACACAGTTCGATATAAAAGACCTAGGTGAAACGAATTATGTTTTGGGGATCAAGGTAACGTGAGATCGCTAGAACATGATTCTCTCGCTGTCACAGGCCGCGTAAATAGATAAGGTTATGACTATGTTTGACATATAAAACTCCAAGAAAGGTTTTGTGCCATTTAAACATGGCCTAAAACTGTCTAAGGATCAAGGTCCTAAGATACCTGAGAAGAGAGCATAAATGCAAAAGGTACCTTATGATTCGGTAGTAGGTAGCCTGATGTATGCTATGCATTGTACAAGGTCAGATATCTATTTCATAGTAGGTATGATGGGTCGGTTTCAGTTGAATCCAGGTCTATCTCACTGGACAGTTGTGAAATGTATACTTAAGTACATTCGTAGAACAAGGGTCTATGAGTTAGTCTATACTGATAGGAACTGACACTGATTGGATACACAGATTCTAACTTTATGTCAGTTTTGAAATCCAGAAAATCGATATCAGGATTTGTAGGAGGAGCAACGATTAGTTTGCAGAGTGTGAAGCAAAAATATATTGCAGACTCTACGACAGAGGCTGAGTACGTTGCAGCTTACGAGGCAACCAAAGAGATGGTATGACTCAAGAAATTTCTTACGGACTTGGGGTGCGTACCAGAAGCCAGTTACTTAGTATGCTTTACTACGACAATAATGGGGCAGTAGCACAAGCCAAGAAGCCAAGGCACCACCAGAAGGGGAAGCACATCTAGCGCAAATTCTACTTGATTCGATAGTTTCAAAAACAAGGGCGAGTAGCAGTGACACATATTGCATCTACAGATAATGTTACTGATCCTTTTACCAATGTGATACCTACTAAGGCATTCGAGCGACATGTGAACGCGATAAGAGTCAAAGGCTTTTTGTTTCGCTAGACCAAGTGAGAGATTGTTAGAATTAGTGTGTTCTAAGCTTGTAAAACTTTAAGTTTTGATCTAATAATAAAGGTTGATAGCTATTATATGAGCTGCATGTTGGTACGCAACATAGTTGTGTATTCTTTTGAGAACAGAGAATCATGGCTACATGGTAGTTCACTGAGTTGAAGACTAAGTGGATTGGTCCTATGTAACCTAAATCAGTTCGTAACTATGATCAGGTTGGTCGCCTCATCATGATAAGTTGTTAGGGATGACAGTGTATAGGAAGTCTTCACCATGGTCATCACCAGTCACAGTGTCTGTGGCCGAACGGAACCAGCATGGTGTACAGATTAGTGAGCATATACTGGTACACTAAGCTGTATTTCTGCTTAGGATAAAACGGTTCTAAACCTTGAGGAACCACGTCCGATGGACTAACCAGTTGTGTGGTGCTTTGGCGCACCAATGTGTGAATATCCAGTTACGTGATCCAAAACCACGATGTACTGGGGTTACCCGGCTGGCGTTGTATCAGTGTGTCACTTTTGCAGGCCATCTACACCTTTAATAAGAGGTGCGTTCCTTGGTCTGACTTACACTTTACCAAATTCAGACATGGTGGTCATCAGTTGGACTGTTGACCGGGTTTAATTACTCGATGGAGTAATCAATGGTATGCTGTATAAGTCAACTTGGAAGGAACTAAGTTATATGAGCACTCGAGTCTGACAGTATTCCTCACCGCCCGAATTGCATCATGGCACCAAGTGGAGGGATAATGAATTTACCATTACTAAGTGGAGAGCAGTGATACGCGGGAGAATATAGTAAGTCCGGGTGAATTGGAATGCAGCCTGCATCACACTCTGGGTGGCTACGTAGGTTAACTCGAGCTCAGAGGATCGATGGTATACTCGGGTTGTGTATCGATCAATTTCTAGTTGGAAGCCATGAACCCTGGTCCCTGAAGGTTCTACCTTATCCATATTATGTATGGTTCTTGAACCATCTCCTCAAAACATAATAAACAATTAGAGGAAGCAAGAAATATATATTCACGCTCCGTGTGTGCTTCGCACTAGTGCATGGCCAATGCGTAACTACGTGCGAGTACTAAGGGGAATCCCTAGACTAGTATAGAGGCACATGTAGTTATCCCTTGCCAAAAGTGAACTTCATTACATGGGTGCGATGCACCGGGATGTGTTGCGAGTATACTAGTTGACTTTACTAGGGGCACCCTCTGGAAACCTCAATGAATAGTGAAATCACTAGTCATGTTCACTTGTGAATGGATTGCTAAGTCTCGCACACTAGAAATGGTCATTTAGTGGCATAAGGGCGTTTTGGTAAAACTATACACCCCTATGAACTACTAGTGGCTGGCCCTAGTTGTGGGAGACCTAGTCAAGGCCGACCTCTATATTTTAGGGATTTGGATCCCCCAATAATAGGGCCGGCCATACGGATAATAGGGTGGATTTGAATTGGTCAAATTAAGCCCTAAAGGTGGAAAAAAGATAAAGATAAAGGGAGATATAGGGAGATTTTTAAGGGGTCAACCCTATCTACTTTGGATCTTAATATAAAGCGGATAGGCCACCCTTATAAAAGAGCAAAAGAGGAGAGGGGCGACCACTATTGCTAGCCATACCCAAACCCCCCTCTCCTCTCTCATCTCTAGTTCTTTCTCTCGTCTCTCTTGTCTTCCTTGCTTTCGACTTCGTCTTCCTCACGTGGAGTTTTGGAAAAAAGAGAAGGGTCATTCTTCGGAGGCACTCAGAGATCCAAGAGCGACGTTCTGTGCATCGTGTGAGATCGGGTGAACAAAAAGGCATCGTCTTTCCGCAAACCATCGGCTTCTTTACAGACGATCTTCCGTCTCCATCAAAAAAGAAGATAATTCTCCGCGATTAAAAGATCCGCACGAATGTATACAAATCTCCAACATATAGATCTAGCGAGTTCTATAAATTGCATGAATGCTAGATATTCATAATACTAGATTGTCATTAGGATATTCGAACACGTGCATACACATGCATGCACATGTAAATTAGTTTCTAAAAAAGTTTTAATCATACAACGTGCACCATGAACGGCTTTTCGACCACTTAATCGCTTCCGTTGCGAGCCTCTACCATAGGATTTTTCCAATAGTAGGCCGGCGGTTGTGCCAAGCCGAGAGGAAGGAGGGTGGGGTTGGGGTGGCGGCTGAAGTTGCAAAGCAGCCTCCCCCCCTTTCAGTTTTGTTTTGAAGAAAAGAAGAGGGGGGTAATTTAGTCATTTGACACATTTCGTCTGTGTATGACGACGATTTCAAATTGGTCCATAGTTTGGGGGTTTATTTGTTCACAAAAAAAGTTGAGGGACCAATGTGAAACTACCCCCATAGTTCAAGAGAGGTTTATGTAATTTGCCCAAAGTTTTTTATTTATTTTTTTTCCTTCTGAAAATCTCTTCTTGAGATCACTCACTAAGAGTTATGATTAGAGAAATGATCCTATAAAACGTCCCATACCGTAAGATGATGGGCCTTATTCATCATATTCATCCGATGGCAGACAACTTGAAAGGTGAATGGCACTCGGTTTGAATCGATAGCCATAGCTGCATCGGCCCCACCACCTTACGCCACTTATGAAATCACTACTCTTTAATTAAATAGAAGTCATGCGTGGGATTTGTCAGATATAATTGGATTTGACTTCGACCAAATCTGATCTCAAATCCTTAGAATTGAATCAAGCTTGTTTAGTATTGTCTCACCAAACTAAAAAAAGAAAAATTTTATTCACACCCCAAAAATTATGAACATACCCCGCTTCCTCTTTGGTTCCCCATTTGTGTGTGGGGTATGATGAGCATACCCCCCATTCTCAAGCACACTTCATCCTTCTTTTTCTATACCTCATGCCCCATTTTTCCTTCTCAGCACACCCCACCCCTCTTCCCCCTTTCATACCCCATCCCTTTTGAACCTCCATACCCCATCACATCCATGTTGGCACATTCATTACAGCATACCCTCGCCGCCCATTGCCTCCACCGCTCACTTTCAGCGCCACTGCCTCTCCTCTTTCTCTTTCCTCTCATCCCCTCCTCTTTCCCCACCACTTCTCCTCCTCATCGTCAGAGCCTCCTCGCCTCCTTTTCCCCTTCCCTTTCTCATCGCCTAACGTTTTCGGTATTTCAATGCCAAATATGTTTAGCACTAAACTACCGAATATGTTGAGTGATATTCGGTAGCTAACTGTTGAATATTAGTCAGCATGAATGTCCGGTAGTTCAGCGCCAAGCATGTTGAGCTAGCGATGTCCTGCACGTTTGTGATAAGCTCTGTCAAGGTCAGATCATCAATTAATCCAAAAAAAATTAAGAAATAGTTTTTCATTGAAAATGGATATATTCATCATTTTTGGGGTTTGAATAAAAATTTTCTAAAAGAATAAGGGTCGGTCCAATTAGGGTTCGTCCCAAGACCAGACCCCAACATTCGCGTGCAAGCTGACCATGCGGTCTCAATTTGTTTCAAAAGTTTTTTTGCCCAAATACGTGCCGACGTGTCGGGGCCCACACCTCCAACTATTTTTTTCCCCCGGGAAAAACCACCCCCTCTCTCCCACTTGGTGTCGTCATTCTTTATGCTACTTGCCGCTGTTGCGTCTCACCGTGCGCGCCTGCTGCCTCCCATTCCGCCCTCCTCCGCCCCCCTCCACTTTCCCTCGTTTTCCTGCCCGACCTCACCCGCTCCAATTCCTGCATCGCAAACTGCGATCGGCTGCCCCCAAACCCTAAATCCCCATGCCCCGCCTCGGCTTAGCTTAATTCGATCTCGGCGTCAATGGCCGCGAACCCAGCAGCAGCTGCAGCGGACCCATGAGGAGGGGGCATGAAGAACATCCTAAGGAAGCTCCACATCGTGCCCGGCCCTCCTGAGGACGCCGATGCCTCATCTCCCTCTCCGTCCAGCGCCTGCGGCCGGTCCCCATCCAATCATCCCGAACAAAAGCCGTCTCCGGCACTCTCCAGATGGTTCAATTCTGCTCATGCCTCTACTGCCTCGTCCTCGTCTGCGGACGGAGAGAGAACGGGGGGGATGGATTCTGAGTCGAGCAAGCCGAGGCGGATGGATACGGCGGAGGAGTATCAGATACAGCTGGCTCTCGAGATGAGCATGAGGGAGGATCCGGAGGCCGCGCAGATCGAGGCTGTGAAGCAGATCAGCCTTGGTTCTTCCACTCCCGAGAAAACCCCGGCGGAAGTCCTGGCTTATCGATACTGGGTGAGCTATCCTCTTGATTTCTCTCCAACTCTGGTTTAGGCCTGGTTGAAGAGTTACATCTGCTTTAGGTATGCTCGTCTGAATAATGTCAACTCCCACGATCTTCATTGAATGATTGTTGTTTGTTTTTATGGGTAATTTCTCCCTCTACAACATAGGCTCGATCCAGGAACGTTGAGAAATCACCACGAAAAACAAGTAGAAGTACATGAGGTGAAGAACAGAGAACTAGAAGGCTGATTTTAGACTCACTGCACCGGAAGTGGTAGAAGTCATTGAACAAGCAGTTCGGTGAACTGGGACTTCCAGACGGAAGTCCCAGTTCGGGTGTTTGGTTACCAGGAAGTGGCCAGGGTAGGAATTGCTAGTTCATGGACTTCCACCAATTCGGGTGTTTGGTTGTTAGGAAGTGATACACATGGAAGTGTGACTTCCATCAGTTATGTTGTTTTATTCCCACGACATTTTAGCTGTATGGTAACCTCCTAAGAGCATGGTAGGTTTATTCTCTATACATAATATTGTGTTCTCTTTTATTTTTCAAAGGCGAGTAGGTTTACCACTTTACCCCCTTTATACATACTATTGTGTTGTTCTCTTTTATTTTTCAAAGGCTGGTAGGTCAATGTGAACAAAGGTTTTGGATTTATTAAACATGACTTGGAGTTTTGGATGTTCCAATAGGGCCTATGCGAACTGCGGTTTTGCATAGGGTCAAAACATATTTGATTTAATAACCATTTACATTGAGAAGTTAAAACGTAACCATTTAAAACCATTTCCATTTCATGCAATAAACTCATCCACAAAAAAAAAAACTCAAACCATTTCAATTTGACTAGTCACTATAAGCAAAGGTTTTGGATCTATTAAGAATGACTTTTAGTTTTGAATTTATTAGTCTTGAAATTTTGGATGTGAACAAAGGCCACTGCGAACTACGGTTTTGCATTAGGTTCAAAGGCATTTCAATTAATAACTATTTACATTGAGATGTTAAAAAGTAACCATTTATATTTCAAGTAATAAACACATCCACATAAACAAAAAACTCAAACCATTTCCTATGAAACACGGACACTTCGTAGAGGGCCCCGTGTCCGTGTCGGACACGGACACGGCTCGGACACGGCTCGGACACGTGTCGGACACGGCTCCGAAGTGTCCTGGTTTTTTTTTGTCCAGGACACTGCCGGACACGGCTGGGACACGGCCAGGACACGGCTGGGACACGGTAGTGACATTGTTTGCATGGGATCAAGGATGAGTTGGATGATTTGTTTGGGGCTTGGTGTAATGGACGATTGTGATTAAGATTTGGCTTTAACTTATATCCTCTAAGGTTATAACATCATAGGATATAATTAATAGGGTTTTTCTTTCAAATATTAAGATAATCTTTTAGCAATAATTCTAGAACTTTGTGGATTTTGTGAACTTTATTGGATAGTTGTCATTACCCCTATGACCTCTAGTGAGTATCCCATAGTGCCAAATCCGACCCCATAGTAAATAAACTTCGTTTTTCCCTCTTCAATTCAATTTTGATTAGACTGAATCGTTGAAATTACCAAAAGAAAAAAATTAGTAGTTGTCAAATTGGGTATTGTGCTACCATTGAAATTTCTTAAACATAACCATAAAATAATTTCCCATCTAGTTGGAGCCTGTTTTATGAATTATTCTTCGAAATTAAGCATCTTTATGTAATATTCATGTATTATATATTATTATATAAAATAATAAATATTAATTGCCGTGTCCTAGTCGTGTCGTGTCCTTCATTTTTGAAGAAATGCCGTGTCGCCGTATCCGTGTCGTGTCGCCGTACCCGTGTCTGTGCTTCATAGACCATTTCCATTGGATTAGCAACATCAACATTAATATATGTTAATCAGAATTTGATTCTAATAAAAATAACCATTTACATTTCAAGTATGAAACTCCTCATATAACACGGCCGATAATAAAGATTAAAATACCCAACATGATAACAACTAATCCTACCAACAATTTAATAGAAACATTTATTTCATCTAGGTCGGTTTTTGGAGTGGCATTTTTGATATGATGATTGTTGTCATTCACCACCGAACTCACCGCAGAGCCCTTAGAAACACCAACCCATTGAAAATAATCGCATCCCTACAATATGGCTTACATATATAATTGTTTTTGTTAGGCAATAATCGATACCAACTCATTGTAAGCTTCATTAAAGTTTCAAAAATTGTATGCCTACAATCTCTTTTGGACAATTATAAAACATGAGCCCCAGATTTTTTCCTGTCCTTGAAACTAAAACCATCATTTCGCTCCTTCCACATCTAGGACAAGTTTTGGGTGCATTCTAGAATTCATAAGGAGGTTCACATGAGAGATACAAGATCACTATGTTAAATTAGACATAACATAGATGCTATTGATTACACCATATTCACATGTTGAATGACGAAAATGGGAGCAAGAAATTCTCACATAATGTTAGCCTTATATGCAACTAAACATGGATATAATTAAAATAAGAAAGAACCCAAAATGATAGAGTATCTAATAAAGTGTCAGCTAAACTTTGTTGATGTTACATCACAGTTGAAAACACAGTTGAGCAAATGAATCCAATACTAAGAAGCACTGACACTGGTACGGGGACATGGGTATGACACGACACGGGTTCGCCGACACGGCAAATCCTAAAAAAAGAGGACACGGGTACGGCGGGGACACGACAAAATAAATTAATATTTTTAAATTTATATTTTATGTATGTTTGCAATTCATATATATTTCAATAACCGAAAAAACCTCATAGAAAACAACTAAAATGAAAATTTAATGCATACTAAATCGCTATCGTTAGTTACATCCAGCTCGATCGGTGAATCGCAGACAGCTCTAAATGGTATCGAAAATAACGGTTGTGTTTTAGTTTTGACTTCAACCTATCTGAAACCTCAGAGGATAAGATAAGTTAAAGCCAAACCTGAATCGTAACCGTCCATCATAACCATCCTGACAAGTGAATCACACTCAGGCCCAAATGCCATGCAAAAGAACGACTGCGATTCAGTTTTGGCTTCAACCTATCTGATTATCTGAGGTTATAATTTTAGAGGATCAGATAGGTTGAAACCAAAAGGCCCAAAACTGAATCACCACAGCTTGTAATCCGACCCTATATCGAACAGTCCTTCAACCCGCAGTGTCCCGAGTGTCCGAGGAGTGTCCGACGAGTGTCCGAGGAGTGTCCGACCGTGTCCGGCTCCCGAAAGAACGTAGGACACGGCACATGCGTGTCCGGTGCGTGTCCGGCGAGTGTCCGACGAGTGTCGGTGTCCGACACGTGTCCGACATGGGTACGGGAGGCCTAGGGAAGTGTCCATGCTTCCTAGATCCAATATCACCATCAGGAATACACTGTTACCTTACAGTTGTTGATGTTACTTCACACACGGTTGAGCAAAATAATCCAGTAGCACCATCAAGAACACAATTTAACACTTTTAGGAACAAAATTTCTATAGATAAACGGTAGTCTCGGTATGTTCTCGAAAATCTTCTTCAGAACGACAACCGTTAGCTTACAACAACAATAAAGCTCTATTGGCAGGCTTGGCAACAAGCATGTATTTGACGGTTTGACCTAGTTGCGATGATCGGATTGTAACAAATTTTGGAGGGATCATAGGTCTAGGAATGAGAGATCTATGGCCCTAATTTCGTAGGATTCAGATAAGGGAGTGCAGGATTTGTAGGGGTTTCCCCAAATCTGGACCGTCTTCCTAGATTTGAAATTTGCTTCAATTGGGTTCAAGTTCATATGGTATTGCAAGTTGGAGGGATGATGGGAAAAGCTATAAGATCTAATTTTGTGGAATTTGGATATGGTATGATGGGTTTGCGTTGACATTTTTGGTTAAACTGCGAGGTTTTTTTGATTTCTTGCTATGGATGTCAAGGAAAGTCTATGGATTGTGGATTTTTAGGTTGGGGATGTTGGATGATTGATGTAGGACGCCCGCCCTCATCCGAGCCGCGGGCCCGATGCCAGCTGGAGATGCTGTCAGAAGATTGAGATCGTTGTGGTCAAGGATGATCTAGTCGGTTTATATCATGTTTATCTTTAATTTCGAACTGGTAATTTAGGATAATTATGGTTGGATTAATATTCAGTTAGTTATCGATTGTGAGCCCGATATATATGGGACAGACTTATCTAGTGTTTTGATTTTATAAGAGGATATGATCTTACGTTGAAAGTGGTGAAGAAAATTAAGAAGAAAATTTTGTGCCTTTTGGTTCCTTGGATGGGTTCCTCCGATCTTCTTCTCCCCTCTTCTGCGTGAGAGACACCCGATCCCTCCTCTTGTCCCGTGCGTTAAGCACCATCCGCACCCCCCTTCTCTACCCTCTCTTTCTCTGTGTGTTGCACGGAGCCAGCCCGATCCAGCTATCCCCAACTCGATCGACCAAGGTCAGTCCCGTCCCGGCCCTACCGGCTACACGCAGCACCAGCACGAACGTTGGCCCTCCAGGCCGTCGCCTGAACCCGACTGCCGGTATCGATTTCGCTCGCCCCGGCCGCTCGAACCGTCCGCAGACCCGTCGGATCCCCCATCCCTGCGCCCTTGCCCTTCCCTCCCATGTTCGTGCAGTGAGAAGAAGGAGAGGAGAGAGTCTTGAGACTTTCTTTCCACTGTGTTGAGTCATTTGAATGATTGAGGACTGAAGTATTTTAAAGGGGAGAAATAAAAAGGCCTGCTGGGTACTAGTTGGTGTTGACAGAGCTATAATGAAGCCTCATGTGTGCTGGTCTCGTGTGGAGCTTTTCATGCCATGATATATCTGGTCCTTGGTTCTTGACAGCACCTATATTAATTTGGGTTATTGAAGGCAGCCACCCACCATCCTTTGTGGAATATCCGAGAGCACCATAGCGTTGCATCAATTCTCCTTTGGTATTGAGTTTCGGCACGCCTTCAAAACAGGTACCTCACTCCAAGTTCGTAATAGGCGCATCCTTGTCATTGTTAATTAATTTTCAGCTTGTCCTATTATAATTAGTTGGTATTAAACATTAGATTCCACTTGTTTCTTCGTAACTGAGATTGCTGGTTTGCATAGGGACCTTGAACACTACATGAACTTGTGCCCTTGGATAATTAACCTGTCAAGCCTGTTTTAATTATTGAAATATTGATAAGTGCAAATTAGATTTTTAAATAAGGCCTGGTATTTCCTGTCCATATTCGGAGGTCTTCACCCCAAACGATCCCCGGTCTTGTAATTAGGGAAACCCATGACGGTTCCCCATCAATGGTGGCCTTTGAAGGTTAGGGATGATTGATTCAAGCGAGAAAGAGGTTGAATCATCAAAGAAGAAGATATAGAGGCTTTGCACCCCCCGAGACTTGCTCTGGCTCTATGTATTCTTCACAATTTGCAAGACACTTTAATTTTATTTCAATAGTATAAGATTACATCAAAAAAGGGAGGAGGCTTTAAATAAGCCCCATGGAGCAATATTAACATGAGAGAGAGAGAGAGAGAGGAATCTTTATATCGCTCGGACTATTGTTCATGTATTGGGAGGATTCCCCTCAATCGTATAACTTCTTTTCCTTCTATATTTTTTCTTTCTTTTCTCTCTCTTCGCTTATGTGTCACTTATCCAAAAGCAAACTTAAAACACCCATTACATCCTATTGACGTCACTTGGCCTTTATCCAACGCATAACTTAAAAAAGATATACTACTATGATAAAGTTATCCCAATTATATGGAAAATAACTTAAACTAATAAAAGACTAAATAAACGGCGTCCGAATCGGGATCCGTCTAAAGCAAACTGAAGCTCTTATTATCCTCTGCGCCGCCACCCTGGGCAAGTCTTCATCTGATCCTCATCACAAGCTCCTCGAGTATCAATGTTACAATCACGGGAGAGGAGGGAGATTCTCTCTTACATGGATAGGAGTAAGAAGACCCGCCTCTCCCTTTGGTGGATCCCACAATTATGAGGAAGCCCTGAGTCCTTTACCAATGGGAGAGGAGTATGATCTCCCTTTGCTTTCTTAAAAAATCCCCCGCCCTTACTTTTTAGGGTTTAAAACGTGTCAAGCCTATCATTTGCATAAATATCTGCAATTTTACAGAGAACTCCCTACTACCAATGCAATCAACTCCCTTCTTGTCCTCTAAATTAAATTGAAATCCCTACATGCCCCTATGGGCTGAAATAAAACTATAAAGTTTAACCATAATTGTCAACCACATAGATTGAAGAAAAATATGGAACCAAAAATTTAGAACGAATTGACCCCTATTTTCTCATTTATTATTGTCTCCCCAGGTTGGATGATTTTTTTGAATCCGTTGGAAAGATATTGATGATGATCTTGACTTCTATATATAGGCCAATATCAAATGCATTATAACCTATTCAAAATCATGGCAAATTGCTAAACAATTTGCAATGACTGAAATATGGTATTCATGTTTCGGCTATTATTTCTAAAATTTTGAAGCAAGATGCTTGGGCATATTTTATTGCATTTATTTGCTTTCTTAGGCCATGAAACTTTCCTTATGGATTTTATTTTCTTGGTTCTGGCTGGATTTATTTTCATATGGCTTGTTCTTTGAAGAGTTAGATTTTTCTTAACAAGGTGTTTTAATTACTTTGTGATCTTTCTTTATCTCATATTTTGCTTAAAAGCTATTTTGGTGACACTCTTGTGTTGATGAATGTGCTGTCTTATGTTAACACTTTCTATTGCTTTTGAATTATCACATAGTTTTTGTGACTTTAAAATTATGCTATATCAAAATATACAATCTTCGACTTTCGTCCAGTTAAATATTTTTCCGACCTGTCTCATTCTTTGATTTGTTCTCTGTTCCGCAGAAGTATAATGCCCTTGGCTATGACGATAAGATCTTGGATGGTTTTTATGATCTTTATGGCAGTTTGGGTGAGTCCTCTGTGGTGAAGATGCCATCACTTGTTGATATGCAAGGGAAACCAGTGTCTGATGGTATCTACTGGGAAGGTGTATTGGTTAATAGAGCAGAAGATGCTGACCTTTTAGAACTTGAGCAAAAGGCCCTAGTGATGGCCCTTGAGTTGAAGTCTGAATCTGTTGGTTTTGCGACTACTGATTTGGTGCGGAGCCTTGCTGTTTTGGTCTCTAACCACATGGGTGGAGCAATTTGTGATCCTGTCAACATACTGGCATCATGGATAAGTCTAAGTGATTACCTGCGAGCAAATATCGGGAACAGGGTACTTCCTCTTGGCCGGTTAACAATTGGTTTGGCTCGTCATCGTGCATTGTTGTTTAAGGTTGGCAACTCCGCTTCGTTTATTTTATTTTTGGGAGTAACACTGTTCATCAGTTATAATAGCATAATTCATTTTAATGCCCTTTGTTATTACATCTATTACATTTATATTGAACAAGACTTCATGATCTACCATTAGCTTTAAGGCTTTTTTACAAATCAACATGTAATATTCTCTATTTACATATAAACCCCTATAAAGTTAATATTTACATATAAATCTCTTATATCGTCCAATATTTACATATTGACTGCTACAGTTAGTTGGCATTCAAATTGAAGGAATATTTCCAAAATTTTCATTCATTCGGCTATTATTTCATTAATCTAAAGGGAAAATAACCTATTTACCCATGGTTTTATTTACTAAAATTGACCTATCTTTATTTAACATGGACTTAACCTAAAACAAACACAAACATAACCCAAATCTAACTTGGACCTAATCCGAAGAATTCTCACATTGAAGGGGTATTTACAGAGTTTAGGTAAAATATTAAGGATGAAATCAAAAATATTCTCTTGTTTTGGATGTCAGTTAACTGCAGGGGTCAATATGTAATGTTTGAATGAATTGAGAGGTTTATATGTAAATATCACTTTATAGGGGTTTATATGTAAATAGAGAAGATTGTAGGGGTTGATTTGTAAAAAACCCTAGTTTTAAACCCTTAAAACTGTTGTGTTTGTATGTGCACACACAAATAAAAAAGTAAACAAAAGAAACACTTGTCTGGGGATTTTTTAATTTTCACTTCTGCTCTTTTACTTATAATTTGTGCCACATCGATGAATGAAATTTCCTATATCAAAGATTGACTTCTACCGTCATTGTCTAGACTCTGATGTAGTCTTGAGGAACCTTGAGGGTTGTCGTCTAATTAACAACCAGGTGTAAATCTTTCTTGGAGCCTTCTTTGTTAGGGTTGTGTTCCATAGTCGATCCGTTTTTAATAGGATAAGACTTGGATAATGATGATATCGATGTTTAGGAATCCTTGTTTGAGATCATATTGCGACATTTGATATTTCATAGTAGTGGGTAATACAAATCAATTGCCTTTTTCTTTTCTACCTTAGTGGGTAGTACAAGATCACTTGCCTTCTCTTCTTCTACTCTTACTAGATTCCCCAAGTCTCTGTTAGCGTCAAGAGCGTACCACCTTGTTGTGTTAATTTGTGAGCATAAAACACACTTGGTTGTATCGAGTTGTATAGGTCTTAGTGTTCTAGTCAGTGCATCACAATTCAATCAGATATCAGTGACCATAGCTTCTATCAGAAATCATACACGGTTCACAACATCCCAAGGTATGTTCCCTACTAGTCCTCATAGAGTAGGATCTAGCCTATAGTGTCATTTATGTTTTATTGGGGTTTGTGTTATTGGATTTTAAACGTTAGTATTTTTCTTGATTCTTGCTTTCCGAACTTGAGTTTTGGTGGCTTGCTTTCAGTTTTTCGATCATGTGATCGTGTCAAGTGCCTGGACTGGTTGGAGAGCAAGTGCACACTTGCCCTCAACATGAATTGGGGTAGCCAAATTCTCCCTAAACTGCTCTTCAGTTCTCCGTCGTTCCAGTGTCATCCTTATCTGCTTTCAATATCTTCCTCATGAAGTCCCTAACCTCTTTAGGACACTTACTACGCTTTTCCACATAGGGAGTCCTCATGCTAAATGTTGCTTAAGTCTTGATACCCCGCCACTCTTAAGAATCTTCTGATAGTAATTACATTGGGACTTGGACTTATTAGTAGTAAGAGGGGCACCATGTTTCCATCCAATGTCTTACTTTCCCATTTCATTGCAATAACACTTCATTGGAAAGTACTTCTCATCTACTGCTCAGTTGCAGTTTTTCTCGTGCGGTTGGGGTTTTTTTCAAGTGCAAGGTTCACTTTTTGGGCCATCTTGCAAGTCTAATGTCTCTTTGTCTCTGTAGAAGGAGAAGAATTCCACCAAATAAGCATGAAATTTGGGACATCATTTGTCTTGCAATTTGCTTGAACACCTAGACTGAGAGGAGCAAAAGAACTTTCCAACAAAAATACTCTTTAGTGGCCAAAGTCATTAGGAGAGCCTTAGATCATCTGAAATTATCGACATCAACTTTGTCAGGGAATCTTAAGAACAATTTGCTTTCTATTTGTAACTCCTCCTGAGGGCATTAGCCTTTATTGACTTACCCATCGTAAACTTTTACGATAAACTGGTTGGGGTCATAGCCAACCCCCTTGCCCCAAAAAAATTTATTTAAAACAAAAAAAATTAAAGTGTGATTTCTATTAAAAGGGAGAGAAGCAACTATCTCAAAATATTTAGAAGCCCACCTAATCACCTTTTTATTAGAAGTTTCTCTAATGTTCTCTTTATTCTCCATTGGAATTTAAAATTTCGTTAAGATAATCACTCTTGGATTTGGTACTAGATGTGGAATATGTATTCATTAGTTCCACCAAATTTGTGTTCCCTATGCTCTCTTTTGCTTTGACTTTATTTGGAGCCTCCTCACCCCCCAAGATCGATATATATTCTAGCCTGTATTCATCGTAGTGTTGTCTCTCTCCAATTAGCATGTTCCCTAGTACACAGAGTTCGGAAAACTATTCTGAAATTGCTAGAGGAATTTTAAAAATAGTGTCCTCAACATTTAAAAGTGAAGTGTCTAAATAAGTAAACAGATATTCAGAAATTAAAAGGTGGGAATGAGTTACTGAAGGAGTCATTATGAATATGTTTCCATTTTCTAGAAATAATTGCCTGCTCTGAATCTAATGGAACTGACATTATAGTGGAAACTCAGAATGTTAATTTGAAGAAAAGTTGTTGGAACATGTGACGTTTTTTCAACTATCAGAATATAGACTTATAGAGATAGAAATGAGAAGCATATATCTTGGTTGAATATTCACCGACGTATCCAATATAAACATGATATACCAATCAATTAACATTTTAATACTTCTGTAGGTTTTGGCTAATAGTCTGGGCATTCCGTGTCGATTGGTAAAAGGGCAACAATATACTGGATCAGATGATGGGGCTTTGAACGTTGTAAAATTAGAAGATGGAAGGTAATCTTTTTTCATACACTGCATTATGCTTGTCATAACAAACAAGTTACCTTTATAAAGTATAGTCTATTTGAGCATGGGATTTGGATTTGATAGGATGCCTTATTTCTTAATATGTTTAATACTGTATTCATTATTTGATGATCTATATTAAGATATGCTTGCGCACAATGGCATATGTATACCCACACAACAGATCTAGCCCTTATGGAGATTGTGCTCTAATACATGTTTTTTTTTATGGCTGAAACTCACATTTTGCCATATTTCAGTCTTGTTCTTTTCTTTGATTAACTTCCATCTTTGAGGGAAAGGAAGAGAGAGAAATGAAATTTCACTCTAGACTTTTTGTAGTGATAACTGTATTTTACATGAAACTTGATAATTAGACTAGTGTGCATGACAGGGAGTACATTGTTGATTTGATGGTAGACCCTGGTACTCTTATCCCATCCGATGGTGCGCGTCTGGCTAGAGACTTTGAGAAAACTTCATCTGTAAATAGCGGTGTTCCAAGTTCTAGTAGCTGTTATTCTGAGAATGAGCCACTAGACCAGAGATGCATGTATGGCACTCTTGGAACTAATTGCAGAGTTACTGTGGATGAGTTGAAAGAAAGACGAGAGGTTTCTTCACTTGAGAAATCTGGTGCCCAGGGGTTTATAACTTCGGAAGCGAATATTGTCACTAAATCTAGCAATACCACCAGTACTGAAATAGCAAAATCTCAAGAGCCATCTGGTAGGCCAAATCACCCCTACAGAATTGCAAGATCACCATCATGGACAGAGGGCATTAGTTCTCCAGCGGTCATGATGAAAGTAAAGGACATTTCACGATACATGATTAATGCGACTAAGAAAAACCCAGAACTAGCCCAGAAACTTCATGATGTGTTGTTGGAAAGTGGTGTTGAAGCACCTCCTAACTTGTTTAGTGAAAGTTGTATGGAACCGTCAGAAGCTGTGACAGCTGAGAACATGAATGTTTTTGAAGATAAGGATGAAATGATAAAGAGGAGGAATGGGTTTAAACATAAAAATCTAGATGATGGCAGCCATGAACTATTTTTGCCTCATCTGCCTATGCATGATGTCCAGCAAAAAGTGGTTCCTTCCAAGTCACAACTTGATCCCTTGAAGCCTGTGGAAGGTTTGGGGTTTCATCACCCTCTGGATATTCGAGAAGCAGCAGCTGTTCCTTGCCCATCTCATTCTGAAGCCTCGTCTGAACAGTTGCCGGATACTCCACTACAGTTAATAAAACACATGCCTTTTGCTGCTGCTGCTGCAACAGCCGCTGTAGTTGCATCTACGATGGTTGTTGTTGCTGCTAAATCAAAAGCTGATATGAACTTGGAAGTTCCTGTTGCTGCAGCAGCAGCGACTGCTACAGCTGCAGCAGTAGTAGCCACAACTGCTGCTGTCAGCAGGCAGTATGAGCATTTAGAATCTTGTTCTCCAGCACCACCAGCTGTAATTGGTGTTTGTGATAATACAAAATTGAATGAGAAAAAAGGAGATGTTTTGGATAATCCACGACCAGGAAATGATCATAGGAATGATGGTGGTCTTGTGCTGGAGCTGGATGCCGGTGAAACTCATCAAGTGGAGAGGAGTTCCGACAGGTCAACTGGGAATGAGAGTGCAAAATCTGATATATCTCTCGAGGATGTTGCAGAACTAGAAATACCATGGGAAGACATCATCTTGGGCGAGCGTATAGGGCTTGGTATGCTTCTTATAGGTTTCTTATCGCTTGTTATCTGGATATTATTATTTTTTTAAATCTTAATAGATGTGTTAAAGCTTACCTTCTATTAGCTCGTTCTATTGTTCTCTTACTGGATATTTTGCGCTACAGGGTCCTTTGGGGAGGTTTATCATGGAGATTGGCATGGAACAGTGAGTCCTTTCACTTAAACAAGTGAATATCTTATAAATGCCTTGCTTTACATTGTATTGGGAACTTTGAATCTTCCCAATAGGGGAAGTTCACAATTCTTGAACTTCACATGTTTCGACCCATTTTAATTATGGTTTTGGGTTATTGATTGAGAGTTAGAGTGGTCTTTGTGTAATCACTAATATTTTACTGTATTTGGGCGCATTTCCTTGGCCAACTATCTTCCTCCAAGTAATATCTGTAGTCTGCCACTTAGGGCCATGTTGGTCATTTGACCATCTCTACTAATCCCATACAAATATTTCAGGTCAGAGGGGTGGACAGACTGCTTATTCAATCCATTTTATATTTTCCTTATATCTCCAACTCCTCGTTCTCTCTTTTCACTTGCTGTGTATTGTTTATTTTTAGGCCATTTTTCTTCTTGAATACACAATGCTTTAAGTGATTTCATGCTTGGTTGCTATACATCTTTAAGTCCTTTTATTGCAGGTTTGCATGCATTCCCTTTACGGGACAAAGATTAGATCTAGATCTCATTTAGCACTAAAGTTCTTAACTGAACATATCAGGTCATTGGTTCTTGGACTTCTATTTGCTGCATTGTCATTTGATTTTTTTTCTCCCGTAATTAGTAGGAGAGGAATAGGCATGCACAGTGCGCATGCAATTGATCAAATGTGAACAGCTAAGATCAAGTGGAGAGAACAAGTAGACAAACTTTACATGTGATTGATTATCAAGTGCATGGAGAAGAAGTTGTGTGGTTGAACGGACAACTGACTGATATAATTGATTACTAAATGGTAGGTTTAAACTTTAAACATAATTAAATGATAACTTGTGATAATTATTATGTATCTCCTCTATATAGCGCCTATGAGGACCGTGCTGATGTCCAACTGTCATTTCAATGTGCAAGTCAGTGCAGAACAATTTTACCAAGTTCAATAGAAAAAAAACAAAAATGATATTTTGAAGATATAACTACTACATATGCTATTGAAATATCACATGCGGCAGCAGTGAACACCATGTCATAAAGATTTGTTTTTTTTTCTTGTATAACTATGTGCAGTAAATTATTAATAATCCCTGTTAATCTTTATTTAGAATAAGAATTGTGATTTTCTTGACTGAGTTCTATACCAAAATTTGGTAATGAGGCTCTTGCAGGCACTTTACATGCTGTGTTTGGTTGCTGGTAAAACATAGGAAAGGAAAAGAAAGTACTAGTTATCCTGCAAAAATGGGTGTTTGGTTGACGAGAAAGTGTGCTCGCGACAAGAAAATAGTTTTCCCTAGGAACTAGTTTTCCATCAAAAGGTAACAAATTTTTTCCTGCCAAAATCATGGAGAAACACGAGAAAGGAAAAAACAAATTCTTGCTTTTTTTTTCTTTTCCATACAGCCATACAGTAGCAAAGATAATGTACTTTTCTTTTCCTATCATTTCCTTTCCAACTGAATCCTTTTCTGAAAAACTTTCTCGGCAACCAAACACAGGCTAAAAGATTTTACAAAAATCTTGAGTATTTGAATCTAAAAGTGGTGCACCTCTGTACCATAGCATCCACTTCATGATTGATCTGTAGCTAGGATGTGCAGTGAGAGATTCTTGCATACAGAAATTTGGTCTTTAAATCTGCACTCAATGTATCACCCATTAGTTCTGCTTTCTTTATTTGACTGTTTAATTATAACTCACCATTTTTTGCTTACCGCACTTGTTTTAATTAGGAAGTTGCTGTTAAAAAGTTCTTGCACCAAGATATTTCTAGTGATGCATTGGAAGAATTCATAAGTGAGGTAATAGAGCTTCTTATATCTCCTGTACTGTTTCCATTCCAGCACCATATGACCACTTTGCAATATTTCGTATCGGTTCTGATGCTTTGTCTAGATTTTCTGCTCTTGGCTTTTTAGAAATGTCTTTTCACTTTGCTAAGGATGAACTCTTGTGCTCCAAAGGGCAGATGAACAAGCTCTTTTACTTGATTTGTCTGCACTCTCAGCTTATCATGAAACCCGTTCAGTTGATTACCACTTAATTTTAATATCTAGGATAAAGAGTTGTGTAATTATGTGGTGCTCCCCTTTATAGCCTACAAGTAACCGATAGTTTTCAAATACCAAAAAAGTTCGTTAAAAGCAGAACTTGTAGTCAAAGCAGATTCAATGTTCTTGATGTCTTACTTGGAAAGGCACTCCATAAGAAGATTTATCGTATTGAGTGGAATTTGTTCTCGACGCTTATGTTTTGAAGATAAGCTTAGTGTATCCATAGGAGGACATCAGTCATATATTTCTGCAATAAGCCAGCATGGTGTCTATACTTGCTTTGCTTCACTTTGTACCTAGAAGCAATTAAGTTCCATGTTTCTGCTATTTGTTAATTGTAAGTGTGCCCTGTGAATACACTTCCACACAAGGCAGTTGGAGTCATGTAGATAACTTAACATTATAGAAAATTCATAATGCAATATTAAATGACTTCGTCACTTCTGATTAACTTTGCTGCCTCTATAAAGTCTTTTATATTTCCTTTGTAATGAACATGCTACTTTGTTCATAACATGTAATTGGATAGCACGTCAGATCTTATTTTTGAACTGGGTTGGTTGTATCAAACTTTCTTCTGACATTGTTTTTTAAACCAAATTTTAAGCTTCTGCTTTATGCTGATTCTTTTTTTTCGTTATGTCATCTACTGGGAATCTTATGAGTTATGGCACAAGAAGAAATGTAAATAACTCTTTCATTTTAATTCCTCATTAATATTTTCATATATATATCTTCCATTTCCAGACACCATTTCCTCGGTACGTCCCTTCTACATATTAAACATGAGAATTGAGATGACTTTTTGGTGCATATATCCATGACGATTTTACAATAATGGAGATTCCCTTCAATCGAAATTCTTCCTTATCGTTTTCCATACTTATGACTTCTCTTTGTCTATGAAACCTGTTTTGTCATCCCTTTGTTTCATCTTTGTAAGTTGGATTTTTTTTATGTCAAAATTTTTTAGCAACCCCCCAATTTCTAACACATATCAGAAATTAATATAATTGGAAAAACTCTTCCAAAGATTACAGTGATTTTCCTTTAGCTTGTTACAGTGCTTATTGTTAATTTCATTATATTTTCTCTAAAAATCATTGACACTCAAGTTCCTTTTTTTGTTGTTGAGAAATCCCTCATAGTTAGGGGGGGTAGGGGGGGGGGGGGGGGGAATCGGCCTAGACCCTGCCTGTTTATTAGAAAGAAGAAGTAAAGGGCAAAAGGAGAAAAAGAAAAAGGGGAACAAATCCCAAAGGAAAACAGAATGCTCAAAAAACTTTACGAATAAGCCCTTGTAGTGTCCTCACTTCCATTTCCTGAAGAGCTATCTTATAGAATCTTAGTTAACTGCTAAGTGTCTTGTGAATGATCTCTTTGTCCTCATACTTTTTTGAGAAATTCTGTTGTTCCGCTCCTTCCACATGTTCCAGCACATCGCAATAACTATGAGGTCCCAAGCCGTCCTCCAGGGCTTTCTGATCCTCTTACGCCTCCATGTAGTCCAAAGAGACGCAAGCTGCTTACTATGTCATTGATACCCAGAGGGTCCCTGATATTTTCCAAATCCAGTTGGTGAAGGGACAATGAGGAAAGAGATGATTGGTGTGCTCTATAGAAGCTCCACAAAGGAGACTTGAAAGATCGGTGATATTCGTCCGGTTGGTCAGAGATGGTGATGAAGCTCAGCAGATCCATCAGCTCCTGGAGTTATGTGATAAGAGGATGTGGGATCAGAGCAAGTTGCATCTTTTTTATTTCCCTTTCTTTCATATTTATTTGTTTTTAATTCTTTTTGGATTCCCAGTTGCTAGATCTTGCTGCAATAGCTTACTCACCATTGGATATGAGTCCACCTTTGACAAACCAAATTCAAGGAACAATGTAAGATCTGTACAAGGTGCCGATGGAACTTTTAGAATACTTGTGAGAGGACGTAGATGGTGTATGCAGGTATTAGAAATATTTCAAGAAAAAATCAAACAATTGAAGAACCGAATTATCGATAAGATTATCGTGACCAAAAGACTAATATGACGATTGGAGGTCCTTCCGTATTTGATCTGACAGATGGATACATGTTGTAAGAATTGGCTGTCACACTTTTTAAGACTTATTGTTAGGGTTGTATGCCCTCAAACCATTTTATGTCTTTTCTATCATTCGTTTTAGTGAATTTGGTATAATTTCATGAGATAAATGTTCCAGCAGGTAGTCCCTAAGTGAACTAAGTAGTGAGTAATGACTCATTTATGTGAATGAGATACATATACAGAGAGATATGGGTCACTTTAAACACATCACCATCTATAATGAGAATGGACGTCTCATTAGGTAAACTGTAGCAACATTGTTTCCAAAGGGGATAGTGAACCTTTTGCTATTGGAATGGTTGATTCCAGGTCAATGTTGCTAGTGCATGAGATTCATTGATGGATCATGAGTAAACTCAATGACATCTATATACTGTCATGCTCATTAGGGTTCTCATAACTTACATAGTCGTCTTACTCTCAATCCTGAGAGACAAATGAATCCTGGCCTTGAGCTCAGTTGCTTTGACTTATCAATCAGTGAGGTCCCAAGGATCAACACCTAGATATCTTGGGTGACTGAGTTTGAGGTTCATGGATACCTAGATCTCTAGAAGGAATCCACCCTCTTATGATGAGAGAATATTCCCATTAGTTGATCTCAGGAATGATCGTCTGTGATGTGCGCAGTCATCCTCAATGAAGAGTTTACTGAGATGCAAGATGATCAGGTAGTTGTGATCATGTCTAATGAAGTACAAGAAGTAGCACCGTTTGGTTGGACAATTCACTTTTTATGAACCAATGGTGCCTACGGATATAATTAAGGTAGAGGGGTAAGATCATAATTTTGTAAGACTAAGATTGTCTTCGTAATCCAGAGTTCAATCATCACTATTTAGTGGAATTGGTGTTGATTAACCTAAGACATGAACATGACTAAAGAGCTTTAGTCTGAGTGTTCGAGTTTAGGTTGAAGTCGCATAAGAAGACCCTAGGTGATCCCAACTTCGGTCCTTGACGACTTGAGGAATGTTTGCGGATGCAAGAGAGAATTATTTTATATATATATATATATATATATATATATATATATATATATATATATATATATATATATATATATATATGGGGAGGGATACTCTTATTCATAGCCTCTTACAAGTGGGGGGTTACTAATGATCCCAGCCATCCATTCCAATCAGGATGGCTGGGATTATCCCTCCCCCTCTCTCTCTATCTCTCTCTCAATCGTGTAACCCCCGACCCCGACCCCGACCCCCCCTCCGGCTCCGGCCCGACCTTCCCCTCCGACCCCTCCGACCCCTCCGGCCTCCGACTCCAGCAGCCCGACCCCGACCACCGATCCCCGACCCCGACCCCGACCACGACCACCTTCCCCTCCGGCGAAACCGGCGCTGGGCGCGGAGCCGGCGGGGGGCGCGGGCAGGCGGGCTGGCGGGGGGTGCGGATGGCCGGCAGGGGTCGGGGGCTGCCGGAGCCGGAGGGGATGGGGTCTGGGTCGGTGGGGATGGGGGCTGGGTTCAGTTGATCGAGAGAGAGAAAGAGATAGAGAGAGAGAGAGAGAGAGAGAGAGAGAGAGAGAGAGAGAGAGAGAGAGAGAGAGAGAGAGGAGGGTTGATCTCAGCCCTCGATCAAATTTGATCGGACGGCCCGGATCATTTGTATGCCTCACTTGTAAGAGGCCATGAGTAAGAGTATCCCTCCCCTATATATATATATATATATATATATATATATATATATATATATATATATATATATATATATATAGGGGCATGCTATAATGCGGCATGCGGTACGTGCGGCACTATACCGCAGCCGTCTGATGCAAGTGCTGCGTGCATCGCATGCACCGCTGCGTGCATCAGACGGCTGCGGTACAGTGCCGCACTTACCGCATTATAGCATGCCCCTATATATATATATATATATATATATATATATATATATATATATATATATATATATATATAGAGAGAGAGAGAGAGAGAGAGAGAGAGAGAGAGAGAGAGAGAGAGAGAGAGAGAGAGAGAGAGTAGTGATACATTGCGGCGGGTAACATGCGGGCTTAACGTGCGGCACCCCCTTCGGGGGTATTTTCGGGATTTTTTTTTTTGGGGATTGATCACCCACCCTTGGATTGGACACACAAAAAATTTCAGCCCGATCCAAGACCTATAGGCCGTCCAAATGTGTTGATCAAAATGGCGAAAAAATTGAACGACCGATAAAAGATCAACACATTTGGATGGCCTACAAGTCTTGGATCGGGCTGAAATTTTTTGTGTGTCCAATCCAAGGGTGGGTGATCAATCCCCAAAAAAAAAAATCCCAAAAATACCCCCGAAGGGGGTCGCCGCACGTTAAGCCCGCATGTTACCCGTCGCAATGTATCACTAGTACTACTCTCTCTCTCTCTCTCTATATATATATATATATATATATATATATATATATATATATATAGAGAGAGAGAGAGAGAGAGAGAGAGAGAGAGAGAGAGAGAGAGTAGTGATACATTGCGGCCGGGGTTAGTGTGCGGCTTCCGTGCGGCGGGCCGGGGGGTGTACGGGCCGTCCGATCAACCAATCCAACGATTGGGATTCAGCCCCCCCACCGACAAATCGCTGTTACTGTGGTGGGCACAATAACAACAATTTCGGTGGGGGGGGTTGAACCCCGACCGTCCGATCGTCGTGAATCGAACGGCACAAATCTTTCCGCCCCGGTTAAAAGTTATAGCCGCGGATGAGATCCGTGGGAAACAATTGAATATGACAAAAAATCATGATGACCTGTGGCGGGCACAGTAACAGCGATTTCGGTGGGGGGGTTGAACCCTGGCCGTCCGATCGTCGTGAATCGAATGGCACAAATCTTTCCGCCCCGGTTAAAAGTTATAGCCGTTCGATCGAATGATCGAACGGATGAGATCCGTGGGAAACAATTGAATAGGACAAAAAATCACGACGATCGGACGACCGGGGTTCAACCCCTCCACCGAAATCGCTGTTACTGTGCCCGCCACAGTAACAGCTGTGGTCGGTGGGGGGGTGAATCCTGATCGTTGGATCGGTTGATCGGACGACCCGTACACCCCCCCGGTCCGCCGCACGCTAACCCCGGTCGCAATGTATCACCACTATATATATATATATATATATATATATATATATATATATATATATATATATATATATATATAGGGGCATGCTATAATGCGGCATGCGGTAAGTGCGGCACCATACCGCAGCCGTATGATGCACCCGCTGTGTGTATCACATGCACGCATCGGTGCATCAGACGATTGTAGTGCAGTGCCGCACTTACCGCATGCCGCATTATAGCATGCCCCTATATATATATATATATATATATATATAGAGAGAGAGAGAGAGAGAGAGAGAGAGAGAGAGAGAGAGAGAGAGAGAGAGAGAGAGAGAGAGAGAGAGAGAAAATGGGAGGTGAGTTGCCAGCACGTTTTCATTTTAGGCTGTCAGCGAGGTGGTGTGTTTTGAACCGTCCGATGGCTGGGTTCTTTAAATCAAGATCAACTGCCTTAGATCGCAGAGAGAGAGAGAGAGGGAAACCAGATCGCAGAGAGAGAGAGACCCAACAGGATGCGCACGCTCCTGTTCCGCCACCCTCGACCTCTCGGCGTCGATCGTATCACCGGCAGACCCCCGACCTCCAGCCCCCATTGCTCCCTCCGGCGCCGAGAGCAGCACCGGCAGACCCCCGACCGATGAGAAGCACTAGCCCCTCCGGCAGACCCCCGTGCGATTCACCACAGGAGGCGGGGCCAGTGCAATTCGCAGATCTGCCGGGGTGGAGTGCGATTCACCGGCGCCGGAGGGGGCAATAGGGGCTGGAGGTCAGGGAGGGGAGGGGACTGCTGCAATCCGGTGGGGTGGAGTGATTCTCCGGCCGACGGGGGGAGGGACCGTCGGAGGCAAGGCTGCCATCCCTTAGCGACGTCGGAGGAAGGCTGCCGGCGTCGGAGGCAAGGCTACCGGTCGGTGGGGGGAGGGCTGCTGAAAGGGATAAAGGGGAGAGAGAGAGAGAGGGGGGGGGGGGGGGGGTGGGGGGGGGAAGGGGACTGGAGGTCAGGGAGGAGAGGGGGCTGATCGCACGGGCACATGATTTAATAGGGGGACGATCTGGGCTGTTCACTGTATGGGAATCGGACGGCTACAGGTGACAGCTCAAATGGGTAAATAGGCTGTCAGCCTATCTCCCGTATTCTCTCTCTCTCTCTCTATATATATATATAGGGCTGTTACAGTGAGCTGTGGGCTCCCGGGGGGGGGGGGGGGGAAGTAAGCTGCGGGTATTTTGACCCCCCAAGAAGTTATGGAATTTGATGAGGTTGTTGCCTAGGATAAGATGATCATCCTCACCAATTTTCATCAAATTCCAAAACTTCTAGGGGGGTCAAATGGTCGAAGCAATTTTAACGGTGACTGCGGACGGCAGAAATTGCTTCGACCATTTGACCCCCCTAGAAGTTTTGGAATTTGATGAAAATTGGTGAGGATGATCATCTTATCATAGGCAACAACCTCACCAAATTTCATCAAATTCCATAACTTCTTAGGAGGTCAAAATACCCG
The DNA here is from genome assembly GCA_947650365.1 of Chamaelirium japonicum. Taxonomy (NCBI): domain Eukaryota; kingdom Viridiplantae; phylum Streptophyta; class Magnoliopsida; order Liliales; family Melanthiaceae; genus Chamaelirium; species Chamaelirium japonicum. The sequence goes on from OX393549.1 coordinate 80,012,776, forward strand.
CAGCTCACTTTCCCCCCCGGCAGCCCACAGCTCATTGTAACAGCCCTCTCTCTCTCTCTCTCTATATATATATATATATAGTGAACTTGAGTTTACAAATGAATGGTGAAACATGGTTTATATTGCTCCATGTGTCCACTGAAAAGACATAAGGGGATATGTATTTAAGAGGGTTGAATACTGAAAATACATAAAGCAAAAAGAAAAGAGGGTTGAACATTTTTTCAGGACACGTGGCAGCTTCTCTATTCGAGTTCACCATTTGAATGGTGAACTCTCTCTCTCTCTCTCTCTATATATATATATATATATATATATATATATATATATATATATATATATATATGAATTAGTAATTAAATAAGAAGCGAGGGGAAACAAAGGAATAACCAAGGAGGTGCCATGGGTGCCCCGAGCACCCTGGATACATGGCCATAGAATTAGAGAGGAGGGGGCTGCCAAAATCGCCAAAGGTGAAGCCCTTGGCCGATGGCTAGGATGCTCTCCCTTTAGTGATTTCGAGTAACTTGGGAGGGAAGCAACCTGGCCATGCGGCTAGGTTTCCCCCTCCTCTGGTCGTGAGTTGTGGCACATAAAAGAAAAAAGAGAGGGGCACATACAGAATCCTAGCCATCGGCTCTCCTCTCTCTCTCTCTCCCCCCTTCTTGTCTGTAGAATTTTGTGAGACAAAATTCTCTCCCTCTCGTGTTGCTCTCTTGGGTTCTCTTCGCATCGCATTGATAGGTTCCCACCGGGGTCCTTCTCGAGAAACGGTTGGATCATGAGGTTGAAGATTGCGAGGAGGCCGATCACCATAGTGCAGAAATTGTTTTTGCAAGTTCTTAATCTACAAAGGGTTGATCATCCCATGATAATCATCCGCATCCTAATAATGAATGCATGCAAGAAGATAAAATTTTAAAACCGTGCCTACTCTTATTTGCTAGTTATTATTCACAAGATTGATGCTCCTGATGTTCCAGTTCACTTTAAAAATGTTTTCACCATCATGGGCCATGTCTCACTCGGCTGATTGATCAACCTATGCAGTTTATCATTTTAATGATCTAACCATTTATCCTCATATGGCCTTCGATTCCACTGATGTCCTTCCCCTGAACGAGAATCTTGTCATCTTGATTTAGCAAATCGATGATGCAGTCGTCGAAGAGCCCTAGAGTAATGATTTAAATGAAGAGTCTTCATCATATGATTCAAAGGATGATGTTCAAGACTTCCAAGATGGTGATCTGCCACTAGATCAGACTTCCATTATAATGATCCATCACTAGATCCAATTGGCAATCGACAACAAACTAATTATTTTGTTGGGGGACCCTCTAAATAGAAACACATTCATATTCTGATCCTATGGATATGAGTTGGTGCTCCATCGTGTAGTTAATTTAGTGTCTCTACACAGACGCTCATTAGAGAGAGAGAGAGAGAGAGAGAGAGAGAGAGAGAGAGAGAGAGAGAGAGAGAGAGAGAGAGAGAGAGAGAGAGAGAGAGAGAGAGAGAGAGAGAGAGAGAGAGAGAGAGTAAATGAAGGTAGGTCTACTAAGGTATAAAGGGTGTCCACACCGTCTTAAGTGGGTTTCCTGCAATGCGCATGATGACTTAAGTGGCATGATAATATGCGAAAATATGGGGACCAAGGGCCAAGGTTGGAGAGCTGAGGGAGGATAATAAGTTCTCATTATACCTTTTAAATCTATGTGGGCATGTTCGCACCAATTAGGAAATACATATGGCCTCACCTTCCAATTCGTGTTTCCTCTATTTCTAGCTTGACGGCTACCTCCGCCTCCTCTCTACATTGCGTCAAAGGTAGGAAACTCACTCGTTCTTTTAACAGATTGGAGCTTCATTTTTGTATATCGATTCGAATAAAAAGAGAGAATGCCTCTCTTTTTTGTTTTTCTGTTCTGCTTGGGTGCTTGATCCTTTAACCATCTACTACCCTGTTTCTCTTTGCTCCTTGCTCCTCTACCTTTCACACTTTTTTTTCTTGTATTTGATGCTACAACATCTTTTCCTCATGTATAAGTTGTTCGGATCCATTTGATGTATCTACATTGCATGTGGAATTTTCTTTCTGCATTAGATAGTGTTGGACTACACTAACCGATGAGTTTCTCGTATCTTTCACTAATTTAACCTTGAATCTAGTCATCATTGTCATGTGTCGTCGCATATACGATCCCACCCCATAATTTCACATACGTGGACACCGCACAAGAGGTTTCTTAAACTATGTGACTGAACTGTGCATTGTGAGACCACATAGTGCATTGTGCATCAGCATAATCGCATGTACTGACGTACAATCCAATCACTAGTTTTTGAGTCATTGAAGTTGCGAGGGTGCCATCACATATGTGATTGTGCGCACTGCACTGTGCGGTCATACAATACTCCAATGATAATGTCCCTTTCCAATTCTTTATATACCCCCTCCAAAGCCCTCATTTCATCCCAACCTTCTTCCTACCCACTTCTAACACTCGTAACACTCCATCCTTCCCCAATTTTCTAAGACCTCTCTTCTTCAAGCTCTCAAGTCTGAACTCTCTTTTTCTTGGCTTTTGTGGCTGCAGACTCTTTTTCTAGTTATGGTTTTCTTAATCCCGGGAAGTTAATAGACCCAGGTTGGAAGTACGGACACTACGAAAGTCCAATTGAGATGTATAGTATAGTGTGCGATTTGTGCGCCTATGTTAGCAACGACATCATAGCACGACATAAATAAGTTGATGCATATACCTTGGTTTAGTTTAAAAGCATGCCCTGAGGCTAGTCATGAAATCCAAAAGGAGATATCGACGTACATGAACATGACCTACAAAAAGCTATTCTGTGTTTGCCATCGCCGCAAGAGCTACACCAACCACATGTTGAAGAGGAGTGGGCCGAGTGGGAGGAGGATACCGACGATAATAATGATGAGGAGATAATGCCTTTATTAGTAGGGTCACTTTCACCACTAAAGTAATTGTGAGGAAGGAGAATAATTTTTGTTTGCGGGAGTCAGCGGAATAGATTTATATTATGAATGTAGTTGAGTAAGAATGTATGTAAACCCTTTTTTTTATGAATGTATTTGAACCGGCTTCTATGTATAAGAAGGATTTTCTAAGAATGTACTTAAATTATAATGTATTTGAATCAGGGTTTTCCCCCTAGCTTTATATGTACGTTTTAAAAAAATTTCAAAAAAAGCACAATCGCTTGTGCAATTGTAAAATTGCATAGCAGCATTTGCGATTGGACCGCTGATACACTAACTGAGTATATGATATTGACAACATTGGATCTAGTTTCTTTGACTGGATTTCCTCAGTATTTTGCATATATTAGTCGCTGATTTTTCTTTGCTGTCTTTAGCCCACTCTTCACATTTTTAATGATCTTACGTTGGAAGTTGACATATGCCCTTGCCTACTCTCTCATATTTGTAGATCATATTGGCTAGATCCTTAAGCTTCCTTAGTGCTTCCAGTGATTTTGTCCCAGTTACTGCAGGATCAGGATACTATTTGCTAGGTTTTGTTTGAATTGGGAGCATGACACCATATAGTGATGCAATTTCTAGTGAGTGCTTTCTTTGCATGCTATATCTAGGTAGTTTTGGTTGTCGAATGGTGGTTTATATTCAATATTCAGTGTAACCAATACTAGTTGATTAGTACCCAACAAGGTTCCAATTTTCCATTTCGACCAATATTTTGACACTCGGGATATGGAAATATTTCGACAGTGTCGAAATATCGTGATTTTATAAAAATGGTTGACATTTAATTTTTTATGGAATTTTTCAGTGAAACGCTTGATAGTCATAAATCTAGCATAGTTACACACTTTGGAACAATTAAATTACATTTCTGCACTCATTTTTGGTGTGAAACTCTACATAGTTTGTATCTCTATGTATGTTGTGTAGATGCATAACAGTTTAAACATTGAAAAGATGAAAATATTGTTTATAAAAAATAAATCTGATCATATAAAGTTGTTGATCTGCAAGTACATGATTGGTGGTGTATTATGCATGATATTTGTTGCAATAGGTAGAATTAGTACAATAGGGTCACATTAGGCCATTGCTTCTAGCAAGGATCATCCAATTTGGCTAAGTATTTAATTGGTTTCTTTCATTTAAGTGATGAATAAATTATAACGATTATACATCCTCCATGTCTTCATTCACCTTGTCCAACCCCGATGGCCACCACTATGCAATATCCGATACCCACTTCATATTGATCTTGTTTTCAAAAGAGTAGGGCTTTTGCTATACCCCGACTTTTTGTCAAAAAGCTAAAAAATCGTAATTTTGAATTTTGACCAAGTGTGGAGAAAAAAAGAGTTCTTGTCAAAGATTTTTTTATAGATTCAAAATATTTTTCCGGTCTTTGGGTTTTTAAGTTGATCTTATACTTCTACATTTTTTGAGATTTTTTTCGGTCTAAAATATTTGAGATTTTTGTTCCACTGAACTTTCCTTTTTAGCAAAAATTGTAGTCTGATTTTGTATTGGAATTGGAAAATTACATTTTGATTCCTTTGGATTTTTATTTTTTGGATATTTTTATTAAATTCAAATGTGGGGTATTTGTTTGTTTACATAAAATAACTTAAAGTACATGGAGAACATGAAGATCATTTACGTATGTGTTTTTTATGTAAATATGACATGAAGCTGTCTTGCTGAAATGCACCTTATCCTAAACCCATACCTGTTTTTTTTTTAAGTGCTGAGTTCGGAAACCTAGAGGAATATTTCAAAATATTTAATAATATTTTGTGAAATTTCGTATTATTTCGTGATATATTGCGAAATATCCCGCAATTTTTCGACCGATGGAGATTGCATGTGATATTTCGTACCGGGGTCTAAAAAAAACGAAACATTTCACAAAATATTTTGATTTTTTGATCCTTGGTACCCATTGCTCCTAAATTTTCTAGATGAAATTATGTCTTTCCTATTGAAATCTGGATTACATCTGTGGCTGTGGTAGATGTTGTGCACTGCGATAATCCTTCCTTTTACTGTGGTTACCTGTGTAAGCTACAACCTATGAGCAAAGTGCCCTGTTATCATACTCGTCTATGTAGACTTTAGTCACACACCTTTCCTCTTGCCTCCACTAAGTTTTGCTGCATTTATCTGATGAAGTTAGGTGCAGCTGTTGATTGTCTTGTCCTGAAATCATTCTTTTTTTTTAAAAATTTTCCGTATAACTTGAGATTAGTCTTAAAATTGCCCTTGTTTTAATTACTGCTTACTGTTTTCTTCAAAATCCCTCTAGTTGCTGAAAGGAAGTTAGAACTTGCTATAAAAACGCTGTTCATGAAGAGATCCAGAGTACAGTGTTCTCTATAGGACTTGGTTAGATCAAGCCAGAGTTTTGCAACCCTTGATGAAAAGTACCAAAAAAAGTGGCAAAGATAATATAGGTAGACTCTGGAAATCTGTCTATTTAGTGCTCTAAAACCATGCTGTGGTTTATGGAGCTCTTTTTTTTTTGATGGACTGGTCAGAGGACAGGCGCTAGAGCATGGGCTCAAAGAGGTCTGGAGATCGAAACGGGGAAGGCAACATAGCTGGTATTTGAATTAAATTCCATAATCCTGTGAACATGACATGAATGGCCCGGATTTGCACCTGCAAACAAGGCAACAACCAACAGCCTTGAGGGGAAGTTTTCTCCACGGTGTCCTTACTAGGAGTTGAACAGGGGACCTCTCCAACAAGGGAGAGAGGACGTACTACTCGGACAAGAGCCGGTTGGTATGAAGATCTCACATAGAGGGAAAAGAGAAGAAAACAGGGGAAAGTAAGCTGCATGGATAGAGTAGAGTCTTGTACCTACGAAGCGGCCAAAAGTTTTCGAATCAATGAAAATAATGCTTCCATGTACTAACTTATATTTTCCTTTTATCATACTCTGCTATGTAGACATAGGTTGTGCTCCTTTCCTCTCGCCTCCATTTAGTTTTACCGCAATTATCTGATGAAGTTAAGTGCGTTGTTGATTGTCTATTCCCGAAACCACTCCTCTTTCCCACCCATTTTCCTTATAACTTGAGATTAGTGTTTAAAATGGCCCTTGTTTTAATTACTGCTGACTATTTACGTTCAAATCCCTCTAGTTGCTGAAACTTAGTCAAAACTTGGTTTAAAATATCTGTTCTTGCAGAGATCCAGGCCTTGAGGTGATCCCTGTGCCTCCAACAAAGTAGTGCAGTGTTCTCTACGGGGCTTGGTTACATCAAGACAGTTTTCCTACCCTTGATGAAAAGGAAAATTACCGAATTAAAGAAAAAGTAGCAAAGATAATATAAGTAGACTCCAGAAATATGTTTATCTAGCGTTCTAAAGCCATGTTGCAATTCATGAAGCTCTCACATAGAGGGAAAAGAGAAAGTTTACTCAATGAAAGCAATGCTTCCAAGGCTTGACTTATATTTTTCTGAGGACAGTTTACAAAAATGGGAACCCTAGGCTTTTATTGACCTTATTAAGCTTGATTGTATCTGTTTTCTTTATCTCTATAAGTACATTATGATACTTTTGTTTCTTCCTAGTACTATTTGCTTATGAAAATCATTTCACTATTAACTTTTATTTTAAGTTTGGGAATTATATTTTGATGCAAGGATGTTGTATGTAGTATGTACCTTTTTGACTCCTTTCTCGTGTAGGAAGTTCCTTTATCGTTATTACAAATTTATTTTACTTAGTTAGGCTGATTATATATTAGACTTGATTGCCATGAGTTGGAATGCAAGGTAACACATTTTCGCTTTGAAGGTCCGAATAATGAAAAGACTACGCCATCCAAATGTTGTTCTCCTTATGGGAGCAGTAACTCATGTACCTAATCTATCCATTGTTACAGAATTCCTTCATAGGTATGGTTCTCCTTTTTCTGTAGTTAAGGTGCTTGTCCCTTGGTATGCATTTTTTAATAAACTTATACTCAAAGTTTACTTCAAATTTCCCTGGTAGTATTTGCTTTTCATACTTATATCTGTATCTATTATTGGATTTTAAGTGACCATTATAACTATTTTTTATTGAATATAAGGATTTTTTGTTTATGATTTTGATGCTTTAGTAGTTCTATATTGTAGCCTCATGCCGTGTAAAGAAGATAATAGCATTTTCTAGGTATTACTAGAATTCTACCTTTTCTTTTTGGTTATCATTGCTTATTGGTGAAAAGGTGGGAGCTTACCATGTGTAATAGCTTTAAGATACACTAGGTTTACAAAACGGTGGAAATTGACTTACCATCCTAAGGTTAGTCAGCCTAACATCAAGAGAGAGCACACATAACATTGATATAACGTGGAAAACAAAGTCCAAAGGTGCAAAGCATACTTTATTAGGGCATTTTCCAGCAATGCATACAAATGTACATCAGGCATGAATACCAACATGATGAAAATGCCACATACATAAATAATAAAATATATGAAGATTATATTATACATCTAGCATCCCCTTTCAAATCATTGTGGATTATTGACAAAATCAACGAGTTAGAAAGAGAAGTGCTTTTGTTGTGTTCAAATGGAGACGCCTCCAAGCCGGAGCACAGATTAATGATATGGAAATGAGAATATACACTGGTAGAGCAAGTGTTGGTCAATCTAATTGTGCTTGGTTACAATGTAAGGATCAAATTACTAGCACTATGAATAGTTTCCTGTTACAATGTAAGGAAGAACGATTGCTGATGAAGATGCTATGTTACATTTCAGCAGTGGTGTTTCTCATGGAACAACCCATTATCTGTTATCATGAATAAATGCATGCTTCACGATCATCTAGGAGATGGGAGAATTACTGATGAAGATACAATTGTTGCTTAGAGAACGATGATCTGTGACATTGCCTGTCCAATCAACATCATAGTACACCAAAAAAAATGTGGAAAGAAGTAGTAATGCTTATGAAATGGGTCTTCTATGGATCTATGATAGCAAATCATTTAAAGTGCTACAAATGCCGAGTAACGATGAACTAACTGACTATGTGCGTATTATAGGCAATGTGTTGTAGATCACTAGTTACATCAAGTAATGGCTCGACATTATCAAGCAAAAATTTCGATGAAGTGTAATACGAGTCATAAAAACCTAGTATTAAGCAAGCATGAGATAAGATTCATAGATACTTTTTAGGACGACAAATAGCCATGATGATTGTGATAAGAAATCCTTATCAGTCGATCATTTCCACCCAATGATAGAAAATATACATGTGGACGATTTCATGGTACATAGTCGTTTGTATTCAAGATAAGAATGAAACATGCACATAATCATCTAATGAGACAAATCATGCCATAAAAGAATTTACCACTCAATCTCTAATGGTTTTGTGGGCATTAACTCTTCAACAAGACAACACTAAATGAAAATTGGGCCAGTTCTTTGCCTTGTTTGTAGTCCAGACAAGGACATGAGTTACTGTATCATGTGCCATTTCCATAGCATCGAAGCACTGGTATGTTAGGCATACTCATAGCATCTTGGCCTTGCCAATGGAGACATACCACATTGACACACGCCACTCATTGGCATAAAAAGATACACAAGGTTGGTGAAAGGTTCACAACAGACATCCAAAGATATGTTTTTTTTTTCTTTCACTAACTTCTAGTCTACTTCTAATTGTTTCCTAGTAGCCATTAGACATGTCTTAAACTTCCAAAATATGATCTTTGATCCTCCATACAGGTGTAGCATCCATTATGAACTTGTAGTTGTGATTGTTGATTGTCGATATGCGATCGAATATCTGAAAATGTCCAATACCCAAACTAACATTAGAGAACACTGTATTCTTATGAGGATAAATAAAAATGCAAATGGTAAGGTATGACTGTAATACAACTTTAAAACGAATAACCTGTGTCACTTAAATATGCTAGTGTGCAATACATAAATCATCATCTAACTAATATAGGTGCTATAAAGAAGAAAAATACATCAAACCATATGACAATTTGATCCTCTCATTGTCCTTGTCGTCCGCTAACACTCGATCAGTCTCGTCGAGCTCCTCCATTGATGGCGGGCCACATAATCCCTCATGCACTATGCTATAAAGTATTTGATCGTTGATGAACGACGTCTGCATGCGTTGGGCAGTGCGGCCTCCTTCTGAATGACCATGCCAAATCCTACGTAACGGCAAGTAGCTATGCCAGGGGAAGCACTTAAAAAAAGCGACCTCAAAAGGCACTCTGAGCTGGGTGATGGCTTTGAGAAGGACTTGGACCATGATGGAGTAGGCACCTCGTTAGAGGGACTAGGAACATTAGTGAACTAAAGCATGCAGAGATGAGTTTTCTTGGAGATAAACTCAGTAAGCGTGATGTTAGATCCATGATGCATCAAGAATCAGAATAGGTATTGCCAATGTAGTTACACCTAGAAGATGATAACAAAGTCATGGATCCAAGCCTTTATGTGAAAATCACTGCTTTTATCCATACGTATCCAGGTACGTTAGACTCCTGATATACTGTGTACTCAGGTCTGAGAATATACTTCAATATAATATTTATGAGTTGTGATCGATCCGATACATGCCGACAAATAATCACCAAAATGTGACATTCAACCGTATTTCAGTCGTAGAAGGCTGTCATGTTTCTTCATCATTAAGCGAGCTTCTTATTCCCATCATCATAGCATAATAGCATTCGCTGCTCATGGAAATGCTTCTTCGTAGTGATGGACTGGTTTTGTAATTGGTTCCCTCGACAATGAACACATTGGTGGCCATGGGAATGAGTTAGGTTTAATGCTTGTTTGAGCAAAGGAGGCAAATTAGGAGGCTCCGAGCAGCGAATTAAACAGAGTGTGGCAAGTAAACCCTTCCTGAGGGTCTAAAAGCTTGGTCAAGAGTAATGGGGTCAACTTGACAAGTTTCTGGGAGGATGGCTGATAGTAAGAGAAAGAACCAACACCTGGAGTGAAGAAAAATTCCCATCTTCAAATCAAAACTTCCATTAGGACTGAATATGGTGGAGCAACAATTCCATAATTTAATAGCTCAAAGAAAACAAGGCGTGAAACCGATGTGAAATGACAAATAGAATCTCCTAATAACCAAAATGTTCTGAAATTTCTGATCATAGTTGGATCCACTAAGTTGGGATCTTTACACCAAGGATGAATATTTCATTCAACGATGACTATGGATTAGGAAACCCTACATGAAATATGAGAGGGAACATATATTGACCCCCAAACCAATCTGAATTATTATATTCCTGTAATTACATAATGACCTGGATTGAACTCTTTCCAGGAGACGTTAGAGCCCTAAGTTGACAATGTTTCACGGAGGTTGTTAAACCATTGGCTTGATGGTTGGAGATATCAATGTTGTTTTAGCTGAAATGCTTATAGATGATTGGCTTCATTTGACAAACAGGTAGTCGCATGAAAAAATGGTAATCAAGCGAAGAAGTCACAGAAGACTTCATCACAAAAATATCCTTGCTTTGACATCATGATAGAGAGCTAGATTAGGTTTATCTATGAAGAACTATATTATAGTTTGGGGCACCACAGTGGTAAAGTTCACCATTTATAGGTATATACATATCAGTATATGTGCCATTTTACACATATTCACAGAACACTAATTTCTAGCCATTATATGTAGAGAATTACATTGCTTGACTGAGTATTGAGTTTAAATACAAATTCAATATGAGGTATATGTTACAAGTTGATACAAAATCCTGTCTGCAAACTAGTTGGCCAGCATGTGTGTTGCACATGCCCCTTAGGAAGATTCTTGGAGTATATGTCGTGTAAATAATTTTCAAACAACTATATAATATTTTCTTGCTCTATAATAATCTTTTCTTTACAATATTCTCTCTATAAATCCCCTTTCTAAGTCATATATTGTGGACTCTTTACAATATTTTCTCTCTCTACAATATATATTCTACAAAATTCTCTCTAAAATATTTTCTACATGCTGCATCCTCCCTCTACAATATTTCCTATTTACAAATTACAATATTCTCTCTCTGCAATGTTCTATCTCTACAGTATTTTCTCTCTACAACATATACTGTACTCTTTCTGTTTATCATTATTTTTACAACATTTTCACTCTACAATATTTTCTATATATAATATTTTTTAGGGGCGGATTGCAAATAGTCCTTTTTAAGGGTTTAATTTTAGGATAGGTCCCGACAACCTTTTCCTCTAAGCCCAGGTCCACATTTTAGCATATTAATTGCAACGGCTCTTTTGGTTAATAAAAGACTACAATAGCCATGGTTAAGTTGCTGAATTTACCAAATTGTCATTGTCTATATAACTTCATCTGATCCCTACGAAAATGTATAATTTCGAGACCTAGTGTGGGACCACTATAGCTACTACAGTGAAATCATTGTAGAAATAGTACTCAATTTTGTAGCAATAATACTCAAACTGTAGCAGCTACAATAAAATCACTGTAGTAGCTATAGTGATTCCATTGTGACTGCTAAAAAACACGTTGCTACAGTGAAATCACTGTAGCAATAATACTCACACTGTAGCAACTATAGTGAAATAACTGTAGTAGCTATAGTGATTTCACCGTGGCTGCTAAAAACACGTTGCTACAATGAAAAATCACTGTAGCAAAGTACTCAATTTGATAATAATAGCACTCATTCAATTGAGTATTATTTGAATATATTTGAGTATCTTTGCTACAGTGAAATCACTGTGGTAGCTATAATGACTTTGCTGAGGTTGCTAAAAAACCTTTGCTCAATTTTAGTCGCAATGATACTCAATTCAACTGAGTATTATTTGCATAAAATTGAGTACTTTGCTATAGTGATTCATTGTAGGGAAGCCTTTTTAGCCGTCATGGTGGATTTCACTGTAGCGGCTACAGTGAAATCACTGTAGCAATCCATGAATCATACTCAAATATACAAAATAATACTCAATTCAATTGAGTATTATTTGCATAAAATTGAGTACTTTGCTACAAGTGTTACAGAATAGGTGGCTGCCCACTTTGGTGGGACACCTCTAACCCTAATCCCTCTCTCTATATATATGTGATGAATAAACAAGAGACCCTCACGTATTCGTGAGAGCGTAGCCGTCATCCCGAGTGCAACCATCCCTTCTCCCTCTCTCTCTCGTAACACGTTATCAGCACGAAGCTTTCGAACCCCGGCCGATCGACAATGTCTCCTCTTCCACTGCGTACATCTTCGACCAATGGTTGCATCCCCGGCATCGTTTTCCTACCGAGGCCTCCACAGTCCACACACGATGGAATCTCAAAACACGTGACCTTCAGATATTCAGTCTGAGGCTCTCAACTGAACTATGATCGCACCTCGATGAACAGCCAACCAGGTACCCCCGGAGACCCCCCTCTCGTGTGTTGTCGTAGCCGTGCCCGAACCGGTGGCAATGGCCCGAACGACTAGCGGCAGCATCCCGCACGCTCGGTGGCGTCCGACGCGGAGCCTGAGCGCTTGCTCGACTGGTGACTGTGGCCCGCACGACCGGCGGCAGCAGCCCGCACGCCCGACAGGATCCGACGCAGGGCCCGAGCGGTTGCTTCCTGCGCGTGACAGGCGGCGTCCGACGGCGGCGTGCGCGCGTGTGCGATGGCGACCGATCAGGCCATGGGGCGGCGATGTTTTGAGTCCGGTTAGGGTTTCTGTTTTCTTCGGAGATGATGACGAACAGTTCTGTTTCATTGGGTTTTAAACCCGATTACAACCGGACCCGACTTGTGCATCCCCAATCCGTTAGCCATTTAATGACTAAACCCGACCCGAGCCATAAGCTCGGATCTGATATTCATTAGTCGAGAATCGATCCAATTGTATACATCAGATCCGACCCGATTGTATACAGCAGATCCGACCCGACTGTATACAACAGATCAAACCCGACTGTTATATAGCAGACCCGACCCGACTGTGGTTAATACAAACTCGACCCATCTAAGTTTACATGCATTTACATATATTTATCTGTCTGATTTAATCTAGACCGTCAGTTTTATTTTGTGATTGTAGGCCTGATCTTGGCCCCATCTGATCGATCCAAGTAAGGATCTTGACTATTTGGACCATTCAGGACCCATCAGTACGGTCCGATCTTATAAATTTATTTTATATAATGCATGTTTAATTTGGACTGTTTAATTTGATATTGTGATTCCGAGTCCGATATAGATCCGTTTTCAGCGATCCATATATCGATCTTGAGTATTTGGGCCATTCCGGACTCATTGGTATGGTCCGATCTTATCAATTCAAATAATTTAATGCATGTTAAATATAGACCATTGATTTTAGTTATATGATCGTGGATCCAATTTAGACCGGATCTAGATGATCCAAATATGTATCTTGGTTATTTGGACCATTCCGGACACAACGGTATGGTCCGATCTTACAAACACAAATTGTTTTGCATCTTATCATTGTTTATGATAATGCAATTGATAGCCTTCTTGTTTAATTAAATTGGTTAATGCGAGTTTATTTATTGGGCATATTTCTACTTCATAATTCAAAATAGATATAGTACCTTTACCTTGTATTTCATTTGATAGTATGGATTAATTTTATTCTGATTAGTTAACTATTGTCAATACAAACATAATTTTGCGTCTTCATCTATAGCCTTGTGTGAACTTGGCCCTCGTCAGTCAGGACAGTACAAATGGCTACAGATACCTTTTAATTAGTTTTTCAGGGCCAGTAGCCCCATAGTAGATATAACTTTAGTGTTCCCAGAATCCGTTAGTTTTAATCGGTTTTCTGATTATGTAATGCTTAGAATTCCATACATATCCTAATTAGAATTCAAGGCCCTTGAAGTCGGTGACAAGAATTATCTAGCCTGGCGTTTAGATGTCACTCTTCACTTATAATTGAAGAAACTACGGAGCGCAATCGAGGAAGAGAAATTAACTTACTCTTGTAGAGAAAGCTAGGGAAACAATAATATTTTGTCATCACCCCCAATCCCGACCTCAAAAATGAATACCTGACCAAGGTAGACCTCTGGCCATATGAAAGTCCTTGAGGGACAAATATGACCACCAGAGGATGGTTATACTCCCAATGGTCAGAGGCTAGGGAATGAACCTACGATTACAAATCGATATCAGAATACAGCTCATCAATGTTCAATGTAATCTCGCGCATAAAATTATACGGAGAACTTGTCAATTAATGACAGTCAAGTGATTGACAAAACACTGTCTCCTTTTCACGCCATGAACGTGCTCCTACAGCAGCAGTATCGTGAGCAAAACTTTTTAAAGTTTGCTGATGTTGCAGAAGAAAACAATAAAGTTCTGATACAAAATCATAGCTCCAAGCCTGCTATAGTCATGACATTGCCTGAAGCAAATGTCAATGAAAGATGTCACATATATTGAGACAAGGGTTGTGGTAGAGGAACCCATCCTAATTACCCCGGAAGAGGTAATAATCATGATAGAGGTAGCTACCCTGGAAGAGGTGGCTACAATGATTGAGCAAAATATAACCACCCATGAAGAGGTGGATATAATCCACAAAATGTTATAAATTTTAAGAAAGCAATTATGGACGTGGCAGGTATGGAGGCGTAGATCATTGGTCATGCACTTGTCGTGAATTGAAGAAAAATATGGAACTATACCAGAGTTTCCAAAAGACCATGAAGGCAAACACGACAAACGATCTTGATGATATAAATAATCTAGATGATACTTCCGATTGCACCTAGTTAAAAGCCCTCGAAATTCTACAAAGATAGCGATGATGGATCTGACAACAAAATAATGAAGGTCTAGATGATATAGTCTCATAATGTGTTAACCATAGTTGGGGCTATACAAATGATAGAAGGCTCTGGAAGAGTCAATCTTGTGTTATCAAATGGTATCCAATTTATTTATCTAAAATACTTTAAACTCAAGTAGTTATAAAAGAACCTTACTGAGTCTTAAAGACATTCGTATGAATGGATACCATATCAAAACACAAAACGAAGTAAACTTGAAGTTTACTTTAGAAAAATTATCCAATCTATCCTTAGGGATATACTTCACTCACATTGGGATTGTTGAGTCACATGCAAACTTGAGCCAGCAGCTCAGTATTAATCCAAGACAAATAGTGAGCCAGAAGCTCCATAGTCCTATGATTTTTAATATCTGGCATGATCGTCTAGGACATCCTGGGACAACAATGATAAAAAAGATCGTAGAAAACTCTTATGGTCATCCCTTAGCACATTATCACATACCTAGTGAGTTAGTTTGTATCCCTTGCTCCCAAGGTAAGATTATTACCAGACCATCATTTCTAAAAATTGAGTCTCCTTCGATTCTCAAATATTTAGAACCCTTAATAGGTGACATTTTTACCGCAAGGTTTGCGGATTGTCACTTCGATGAGATAGTTTTCTTGTCGTTAGGAGGAGATAAGAAAGATAATGAACGTCCCGTCAAAGAGGAACGACGTGAATTATCGTGGAATACTTCCACTCTGTCTCATCTAGACCCCAGGACTCCCCAATGTGAGCACGAAGTTAGGAGAATAATACACTTGCAATCTATTGCAAATGAGTTACCAGATACATTCAATGATGTTGCAAAAGTAACTAAATCACACATACCAGCTATGAATGTACCTGTCAGGATTGATATCCCAAGTAAGAATAAGGCAGCAAATGAGTTTGACACACGTCAGAAGCGTGGGCGACCTATAGGTTCCAAAGATTTAGCTCCCCGGAAGAGGAGATTAAATAGCATATCACACCCTACAGCTCCTAAAGAAGCTGTTCTTAATATAAAATCTCCTGAAGAGAAGATTCATGACAGTCCGGAAGATGTCATGAATCAAAGATCCAATTTTCCCAGATTAAAGCATATCGCTCCGGCCGAGGTTATGCCCCAGATCCTAGAAGTGACTGGAAAAGAGGTACCGGTACCCAACAATGATGAGATATCTGTGTTCTACACATACTCAGGGGAAATATGGAATAGAAAAGAAATAATTATCGATGATATATTCTTATATATTATGACAAATGAGATAATAAAGGGTGGTGATAATGACACTGAACCACGCATAATCCTAGAATGTCGACAAAGTAAAGCTTGGCCAAAATGGAAGGATGTGATTCAAGCGGAATTGGATTCCCTCGCAAAGCGTGAAGTGTTTGGACCTATAATACAAACCCAAAAGGAATAAACCCTGTAGGTTTTAGATGGGTGTTTGTTAGAAAAAGAAATGAAAAGAACGAGATCCAAAGATATAAAGCACGCTTAGGTTCTCAAGGATTCTCGCAGAGACCTGGGATAGATTATGAAGAAACATATTCCCCAGTTATGGATGCCATCACATTCAGATATCTTATAAGTCTAGCTGTCTCTGAAAGATTAAGCATGAGACTTATGGATGCAATGACAGCCTACCTATACGGTAACCTAGACAGTGAAATATACATGAAAATCCCTGAAGGATTTGACTTACCAAACTCTAAATCTAGAAATACACATTCAATTAGATTAAAACGAGTATTATATGGTCTGAAACAATCCGGAAGATTGTTGTGGTACAATCGGCTCAGTGAATATCTGTCTAGGGAAGGCTATAAAAATGACCCTATATGTCCATGCGTATTTATTAAGAAATCCCAGAATGGATTTACAATAGCAGCAGTATATGTAGATATAAATCTAATAGGATCTTCCGAAGAGATTGAGAAAACTGCTGGCTATCTTAAAAAAGAGTTTGAAATGAAAGACTTGGGTGAGACAAAATTTTGCCTCGGCCTGCAGATCGATCGCAACAAGGATGGGATCTTAATCCATCAGGCAAAATATACTGAAAATCTCCTAAAGAAGTTTAATATGGATAAGTGTTATTCACTTAGTACACCCATGGTTGTAAGGTCTTTTGATGTTAACAAAGACCCATACATGCCTAGAGAGGAAAATGAAGACGTCTTGGGTCCTGAAGTACCCTATTTAAGTGTAATAGGTGTAATTCTTTATTTATCTCAATGCACTAAGCCTGATATTTCATTTTCTGTTAATCTACTTGCTAGATATAGCTCTGCACCTACACGTAGACATTGGAATGGTATAAAGCACATATTTAGATACCTAAAAGGGACAGTTGACCTTGGTTTATACTATTCATGTAAAAGACTAACCTAGTTGGATATGCAGACTCTGGTTATTTATCCGATCCCCACAAGGGGAGGTCACAAACAGGTTATGTGTTTCTTAATAGTAATGCAACTATTTTATGGAAATCCACAAAGTAAGCACTAGTAGCAACGTCATTTAATCATTCAGAGATACTGGTATACTGGTGCTTTATAAGGCAAGTAGAGAATGCGTATGGCTACGATCGATAATTCAACACATCAGAGGAAGTTGTCAACTCATATTAGCTACGGATGAACCTACAGAAATTTACGAAGATAATGCAGCATGCATAACTCAAATTCAAAGTGACTTCATCAAAGGCGACAGGACCAAGCACATCTCCCCGAAATCCTACACTCATGAACTCCAAGAGAAGAAATAGATTATTATAAAGCAGGTGAAGTCAGCTGAGAACTTGGCAGATCTTTTCACCAAGGCGCTTCTAAAGTCTACATTCCAGAAGTTGGTGCATCAGATTGGCATGAGGAGACTTCACCAACAAGGCATATGAATGTTATTCGAAATTGATTTATTCATCTTAATGTATTAGGGGGAAGGAGTATTTTCTTTTAAAGATTGATGTAAGCAAGGCATGTAATAGAATGCAGGATAAAGACGAGGGGGAGCATCCTACAGATGCAGATGGAGACATCCAGAAGAATGTCTTTTGCGCATTGTACTCTTTTTCCTGCGATGAGGTTTTTCCCACAGGGTTTTTCCATCGAAAGGTTTTAATGAGGCAGTATAAGTCGCACCCACTAAGATTCCAGAAGAATCTGAGGTCCAGACGAATTTGTTCCTGAAGAACTATGTTCCTGAAGAACGCATTGTACTCTTTTTCTTTCACTAAAGGTTTTGTCCCATTGGGTTTTCCTTAGTAAGGTTTTAACGAGGCAATGTTTTAAAAAGTAGGCATCTATGGGGGAGTGTTACAGAATAGGTGGCTGCCCACTTTGGTAGGACACCTCTAACCCTAATCCCTATCTCTCTCTATATATATGTGATGAATAAACAAGAGACCCTCACGTATTCGTGAGAGCGTAGCCGTCATCTCGAGTGCAACCATCCCTTCTCCCTCTTTCTCTCTCTCGTAACAACATGGATTTTATTGTAGAAAAATATTTTTACATCCATGGTAAAATTACGGGTTGCTATAGTGATTTCACTGTAACTGCTACAATAAAATCACTGTAGCAACCCGCGCCACTATTCGTGTTAAAAAAATGTCCCGTTAAAAAAACGGAAATAGTGGGGCGGTTTGCTACAGTGATTTTACTGTAGCAGCCACAATGACTTCATTATAGCTGCTACAGTGAAATCACTGTAGCGACCCGCGCCACTATTCCTATTAAAAAAAAGTGTCCCTATATTATCTACTATTATTTAGTTTGGGAGGATCCCATGGGTATTTTTGTTATTTTTAAAAAACACGTCATTCAAAACGGTTAGGGAATGATTTGTAACATGCAACACCCGCAGGAGAGGATCATCATTTAAATTGTTATTATTCCGTGGACCTATGCTTAGTTGAAACTATTTATTATCCTGCACCTTTCTGTGATGCTATATAGTGGACCTGTACTTCATTTTCCCTTTTTTGTATTTGTACAATAATCTCTACATAAAATATTATCTTTCTATAACATTCTCTCCACAATAATCTCTCATCCACAGGCTTGATTGCTTGCATTGGTAGACCAAGTGCGATTGCTCACATCGGACGACTAAGTGCCATTCACCGCATTGGATGATTAAGTGCAATAGTAGATTATATGTCTATTATATTATCCAAGTGCGACATATGAGTGTAATTCACACCAGCGCATAATAAATAATAGGGAAAATGAAGTACAGGTCCACTATATAGCATCATGGAAAGGTGCTGGATAATAAATAGTTTCAACTAAGCATAGGTCCACGGAATAATAACAATTTAAAGGGTGTTCCTCTACTGTGGGTGTTGCACGAAATATATCCTTCCCCAACCGTTTTGAATGACGTGTTTTTTTAAAATACCAAAAATACCCATGGGCAAGGTTCGAAATCTCCATTTCGGTGGAAATTTCGACCTTCTGGATATGGAAATATTTCGTGGAAATATTTCGACAGTGTGGAAATATTGCAATTTTGTAGAAATGGTGGAAATATTGATTTTTTGATGGAATTTTTTAGTGAAACTCCAGATAGTCATAAACCAAGTATAGATACACACTTTGGAACACTCAAATAATATTTGTACTCTATCTAGGGGTGTCGAGCTTCACATAACATGTATTCAATGTATTGAGGCTGTGAGTCTTGTGCTATCTTATTTGGTTCGGTTTTGATATATTTTTTAAATGTTTTTTAATCTTTTTTTTGGATAAAAATATTTTTGAAATAAAGATTAGTTGATTGTTAAAATAATGTTACAAACGATTTTGAAAGCGGACTTAAAACAAGAAAGTTATGCAAATTTGAAATTGTGCAAAAGTTATGCTGAAATGTGAAACACTGTTTTTTTACTAAGTCTGAAAAAAAGAGTTTTTATATAGAAAATTTTTTATACATTCAAAATTTCCTAAGACGGACCATGGTTTTCTAGATGCACTCGTACTTCTACATCTTGTGGAATTTTTTGAGCTAAAAAAGAGTTGATTTAATCACTTTTCTCACCATGTAGATTTTATAATGTAGATTTTATAAAAATTCATAAAAACTGTTTTCTCCTACTAAAACTAAAAGTTTACTTTTTGATTCCTTTGTTTTTTGATTTTTTTGATATTTTTATTGAAATCAAATGGGGGGTATTTGCTTATTTACATATAATAACTTAAAGTAAATGGAGAAAATAAAAATTAAGTAAAACGACATTTACTTAAATGTTATTATATGTAAATAAGCTGCTGAGAACCAGGCCCCCCAGTCCTCTTTTATAACCAGTCAGGCACAGAATTTCGGATAAATTTTGTGAAATTTTTCGAAAATTTTAGCGAAATTTCGACAAAATCTCGCGATATTTCGTGGAGATAGAAATATTTCGTGGAAATATCACGATATTTCGCGAAACCGCTCGATATTTTGACATTTCCCGTTCTGCTCGAGATTGCAGGTCATATTTCGTATCGGGCTTTCATTTTTTCGATATATTTCGCGATATTTCGCGAAATATATCGATTTTTTATTCCTTGCCCATGGGATCCTCCCAAACTAAATAACAATAGATATGGACACTTTTTTTTAGCGAAAATAGTGGTGTGGGTGGCTAATGTGATTTCACTGCAACTGCCACAGTGATTTCACTGTAGCAGCCCGCGCCGCTATTCCCATTTTTTTTTAATGGGACACTTTTTTAACGGGAATAGTGGCATGGTTTGCTATTGTGATTTTACTGTAGCTGCTATAATGAAATCATTGTAGCAATCCGTAATTTTCCTATGGGTGTAAAAAAATAATTTTCTACATTAAAATCACTGTAGCAAAGCACTCAATTTTATACAATTAGTACTCAATTGAATTGAGTATTATTTTGTATATTTGAGTATCATGCACGGGTTGCTATAGTGATTTCACTGTAGTTGTTACAGTGAAATCCACCATGGTGGCTAAAAAGGCTTCCCTACAGTGAATCACTATAGCAAAGTACTCAATTTTACGCAAATAATACTCAGTTGAATTGACTATTAGGAAAGCGTTTTTAGCAGTCTCGGAAAGTCACTATAGTTGTTAGAGTTATTTAACTGTAGCGAAGATACTCAAATATATTCAAATAATACTCAATTGAATGAGTACTATTGCTATCAAATTGAGTACTTTGCTACAATGATTTTCACTGTCGCAACGTGTTTTTAGCAGCCACAGTGAAATCACTATAGCTGCTACAGTGATTGCACCGTAGTTGCTACAGTGAGTACTATTGCTCTGCCCGGAACAACCTAGCACCGCACACGTCCCTTGGATCCAAGCTCCTCCCGGGAGGGCCGAGCCCCATACTACGTCCGCAAACTCCTTGGGACGAAGATTGGAGCTCGACGTCCCTTTGGCTTAGTATGCGACAAGCTCGTGGAGGTAAGGGCTTCATACACTCGTGATCTTTAACTTTCTTTGGGCGCCTTAATGGTTCTCGCATTGCCCTGTAGGTGTCAGCCAAGGTGAAGGAGATCTCCAACCATGCCACCTTAGGCAGCAACGACATCACGGAACACTACACCGAAGTCTTATTGGGGGTAGATTGGAAGATCGACGAGTTGATATGCCAACAACTCGCTTAGTATTCCACACATCCCGTCTCTTTGGAGACTGTGAGGGTCGGGGCACTTAAGGCACTTCGGGGGGGGGGGCGTTAAGGAGCTCCAGAGGGAGGTGAATGACCTCCATATGATCGACGTCAGCTTCTATGGGGAGCGTGATTGGGCCTTGGAAGCAATGACGAAGGTGGAGAAAGAGGCGCACGAGTTGCGCTCCCAAGCCACTGCTTACCCAGTCTGAGCTCATGACCAAGGAGGCAGAGAAAGAAGTGTGCGAGCTGCGCTCCCAGCCTGAGCTCCGGGCCAAGGAGTTGGAGGAATTGAGGGGGGCAAGGGATCAGGCGGTGGCCAAGGAGATCAGGTTGGTTGGCAAGCTTCAGACTATCCTGATTGCGAGAGATCGAACGATGGTCGAAGTGGCCGACTGCTGGGCGAGCTTCGGACTGCTGAAGCTCGTTGTACAATGGAGCTCAACGAGCAGCATCACGTTATCAACGACTGCTAGATGATCCCCTCAAGAAGATTGTTGATGACGTTGATCGTCAATGCCATGAGGAGCGCAACCGTCGAAAGCGGCATCGTTTGGATGGGGTGGACTGAAGGTCATGTTGTGCTTTGTTTTTTTCTCGGGCTTGGTTTCCTTGTACTTGTTTTCGACGTGCTCTACCCCTTTTTTGAAATATATTTTGGCTTTGACTTTGGTTTGTTTATGTGAGCTCCTTCCCTTCTTAGGCGAGCTAGAACTTCTGCTACCCTTCTGTGCGGGCTACTACCTTTCCTAGGTGAGCTACGAACTATGGACCCCTTGCAATTTTGTGGCCTTCTCTCCGGGTGTGGTGGCTTATTCGATTAAAGTGAAAAACAATCGATATGCATGAATTCCTTAGTATGCTCGAAAAAAGTGATGAAAAAGAAGCAGATCAATGAAAAACAAAACATAAAACAAAATAGAGCGTATGGACCAAAAGGTCATAGGTCGCTGAAAAAAAGATAAAACAAAAAATGCTAGCTACCTCTTTGCGATTGAGGCCGCTAGGAACACTAGTCTTGCTTATCACGTCCGCAGTACGATAGACAACTTGGGACTTATCTTCGCCTCCCATGTTCGTGGCCTCCTTCCGGAGGGTGGCCATCAATTCGGTCAAGGTCGAGAAGTTACCCATAGCACTTGGCGATTTGGTTAGACTGCCAAGGGCTCCTCGACGATCTCAAGACCTCTTTCTCGCCTCTGAGAACCTCAGGCTTGCTTATCATGTTCGCACAACGACAGATAGTTTGCGGCTTACCTATGCATGCAGTCGTTTGCAACCTCCATTCTGAGGTTGGCCTTCGACCTCGTCGAGGTTTTGGACTTATCCGGAGGTCCTGGTAATCTGATTGGGCCGCTAGGGACACCTTGATGATATCAAGGCCTCTTTCTGAGGTAGCATCTGAGAAACCCGATCTAGCTTATCGAGTTCGAGCAGCGACAAACTCTGGGGTGTCGTGATGACGAATGGCCTCCTTGATGATGTCATCAGGGATGAGCTGATGTTTCGAGCGACCTCCCTGATAACGTCATTATGACATCATCAGGCGTGAGCTGATGTTTCGAGCGGCCTCCCTGATGACGTCATCTGGGGCGAGTTGATAGTTCTAGCTATTTGGAAGCTAAGTATGATTCTTTCCTAATGGTGAGTTTACATGGTGTATGCGCAGAAAAAAGATACGGGCCATCTTTATTGTACACATGAAGATTACAAAGCCGGGATCTGGTGACTCGGGGGTGGTGAGCCGGGTGCGGTGAAAATTTGATCAGGAGATTGTGGGAGAGATCCACTGGAGGGTTCATTTGATATACGTCTACACCTTACTTCGCGCGAGAGTTCTGGAGGGGTTACCCGAGACAGAGGTCTTTACAAGGTTTCGGGTTTCTTGAGAAGTCGAGTGGTTTTGCCTTTGCTTTTGTTCCTTCTGTACTTTGCGCTTTCTGGGCTAGGGGGTTTTCGGCGTCGTTTGCTCGATCTTCGCGTCTCCCTTGGCTTTTGCTAGACCTTGGTGTCCTTGATCGGCGGTTCGCAGCGTTGATCTTGCTTCTGGCGTTGGCTTTGGCGTGGGCCCCTGGCTCTGGCTTTTGCGGTGCTTTGGCGCTTGTGCTTGAATGTAGACGGAAGGCTTGCGGTGCTTTAGTTCTTCTGGACTTCGCGTCGTATCGGCTAGAATGTGCGTTGCTTTCGATTGTGATCGTTGTAATTCGTTGAGTTTGGCACATCGTTTCTTTGGCGTGGGCTTTATCGGTGCTTTACTTTGGCTTTCTTGCTTTAGCGTTGACTTGATCTTCTCCTTGAACGACAATGATGTCTCTGTGACTTCTTTATTCTTCCGGCTTCCTCCTTTTGGGAATGGAACTTTGGCAACGACAGTTGTGGCATCGACTTTGCTTCTCTTTTTCTTAGGTCTTCTTTGGCGTTTTTGGAGTCGAAGGCTTCTTTTGAAGATGACATGTGTAGCATCGATCTCCGTGCGACGATTGTAGCGTCGGTTTTTGTTGATGAAGACGGCGTAGCACCGATCTTCATACGACGGTTATAGCGTCAGCTTTTGTTGATGAAGATTGCGGGTGTAACACCGATCTCCGAGCCTTCTTTTCCAAGCTTTCTACTTCTTGCAAGGAGTTGAAGTTTTGTTGAAGACGACGGGGTGATGCCGACTTTGATCTTCTTCTCCGGCTTTTGATTTTGGCGCCTTCAGAGTCGAAGATTGTTAGAGACGACGGGGTGATGCTGACTTCGGGCCTTCTTCTCCAAGCTTTCTTCTTCGTACAAGGAGTGAAGCTTTGATCTTCTTGTGCAAGGTCTTCACGTTGATGAGGAGTTTAGTGGGCTAAGTCGTTCCATTGGGATGCGCTTGCCCTTGCCTCGTGGAGCCTTGGGTCGTCGAGCGTTGGAGCCTCCTCGCCTTCAGAGCTTCCACGTCTCTAGCTTCGATCCTCTACCTCGAGCGTTGGAGCCTCCTTGTCTTCAGAGCCTGCAAGTCTCTAGCTTCGATCCTCCACCTTTCGACCTTTGAAGCCATCCCCCACCCCTCTATTTATAGGCAAAGGGGGGAGGATGGGAGAGATATGGCTACGATTTTTTGAATCCCTTGAATATCTTTCTCCATAACCGTTGGGATTTATCTTCGTTTTTTGGTGGAAAACAAACTTTATTCCCTTTCTTTTTTGTATCGGCGGTTATGAGAAAGATATGGCTAATCTTTTGAGATATGAGCCATCTTTGCACATTCAAATCGATGGCGACACGATTTTGGATTTGTTTCGTCGGATCGACGCGGATCCACGGTTGCATAGACGTCCGAGCTACCTCCCCCCGCGCATGATGGTTTTCTTTTTTTTTTTCTCTTTTTTTTTTTTACTTTTCTCTTTTGGCCGGCCACACCTCCCCAAAAGGGGGAGGGTGTAGTTTTCTAGAAAGGGGGCCAGTGGGCCCCAGTTTCGGGTGGGCCCACTCGGCCCCCTTTTGGTTTCGAGTTGTGGGCCCAGTGGGTCCCACTTGCATGGGTGGGCCCACTCGAGTTCGTTCGAGTCGAGTTCGATCCGTTTCTTTTGCGGGCCGTTTTGTGCGGGCCGTTGCGTGTGGGCCGAGTTTTTATATGGGCTGTTGTGTGCGGGACTAGTTTAATTTTCGAGCTAATTTCGATGCCCACACATGGTAATGGTCGGACTCCGACTTATTGATAGTACCTTTTGAGATGTACAATGTTCCAGGGCCTTTCTAGGAGGTTTTTGTCTTGAGTTCAGTTTGTAGGAACCCGATCCTCCTGGGTTGTGGATGATGTACGGCCCCTCCTAGTTTGCTCTATTATTTACGTTGTTGGGTTGTTGAGTGCCTGGTGACGTCAGCATGATGACACCCATGCGTGCTCGGACCTTCCTGTGAGCTGCCTGGTGACGTCAGTGCAGTGTAGTCAAGGCGGCGCTTAGGCGAAGCCACGCCTAGGCGATGAGTAATTATTAACATGTTGATTATAATTTTCACCACCTAAAAGTCAAATTATCTAGAAAGTATACGAATACCGTACCCATAAACCCCAAAATTCTTATAAACCCATCAAAAATATTTGAAATAATTCAACTCAATTTTGAAACCCCCCAAATTCGTATGAACCAATATCAGAATTTGAGTTAATTAAACTCAATTTTGAGTTTATTCAACTCAATTTGATTTAATGCAACTTAATTTTGAGTTAATGCAAGTCAATTTTGTAAACCCCCGAAATACTTATGAACCCATTATAAGAATTTGAGTTAATTCAACTCAATTTTGAGTTAATTCAACTCAATTTTGAAAACCTCCCAAATTTTTATGAACCAATTATAAAAACTTGAGCTAATTCAACTCAATTTTGAGTTTTTTCAATGCAATTTGAATTAATGCAACTCAATTTTGAGTTAATTCAACTCAATTTTGAAAACCCCCGAAATTCTTATGATCCCGTCATAAGAATTTGAGTTAATTCAACTCAATTTTAAGTTAATTCAATTAAAGTTTTAGTTAATTCAATTCAATTTTGAAGAACCTCCAAATTCTTATGAACCTATTATAAGAATTTGAGTTAATTCAACTCAATTTGAGTTAATGCAACTCAATTTTGAGTTAATTCAACTCAATTTTGAAAACCCCCCCAAATTCTTATGAACCTGTCGTAAGAATTTGAGTTAATTCAACTCAATTTTAAGTTAATTCAAATGAATATATAGTTAATTCAACTCAATTTTGAAAACCCCCCAAATTCTTATGAACCCATCATCAGAATTTGAGTTAATTTAACTCAATTTTGAATTTGTTCACATCAATTTGAGTTAAAGCAACCTAATTTTGAGTTAATGCAACTCAATTATGATTTATTCAACTCAATTTTGGAAAAATCCCAACTTGTGTCAAGTGAAAAAACTGTCCAGGTGCCTAAGCAGTCCTAGGTGGCCGTGTAGAGAAAACTGCCTGCCTAGGGGGTCGCCTAGGCGCTCAGGGGTCCAAAACGCTTAGGTGCCAGTCTAGGCGACGCTTTGACTATAGAGCGTCAGGCGTCAGCGTGATGTCACCCCGGCGGGCTCGAATCTCCTTCGGGTGAGCTACCCGGTGGCGTCAGCATGATGTCACCCGGCGGGCTCGGACCTCCTTTGGGTCTTCGAATGACCTCGTTCTTGCCTTAGGTTTTCTTCGACGCTCTTTCCGTCCCGCCAGGTGGCGACCTTACCCAAGGCCACACGGGCAACTAGCGGGTGACCTTTGGGCACGTCACAAATGTTGACCATGGGGACTATACCATCAGTGGGATAATATCCCCAATGTGTAGTCGTGGTCGTTGATTAAGAAATTACATGGAGCAACATGTCCTTCAGCGAGGTCGGCAAATTCAGAAGACCAATAGAGAACGTTGATGTTGTTATATGGTCCTAGTAACCCGAAGAAGGCATGCCATATCCGGAAATCATATGAAGCCATGCCTTCCAGACTAATCGTCGATTCGTGAATGTGACCCAAGTACATCCCTTTCCATACCATCGGGTAATTCTTCCACTTCCAATGCATACAAGCAATGCTCTCAAACATACCAGGGAAGCCACGACTTTCGCCAATTGCCAGCAGTCTTGTATGTCGTTGTTCAGTGGCCTCAAATACTCGTAGAAAACTGCAATCACTACCTTAACAAGCCTTTGTAGGCTCTCGATTCCAGTACTTTCTCCAATCCATGTGTAATCATCCACAAAATCTGTAGCTACTCCATAGGCGAGCATCCTCATTGCGGCGATGATCTTCTGAAGGGAAGAGAATCCCATGATTCTAGTATAATCTCTCTGTCGAGGAAAGTATGGATCGTATTCTTCTACCGCAACTTGAATATGAAGGAATAAAGAATGTCTCATCCGAAATCTCCTACGAAATAGATTTGGAGGATATACGGGTTCTTTAGAAAAACAATTATGGAAGATTCTGTTGTGGCCTTGAACTCTATCATGCCAAAGGGTTGCATGGCTATGAACGGAACGTCGACTTGATCTTGAGCGTCTTTGGTTAGCCAGCCGTTCTTCCTCTATAGTAGCTATTTCCACAACTCCAATTCATCGTCATAGTTGGAGCCATCAAGAAGCATGTTGGTTAAGCGACTGTGCACAACAAAGGGCAAGAAAACGAGGGCAAATGGAGGCGGAGGTTGGGGGGGGGGGGGGAGTTGAGAAATTTGTTAAAATGAGAGAGGAATTGCTCTTTATTTATAGAACGAATCCATCTAACCATCGTTGAAATATGAGCCCAACATTCAAAAATTCGACCGTTGGTAAAAATTCGATCTAACGGTCAAAATATCCGATCATCGTTGGAATTCGAGCCCAACAGTCAAAAAATCGACTGTTGATGAAAATCCGATCGACGGTGGAATCCGTTCCCAAAGGTTAAAGAAAACGGTAGTTGCGAGCCCCATTTCATTTGATATTTTTTAAAATACAATGTGCTTTTTTTCATTTGGTGACTTGGTCATTTGGTAATTTGTAGAGATGACATAGGGCTTTTGGTCATTTTGAAATAATAGGAAAATAATAGAGAGCCTCTTTGGAGTTGGCACCATAAAGTGGTTCTCTATTTTTTAGGGAGGGCCATTTTCCCCCAAATAATAAGGAAAGAATAGGGAGCCTCTTGGAGATGCTCTTAGGGGTATATATCTAAAAATCCCTATAAATAATAGGTAGGCTTTATGAGCTTTATGTTTAAGCTTTATCTTTTTAGGTTTAGGCTTTATTTTGTACTGTCATGGTGGTTAATTTGTTTCTATTCGTTACAAACATTATGAATACAAATGTTACAGGTTGGGCTGGATTTGCTTCACACTATTCTTAACATAATAAGCATAGGTGGACCATGTTAGAGCAAAAGCCAAGGGGTATATGAGCATGTATACTTTTTTTTTGCAGAAATATAAGCATGTATATTATGTGTTAGAAATTATACATTTCTCTAAGAGTCTAAGATACACTCTTTAGAATGATGATGACATGACACATTGCAAATCATGCACCCTTATTTATTCCTCTTTGTATGTGACCGTTATTTTTGGATGATTGATAGATCATCACTAACTTTGTGAAATTTCACTACCTGAAAAATAAATTGATAGGTGGCAAGTTAATATAAAAGATATTCGAAATTGCAAATATCAGAGTTGTACAGGCCTTCTCGGCAGATATCTGCCTAACTTGGACGATATGAACCAAGATGGGCTGGTATCTGCTGATATGGGGTTTGATGCAGTTTCGGGGGTGACTCGGTACCGACCTGGCCCAAACCCAAGTCGTACCGGTCGGTACGACTCAGCATTGGCCAAGTTTTGATTCCATGCTCTGTACACAATGCCGAGTTTTGATTCCATGCTCCGTACACAAGCAATTGCGCCCAATTGAATGATCTACACCGTTGAAGGATGACCAACATGCATCCAAAGCAATGCTATTTAGTGGCCCAGTTTTCCACTCGGCTCGAGCCATCCTGTCGTGACACTTGATCACAGTTGTCCTTTGCTTTTGGCATAGCGCGATTCATTGATCTGGGCTGGGTGCAATGGACAGTTGTGATGAGGCGCCACGTTAGGATGGCCCAATCCGGGGGGAAAATCAGATGTCCAAAAACCATTTTCTGAGTAATAAATAAAGGAAGTAACTTTTTACCTTGTTATTTGGACATACAAGGGGACATAAATGTGGACACAACACAGATGTGGTCTACTGTGACCAACATTTAATGCAATGGGATGGATTGGCCATTGCACCGAGCCATGTCGGTGTGTATTCGTATTTGTGTCCCTTGTTTGTTCAAAAAGCAATGCTCTTTGTAAGGTGTGAAAAGAATGAAGGGGTTCATCTAGAAGGTGGTAGAAAAGGTAATGTCGTATCGGAGCAAGTAGGGGTGCAACTCGGGTCGGGTTGGTTCAGGTTTGAGTCAACCGAGAACCGAACCGAACTAGTTCGGTTCTACCATATTAAAACCTGAACCAACCCTACTTGGGCATGGACCCGAACCGACCCAACCCACCTAAGGTTGGGTCGGGTCGATTCTCCATGCGGTAGTTGGTCTAAAAAAATAATGGCTATTGGATATTTACTAACAAGCTGTAGGTCCACGTTAGGCTTTAGGTTTTCTTGGTAGCAAACAATAAACACTTACTCGTGTGCTACTGTGACGTAGCTTCCAAGTCTATACCCATGACATATATATGTGGATAAATATATATGAGTTCAATTCTCAGGTTGGTTCAGCCCGTTCGGGTCTACCCGAGCCCCAACCCAGAACCAACCTTTATTTAGTTGGGTCCAAAAAACATAGAACCGAACCAACCCATTTTGTCAAAATACCCGAACCAACCCAACCCAACCCAACCCAGCCCATTTAGATCTGGTTGGGTCGGTTCTCGGTTTTACTCCAACCAATTTGCACCCCTAGGAGCAAGTGTTGGTGTCAAGCGTGTAGAAGGGGCGTTGGACTGATAGAAAGCATATGTGGGGTCCTCTGCTAAAAAGTGAAATAAAAAATAATTTCGTAACGTGTAGAACGAACGGGGTGTAGGACTTAAAGAATGGCAAACTTCCCTTTTTATATATAGGGTATGACATATATAGGGCAAAGTCCATTGTGGGTTTGTGTGAAATGTCTGGTATCGTGACATTTGCTCTTGGATTTAGGTGTTTTAGTCATGTTATACTTGTACAGCTTCATTGTTTTATATTATAAAACATTTCCCGACCTCATGGATAAGCTATTTTGTGGATGTATGTGATTCCCTTGTTTTGTTCAATTGTATTGTATAATGTCTACTTGAACTTTGAGCTATGGATGTGTTGCAGAGGTAGTTTATTCCGATTGATTCACCGACCAAACAACCAATTAGATGAAAGGAGGCGTTTGAGGATGGCGCTTGATGTTGTATGATTCTTTTACCGTCAACTATTATTTAACTTTCAAAAAAAAAAAAAACTATTATTTAATTTGTATGATAAGTTTTGACATCACTCAGTGGAAATTGCCACTGATCAAATACTATTATGTTTCTTTTTTAACTTTGCACACAGGCTCGTGGAATGAATTACTTGCACAATTGTATGCCTGTAATAGTACATCGTGATCTGAAGTCTCCAAACCTTCTTGTTGACAGGAATTGGGTTGTGAAGGTAAAACTCCAATTTGAGAAGATATCAGTTCCTTTTGCTATCATCTCAATCTACAATTTAGCGTATCCTACGGCTTAGCTTTAATTAATCATTTCCCAACACTATAGGTCTGTGATTTCGGTTTATCTCGGATGAAGCACAATACTTTCCTCTCCTCAAGGTCAACAGCTGGAACAGTAAGTCCATCATTTTGGCAACTGATTTCCCCTATTTCTATGCTTAATAACGTCAAAATTTTAGTCATTCCTTTATAACATTTATTCAGGTATTTTGGTCTATAAGTTTACCCATTTGTTGGGTTTTCCTTCACTGTGAGATTCCATAATACCTGTTATGGTTGGCATAAAATGTGATACCTCTTATCACTTTGATTATGTTTATAGTTGTTGTTCATTGAGTTGACCGAGCCATCTTAAAATCATGTATATATTGATAAATCAATTGTGTAAACATTTTAATCTAAGCTTGTCTTTTGTAGTGTTTTGGGCTGATACGATTTTTGAGTTGGAAAAGGGTCGCTATCGGATGATGTTCCAAGATTGAATAATATTTTAGAAATGGATGAAACCAATTTATAGAATATGATCATTATTGTAAGCTTAAATTGAAGTGCTTAAAAAAAGTGGTGTTTCCTTGTGTTAACTAATTGGGAATATGGAGTAGGCAAAAATTTTATTTGTAGCTTACCAATGCAGTTATGATATTCTACTTGAATTTTTTATGTTTACACATTGAACTGTTGTTCATTATCAAAACAGAAACAAGTGATTACTATAAAAGATGCACCTGACCCTATTTTACTTTCATACACTTAAAGTCTTAAATTAATTCCAAAATCATTTTTATTTCTAAACCAACTATGCTTTGTTTCATTTATGAAAAAATTATCTTATCAAACTATTTATGTCAAAAAAGAGTTAGTTTAAAACATGAATTATTACGTGTATATGAATGAATTAATAAATTCTAACCATAAATTATAATCAATAGTGATTTTGACAAAAAAAAAACATTTATACTTTATCCCATTTTCCTTCATGTTTTATTGTTTCATAGATTTAATTGCAAGTGCTCTGACATCTTAACCTCAATAAGCAAATTTTATTTGAATTTACAATAGGGAGATCGCTAGTTGTTAGTTTGTTGCATGTATGTTTCGATTTGAGTAATCTCATATATAAATTTGTCCCGTTTTTTATCATGAAACAAATATAGCATAGAAACATTGGAGTAAAGAAGACAGATAATTTTAACATATCATCTAATGTGGTTGTATCAAACCATTTCAGGTCCTAGTAACTGGTATTGTGTCAACATATTTCTTTAAAAGAATATTACTACTAACTATTGCCATATATGTAATGTATCATGACATGAACTTGCTAGTGGATCTAAATCTACAATGAGATGATCCTGAAGTTGCAAAGAATTCTTAAATTAAGAACATGATAAGACTTTTATATAGTCTTTGTCTCATAATATTACTTTTGGTCCTTCAATACATAGAACAACTTCAAATCCCTAAGCAACTCGGTCTATCCCTCCTTTCGGTCTCTTCTTACTAGATTTATTGCCCACCACTCAAGTCGGATTGTTTGCACGTAGCTAAAACATAAATTCCTACTTTATTGTACATCTATTCTATGCTTATGCTTGTGAAACCCTTTTACTGTCTGACCTTACGATCCGTACAACGGAGCAGCCGAGCAGGTAACGCAGGCGATTGGTATCGATTGACGAAATCACTGCCGATCTCTGTCGATACAAAGATCCCTTGAGATGGATTATCCAAATGACCAAGGGGATAATATGGTGGATGAGCAAAAGTGTTGAAATATTTAACCCAGTTGCTGAAAGTTCAACTTAAAAAACAATAAGACTATATGCTTAGCATATACTACCCTTCCTATATAGATGACAGCCTTTCACCAAAATATGACCCAAAAACCAAATTAGAAGGTCTAAAAACTGAACTAGGATATAGCTCCTACCTTTTTATGAAGATTTATGCATTTTTGGGGTACCTTTTTTTAGTTTTCCAGGCTCTTTTATTCAGACATTTTGCAGAACATGGTAAAGAAGTAGGAAAGAAGTTCTGAAGTTCATAAATGAACTCTAAAGGATCATCCAAGTTCCAACCATAGGAAGGCATTTAATAGTGTTGTACAAGAGGGACGATCACCCTGCCCCTTGATTGGGCATCCGTCGTCCTGATCCTCTAGACCTCTTCGAATCCAAAACGGAGTTTAGATGAGATAGACATATAGCTTTTCTCGAGAAACTATTGTGCAATCTTATTGTGTTAACATACAACGACATACCTGAAGCAGATTCGAATTTTACGCGCCGCTATTATCTTGATTTTAGTGAGGTACAAGTCCTACGAGCCTTTAAGGTTTATAATCATTAAGGATTTAGGGGTGATATAATGTGCAACGTTGAGATTTTTACCCTTTTGATTAGGGGTTACATGTCTTCTCTTTGATGCAAGCTACATATAAAGGGCATAAACACAAACAGAGATGTTTACTGGTTTTAAGTTATGACACTAATTTATCTCTTTTAGAGGTTTTCCTCATGTATTTAATGTTTTGGTTGAAATCTCGCCACATTTCCTTCTTCCTCTAGTTATCTTCTCCCTCTTTTCCCTAATTTCTATCCATTCTTACCACCTTATTCCTTAGGAACCCTTCCACTATTGGTGAAAGTTAAAGCTACGCATTCTTCAAGTGCCAACATCATTGTTCTCCTTTCTTATTGATATCCATGTCTACATATTATCTTGTGCTTAGCACAGTGAATTATTATACAGAAATTGATCTTTCCATGAAACTTAACTTGATTTTCACTTAATGTTGTTGGCTTCACAGTGCATCTTTATTCTGACAGATAAATGCCCTTGATGGGACGTCTGATCTCTCCTGACATCTGATTTTGTCGTCGGTCGTGATTCCTGCTAAAAACTGTCAATTTCTATCCATTTGTTTTCTCATTCTTGCGTTTTCATCATACAGATAACTTTACTCGTTTTTTTTTTTTTGAGAATTCCTCCCTGAGATGGAGAGGATGGGGTTGAGCATACCCCAAGCTTTATTAAAATAGCAAAAGGAAGTTACAAAAGATCAAGAAAGGGGGATATCTTCCCCGAGTTCTTCACAGAGAACCCAGGAGACCAGCTAGTGACCAAGGAAACAAAGGTAATCCAAACCGTCGCCAGCTGAAGCTCCTTCTGGGTGAAAACTCTGGCGTTCCGCTCCCTCCAGATACTCCAGCAGAGGCCAATCACCAAGATGTCCCATGCCTGATAAAGCTCCTTCTTAACCCTCCTCTTCCTCCAAAGAGTCCACAGAGACCTCATGGATCCCGGATGACCTCTGATCCCCAGACGACTCTTCAGCATGGACCACAACGATATGGCAAAACGACATCTAAGAAAGAGGTGATCCACATCCTCTCTATGTGCGTGGCACAGGGGACTCTTTATGTGGCACAGGGGACAGGAGGTACTCGTTAGGGATAACTTTGTCATTTTTACATAATGTCTTTGATGATCATGGGTGATGACGGCAATATATGTTTATCGATAAGCTATGAAATCATCCACCATCAATTTAATCATCCTTTAAGTTAAGAGGGTCTATTCACATGTTTTTTTTTTCCACCGTTGGCTTGCAATTCCAGGCCTTGGCTAATGTCATTCCCATCTTAGCAACCGACCACTTGAAAATATCTTTGCCAGCATTGCCGATGTTATATTGTAAACTATCATTATAATTTTTGAGAAGGTTAATGTGTGGAAGGGATTTCAGTTTTCACATATTATTCTTTTGTTCAGGCTGAGTGGATGGCACCTGAAGTACTACGTAATGAACCTTCCGATGAGAAGTATGTGTTTCTCCTTTTATACTATGATCAAGATATTTTTTTGTGAATTATTTTTACATCAGTTCTAGTACCTAAATGTAATTTTTTTTCTTGTTACATTCAGGTGTGATGTTTTTAGCTTTGGAGTAATACTTTGGGAGCTTTGTACATTGCAACAGCCATGGGGAGGAATGAACCCAATGCAAGTTGTTGGTGCTGTTGGATTTCAGCATCGTCGCCTTGATATACCTGATGACTTGGATCCTGCCATAGCAAATATAGTAAAGAAGTGCTGGAATACGTGAGTATCCATCACCCGCCATTTCCACACATTTGGTATTGCCTGATTATCGCAAATCAGTGATTTGTAGCAGATGGATTACTGATCTTTGCTGCTCTACCTTGGATATTTTTGGAATTTCTTGCTGAACGTGCTTCTTTTTTACATGGCTATTATCGTGCCAAAAATGCAGTTTATACTGTATATATATAATGCTCTGCTCTATTCCTTTGTCACAAAAAAAGATCCAACGCATGATAGTGAAGGCTTAAGCTTCAACTCCATTCTCATATTTTGGAGTTGGTATGCTACCATGGGGAGAAGATCTAATGGCCAACCTCTCGGATTTATTATGGCACAAAGGTAAGTATATAAAGGCATACAACAGGTGTGGTCACCTATGGGTGAGAATTCCGCACTACAGTGAAAGGAAAAATACTTGTAAAAGAAATGACATATACAAGGGAAATACAAAGCATATCTCAAAACCCACACCCCCCGCAAACTCAAGGTTTCTTGTTCCGGTCTGACAACGACGATCCTTCTCTTGTTGTGGAAGGAATTCCGCCAGTGGTATAGTCCAACCTATGTGTGGAGTTGCCTTGAAGGAGCAAAAGTACGAGGACGACTAGGTAACTCGACTAACCTGCAAGTAGGGGTGGCAAGTTTTTGCTTCGTCCGGTCCGACCTAGAAAAGATCGGGTTCGTACAATGATTTCTTGTCCGAATCCAGGTTCGTTCATTCCGAGCTATCCGTTTTTCATTCCGGGTATGGGTACATGCTGATCGATTTAGACAAGTCGACTCGCTTTCTCTGAATATATATAACATAATATATTAAAATATAAGTTATTAAATAATTAAATATCTATATATAATTAGTATAAATAATTAAAATTTATTTTAAAATTAATACAATTTATTATATATTCATACAATCCAGGGTGGTTATGGCCTTTGGGTTGACCGATTAAAAACCGTGTCGGTTTTGAATAAGCAAGGTTGACCGAAATTCGGGTCCTGGTCAGGCCCGGGTCAGAAAAATAGTTATCGGTGTATGCTCTTGTGTGGCCCAGAACCGACTCGGACCAAGGATTTTCCCACCCCAACTTGCTAGTAAGATTACTAGGGAACAAGTCGACCTGCAAGCAGGCAGACATGAAAACGGGTCACCATATTGATATCTCGAACGCCCCTTTTCTTGGACAAAGACGGAACAATAGATCCACCGACAGGATAGGAGAAACCAGTGTTTGAGAATTTGGGTTCGGATTCAGACTGGCAAAAAATGAACCAGTTCGGATTTTGGTTTGGGTTCGGCCGATTCTTCTATTTTAGCCACATATATTAGAAAATCATAATAGGAAACTAGAAATCAGGGTTTGGTTTACCCATTTGGACCTGACTCATTTTTCAAATCCAAGTTGTGATATATGAATCCTGGAGTGATTACTAACTATATATATATCCTTCAAACTAATAGTAGTACGCAAATTCGAATTCGACATGATTTAGGGGTATAATGCAGGTCCAGTGATTCGGATCGACCAAAATCCAAATCGGTTAAGGCGAATCGGTCCAGGTTCGGGGTCGGATGAACCCTTAAATCATAGGAACATGCATAGACGACATATCATTCCAAGTAGAAGTAAGTGGGAGCGTTGGTGGCCGAAATGCTGAGTACCGAGAACGAACTGAAATGATACACGACCATAATTCCCCCAGGTGATGCCTCGACCTATAGTGTTGATGACTAAGAACGCACTGGACTATGACCTCGTATGCAAAAAGATCTCTTTAGCTAAGGCAACTAGAAGCAAGCTCACTCTCAAGGAAACAAGCGCAATTGGAGGTAATTGCACTCTAGAGGAAGAACAAGCGTGGCTATAGGGGAGAAGCACAACTCTATGAAGAGCGATAACACTACTAGCATAAAGTAAAGCGTGAGTGAAGAGCTATAATGTGGCTAGCAAAAAAAGCAAAGCGTGGCCAGAAGGAACGCACATAAAGAGGAAGAAAAGCTCGACTCAAAAAGGAAGAAACACAAAGGCATAAATGTACAAGGTGCACGGGGCGCAAGGTATGTGGGTCTTGGAGTGAAGTTGAGCATGTGCAACCACAAAGGTTGTAGACTAAATTGGTGGTGCGTGCAATTGCGTCTGCTGGTGATCCCCGAAGAACTTTAGAAAGAGCAAGAGAACTCTACCATGCTTCTGCTGACTCCGGCTGCACGCTCCTAGTGGTAATGGCGTAGGGGCCTATTACACCCTCTGGAGGCACTGGTGCAAGTAAGGAAGAAAGTTGGAACCTGGAGCTAGGAAAAAATGAAGAAGTTCGAACCTCTTTAACCCCTTGCTTTGAGGTGGCGTTGGACGTTTTGGAGGATGCAGAGAACTTCAATGGTGGTGGACCGAGGAGGAGTCCAAAACAAAGGAGGTAGAGGCATCTCAAAATTGTAGCTTCGATTAAGAGGGAGCTGTTCCGCAGCTTCCGCTAGAAACTGATGCAGGGAGTGGAGGGGGATCAACGCCATTGGATGAATCTGGCTACAGAGTATCACAACCTTCCTTCGATCTGTCTCACACAGAGATGAACACAAGGAAACAAGTTGAAAAAACTCTTCTCGACTCTATATTAATCTTAAATCTTCCATGCCTACTCTATTACAATGCTCATCTATTTATAGATGACAAGTGACACTTGGACTTCTCTATATAATTATGACAACCTCCTTGGCATTAATGCAATACCTAGAAACCCCAAAAGACTTTGACTCACCGTAAACTCATTGCAGTTCCCCTTACAACAAATACATTCCCCATAGAGCAGATACATTCTCCATACAATAAATGTCTCGAAATTAAAACCCACCACTTAATGCAAGTTGGGTTGATCTTTCCAGCAATCTCTACTAGACCAATCTTCCGTGCTGCCAGCTTCTTGTAATTACCTGCTGAGAATCTATCCCTGGTTAGAACAACCCACACCAATAAGTCATCCAATTTGCCAAAGACGGTCGCCCTAGATAACTGGTCCAGCAAGTCATCCAATCTGGGAATCAACAATCGGTACTTTATGGTAATCTTGTTAATGGCGCGACTACTAACACATTCTCCAGCTTCCATCTTTCTTCCGCGTAAGTAAGGCTGCGATAACGCATGGGCTGAGACTCTCTCTGCCCCTTCTGTAGTAGCACCTCTACTTGCCTCCGTAGTTCTCCATGCTCATTCAGGCTCATCCGGTAGTGCGGTCTGTTTGCCAGATTAGACACCAAAACCAAGTCAATTTGATGTTGAATATACCGGAATGGAGGTAGTCCGTCTGACAAATCTTTTGGGAAAACTCCGTGGAACTCTTCAAGATGAGGTACGATTGCTGGGATATTGTCGTTACTTTCTTCTGGGATTTTGCTAATCAGCACATAAGCAACTCTGATATTCTGCATGTCTTTCTGCAGCCACGATAACTTACAAGGGTTAGGATGTTCCTCGGTTTGAGATTCAACTTGTCAATAAATTCTTCAGAAACTATGTTCTTGTGGCTTCCGGAAGCGATCACAAATAAGCAGACTTTGTCTTTGATGTGCACTTTGAATGGAAGATGTTGCTTCGAAGCCAGCGATCTCCGTCGGCCTCTTTTGGTGTGAAGCAAGCACACCTACTGACTAGTGTATAATCTCCATTGCCACTTCTCAGAAAATCCGATGGAGTATCATCATCCGGGTCAAACTCCGGTCCTTGGTCATAATCAACCACATCGCCCTATTCATCAAAGTCTTCGTTCTCCATGAATAGGCCCTTGCCTTCCGATCAACCTTTCGGCACTGTTGCTCGATGCTCATATTCCCTGCACTTGAAGCACTTCAGTCCTCGACTCTGTTGTGTTGAGGGTTTGGCAGTGGGAACCAGATCCTTTTCTTTGGTCGTGTCTTTTGACACCGATATACTGCCCGACCAAGTAGAACTCCCTTTGCCGCCCAACTGCTTCTCGAGATTTAAGGCCCTTGTCTGTGACTCCGACATTGAAATCGGATCAAACATATTCAACGTATCCTGAAATTGTTGACGCATCTTCAGTTTTATGCTTAGAAATCTGATATTCTGCAAGATTGGTCTTTTGCACTTGGTTTCTGCACAAGAGTGCTTTAAATCGACCCCCAGCCTTGGGCGATCGGTCATTCACTTCGGAGGATCATCCGGAGGCGCTTGAGATGGAGGAATTGCTACATGATTGTTGACCTCGACTACGGGTAGTTGTTTGACTACCCCTACTTTCGAAGTGGCCTTCTTTAGCGTGTCCTATCGACCATTAGTGAGGTGTTCTACTTTATGAGTGTAAGGAGCTACTAGTCTTTTACGGAGACTTGATAGTTCGTTGTGGAGTCGCATCTGATTGCCGAGAGCGAGCTGCTTGTTGGGCTTTTGGTTGAGGTTGAGCTAGCTGATTAACCGATTTGTGGCTTCCAGAGTGAGGGTAGATTGACACTGATTTTCTTGTTGCTGGCTTGCCTCTTGCCTCGATTGGTTGGTTATCCTCTTACTTTTCGCCATTGCTGATTGACGAGGTGAGCAAGTGGGAATTGAGTATTGATCGGTTGCTTCTGCTCAATCGATCCGCTTTTGGAAGTGAGTTGGAATGCAAAGAGTTGATTGGTTACTTCTGCTCAATCGATTAGCTTTCCTGAACTGAGTTCCTGATTAGTTGCTTCTGCTCAATCGATCAACTTTCGGGACGAGTTGAGTTGCTGATCGATTGCTTTTGCTCAACCATCAGCTTTTGGAGACGAGTGGATGAAGCTTTCTGCTCGAATCCCACTGATGGTGCCAAATTGTTGGGGATCTTTGTCGTCGATCGATCCCTCCAATAATCAATCGATTCGTGTGATATGCTTAAGCGTAGAGAGTAGAGAAACGAGGGTAGGCACGGGAATTTGTTGTTGAAGTTTAGTCAAAGCATATGTCTCCGTGCGGTAAATTGCTACCTTGAATCACTATCTTCTATAAGGTGAGCTCCTCCTAGACAGGCCGAGGAGGGCTTGTACAAGTAGGCTGAAAGAAGATTAATAGGAGTGAGAAGGAAGTGGGAGATCATGGAAGATCTAGTCTCAAATCTGATCCCCTCTAAATCTAGGGCTCTGCAATCCTGAATTGACAAAATACTCCAAATGGCCAAAAGTCCCAAAGTCTTTTATGCTGTGGTGGTGGACCTGGTGGTGTTTATTTATACCTATTGGGGTGCTGCAACCTCCAGGGCTGAGGTGGTGATGCGAGACGAACCCACGTGGCGCTCAGTGATTGGCGCATTTGGTAGTCTGTGACTGGTCTACGTGTGGCCTCTACTGGCTCGCGAGCTGGTCTCCAAATAGGCCACGAGCTGTCCTCGTTGGCCTCGAGAGATGTGGGCCCCTGCTGGCTTGCTAGCGGGTCTTCTCATGGGTCGTGAGCCTATGGGTTGGCAAAGTGTCTTTAACCATTTTTTGTACCCACATGTGTCATCAAGAATCCATTTTGTTCTCGTTAATTTCAAAACACAACTTCTAGAAGTGGGAAGTGGGAACTAATTTTTTGCAACGAGAAACTTTGTCTTATGATCCCAAGCTTAAATCGACATGCTACATATGTAGTTTGAATGAAGACATGAAAGGATAAGATAAAGCCTCCCAATTAGGTGTGCAAATTACACGTCAAATGGAAAGGGTATGGTAACAATTCTTGATGTGTTGATAGGTAACAAGGTTCAAAAACTCAGTATCGGGGCCTATATTAGCCAGCCAAACACCGATACAACATGGCAATACAACTCGATCTTAGGTGATAGACTCAACCAAAAAATTGGTAAGAAGAGTTATAGGGCTTGAGCTTCCTAATTGCTACCGCTATACAGTTTGTACAATCCATGTGCATAGGCATAGTCACCTAGTTCTCCGTTAAAAAAAAAACACGTTTAAAACTTAAATTATTTCTCAGTCGATTATTAGCCGTTTTATACCTCGATCTTAATACATCACCAAATTCATCTTTTTTAAATTATTTTTCTCAAAAAATAATCGCATTTAAAACGCCAAATCTAGTGACACCTCATCTTTTCTTTATCCCACCCACCGTCTATACCCTTCCGCGGGCACGCTCAGCTCCTTCTGCACAAAATCCATGCTAGGGATTTGTATTGACTTGTTTTTATGTGATATTAAATGCATGTAAGTCGTGTGACTTAGGTAGTTAGGTTAACTGTATATAGGCCCCATTCTAATATAATGATGCATCATTGTGCAGTCCCTTTTATTGGATTTTATTGTGCAGATATAATCCTCCATCCTCAGCTTTGTTCATCTCGTATCATAGATCTCATCGTTATGTTTTAACCATTCTCATTAACTATAGAGATTGACTTGTCTTTTGAATGTTACAATCTGAATGTTTTAGTTGCTTAAATGTAGGCTAAAAAGTTGATTCAAAGGGTCGAACTTGCTGATTTATTTTTTCTAAATTTCACCCTCACCAATTAAATCCCAAACACGATCCCCCCCCCCCCTCCCAATTTTCTCCCGTTTTTCTCGAACTTTTTTAAGTTTTACCCTCACCGACTTATTACCAAAACCGAACTTGTGAAGACCAAGCCCAACGTATGCACTGTCGCCACCTGGGACCGTCTCAAGCGGCCCATTATCTTTTTTAATGCATTATTAATTATTTTGGGATTATTAAATTATAAAATATTGAACTAGGGTAACAAGTCACCGTTTATGTATTCTTTAGTCACATTGATTGTGGAGGTTCGTGGATGTAACCCCGCCTGTTATATGAAAGCATGGGCTCTTTTGTTTGAAGATATGAATGAATGATGAACGATTATGAATAAATATGTGCTTGTTAGCATTTAATTTTGGATTGGATTCCATCAGAGGATTCCTCGAATCTAGTGGACTCTAGACCTCCCCCACCCCCCCAATTTTCTCTTCTTCCTCTCTCTCAAACCCTAATTCTTATTACAAGAGCACTATCGATGGCTACCCTCTCCTCTCATTGTCTTCTTCGTGTGAAGCACGTGTAAGCCTGCAAAGGAAGCCCCCCCCCCCCCCCCCCCCCCCCCCCCCCCCCCCCCCCCCGCCCCCCCCCCCCCCCGTGCTTTTCCCATGAAGAAGACAAAGAAGAGGAAAGAGCAACGGAAAGGAGAATCATCAGTTCTCTCTTTCTTCCCTCCCACACGAAGCAACCCCAAGCACTTCCTTTTGTCTGCATGAAAGAAGGCAAATCGCTTCGTTCTTTTTCTTCTCCTGGCTTTGAGTGAAAAGCACCCAAAAAATGTTGCCCCTCTGTTTTCACGTAGAAAACAGATACACAGAATATTCATGTGTTTGTGCTTCTAGTTGGGCACCCTATGCGACCGATTAATTCCTCTGAGGGCACCCGACGTGCATCATATCAGCTCTTGGCACCTCAAAAGTGTTGATGCCACTTGGGTTAATTCCTGAGGACTTGCAGGCTCCCAAGCACCCTCGGATTGTAATGTTGCGCGCCCATAATTACTGAGGGCACCCCCTGCGAAACTACATATTTTCGAGGTCACCCCAATCCTTCTAAGAAGCTTGTTTATTGCGGTTTTTTTGATTCAAAGACTTATTTTCGGGGAAGATTTCAATCGTGGTTCTCTTCTTTGCTTGAAGATTTTATTAGGGTGGTTTCTATCCTTGTACTATCTTTTTTATTTGGCATGATTCGAGAGTTTGTTTGAATTTTGAGTGACCCCTATCCGTCCTATCATCAGTTTGGTATCAGAGCTTCACCTATCATGTCCTATCATGGTGACCGATTTTGCTATAACCCTCAACTAATTAATACTGAAACTTATGCTCGATTTCTTACGTCAATGAAATCTTCCAGCTACATCCGATTGCTAACCTCTGACTAGGAAGAAAGAATGCATATAAAGTTTTGAGAAAGACATTTGCCTTAAATCTACCAATGCAGCCTTTCACACAGTTATTCCTGCAAGATCCTCCTGGATGGACTTGACGACAAAGGTAAAACCATATCATCAACGTGCGTGCTGAAATTGAGATGATTGGAAGCAGCTAAAGCATCAAGCACAAGCCAAACGTCGACAACACCAGATGGATCAACAAGTAGAATTGTGAGCGGGATGGCAAAGTCGATTGATCATTTACAAGCCTTGATCAACAACATTTGAGCTCAGGGCGTATCTCCTCATTTGTTGGTACCATCAGTGGAGATCCCTGAATTGACTTCACATTTCGGCGAGTTTTCTTTGGCAGAGCCTCCGATCTCGATGGAGTCTCTGCCAACGGGGGACGTTTCACCATTGCCTCTAGTGGTTCTTTTGCCTCCATCTTTGTCTTTTGTGGAGCACTCAGCCGAGCCACTATTGGGTGTTGACTTCAGCGCACTAGCCCCGATTGTTGACTTCATAGGGCTAGATCTTCCACCTCCAGCTCAAGTACTCTGCATGTCTCACTTGGGTGTGACTTTCTAATTCCTCCATACTAGCACATTAGCCCGCCCAGGTGATTATCGTCAACAACTTGTGTTACTACCTTACCAGCTTCTGGTTCTAGCACGACGCGAACAACTTGTTCGCATAGGACCCGAGAGTTGACTATGGTGCAACACGATCCCATATGTTGGGCCTACATCAACTTCAACACTGTTGATTGCTATGGAGACCAACCAAATTTTGAAGACTCCAGAGCTTGATTCAACTTCAGTGCTTCACATTACTTGTGGTCAAGTAATTTCTAAGTTAGGGTGAATGATGGGGACTAGGCTCAACGTATGCATTTGTCGCCACCTGCGACTAGTCCATAAGGCCTATCTTTTTTAATGCATTATTAATTTTTTTTGGATTAGTAAATCAAGCAAACATTAGACTTGGGTACCAAGTCAGTGTTTATGTGTTTTTTGTCCCACATTGATTGTGGGGGTTAGTTGATGTATCCCTGCGGCCCCGCCTATTATATAAAGTAGTGGGTTCTTTTGTTTTATAAATGAAGGATGTATGATTATGAATAAAAAAAACTTATTAGCATTTAATCTTGAATTTTATCAAAGGAGGATTTCTCAAATCTGGTGGCCTCCAGATCGGCCCCCCGTCTCTCTCTATCTCTCTCTCTCTCTCTCACACACACACACACTCTCTCTCTCTCTCTCTCCCTTATTGTACGAGCACCATCAATGGTTGCCCTCTCCTCTTGTGTCTTCGTGTGAAGGATGTTTCCTGTGAAGAAGAAGAGGAACAGAGCAAGAGAAAGAAGGATACTCATCAGTTCTCTCTCTCTCTCTCTCATCCCTCCCCGTGAAGCAACACCAGGTGCTCACTTCTGTCCGCTTGAAAGAACGCCAACGGCTCCCTTCTTTTAATGCTTCTGATCGTGAGCCAAAAGCTGCTAACGAACACTGCTTCTCTGTTTTCACATAGAAAACAGATACATGGAATAACTCTCGTGTTTGTGCTTCCGGCTGGGCACCCCATGAAGCCAATTAAATCCTTCGCGGGCACCCAATGTG
Organism: Chamaelirium japonicum; assembly: GCA_947650365.1. Lineage (NCBI taxonomy): Eukaryota > Viridiplantae > Streptophyta > Magnoliopsida > Liliales > Melanthiaceae > Chamaelirium > Chamaelirium japonicum. The sequence goes on from OX393549.1 coordinate 80,057,102, forward strand.
CATCACAGCAGCTCTTGGAACCCCTGAAGTGTTGTTGCACCCATGAAGTGCTGCTTCCACCTGGGTTAATTCATAGGGAACTCGCATGTTCTCAGGCACCCCTAGATTTTAATGCTGGGCACCTGGTATTACTGAGGGCACCCCCTGCGAAACTAAAGATTTCCGATGGCACCCCCAGCCTTCGAAGAAGCATGTTTATTGTTTTTTGTTGATTCAAAGCCTTATTTCAGGAAGATTTCAACCGTGGTTCGCTTCTTTGCTCAAAGATTTTATTCAGATGAAATATATCCTTGTTCAATCTTTTATCTGGCACTATCCGAGGGTTATTTGTTTGAATTTTGAGGGGCCCCCTATCCGTCCCTCATCAACAACAAGACAACAAAGTTTGCTGTTAATTGCTGTGGCGGTGGGCCAGACTGATACAACTTGAACGTATTGGGTTTGACTCGACAGTATTGGCTGATACGACCAGTGTTGTATTGGTTCCCATCTAGTCAGGACCCATTTGAGTATCAACGAATGAGTATCGTCCGAGCCTTTGAACCATGGTACTAAGATTCAATTATTCAAATGTGCATTTGGGTACGTCACTTTCAACATTTATAGAATTGTACTTTGAAGGAGTAACGAGAGTTTTCATGTGAGTATATATGGTTACATTCCACCCCCCCACCCCCCCCACCCGCCCTTCCCCAAACACCACCACCACACCCGCACACACACACTTCATCATCATCAGCCTCGTCTGCCCTGAATTAGCTTACTATTGCCTCTTTTCTGGGCATATTGCAGAGACCCAAAGATGCGCCCATCATTTTCCGATATCATGGCAGCCTTGAAGCCACTTCAGAAGTCTCTGTCCGGGACCCAAGTGGCAAGGCAGAGAGCACTTGCTGCAGACAACAGAGGGAAAGGGCCATCGTAGAGAATAGAAAGGCGCACATGCTGGAGTTGAAACATCTCGTGCCAGAAGTGCTGTCTTCCGTTCCCTGATGCACACCATTGTTCATAGGATGAAGGAAGAATGTGTAAAGTAAAGCGGACGGGATGTGTTTGATGATAGAAGGGAAAAGTATGAAGTCATGAACAAATGAAAAAACAAAACTGGAGGCGAGGAATCGTCACCGTTAAGTGGTGGTCAATGAAACTGTATGGAGCACCTCAAACTGTTCTGCCGATTTTTTTTGATTGATGTACCAAAATTGAAGATTATTTTTGATTGGGGAAACTAATTCCCTTTTATGTATTTAGTATATAAAGTTTGCTATCCTTATCTTTGTTTTTGTTGGACTCAAACGGCTGATCGCCCACCAAAGGTTGTATATTTACTTGTTCTGACTCATTATTTTGTTAGCTTAGCATCCGCCACGCTGTTTCTCGGTCATTATCAGCTGATGGAAGAATGAGGAATCATCCAAAGTATGGTGGCTTCTTTCCAGCTGAAGGAAAGATTTAGCTTTCAAGTTCATGCTTGCTCCCATGTCTTCCACTGCATTGAAGATTTGTTTTTTTTTTATTTTAATTAAGGCCACTGCATTGAAGATTTGATTGTAATACTTTCTTTGTGCATTAAGGTAATTGAATTTTTGTTGTGCTTAGATACTGCATTAATCTCTTTGAAAAATTAACTTCCAGAGTTCCAGATAATTTTTTATTTTTTTTGCAGAATTCCAATTTTTTTTGCCATCGTCGAATAACTTCTTAATGCTGAAGTAGTTCCAAAATAGTTTTGATCGTATGATTGTTCTGAAGATCATCATGAAATAAATGTGGTAAACAAATCATAGAATCTGGCAGTAACTGGCTCAAGCAAACTTCGAGGCAATGGTACGGAAAAGAAGTTTGACTCATTCATGGTGAGTAATGGATACAAGAATACCATCGCCGACCACCATGTCTATGTCTATATTTTTCGTAGACCAACTTCACCATTTTATTATTTTATGTTGATTGTGGGTCGAGAAGTAAACATGATCAATAAGTTGAAAGTGGACTTGTTGAAGTCTTTCGACATGTTCGAAAAGTTTGGTTGTCACAAAAAGGGTACGTTGATCGAGTGCTTGATTAGTTTTGTAATTTTGATTATTTGGTTAGTTGTAGCCGGTTGTAGCATTATGTCTGACCCAAAAGGGATTTTTTGATCAACTGTAGCATTTCGTTTGATAGCATAATAGTGTGAACCTTAGATCAAATTGACTGTGTGTGGAGGGTCTGGAGATCAAATGAAACTATATTCGGGACTATAGTTCAAAAGCATCCTAAAAGGGGTTTTTCGCGCTAACTCCCCCTATTATAATCCTTGGCATGCCTTACAACGTATCTATCTACTATAATATAAGCCAGGGGTCCCTAACATGGAACCTTCACTGTTGAAAAGATCCCTTCTCTCTCGACCCTCTCTATACGCCACATGGCAACCGGGAGAGATAGAACCATCTCTCTCTCTCTCTCTCTCTCTCTCTCTCTCTCTCTCTCTCTCAGGGGTCCACCAGTTGCTCCTGGGCCTTGCTTAGGGGATCACACTAGTGTCGTATAAATAACGAGGTACACCTGTGGGTAAACAAGGTGGTGTTTTTTACGAGAAAAAAAAACTAGTACATGTGATTGGCAGCTTCGAAGTGTGATTTTCTTCATGCAATAGAACTTACATGTGCCGTTCTAACCGAACAATTATATCCTCTTGACTAGGTTTGCAAATGAACCAAGCTGTTCATGAGTAGTTCGCGAACAAGCTTGATAAAAGCTCGTTCGAGTTCGTTCGGTTACTAGTCAAGATAAGCCCAAGCCTTGAGTTTAGGCTCGTTTAATAAAAGAGCCAAGCTCAAGCAGGCCAAAGCTCGGTTCGTTTGGGCTCGCGAACAAGCTTGTTTAAGACTTGTGAGTAGGCTCATGAATAGGCTTATAAATGGCTTGAATAGGCCAAACATATAGCCTAGTCTGAAGGTTAGGCTCGTGAACAAGCTCGATAAGAGACTGTTCGATCACTAATTGAGCATAACCAAAGCTTGATAGGCTCAGGAACAAGCTCAAGCAGACCAAAGCTCGTGAACAAGCTTGATAGGCTCGTGAACAGGCTCGATAGGTTCATGAACAAACCAAAGCTCGGCTTGGCTCGATTATTAAACAAGCCGAGCCTAAGCCTAAAATCTAGGCTCGTTTAATAAATGAACAAGCTCAAACAGGCCAAAGCTCGGATCGGCTCGGCTCGTTTGCAGCCCTACTCTTGACCTAGGCGGCGGTCGAGGGGTCATTGGCCAAGTGCAATTTCATTCACCTCCTTTGAAGGAGGTTGAACGGTACCTCCCTCCAAACCATTCGCTCCAAGGTTAGCACTTAGCAGACATCATTGTTCCATGCATCTAACTTCAACATGAACCGCTGCACTCTACACGAGTGGTGAACATTCACCTCCATCGCGAAGGGATTTTTTTAAAAAATAATATATTTTTTAAAATATTTAATTCAATAGTGGTTGATTAAAATTATTTGGCAGACTAGCGCTCTGAGAGTCACGTGGCGAGTCAGCTTTGAAAAGTGCTCGCCATGTCGAAATAATTTTTATTTTTATTTTCCATCTGCAATAAACCCTGCATCCGAGATGCCGGGTTTAAAGGTTGCTTCAGAGATGTCGGGTTTAATGGGAGCCCAGTTTTGCCGAAAAAATTCTTAGTGTTGGAGCACCCTATTCAATTCAAAACGCTATGTACAGCTTGTATTAAACCGGCATCCCGGATACAGGGTTTAAACCCGACATCCCAAATGTGAAAAAAAATTATTTTGATGTGGTGAGCCCTTTTTGGTGCTGACCCGCCACGTGGCTGTTAGAGTGCTAGTCTACTAAATATTTCAGGTCAACCACTATTGAATTAAAAGCGGAAGTGGATTGCAATGTCAATGAAGGCTCTACTCTCAGTTTCTGGTGGGAACCATGGCTTAATGATAGAATTCCTGCTGATTTAATAGGGGATCGAGCGATGGAAGATCAAAGACTCCATCGAGCAAAGGTTGGGGACTTTATTATTAATGGCTACTGGAATCTCCCGGCCCCTATTAACAACATAATCAAAGCTCCATTTGAGGCGATTGCAGCAGTGCCGCTTTAACCCTGAGATCCAAAAAGACATGTGAAGTGAATAAACACCAAAACAGATGAGTCCTCCTTTGCTTCTGCATGGGATGCAGTGAGAGAAAGCAAGCAGGTGGTCAGTTGGGCCAAGTTTGTGTGGAAACCTCCCACCTCCTAAGGATGGCAATCAATCTATGGATGGCCATCCTCAATCGAATTAGCACACATGATCAATTGCAACTAAAGGGTCACTGTCTGGCGAATTGTTGTGAGTTTTGTATGAAGGATGATGAATCAAGATCTCACTTATTCTTCCAGTGGCGCTTTAGCAAAGCTATATGGGACAAAGTCAGCAACATATGCAACATATGTTGTTGTGATAGATTATAAAGAGTTCTTGAACATGATTAATAGGCTTTCGAAGGCGGGCGGCTCGATCAGAGCTAAGAGCAAACTAACGAGATCAACCTTGGCGTGTGTAGACATCGAAATTTATCTAAAGCCAGAAAACCAAAAATTTGGTTAAGTCATGAAGACCATTTCTTTGATGGCGAGAAAAATCTTCATCTGCACTGAAAATTTGGCTAAGTCCGAAAGACACTATTTCCCTGATGACAAGAGAAATCTTTCTTTACACTCGAACATTTCGCTTAGTCTGAAAGACAATAAATATTTTCTTGATGACCAGGGAAATCAATCTTTTTCTATACTAGAAGATTTGGCTAAGTTTGGAAAGCACTATTTTCCTGATGACCAAGTAAATCTTTTTTTACACTCGAAGATTTAGTCAAGTCTGAAAGGCAATATTTCCCTGATGACAAGGGAAATCTTCCTCTACACTCGAAAATTTGGCTAAGTTTGTAATGCAACATTTTCCTGGTGATCAGAGAAATCTCTCTCTGCACTCAGAAATTTGGTTAAGTCTGAAAGACAATATTTCCCTGATGACCAGAAAAATCTCTCTCTGTACTTGAAGATTTGGCTAAGTCTGGAAGACAATATTTCCCTGATGACTAGGGAAATCTCTATTTGCACTAAAAAATTTGGCTAAATCTGGAAGACAATATTTTCCCAATGATTAGAAAACGTCAGCAACATAATAATATTTCCCTGGCGATGGTTGGCCACGGACAAACGGGTCGGTAAACGTGCACGATGGTTGGCACCGAACAACGGGTTGGCAGACGCGCACGACGGTCGGCCCAGACAACGGGTTGACAGACACGCACCCCACCGGCCCCTGATAGGGGGTCTATGAGCGCGACAATCGGCCCAGACAACGGGTCAGCAGAAGCACACCCGACCGGGTCCTGATAGGGGGTTGACAAATGCGACGGTCGGCCTCGCACAGTGGGTCGGCAAACGGACGACGGTTGGCCCCGCGCAATGGGTTGGCAAACGGACAATGGTCGGCCCCGCACAGCTGGTCGCCAGACGCGCACTCGATTGGCCTGACAGGGGGTCGGCGGGCGCAAAGGGTTGGCCATACACAATGGGTCGGTAGACGGACAACGGTCGGCCCCGTCGAGCGAGTCGGCAGACTCGCGCCCAGCTGGCCCTTGGCAGGGGGTCGGCGGGCACAACGGTCAGCCCCGTGCAGTGGATTGGTAGACGGACGACGGTCGACCCCGCACAACAGGACGACAGACACGCACAGGGTCGGTGGGCACAACAGTCGGTCCCGTGCAGCGGTCACCAGACGGGCACTCGACTGGCCCTTGGCAGGGGTTAGCGGGTGCAACGGTCAGCCCCGCACAACGGGTCAGCAAACGGACAATGGTTGGCCCCGCTCAACGGGTTGGCAGATGGACGATGGTCGACCCCGCGCAACGGGTCGGCAGACGAACAACGATCGGCCCCGCGTAGTGGGTCGGCAGACGCGCACCCGACCGGCCCTTGGCAGGGGGACGACATGCGAACCAGTTTCGCACCAGGGAGTCCTAACCTACATGGTTAGCACATGCCTAGCTATGAGGGGGTAACTGTGGGTGCAAAATCTAGCTAATGCCCGAGGGTAGGATTCGAAGTCCTGCCTGGGGCCCACAAACACGACAGTGGGACCCGTAGCCCTACCTGGCCCCACATGGACGATGATGGGACTCACATCCTTACTTGGGGCCCATGAATACTATTCGGAGTCTAGTAAATCCCCCCGGGTATTTACTAGAATCCATGGTATTCCCAAACCTCTATAAATAGCAGACCCGACAAATATTCGAGATCCGGAATTCCAAACCATATTCCCACTTTTTGTTTTCCAAAGCTCCCAGAGCCTTCTGGTCTTCAGTCTCTTAAGCTTACTCCGCCCTTTGTCTACTTGTATAAGCACTCCTTGGCTTACCGAGAGTAGCTCTATTTTTACTCATTGATAGTGGATTCAAAGGTTGCATCTTACTGCATAGAGACGTAGGCTTCAGCCGAACTTCGTCACCATATCCTGTGTCAACTTTCTCTATCTCTATCTCTCTACTCTACAGTACTTGCATGACAGCTCAGCAAGGGACAACTCAGCGCTTCACAGCGTGCAACATCCTGAAAGGTTAAACCTTCAATCGACTGTTGGAGGGGGACCGTACGGCGACCGTAGTTCTCCCCCAAAAACCTGTTTAAAAGTCCCTATTGTAACCAATGAATGGCAGATTTTGATGAATGAAATTTGATGGCGAATGTCTTTCTTGGCTCATGGATTTGAGTCCTCCACCCCTCTTCCTGATGAAATTCAGGCTCCCATTATTCTCTATCAGAGTTCTTACACCTCCTCCACTTTTTTCTTGATTAACCTTTACCCAAAAAAAAACATAAATAAAAAGGGATTTTTTTAAAAATATTATTAAAAAATAAAATAATTAGTTAAATAGCAGTTGACCAAAAGTATTTATCAGACTAGCGCTCTGACAGCCACGTGGCATGTCAGCACCAAAAAGCGATTGCCACGTCGGCTGTCTATTTTTTTTTTCCCGGGTTCTGGTAAACCCGGCATCTATATTGCCGGGTTTACTAAGCACTGTCCCCCCTAATCCCACTTCCGCAATAAATTTAACCATTGTTAAAACAGGTGTTTACAATGCCGGTTTTAAAACCGGTATTCTCATAGCTGGGTTCAAACCCGGTATTTGCACCACTGGGTTTAACCTGCTGTCTGTCCAACTTTCCCCTCAGTTTGCACTCTGTATGCTCTCCGTCGAACTTCCCCTCAGTCGATGTTGTTTAAACCCGGTATTGTCATCACCGGGTTTAGGCAAAACCTGAAAAAAAAAATAATACAACACACCAGACAACAGACGCTCTGTCTGCTCTCTGCCGAACTTTTGCTCAGTCGATCCTGTGCAAACCCGGTATTGTCACAACCGGGTTTAGGATTAAACCCGATGATGACAATACCGGGTTTAGGCTTAGACCTGAAAAAAAAATAACAGAGCAGAAAACTGTTGCATTCTTCTCAAATTAGTATCTAACTCATATACCAAATTGTATGGGCTACAAGTTTCTGCCATTTAGGTGTATCTAAATTCAACATGAATCACAACAAAAGAGAGCAGACAAAGCGTCGATACTTAACAAAACTGATTTGTAATTTTCTCACATAAACATATTTCACATGCTCACAACAAAAGAGAGAAACCTCTTCACAACAAAAAAGAAACCATATATTTGAAATCATCACATATATATATGCCCAAAATACACTGCGAAATCGTTGTACTCCACCTCCAGACCACTCTACACTAAAGACGAAACCAGATCCATGGTTCAACCCCACTAGAGCATTCAAGAATCTTTGTAGATCTGCATATGATTGCTCCCACCCTCCGTAGATTGTCTTTAACGTTATGTCCCGAGCTTTCCAAGCCTTTGTATAATCAATATTAACTTTTAACTCTCCTGAAATTCTTGCTTGTATTTCTGCAGAAGAAATACTTATCTTTGTTCTCAATATGGGTAAAATCAAGCTACATATGTACCTTGAGCTGACCTGTCGATGATCTGATAACAAAGTAGGATTACTGCATGAGTGGTCACCACCATAACTCTTGACTTGGAAATATGATCTACCTTTAGGAATTGATGCGTGTACTCGCCAATGACATCTTGGATGCATGCACTTTACTGTGTATACTGTTCTTGACAAATGATCGATCTACAGTAAATTGAACACTGTTTTTAATAGACCAGTCTACCAAAGCTCTATGTAGAGAATCCTTGCTATCAAATATACGGCTTACCCAACCAAGCATTCTAGACTCATCTACTGCATGACTGTACACATCCTCCATTGTAGCTCGATTGATCCAATCTTCATTCTCATAAATGTCCGGTATAACAAATTCACCCACTGGACATTGCTCTATTGGTGGATCTGCCTCTTCATCAAGCTCTACAAATTCGTTGTTTGTAGCGGCATCGTGGATCAGTTGATCATTTTCATCAGCGATAACCGTAGCGACATTATGTAATCCATCATTACCCCCAAAACCAATGTTCGTTTGATGTATGCATGCATCATCCACATTAGCATCACCATCATTTAAATCATCTTCTTCCAATACGACCCGAGTACCTACTGTCAGATCATGTTCCACATAAGTGCCTTCACATCGGGATCCACAACTCTAGAAAGGGTCATGCAGATAAGGATCCACAACTCTAGAAAGGGTCATGCAGATAAGGATCCACAACTCTAGAGGGCCCGCTACGTACTGATTGGTTGGTCTAGATGTACCGACACGATCAACATGTTGGTCCGGAGAATACCTATAAGAATTACATGCATAAAGTTTCATTTTTCTCGACTATGATAATAAGAAACAATGATAATTATCTTTAGAGATTAACTTACCAAGTGTGGTCGTATCGATACAAATTTGGAAGATCCAAAGTTATGGAAATGACATCTCCTCCACCAAAAATCTGTTTGATGTTCATATCCAATGGCACACATTATTCCAAAAATTATGATGATGGAGATCTACACAATAAGCTTTGTGGGTGCAAATTTTGGCAAGGAGTCTACAATACGCGGGACCCACTGGCCCTGCCTGGTGGGCCCACAGAGACGACTTCGGGGACCCACCAGCCCTGCCTGGTGGGCCCACGAAGACTACCGCGGGACCCACCAGCCCTGCCTGGTGGGCCCACGAAGACTACCGCGGGACCCACCGGCCCTGCCTGGTGGGGCCCATGAAGACTACCGCGGGACCCACCGACCCTGCCTGGTGGGCCCACGAGGACTATCACGGGACCCACCGGTCCTGCCTGTGGAATCCCCAGGAGACAGCCACGAGACCCACCAATCCTGCCTGGAGAATCTTCCAGAAGCGACAAGAAACCGCCATTTACCCTCAAATTCACTCCTCAGAAAATTCTATAAATAGCAGAGCCTTCTGAAGAAGAAAGGATCCAAGATCCAGGTCCAAAATCCTAGTTCAAAAACCAGAGCTCTGGAGTTCCAACTTTCCATCCTCTAACTCTCCTTGATCATCCTCTTATCTTTGAAGAGGTTGAAGGGACTTCAATAACACTCGGCCTGTTGAGGTCACTTCGAGCAAAGTATTAGTGAATTCGGGTTGCTCCCTATAGCACGAAGACGTAGGCTTCGGCTGAACTCCGAGATCACACATTATGTCAACCTCCTCTCTGATTGCCTCTTTCTCTGTTTACTTACTGAAAGAGTTAACTCAAAGTCACTAAGGCACCAGCCTTCGAACTTACCTTCCAATCAACAGATCGAACAACGATCTTCGACTTCGACTTCGATTGACTAATGAGGTGAAGTCTTCAGATCGGCACGAAGATTTTTCCCCCACAGTTTGGCACCGTCTGTGGGATCCGAGCGAGAAGCTAAGTCCGCTCTACAACAAGTATCAGATCGGTTGAGCAGACAACCGGTCTTGATAGCCAAAACTTCCAGCTCCTTCGGTTGAGCAGACAACCGGTAGGACGTCGGCACTCTTGACTGCATCCTTCTCCCTCTAAATGACGAGAACCAAGCATCAGGATCATCTAGAGGGAAGTAACACACATCAAGCTCGTCCTGAGACTTATTCAATGAGTCAAAGGCTCAACTTCGGGTAGCCCCTTGCTGTCCCCGGGATGGGGGTTCGTTCAGGGAGCGAAAGATCAGTCGATCGACCAATCGCCCCACCTCCTCATCAATCAATAGGGCACACAACCCCTGCTCCTGCTGAAGACCCTCTATCCACTTATCAAATTTCTGCAGTCGACTTTCAACTACTTCAATTGGCAAAACAAAATGCCACCCTCACTGCTGAGAGGGATGCTCTCAAGAAGGCAACTTCTGAAGCCGGGATCGCTCTTCCTATTCCCTCAACCAACGAGAGAGTCGATCTACCACGACAATCACTCCACTCCGAGCCACGGAGATCAACAGGCACTGCTGCCCCTGAGAGAATTCGACGCGACCCAACTCCCTCTGCTGCCCCGTGGAAGCAGAGTGTTTGGGATCGCATCGACGATGAATCCTCCCAATCCTTTTTCGGTCGAAACTGTGACAGGAGAACACCTTCGAAGCCCGACTTATCAAGAAGACACCAGATGAAAGGGGCGCCCTCAAAGAGCAGAGCCTCTCCATCTATCCTACTTCAACGTAGGGCTGTATCAGACCTTCGTCACCGACTTCAACAGGCTGACACTCAAAGGCCCGAGCAAGACCTCGCGATCTTACCTCTTGATCTGCATCCTGGTCGGGGGCATGGTCGAAGGGATGGATACTCCTCTGCTGGACCTCTACATCGGAGCCTGTTCCAGTCATCATTTCCTAGAGGATGGAGGACTCCCACTCTCCCCAAATTCAATTGCCTCAAGGGAGATCCGACTCTCCACATACTTGCCTTCAAGCAAGCTCTGACGTCACACGAGGAAGAGAATAACGTGCTTTGTCGCACCTTCACCGGAAGCCTCGATGAACCATCCCCCGATTGGTACCATAATCTCCGAGCTGGGTCCATCACCCAGTTCAGTGTCTTGGCCAATCACTTCGTGCAGCACTACCAGCTGAACTTGAAGCCGGAGAAGAAACTTGACTCCCTCTACCGGCTGAGGATGGGTGTTGACGAGAGTCTTCGCAGCTTCACGCGAAGATTCCGCAATGAGCACGCCGCCCTCTCAAGAAGGCATTTAGACGATGAGGCTATTATGCTGGCCTTCCAGAATGCCCTCCATTCCGATCTTCACATCTACAATGACTTCATTCGCAACCCTCCTCCTTCTCTCGGTTCAATGTTCGATCGGATACAAAGGGAGATTGAAGTCAAAGATGATCAAGTTGCCCGAAAAGGGCGAGAGACAAAGCGAAGACCCGCCGAAAGGGAAACTCCGAAGTATACTGCCAATGCTCACAACGCAGAGGCAGTAGTTCCCCCTGCAAACAAGCCGTCAAGGAGTGACGGACGCCGATCTCCCTCAAAGAAGACCACTTTCACCGAGTGGAATCTATCGATCGAGCAAATCCTCGACCGCATTCAACACGAGGAGTTCCTCCGGAGGCCTAATCCTCTGCAGCCCGACACCAAGGTCACTGTGGACAAAACAGTCTATTGCGACTTTCACCGAAAGTCACGGCCATTCCACCGATCGGTGCTATCGGCTGAAATATCATCTTGAAGACCTGTTGCGAGAAGACCATCTCCAAGAGTTCGCCAAGGGTGGACAAGATCAACGCCGAACCTCTGCCAAGGGAAAAGAGGCTTGCTGGGTCCATCAAATCTCTACTGATCAATCACCAATCATCGTGCGTGCCAACGTCTTTGGCATTCACGGGTCGTTGCACAATCAAGCACTGACTGGGAAGGAAGTTGATCGACAAGTTCGACGCATCTTCCACGTTCGCTCTATGGCGATCAAAGAAGATACCTGTATCGAGAAGCCCGTCAAAGGCTTAGCCTGGCCCTTTATCATTTTCAATGACACTGATCTTCAAGGAGTTCATACTCCGCATCGAGACCCCCTAGTCTTGAAGCTCATCATCGATGGGAGCACTGTCAATCGCATCCTCATCGACACCGGGAGCTCCATCGACATAATGTTTTCAGACTGCTTCAAGCGTCTGGGACATAAATACTCAAGCCTCGACGTCATCCCGACGGTGATCACGGGTTTCAACGGCGAGCAGAGCATCACAATGGGCGAATCAAGGTTCACCCTCGACCTTAGCCGAGAGACTCGAGTCTCGGTAAGGTTCGCAATCGTTGAGGGGACATCCAACTACAACGTCATCCTCGGTCAGCCATTCCTACATCAAATCAATGCCATCTCCTCTTCTTACCATCAACTCCTCAAATTCGCAACGGGAGAGGGCATTGTTTGCATACGAGGAGATCAACAAGCCGGGCGATCCTGTGAAGCAACTGCGGCAAAGACAGATCGCAAGATAAATCTTGATCCTCCAAAGCGACCACGAGATGAAGCTAGTCCCTCTTCAACATAGCAATCAAAGGAGATTCCGCTGACTGAGCCCCCACCGATCGAGTGGGAGGCTTCACCTTCAATCGAAGAAATCATTCCAATCAATATCGGCAGTGGAGATCTCCCTCAACAAACATTCATCGGTACCGGTCTCAGCGACGCAGAAGCGCGGGACATGGTATCCTTTCTTCAGTCCAACATCGACGTCTTCGCCTGGTGCTTTGAAGATATGCCTGGGATCAATCCAGATGATGCGTGCCATCGGCTCGCAATCAAAGAGGAAGTGAAGCCTGTCAAACAAAAGCCACGCACAATCCGACCAGAACTACAAGTTGCAGTTCAAGAAGAGATCAGTAAGCTACTCGCAGCAGGCTTCATCCGTGAAGTAGATTATACCCTACTTGGATCTCCAATATAGTTGCTGTCCCAAAGAAGAACGGGAAGGTCAGAGTTTGCATCGACTTCACCAACCTCAATAAAGCTTGTCTCAAAGATCCATTCCCCATGCCAAGGATAGATAGGCTCATCGATGCCACTGCTAGCCACGAGCTCCTATTTTTCATGGATGGATACTCTGGGTACAATCAAATTCTGCTGCATCAAGACGATCGAGAGAGGACTTGTTTTATGACTAGCCGAGGTCTCTACTGCTACAACGTAATGCCTTTCGGCCTCAAAAATGCCGGGTCTACCTATCAACGGTTAGTCACAAAGATGTTCGAAGATCAGATTGGGCACAACGTCGAAGTCTACGTTGACGATCTCCTCACCAAAAGCTCCACTCGAGATAGTCACCTATCCGATATGGCAAAAACCTTTCAAATCCTCCGAAAATATCGTATGAAGCTCAATCCAACTAAATGCGCTTTCGGCGTTCAATCAGGCAAATTCCTGGGCCACCTTGTGACCAGGAGAGGCATCGAAGCTAACCCCGACCAAATTCGAGCTATACTGGATATGCCATCACCTACAAATCGAAAGGAAGTACAACGTCTCACTGGAAGATTAGCAGCCCTCAATCGATCCATCTCAAAGTCTTCCGACAAGTGCAAGCCGCTCTTCGACAAGTTACGAAAGGCGGATACCTCTGGATGGAGTCCAATTTGCGAGCAAGCCTTTCAAGACGTCAAGAGATACCTCGTACAAGCTCCCATCCTAACAGCTCCACTTCCAAAAGAAGACCTCTGGCTCTATCTTGCTGTCACCGATCAAGCAATCAGTGCAGTCCTGGTCAGCAGAAGAGAAAGCATCGAGCATCCGGTCTACTACATCAGCCATACGCTTCTTCCGGCTGAGACCCGCTACTCAAAGACGGAGAAGGTCATACTGGCCTTGCTTACTGCATCGCGTCGTCTTCAACCCTACTTTGTTTCCCACCAAATCACAGTTATCTCAGAACACCCACTCAAAGATATCATCGACAAGGAGGGTCGAGCGGGTCGAATGACCAAATGGGTGATCGAGATGAGTGTTCTGGGGATCCAGTTCGAATCTCGCACTTCGCTCAAGGGGCAAGCAATTGCTGATTTTCTAGCCGACTTTCCAATTGAAGACCCCATAACTTGGGAGGAAGATGTCGATATGCGCCTTGAAGATGAAGTTGAACCTCCTCTCCATCCGGCTGCAAAAACTGATCCAATTCTTGAAACTCCCGCCACCTCGCCAGCTCAATGGAAGCTTTACATTGACGGAGCTTCTAGTGCTATCAGTTCGAGAATTGGGATAGTCTTAGTATCCCCCGAACTTGATCATCTTCAGAAGGCCGTTCTCCTTGGATTCAATGCCACCAACAACGAAACTGAATACGAAGCACTCATCTCCGGGCTCGAAATGGCTGAATCTCTGGGGATAGATCGACTCATCGTCTACAGCGACTCCCAACTTATCATAAGACAGATCAACGGGGAGTACACGACGAGAGAAGAAAGAATGCAAAACTACTTGGCTTTAGTACGACATCTTCAACAACGCTTTGCTAACATTGAGTTCATTCAAATCCCAAGGGCAGAAAATCGAAAAGCAGATGCCTTGGCCAATGCTGCATCGGTTCTCAGAGATCCGCTCGGAGAAAGACAAATACAAATTGATTACCAAGAAGTGCCCAAGATCACCCCCGAGCAACAGATCGTCGCCACTACAGAAAGATCTGAGGGTGGAGAACAAATGGCTTCGAACCTTACGAACCTTACCACCACAAGTGAGCTCGAGGATTGGAGACAGCCAATCTTTGACTTCTTCAAACATGGCAAAGTGCCCGAAGATCCAAATCAAGCCCGAAGACTTCAGAGAAAGCTTTCATGTTATAGTCTCCAAAGAGAAGATCTATATTTTAAATCGCACAATGGGATGTTACTCAAGTGCATAGGTCCCTTACAAGCAAGGGAAATTTTGATCAACATCCATTCTGGATCCTGTGGGAACCATTCAGGTGGACGATCTCTTGAAGCCAAAATGAAGTTGCAAGGTTACTACTGGCCAACAATGTCAAGGGACGCTCACCAAGTGGTTCAAAGATGCGAGCCTTACCAACGATACGCTCGGGCCATCCATTTCCTAGCAGATGAACTTGACCAGTTGACGAGCCCGTGGCCTTTTCACCAGTGGGGGTTGGAGTTTTTAGGTCCCTTCCCACCAACACCAAGCAAGAAGAAGTATCTGTTGCTGGCTACAGATTACTTCACCAAGTGGGTTGAAGCGGTGCCACTTTTTCGAGAGACCGACGATGAAGTGATCAAGTTTATCCGACATAACATCTTTTCTAGGTTTGGCACTCCACAAGTACTGATTGCTGATAATGGAGCTCAGTTCGACTCCGACAAGTTTCGTGGGTTCTATCTCAACAACGGGATCAAACTTTTTTACTCAACTCCAAGGTACCCTCAATGCAATGGCCAAGCCGAAGCCTCTAACAGAGCTGTCCTTGGTCTACTCAAAAAGAAACTCGATGACAAGAAAGGATTATGGGAGCAAGTCCTACCAGAAGTTATGTGGGGCTATCGAACAACTCCGAGAAGATCAACTGGGTTCTCACCCTTCCGCCTAACCTATGGGTCTGAAGAAGTGCTCCCAACAGAAAACATATCAAGTACCTTGAAGACCAGGGCAGTTGAAGAAGGAATTAATGAAGATCTTTGAGTCAATGACCTTGATTTCTCTGAAGAAATACGGGATCGAGCAACCGTTCGTGTTGCCAAGTATCAAGAGAAGATCAAATGAGCCTACGATCAGAAGGTCTACAAAAGACAGTTTCCTATTGGCAGCCTAGTCCTCAGAGCAGTCTTCTACAACACCAGAGAGCACAGCAACGGGAAACTAGCTCCCAACTGGGAAGGACCCTACATTGTTGAATCGGTAGGAGGCAAAGGTTCTTATCGGCTGATTTCGCCAGAAGGAGACAGACTACCACGAGCTTGGAATGCAAGACATCTCAAAATGTTCTATCCATGATGTAAATTCCATGATGAATAAAGATTGCTTTCAAATGTTCTTCTCAACTCAAATTCTGGAGTAGTTTCAAGTTAACTACCTTCAAAGTTCCAAATTATCTACATTCAAATTACATGGTCGTTTAACAAGTTTGAATGATTGAGTTGCGACTCAACCCCTTACAGACAGATGTTAAACGGTTTCGGGTTGTAATACAAAACAACTTTCAAGTTACTAGGTCAATTTAACAGGTCTGGGAGCTTGTGTTGCGATACTACCCCTTACTTCCAAATGTTAAATGACCTTCAATTTCAATATCGTCTAACAGGTTTGGGTGCTTGAGTTGCGACTCAATTCCTCACATACAAATGTTAAACAATTTCAAGTTGTGCTACAACACAACCTTCAATTTTCAAGCTACTTAACAAGTTTGGGTGATCGAGTTGCGACTCGGCCCCTTACATTCAAGTGTTTATATATATTCAAACATTCCAAGACTATCCAGAACACAACATTCAAAGATATTCAATATAAGAGACAAACAATTTCAAACAACAAAAAGATATCTTTATTTTTCAAAATTGCCAAGTACAGGAGTGAACTTCTATATGCGCAAAGCTTACAGATACAACAACAAGAGAAAAGAAGTAAAGTACATCAAGGTTTTGCCACGCTTGGAGCACGCGACCTCTCTCCTTCAGATCCACCACGAGCCTTGCTCGCCGCAGATGCCTTCGAAGATTGGATGCTGCTAGCGTGAACCCTGAGAGCTTCAACAGCTTTCTCTGCCGTGGACCTGAAGCTCTCGCATTCAGCACAAGTCTGCTCCAGCTCCTTTGTGAAGGTCTCCTCCTTGGCAGCAAGCGCTGCTTCCTTGGCGACGAGCGCAGCTTCTTTGGCAGTCAGTTGATCTTTCAGCTCCTTTATTTCAAGCGCGCGCTCAATGGACAAAGTCTCAATCTTGTAGAATTGATTCTTCAATTACTCAAGCTCATGGCCTTGAACCACATAGCTATCATGCCAGCTCTTGCTCTTGATCTTCTCCTTGCGGAGAGCCTCCTTCTTTGCAGCAAGAGCTTCTTTTTTGGCAGACAGAAGCTTCTTCAGCTTGGCCTTCTCTTCGTTAGCGGCCTCCAGTTCGGTCGTTAAACGGGATACCTTAGATGAAGCACCCCGTTCTCCGACCCTTCTGAAGAGCCACGTAGCGAACTTCAGGACAGCTGAATTCTGCAAACGATCAACAGAAAAGAGTTAGAAATATTTTATGAAGATACAATTCACAGATGAAGTCAAGCTGATGCACTTACCACTACTTCAAGCCTGTTGTAGGCCTCTTCGATCGTAGCCTCCGGAAGGTTGCAAAGCTTCCGGATGACTGGAGTTGGGTGGTTGATATCAACCTCACCCAAGTCCTTCAAGAGTTGAGCCGTGCCAGCAAGAGCATCTACAATGAATACAGAAATTCAAAGAGTTAGAATATTTCAAACATCGAATCTTACGTCAAAGGCAATGCAATCAAGAAGAGGAATCAACAAGGGTATACCTGTGGCCTCGACTAGAGGTGCTTTACCCTTCCCCCGATCGGAGCTCTTACCTGTGGGGGTCGACCTCTCCTTAACAGGGGTTGTCTCTGGCATAGGTTGGGGAGTCCCAGCATCCACTCGACTCCCTCCCTCCATGTGAACGGGAGAAGGAACGTCTCGCAGAGGAGTGACCTCCCCTTCTTCTTGTTGCTCGCCAGACTGCTCAAGCCTGGCCATTAGTGCGGCCGTCTCCTCAGCCACTTGCGCAGCTGAACGACGAGTGGTGGGAGTAGGTTGCTCAACCTCCATCCCATCGCTCGTCGAAGCACCCTCGAGGTGAAGGATGCTTGGAGGTATTTGGTCGAGGGGCGTGGGGTTGCTTGCAACCCCATCACTCCCCGAAAACTTGATCCGAATGCGTGTCGGTCGCTTCAGCTCCTCGAAATGGTAGGTGGGCAACACCTTCTGGCCGTCGCCCACCGCGTCCATTCGACGGGCCTTAGCCTCGTCAATGGGAATGGGTTGCGATTCTTCATCGCCCCCTTCTGTGTCACCACCAGTGGGGGTGGGAGGAATTTCTTCCTCGCCACCCCCTTCACCACCATCTCCGCCTTCGCCACCATTTCCTCCCTCTCCCTCCTCTTCGTCATCACCGTCGTCGTCATCATCTTCATCGTCATCGTCGTCTTCATCTTCCCCTTCATCTCCTTTCTCTTCTTCTTCTTCATTTCCTTTATTCTCTTCTTCTCCATCTCCTCCATCTTCGTCTTCTTCATCTCCTCCCTCTTCTTTCTTCTTCTCCTCCACGAGGACCCTCCTCTTCTTCACCTGCCCCCTGTGGCTTATCACCAACTTCTCCTCAGTAGGTAGCCGGCGCCCTGCTCCATGCGTCTTCTTCTCGACCCGGATTTTTCTGACGATCTTGCCCGATTGAGGATCCTCCTCGTAATCGGAATACAAGACCTCGTTATCTTTGTACCGGGCCCGCAGTCGATGGAGGAGGTTGGCGTTGCCGTGCCTGACCGGGTAGTTCAAAAACTGCTTCCACGATCGGGTGCCGCACGTCAGCTCCAGAAAGAGATTGTCCAGGGTCCCGACCCGATCAGACGTCCAAGCAAAGGCTCCCCCAGCAGAATACAACTCGATCTTTTTGTGTACCTGATTCCGAGGAGTATCAGGCACTGAGAGAGGGGTCCACGCATTGGAAACCGATATCGACCAGTCGGTGTAGAGCTTGTCGGAGCCAACGGTGTCGATGATCGGGCGAAGAGCAGAGATGCCGGTCAGATTGAAGAATGGGCTATCCTTCCTTGAAGCCCACTTGTAGTGGTAGAAGAAATAGCCCAACTCAATTCTCGCCCCCTCACCTTCGGGGATGCTGGAGTAACAAGCCTTCAGCTCCTCTTGGAAATCGGACTCGACGCGGCAGAATGCGTAGATAATCCTCCACGCATTCCCGGAAATCTGTCCGGGGCAAAGTCCGGAGGTATTCAGCAACCTCACGGCAAATGGCAGCAGTGGGAGGCGCAGTCCGCAGTTCAACTGGCCGATGGTGACTATCGTCCCCATCACTTGCTCCTTGCTGGCGATCGAAGTGAAGACTGTCCGCTTGTCGATGCCAAATGCAGATTGAACTCCAGGAAGAGATGGTCGGACCTTCCCCTCCGTGAAGATGGACAACAACCTCTGCCACTTCGCCCTCTTCACATCGGTGAGTTTGCCACCGGTGTTATACTCGTACTCCGGCTCCTGGGATAGCGGCATCAGAGGCGCCAGAACAAATCTTGCCTTGGGGATGTGCTCCGGCCTTGATGGTGCAGTAGCAAAACCCACTCCCTTGTGCCTCTTGCCCAACTCACCAAGCTCGCCCTTGCCCTTGCCACGGCCTTTTTGCACAGGCGACACCTCAGCTCTCTCCTTCCCCTTCCTTTTCGAAGGGACCAAATTCTTGATCTTGATCGGGCCAGAAGAAGAGGCCATTTCAACCGATCGGGAGATTGCAAAGAATAGAAAATCGAGAGGAAAAAGTTCTGGAGTTTGAAAAATTTTGGAAGTGTGAGGCAGAAATTAATCCAGAATGAGCTTATGTACCCCGGAGAAACTGGCGCGAAAATTGAGAAACACGTGTCATCTCTAGGACAAATCCCGTGTTTTCTAAAGGGACACGTGGCATCAATCCATAGCAAGCGCTCTTCCAGGCGAAGCGTCGGAACCAGACGAAACGTCGAACCAGATGAACCGCCGGTCCAATCGAACCGCCGGTCCAGAAGAATCATCGGTCCAGGCTCAAACGGCAAATGACTTCACACATTTCGAAGACTTTACCCGTTTGACAGGCAGACGAACGGGTAATTCACCAAAGGATCAGGCAGAAAACAGGCTCTTTTGCCCGATCACTTCATCCTCGACCGGTTGAACTTAACCGATCCGTCAATCTTGACCGATCGGTCAAGTTTGACCGATCAGTCGAATTTTTACTAGAACGGTCAAGAAACTATGTTTTTGATCGATCACTTCAACCTCGACCGGTTGAACTTAACCGATCGGTCAACCTTGACCGACTGGTCATGTTCAATCGATCGGTCGAATTTCTACTGGATCGGGTAAAACACTTGGTTTTTTGCCCGATCACTTCAACCTCGACCGGTTGAACTTAATCGATCGGTCAACCTTGACCGATCGGTCAAGTTTAACCGATCGATCGAATTTCTACTGGATCGGGCAAAACACTTGGTTTTTTGCCCGATCACTTCAACCTCGACCGGTTGAACTTAACTGATCGGTCAAACTTGACCGATCGGTCAAGTTTGACCGATCAGTCGAATTTCTACTGGATCGGGCAAAACACTTAGTTTTTTGCCCGATCACTTCAACCTCGACCGGTTGAACTTAACCGATCGGTCAACCTTGACCGATCAGTCAAGTTCAACCGATCGATCGAATTTCTACTGGATCGGGCAAAACACTTGGTTTTTTGCCCGATCACTTCAACCTCGATCTGTTGAACTTAACCGATCGGTCAAACTTGACCGATCGGTCGAATTTCTACTAGATCGGTCAAAAAACTATATTTTTTGACTGATCACTTCAACCTCGACCGGTTGAACTTAACCGATCAGTCGAATTTCTACTGGATCGGTCAAAAAACTATGTCTTTTGACCGATCACTTCGACCCCGACCGGTTGAACTTAACCGATCGGTCAACTTTGACCGATCAGTCAGAAATTGATCGATCAAATTTTTGACGCTGACACTCGACAAGCTTCTTTTGCGTTCGTGACAGGGGGTTGTTAGTTTTGCACCAAGAATCCAAGCCAGCTAGGGTGGCCTCTAGCTAACTTGGAGGGGGTAACTGTGGGTGTAAATTTTGGCAAGGAGTCTACAATACGCGGGACCCACCGGCCCTGCCTGGTGGGCCCACAGAGACGACTTCGGGGACCCACCAGCCTTGCCTGGTGGGCCCACGAAGACTACCGTGGGACCCACCGGCCCTGCCTGGTGGGCCCACGAAGACTACCGCGGGACCTACCAGCCTTGCCTGGTGGGCCCACGAAGACTACCGCGGGACCCACCGGCCCTGCCTGGTGGGCCCCACGAGGACTACCGCGGGACCCACCGGCCCTGCCTGGTGGGCCCCACGAGGACTACCGCGGGACCCACCGGCCCTGCCTGGTGGGCCCACGAGGACTATCACGGGACCCACCGGTCCTGCCTGTGGAATCCCCAGGAGATAGCTGCGGGACCCACCAATCCTGCCTGGAGAATCTTCCAGAAGCGACCAAAAACTGCCATTTACCCTCAGATTCACTCCTCAGAAATTCTATAAATAGCAGAGCCTTCTGAAGAAGAAAGGATCCAAGATCTAGATCCAAATCCCAGTTCAAAAACCAGAGCTCTGGAGTTCCAGCTTTCCATCCTCTAACACTCCTTGATCATCCTCTTATCTTTGAAGAGGTTGAAGGGACTTCAGTGACACTCGGCCTGTCGAGGTCACTTCGAGCAAAGTATTAGTGAATTCGGGTTGCTCCCTATAGCACGGAGACGTAGGCTTCGGCTGAACTCCGAGATCACACATTGTGTCAACCTCCTCTCTGATTGCCTCTCTCTCTGTTTACTTACTGAAAGAGTTAACTCAAAGTCACTAAGGCACCAGCATTCGAACTTACCTTCCAATCAACAGATCGAACAACGATCTTCGACTTCGACTTCGATTGACTGGTGAGGTGAAGTCTTCGGATCGGCACGAAGATTTTTCCCCCACAAGCTTTATTATGACTTAATAGATGCTTTATTAACTCATGTAAATATATATCATCTAAAAGTATTCTTACAATAAGGATTGGGGATTATCAGTTGGACGCAACCTCTCTGATGGTGTCGCTTCCTCAACTACACATGGGGTATGACCGAAAGGGGTATAATCTTCATTCAAATCAACCATCTATGAAAATTCTCTAACTCTTTCTGGCAGCTGTGAAACATATGGCCGACAATCACTCTCGACAAAAAGCTCAGTAGTGTATCTCTTCTTGTACAAACTCAACATGACGCTCAAAGTTGCATCATCAAAAATATTGACTGCTCGATATGTTTTTTGGCACATAGGCCATCTACATGTTAGTCTGAGAATAAATTGGTTGGATGAATACCCCGTTACCCCATGTAATAACTCAAGAAAATCTATATACTGTATAGTACGACTGACAGACACCAATCGTCTTCGACATTCTCGAAACTCAGGGGACTCACCATCCATAATGATCCTACCCCCCAAGAAAGTAATATAAGAACTCGTGAACCAGATGTCATTTTCTTGATTAACACGATAAAGTTAGGAATTAAGAGAGCAAACTACAAAATGAATACATGATGTCAATTTTTTTTTGAGAAATCTCTCTCAGTGAATGAGGGGGGGTTCGGCCTAGACCCCTACCAGTGCATTAGAAAAAGAAAGAAACAATTACACCGATACAGAAAAAATCAAAAGAGATTACAGATGAAATTATCTAATTGCTCGAGACTTCTGCCCTGAAGGACAATCTTCCACTGGATCAGCCTCTTCTTGATGGACTCTCTCACCTTGTCCAAGGACATCGTAACATTTCGAAAAATCCTATTATTTCTCTCAATCCAAATGCTCCAGCACACCACCATGACCAGAAAATCCCAGCTATTCCGAAGTCGGCTTTTGATCCTCTTCTTCCTCCAGACCGTCCACATAGAAAAAACTGATCCCGGTGTACCTTGGATTTTTAAACCCCGTTTCAGCTGTTCTCAGATTCTTCTCGAAAACAGGTAGTGAATAAAGAGGTGATTAATATCTTCCTTGCCTTGACCACAGAGAACGCACGAGGTATCTGTAATGTTTCTATTTCCCCTTCTAATGAGATTGACTCTAGTCAACAGCTTCTTCTTAATCATTAACCACATGAAGATGCGGATCTTCAACGGAACTCTAGTCTTCCACAGGGAGGTAGCCACTGGACAGATAATGCCGCCTTTGTTGATAAAGTTGTAGAAAGATTTCGAGGTAAACTTGCCTGTTGTAGACAGCCTCCAACAAGTCGCATCCTCTTCGTCATTTACAGACAATAAGTGCAAAAGATCCATCAACTCTTTAACTTGATGCTGTAGGAAATCCGGAATACTCCTGCGGAATTTAATATCCCAAACGGTTCCGTTATTTCGAGCCACACACTGCGAACGGACAGAGCAATTCTTCCTCCAAGCTAGATCGTAGAGGTCCGGATACCAGTTCATGAGTGAACCCTCAACTAACCATCTATCTTCCCAGAAGCGAGTCGATTTACCATCCTGAACAATCAAGTTAGTGCCACATTTATAGATATGACCAATTTTCTGGATGCCACTCCAGAACGGGGAGATCTTACCAGACACTCTACTTCTAACTTGCAATGGCTTATAACGCTTGAAATATTTGCCTCTAATAACTGAGCTCCAGGTATCACCTTGGTCTTGTTGAAGCCTCTATCACCATTTACCCAAGAGCGCTCTGTTATGATCGGTGAGATTGAGGACTCCCAAACCTCCTTCTTCTTTAGATTTACACACCAAACCTCAATTGACGAGATGGTACGCCTTCGAGTTAGGGTCCGCACCCTTCCACAAGAAACGGCTCCTTATGGAGTCTATTTTCTTGACCACCCACTTCGGCATTAGGTAGAAGGAAATATGATAAGATGGAATAAGAGCCAAAACTGCGTTAATCAGAGTCAATCTGCCTCCCATGGAAAGGTGCTTACCCTGCCAACCCGCCAATCTGGATTCTAATCTCTCGGTAACTTTGAACCAGTCGTCTTTCTTCAGCTTAGTCGTTGTTAGAGGGAGACCAAGATACTTGGTGGAAAGGGAATCCAATTTGCAATTAAGTATCGAAGCTAAGGCCACAGCGGACTCAGTGTCATCCCCTAGGTAGAAAAGGGACGTCTTGGAGAAGTTGATCCTCATACCTGAGACTAATTCCAATGAGTAAAGAAGAATTTTCAGCATGCTGACCTGCTCTTTTTTCGCCTTACAAAAAATAATAGTATCATTTGCGAAATGCAAATTCGATGTCTTCCAGGCTGCATCTCCAATCCCTTTAATATACCCTCTGTCTCGCACTTTTCTGATCATCGCATCGAAGACATCCATTGCTAGAATAAATAGAAAGGGGGAGAGAGGGCAACCTTGCTTCACCCCTCTTCCTGCCTTGAACTGCTTCCCTGCTTGGCCATTCACAAGACAAGATAGAGTGGAAGTGGATATGCAATTCCAAATCCAGCTAATCCAGTTGTCAGAGAACCCCTTCGCTTTAAGCGTGCTGATGATGAAGCTCCATTTGAGCATGTCGAAAACTTTCTCGAAGTCAATTTTCAGAATGACGCCTTCCTCGTTGTGCTCTTTCATGTGGAAAATCAGTTCCTGAGCTGTCGCAACACTGTCAAGAATGAGTCTACCTTTGATGAAGGCTGTTTGGCTCTTGTACACTATTTTGTTCAAACTATCTGCCATGCGATTCGCGAGAATCTTGGTGATGATTTTGTAAATGCAGTTCGCCAAACTGATTGGCCTGTAATCATTGATTTCCTCTGCCCCAATCTTTTTCGGAATCAAAGTCACCCAAGAATAATTCAAACTATGAAGGGAAACTTTGTGATGGAAGAAATCAAAGAGAAGTCTACACAGGTCATCTTTGATAGTTTCCCAGAAGCGTTGGTAGAAGAGCATAGGAAAGCCGTCCGGCCCCGGAGCTCCCTCCGCCTTCATGTCAAACACCGCCCTTTTGAATTCCTCCTCAGAAAAAGGTTTGTCGAGCTCTTCCGAACCATCCAGCTTCAGCATATCAAGGCCCTCCCAGTCAAGAGTGGCTTTATCTACACCATCTCTCTCGAAATAATGCTGATAGTGGTCAGAGATACGAAGACTAATCTCTCTCTGAGAAGACCAAGTCCTGTCTCCATCTCTGATCGAGTGAATAGTGTTATGCTGCCTCTCGGAATTCGCGGCTTTATGAAAGTAAGAAGTGTTGCCATCCCCTAATTTGATTCATTTATCCCTCGATCTTTGCTTCCACATAATCTCCTCTTTAATCAACGTTTGGCGAAGTTCCTCTGCCCAACCTGCCTTCTGCGATTTCTCTACGTTCGAGATGAAATTTTTCTCCTCTTTCAATTCCAGCATCCTTATCTTCCGTAAAAGATTCTTCTTCCTAAACAACACATTGCCAAAAATCGAGAATTCCCAAGATTTGATCTTGCTCTTGATATGACGGATTTTCGTATTCCAGTTTATCTCGAAGTTTGAGCTGTCCCCTGATTCGGACCACCACTTATGGACTAAAGCCGAGAAATTTGCCTCTTCCAGCCACATTGCTTCGAAACGAAAAAGCTTCTGGGATTTGGCCACCACAGTATTAGAATCTAATAGAATGGGGACATGATCTTATATAAAAGCCGTTAGACCACTTTGGGTCACCCTCGGATGAAGGGTCTCGAACTCATCAGAAACCAAGAAACGGTCTAGTTTGGCAAAGATCGGATCCTCTCTCTTATTATTCCAAGTGAATTTCCGGTTATTCATCGGTAGATCAAGAAGGGAAAGATCACTAACTAAGTTAGCAAACTCTTCCACATTTGTACATCGACCCATCGCCCTGCTCCTTTCGAAGGAAAAACGGGTAACTTTGAAGTTTCCTCCAAGAATCCACGGACTGGTGAATTTATGCCGAATGTCACGAATCTCACTCCAAAGAGAAGGTCTAAGTTGGTAAACGGTGGGTCCGTACACGTTAGACACCACCCATATATCGCCTGTTTGCTGGAATTTCAGAGCCACAATTAAGCAGAAATTGCCTATATGGGTATCTAAAAGATTGAAATCTGGCTCCTTCCAACCAGTGATAATACTTCCTGATGTACCCACAACATCAATCCAAGCCCAGTTCGTGATTCTGTTGCCACCCAAAGAACAAAGGAGAGCAGACGTAGGATTAGTGCATTTGGTTTCTTGTAGACAGATGATGTCTTGATTCTTAGAAATAACATAAAGGTGAACTGCTTTACGTTTCTCTTCCTCACCCAACCCCCGGATATTCCACGACAGTATCTTCATCAACAGAAATCAAAGCAACTCAGACTAAAAACAAACTAGAAACAGATATCAAACAGAGGTAGGAACCCTCTCCTGTTCCATTCCACGCAAAATGTTTACAAAAATGGCAGGATCAAAATCTTCCTTAGTGACAGCTATGCCACATTCCCCTGCCAAGGCTACCACCGTATCTGGATCCAGGAAGGAGAGAAGGGAGTGGAGCTCCTCGTTTGAGCTTTTCTCCACCATCTTCTTCAGGTGTGTTCCCAAAAAATAATTGTGCTTCCCCCGCTGGTAAGTCTTGTCAAAAGATTTCATCATCTGTCTCTGGCTCCGTCTAACTGAAGTCTTTTGTGCCACTTCCACGACCCCCTATGCCAAAGGGCCTAGCTGAGATTTAGGGAGATCCTCCGGGACCTGACAATCAAATTTGTCAGCGTTGTCAGATAATGGCGTTGGTACGAATAAACTCTCTGTCTCAACCACCACGGGAGACGGGGGATTCTGGGGTTGATCCTGATTAGTAGATTTCTCCTTAATAACAGCTATTCCGTCTAACGAGGAGTCTATATTTTTAGCCGAAGTATCCGCTAGATTAACTGCCGGAGGATCAGCCTCAGCAGTCGGGGATCCAGAAAAAAATTTTAAATTTGAATTTCCACATTCAAAATGCCCAACATCAATATTAGAAAGAAAACCGTTCCAGCCATTATTTTCTGCAATAAGAGTGTCAGCAAGATTAACGGGATTACCTTCTATACCTGGAAAACCCCGAATAGGAAGGATGTGGCTCGGGAAAATCTCACCTTCGTGCCTGGCTCTAGCCTCATCAACCTCTCGGAAAAGACGATCGCCGGCGGTCTCAGCTTCCGGCAACATCCTGATCTGAAGTTCGTAATACCTATTTCCTAAGCGACAGGTGATAGATGAGGGAATAGCCTCTGCCATTTGTGTGCTCAAAGTGATTTTTGCCTCCCAGAGGTCGTCCGTCGAGTCCCAGTCATTTTCAAAACTAAGAACATCACCATAGTCCTTAAGGACACTTCTAATAGACTCTAAACTCCAGGCGTGACATGGGAGGCCTCCAATAAACAGTTTGACATTACGAAACACCCTTGATCCTATTGCTTTGTTATCCACCGACCATGGGTAAAATTGGACTGAGATGTCTCCAAAGTTGAAGAAACACTGGTTAAATGCATCGGAAAGACCGGCTTTAGAAGGAAATTCGACAAACTCATCTGAGTCCAGAACTCTCGTCCTCCATTGCCAGCCCGCTCCCCAAGCTTGAGAGAAACGGCTGGATAAGATGGAGGGAGACCCCTCTCCTTGAACAACCTTACATATAGCACACCAGCGAAGGTTGAACAACGAATCCAGAACCGTTTGACTAAAGTTTAACATCTCGCAGGAGGCAGGATGCAGGGGAGGGGGAGGGGGGGGGGGGGGGGGGGAGGGTATGAGGACGACCCACGAGCAACATACCAGCCTCCTACTGGAAGGACAGTTAGCCATTCTATGACCAATCCCCTTGCAAGATAAGCAAACCACCCCGTTTTTACAGTCGGCCTGCTGGTGTCCTTTCTCCCTACACCGGAAGCAAAAGCCTACCTTTGGTCTCTGCGAAGCAACTCCTTCTATATTCAAACCAGCTTGCTTCCCTATTGCCGATGCAGATCCGCTGCCAAAAGCCCAGATCCTCTGGGCCCATAGATCAAGAGAAGGATTGACGGGACGGTAAAAATTTGTAGCCAGAGATTTACCACCTGCTTTGGTTACCTCAGCATACGTAGGGCGAACAGCCTTCTCGGGACCCCGAACCGGAGCCGCCTGCTGCCTCCAATGATGTTGCATCCTAGAGCCACGGGGCCCCCCACCTTGAAGGCGATCTCTCGATGGGATAGAAGAATAGTGGTTGTCACGAGAAGAATCATACCTTGCCTGGCATAGATCCCCTCGCCCATCTTGTCTACGATCCCCTCCTCTCCATCCACTTTCTTTCCAGGCGAAGTCTCTAGGGCCCCGTCTCCTCTCGGTTGCCTCCGCTCTTCTCCCAAGAGCCGCCATCACATACTCCACAACATCACATGATGTCAAATTAAGAAAACGTATTATAGGATCGGATTGGGAACGAAACTAATCAATACCTCTTCACGTTGAATGGTGAATCCAATTGGATGTGAAGCTTGCGAGATCGGATAGCTTGCAAATGCAGCTACTCAGAGAGGCTCAGAGAAAGAGACAGACAAAGAGAGAGAGAGAGAGAGAGAGAGAGAGAGAGAGAGAGAGAGAAGATTCTTTAAAACTTTTAATTATTAAAATAAGAATTCTTGATCTAATTCTCCTTCCTTGGGTTACCTAATCTAACTAAAGTATATGATTTGTTTGAAGAACATCTTGAGATTCAGACGATTGCAGATGATATAACTATTAGATATGTTCCTACTTCACTCACAGATAAAAAAACATACAACCCATCGACTAAAGATAGCTGCATTGAGTGCAACCCATGCATGGTGTTGGAAACATTACTTTGCCCAAGTAGGTTCAAAATCTAAGATCCAAGTTTTGAATAAGAAGAACGAAGGAAGAAGAGCACGACTCGAAGGAATTGGTTTAATGCTAGGCGTGTTGTCATTGATTTTAGAAAAGATATTACCACTCTATATGCACCGGGTTTACAGATAATCTGCTCACCAGAGGATTAAAACGTGCACTGCTAATAATCCGCCTTGTGAACTCAACTCTCTTATGAACAATGTTGTCCCGAGAACAAGAGACCTTGAAATAGACATAAAACACTAAAAAAATACCAAGAACCAAAACGGGGACATTATTTCAAAGAACTCAAAAGACACTACTGAAACGACACTCGTTTGTTCAGAAACACTCATTCGTTTGAAAAACACCCATTCATTTAAAAACTGGTTGGAGGAGAAGGAATTAATCAAAACCTCTTCACGTTGAATGGTGAATCTAAGTGGATGCGGAGCTTGCGAGATCGACAGCCTGCAAATGCAGCTACTCAGACAGAGAGAGAGAAAGATTGAGAGAGAGAGTACCTCAAAGGATGGAGCTAGGAGGCAGCCTCGTATGACGTTCTCGTCCTTGACTGCGATTTGGAGGCACGATGGAGAGTGGCAGGGAGGAGGGGCAAGATCGAGGTCGACTGCGGGGAGTGGCAGGGAGGAGGGGATCGTGCGTGAGGTGGAGAGTGGCAGGGAGGAGGGGTGAGTGGAGAGTGGCACGGAGGAGACCAATTTGATCGAGAGAGTAGATGGAGTAAGGGCTCAAGGGGTAGAGAGAGAGACAGAGAGAGTGAGAGAAGCAGATGGAGTGAGGGCGGGAGGGGGAGATAAAGACAGAGAGAGTGAGAGTGAGTGTCTGTTATATTAATAGAGGGGGGCTCTGCGGGCACTGTTGTAATTTTTTTTCAGGGCTGAGTTTAAACCCGATGATGACAACACCGGGTATCGACTGAGGGAGTGGGGCTTGACCGAGGAAAGTTTGACAGAGAGCAGACTGAGGGAAAAGTTCGACAGACAGCAGGTTAAACCCGGTGGTGCAAATACCGGGTTTATACTGCGTCGGTTTGAACCCGGCTATGAGAATACTGGTTTTAAAACCGGCATTGTGAACACTGGTTTTAACAGGGGTTAAGTTTATTGCGGAAGTGGGATTAGGGGGGACAGTGCTTAGTAAACCCGGCAATACAGATGCCGGGTTTACCAGAATCCGGGGAAAAAAATTAGACAGCCGACGTGGCAAGCGCTTTTAGGAGCTGACATGCCACGTGGCTGATAGAGCGCTAGTCCGACAAATACTTTTGGTCAACTGCTATTTAACTAATTATTTTATTTTTTAATAATATTTTGAAAAAAATCCTAAATAAAAAACAAAAAATTACACCGTCTATGTGTCAACCTTCATCAATCGACCTTGGACGCCTTTGCATCAACACAGGAAGTGAGTCAAATTGAAAAAAAAAAAACACTGCTTGGCGCAAACGCCGCAGTGGGGCAAGAGATTAGGGGTGCAACTTGGTCCGGGTCAAACCGAGAACCGACCCGACCCGACCGCATTGGGTTGGTTTGGGTCGGTTTTCTAGTTTATAATGGGTTGGTTCCGGTTTCATTATTAGCAGACCCGATCTAAATCGGTTCGGTTATGGATCGAGGTTTGTATGACCCGACCCGACCCGACCCGACTTTGTATTACTTAATACTTTGGTAAGATATGCATTCATCTTACCAATGGTGTTGATTCAAATACATGTTATACTGATCACTTAAATACTTCGTTTCTAATCCATCTTTAGGATAAGTAAATGAATGGTCTTGTTGAAAAGCTTTGCAATAAATTTGTTGGAGTCACTACTATGCTTTCTTGTTTGTTTCTTGATGCAAGTGTCTGAATGTTCCATTTTTCACGATGTCTTTATCTGAACCGTTTCCACTTTTTAGAGGCTTGGTATATTATTTTTGTTTTCCTTTGTTTGATTTCGGATTGTTCAAAAAAAAGTCTTAAATCCGAACCGACCCGAACTTTTTATGGGTTGGGTTGGGTTGGTTCAATAGGTCCATGGTTTGGTTCTGGGTTAGGAAAGTTGGAACCGACCCTAGGTTGGGTTGGTTTTGGTTTGAGGCCGAACCGAACCGAACCGACTTGCACCCCTACAAGAGATATCTAGACTCTAGAGTGGCCTGCGGCCATGGAAGCCTTGAACCCTAGCGTCGCCTTGCCCGCTCGTCCAGTTCTCTCCGCCCCCAGGCATCGGCGCTTCCCCACTCTCCCCACCCTCAGTCGCGACTTCCATGTCTCTGATGCTGGGGACCACCGCAGCATCCCTTCCCGCCTTGCTCAAACGACCTCTCAGCGGCGATCACCTCTTCCCGCGGCTGCCTCGTCCCCTTTCGATCTCTCCCCTCCCCCAATTGATCACGACCTCGTACCTCTCTCTCTCTCTCTCTCTAGTTTGGCAGCTTGTTCGCTTATTGTTGTTGTTCTGATTCTGGGTTTCATGACAACATGCCTGTCCATGCTCAATAGAACTGATCGAAAGAAGTATTCCATCACGAAATGTTTGAGATTGATTGTGTCATGTTGATCATTGACTCGGTTGATCGACCCCTGGCCCTTTGCTATCATGCGTTATGCTGATCCTCTATGGTGGTTGTCTTGCTCTGTGGGTAATCTGGACCCATCACCATGTTTTGGCCGGTGGAACGTGGTAATGCGACCATCATTGCGCGAGCCCAAGGCCACGAATTTGAAAATTGCTTACTTTTGAATTTTCATGGTGGTTATTAATGTTGTCTTTATGTCAAAACTTTTGACGAATTGAAGGTTCTATAAAACTTATTGCTCTTAATTCTACCCATGCTACTGCTTATCCTTTGTTGTCTACAAGGTTCTAAAAAGCGCTAAGCGCTAGTCGGGCGGTGGGGGGCCGCCTAGCGCCTAGGCGGGGCCTAGGCGGCGCCTAGGCGTTTTGTCTTTTTTTTTAAATTATTTTAATTATTATTTTGATATTATATTATATATATATATATATATATATGTTTAAAAATTAATATAAGTTCAAGATTATCCCAAGCCATTATTTTAAAGAACAAGGATATAACCATAATTCAAGATTGAGTGATTAACAAGAACAAAAGCAAACATGGTCCGCCTGGCCAGCCTTAGCCCGCCTGGTCCGCCTGGCCAGCCTCAACCCGCCTGGCCCGCCTGGTCAGCCTCAGCCTGCCTGGCTCGCCTGGCCAGCCTCAGTCCGCCTAGACCGCCCTAGGCGGCCGCCTTGCCCCGCCTAGACTGCCTAGGCGGCCGCCTAGCTCCGCCTGAGAGCTTGGCCGCTTTTCTGGAGCGCCTAGGGCCTAGGCGAGGCGGTGGGGGGCCGCCTAGCGCCTAGGCGCCACCTAGGCGGCCGCCTAGACCGCTTTTTAGAACACTGGTTGTCTACATTCTTTTGTATTGCTATTGGCATCTTGGCCCGTGTAAAATTTTAGTTGCTGATTTTGTTTTAAATGCTGTAACCTTTCCTGCTATGTCTATTAAATTCAGTTTATGTTTCTTTGTAGGAAGTCACGGTGATTGCAGAATCGAAAGCTGTAGAAATTGGTAGTTATGATATGTTCGGAAATGACAATCTGGCTATAGAAGAAGCACTTAATGGGGTTGCGGTGTGTTTTCACATTATGCATGCAATTTCTTTGAATTAGTTCTTATCTTTTTATCTATATTTGTATGTATTGTCTGTAAGGTCAAAATTTGTTGCTTGGGAGCCATATTTATAAATATGTGCGCACATATTTTTAAATATGTGCTGCGCACATGTTATTGTTCATACTGGTTGGATATTCATGTCAAGGTCTTGTTATATAGCTATTCATAGAAACCTAGAGTCTGAGAATGACCACGAAACGGCTGTAGTCCTGTTGATACCTGTTATGCTGGAGTAATGACAGATAAAGAGGAATGAAGTAACATTAAAGATATACAGAACAAGAAAAAATTACATGTTGAGTCGGAAAGGAAGCAATAGAAGGGGAGAAAAGTAACTGGGGAGGAGGAAGGGGGCATGCAAGTGACTTGCGCTGAGCCTCTTCGGTACTCCTAGAATTCTTAGGAAAAACCATGAATATAATGATTGCGACATGGTTTCACCACTGTACTTGGTTATGCCAGCTTAATTCCCCAAGTAGGGTTTCAGTGTCGATATGAATGTGTTATATACACTGTGATTGAGGAGACCATGAAGGGTACATTTCCGGTGGCATCGACCTCCAATCACACCTGCCAACTCACTCCTGCTATTACTACAGTCAATAATAGTGTCATTTGTTGAAACTTGCAAGGCTTTAACCATAGCTGATCTTTTGCCATTTCCTGAGCAGCAGTAGTAGATAGAGAAGAATACCGAGTAGAATAAGCATAGCAAACTAAGGGATGATCACGAGTAGCTATATTATGGTCTCGAAGTAGCTCAAGTTTAGGTCTTCACCAGGATACGGACTTTGCCACTGACCTATTTATGCGGTGATTTGATGACACTAGTGAGTTTGATTGATGTTAAATCTTGAAGCTAGCCCATAAGGTTGACATATTATTCAGTTAAGGATATCACCTTTTTCAACATTCAGATCCTAGAGAAAAATTCAAAATTTGGGTTATGTTCTTGTTAGAGTGCATCTTCTGCAAGCAATCTCAGATGTTCTTTGAAAACATGACAATGGACTGAATTTTGTGTTTCCATATTACACAACCAATGATCTGCACATCTCCTCAACTTCAATCATCAAATTCTTTTCTCCTTCCTAAATATTTCTCTTCCCTTGTGCTATTAGGTATTAGAACCCAAGATCTTTGGAAATGTTGGATGCTAGCGTATTTTTGAGAATAGTTCTTGTCATTTACCTCGATGGAGTTATAAACACCCACTTCATGCACAATGAGGTCAAGACTTTTATGGTGTTTGCACATATATAAACACCCCCTTCATACTCTTATTTTGGAAAAATTCATCTACACTCAGCAAATATTACATTGACTCAATTTCGTAAGCAGTGGATTAAGCACGAAGGGATCAAAATATTTAGGCCATGTTTGGATTAGCTCTCGTGAGTCGTGATTCCCCCAAAATTGAATTCAGAAGTGGAAGTGGGAAGCTGGGCCTGATCGCTTTACGGGAATAAGCTTTTTCATGCACTTTTCTGGTTTTCTCTCCTGTGGGAACCAATTCCTAGCTGTCACCCAAACGGTGGTCTGGCTAGAATCGAATTTTCACAGGAGCAAAAATCTGAAATTTGGTGGGAGACCATATAGGTCATAAGTCGAAAGAGACTGAAAATGAGATCTAGTGCAGGGCAAGTAACTTTTTTAATGAGTAGGATACAGACCTAGCAAGGCAAGTTTCTCCTGTAATTAGTGGGACAAAGACAGTGTGTAAGAAAACTAACTCATTTAGCGAGTGCGTCAAAGTCCTATTATAATAAAACTGACTCCTTTAATAAGTGGGTCATAGATCTAGTGCTAGGAAAATAACTCCTGAGCTAATTATTAAAGCCGTATGATGGGATAAAAGCGGTGCAGTGATGAATGCTCACACCAAGTTGATTAAATCTAGACCATGAAGAAGAAGATCCTGTGTCAAGAATACTTGATGGCAATCGGAGCACTTCATGGGCACAAAATAGGTATCAGAAGTGAGATCAAGCTACTCTAGTGGTTCATATGAGGAAGTATCACTGCTGAGGATTATTTTATCTTGAGTTTTCACCATCAGGTCTTTCAGGTGTTCTGTTTCGACAATTGTATTTGTCAGATGATACTTTTGTACTGGCGGATTCGTAAAATGCTGCTTGGATCATCTTCAGATTGGCTTGGTTCATGTAATTGGCAACAATGATGTTTTTTTATTTGAAGTTGGTTGCTAGACGTATGCCATGTGGTAACATAAGTTGTCTGTTAGCTGGTTGCCACATAGGCTTAAGTGAATTAGGGAATGAATGCCATGTAAGCTAGTTAAAAAGGGCAGAACGGATATTTAAATGCGGAGAGAGGGTCAGATTTTAGGAGCAACGTACGCGGTACGCCTCTCTCCCCATCCACATACAGTGTCCCTTCCTGGACCTGAGGGATATGTATGGTGTCCGAGTTGTTCACCACTTCACCTCCTTTTTTTACTTGTGTTTTTAGTTTTTTATTTGGGTTATGCCTCCGATAAAAGGCCTATGTACCTCTTGAAACCCAGACTATAATTGATTGAGAAGAAAGAAAGTGACAGCTGCCTTTGTCTTCTCCTTATCCCGAGTCAATGATCCTTCCGAGCAATCCGTCGAGCCTGAGTGAGTCCGGAGGGTGCGAGGCCCAGTTATCTCTTTCTTTTCGCACTTCTCTTGCGATTAATACTTATTTTCCATTACTGAACCTTTCGGCATTTAAATCGAATCTGAACTTTCTTGTATAAAATCCAATTGTGATGTGTCAAAACCAACATTAATTTTTAGTTTCCTTCAAAACATTGCACTGTAGTTCAGCCTCTGAGCCTTCAAACCTCCTTTGCTTATCCATTGAACATCACTAAACCAAAGCCCTTTCATTTACCCCTTGGATCTCCATTTATAGGCCATCTTTTGACCATCAAAATTCCCATAACTGCAAACCAAATCAGATCTAAACGTAAACAATCCAGATCTGATTTCAACTCTGTTCCCCGAATCCGAGGCCTTTTTGCTAAACACGTAGCCCCATTCCGCCAAACATTAAGCATGCATAACCAACAACATTCCAAACATCTTTTTTAATGCTAATCGTGCAATCCCAAGACCTCAACACATTAGCATCCACGATCACTTCATTAAAGCTCCGTAGAATTCTTATGTGTAGCATAAATATGATAGAGGCCACAAAGATGGCCTATTGTTTCGTTCATTTTACAAGAAGCAAAGCTATCCTTAAAGAATGAAAATTATTGAGCTAGCTTTTTACTGAGCTGCTGCACTTTGCGTGACTTTGCTTAGTTTGTGAATAACCATTTCTTATATTAATCCTTTTAGTTTAGTAATCACATTGCATTCATCATCATATGGATGCGTCATATCTAGGACCAAATCGAGCATGTGTCATTACATGTCGGATAGAAATATAAATTAGTTGCTTGCTGCGATTAAATTCCCTTTTGCATATATCTTGCATTAAATCATATTAGGACATATCGTATGTTGTTGAGTCAGCCCTTAGTTGTCCCGTGTCAACCCATTTTTTTGGAAATCTGTTAGAGTTGTCCTCCGACCTTGTTCTACAATGCTCTAAAGCCATGACAGGCTGCAGGCTGCAGGCTGCAGGCTGCATTGACCCAGGACAAAACTGACAATAAAAATGCTGCGTCAAGGGGTATGCTCTTGTTGGATATAATCAAGGTTTTAAATTTCGGTTTCATGTCCGATTTCGATCCAAGCCTAAACTGAAATTTCGAAATATCGGCCGAAATTGACAAATTTATAGTTCCAGTTTCGAAACCGAATTGACCGAAATGAACCAAAATTTATAATTTCGAAAGCCAAAGTTAAATCCACAGCCGAAGCCGAAACCGAAATTGACCGAAATGGTTAGCCCCTTTGGTTTCGACCCTCATTTCACTTTTGTCCTGGCCGCAATCGAAATATTTCGCGAAAATATCATAATTTCAGCTGAAATTTGAAACCATGGATATAATACTGAAGGCTGAAGAAAATATGAAAAAGATTTCAAGAAGAAAAAGAATTGGGGATGAACTAAAAAGAGAATAGACAAAGAGAAGGTGACATTCTGTACTGAATGGCGTGCATCCCTACCTCGTCATTGTGAATGATACGACCACAATGGTGCAATCAAAAGACCAGAATTCTCCTATTAGGCTCAACCCCTTATAATTTTCGGTTTACATATAAAGGGGCCCAAACAAATCCAACTCTCATTAATGAATAATCCCAGTAAAGCTGTAAGAAATAATAACTATTAATGATTAAAACATGCAAGCTGCAACAAACTTTATTTGACTTTGAGCCATTCTTATGTTGATTTCTTGACCTTTTGGTGTTTGGATTATACAGTTCAGTTCTATATTGATTTCATTTTTTAATTTCATTCATGGTGTCGATTTTCTTAGGTCATGGACCTCTCACACTTCGGACGTATAAGAGGTATATCATCCTTCAGAAATAAGCTGATAAGATTACATAGAATTTTCCTTATCTAAAGTTATTTGCTCATCATCGCTTATGATTTTTCTTTTTTTGTGTGTCATGCTTGTAAAATCAATGGCAAATCCCTTTTCCTGATATAGATAAATGTCATTATTGACACATGGATTTATGAATGCGCCAATATGTGCATGTTAATGCTCAGTACATAACTTCAATGACAAATCCCTTTCTCAAGGCACAATGTGGCATATGTACATGTTAGTTCTCAGTGCTTAACACCACTTTCAGGCCTCCTTAAAAATAGATTTACTCTTCTACAAAACAATTCACTGTATGCAATTTTCAAGTATTCATATTGATCTTTTAGTTGCAAAAAAAAAAAGATCTTTGCATTAGGAGCTACATTATTGACTATCATTGTTATTATCCCTTTCCCTACTTCTCTTTCCTTTCCTCTATCTAAACTTTCAACATGTATTTACCTGGTTTGTTGGCACAAGCTGTGGCAGGATAGATATTTGGTTGATAGGCACTTAAATTTTTTTGCTCAAACCTTATGTGGAGCCTTGTAGATTTATGCTCCAAAGTCAATCCCATCCAGACATTACATGGTTTAGTTGTTGTCGTAGTAGTCTCATTTGTTAAAGCAGTAATATACACATGTTGTATTCCCTTTTTTTGTGCAAAGTTATTTTTTAAATAAATTTCTTTACGATGTGATGCAAATATAACTTCTAGTGACATAAAAAAGAAGGGGGAATGATGCATGCATGGTTCTTTGAAGAACACAAGTGCAGAATTTTAGTTATTAAAAGTCAATTTCGGCACTTTATATTTAAATTTCAGCAATGCTAAAAGAGAGCTAATCACTACCAAACATGAACCAATCAAGTTTACTTAAACAAAGGCCACCAGAGAGAACGTAAACATGCAATTCCAGAATTTATAGATAAGCTCTAGCAATGAAACATTAAAAAAATATCTCAAATAGATGGCAATAGTCTCAAACAAAATATAGATCTAAAGATGAGATAATCTAATGAATAAGATTTATAAGAAGTCAATAGTGATTTATGCCAAAATGAAATTAGCAAATAGGCCAAAGAAAGAGGAACAATTGCCACACAAAGTATCGCTGTAAGAGCTAACTGTGCTTTGGCCAATGTCTTTTGCTAACAGTACTCCAGTGTCGCGGATGAAGAGGCGAAAGAGGGAGTGTGGTCCGGAAGAAGAGGTGAAGACACTGAGATGAAGCGATCTCTAAAGAATAAGGATCCTTGGACCGATATCTCGCGAAGACGTAGACGAAGTGGATACGGAGGCACAAAAGCTTGTGGTAAGAAGAATAGATGAGGAAGCAGAGTTGTAGAAGACTCTCGAACAAGCGAACACACTCCTTCTCGAAATAGGGGTTTTTCAATTCATATCAATAATCAATGGGGCACTAGGGTTTCACATTAGGGTATATATAGTGGAACTGTGGAAGAGAAAGAAAGAAAGAAAACAAGGTGCAAGAGGGTAAAAGGAACCGCAACATGCGTACCGAGGATGTGTTATGCGTCCGTACGAGAGAGAGAGAGAGAGAGAGAGAGAGAGAGAGAGAGAGAGAGAGAGAGAGAGAGAGAGAGAGAGAGAGAGAGAGAGAGAGAGGTGATGTTTCATCTATGTGGGCCCTCTTTCGGCTTCTTTGATTCTCATCTGTTGAGATTAAATCTCAACTAAAGATCCTACGCTATCCCATGTAGCTTATTAATGACTAATGAGTCAGTTCGCTTTTATGGATTGAACTGGATGCAAACATGGCTCACACTTACCCCAAACCAGAAATAGAAAACTTAAATATCTCCTCATCCGGGATTCCGATTTACATCAAACTGAAAGCGAATTAAAGATTACTGAAAGGGCTTTCTATCTAGCCAAACGATGCTCTGATTGAGCTCCTTAATTTTCACGGGGAGTCAAAATAAGTGATCAACTGTAGCAAAAACTGCACGCACAAACTCGTCTGTATCAGGGAAGGGGAGGGAGGAACGGAAGAATTAGTAGATAGGATGTGAGAAGTGTGAATAATTGGTGCATGAAGCCTAATGAAAACAATTACTTTACTTCTCTAAATATAGGAAAATGGGTTCCTATGACATGTCATAGGGAGTACCCTATGACATATGGTGAATTAGTAATCCTAGAATATTTAGAATGTTCTGATTTTTAATGAGGATGATCACCCTATCTTAGATAGGACACCCACAAAAAATCGGCACATTCTAAAACTTCTAAGGGCATCAAATATGCTTTTCAATTTAAAGGTTAAATTGAATGGCTAAAAAAGTTTCTAGCATTTGATGCCCCAACAAGTTTTAGAATGCTTTGATTTTTTGTGGACATTCTATCTAAGGTAAGATCATCACCCTCAAAAAAATTCAGCACATTCTAAATATTCTAGCATTACTAATTCACCGTATGTCATAGGGTACTCCCTATGATATGTCATAGGAACCCAGCCCTCATATATATATATATATATATATATATATATATATATATATATATATATATATATATATATATATATATAATCCCTCAAGTGCGATATGTTGGTGCGATCCACTTCGTGCGACCTTGACGAGTAACATATGTACCAGAGGGATTGCAACATATGCAGTGAAGCACAACTTGTGGATATTAGCTATCCTGCACCGCCCAACCGCCTAATGCAACATATGCAATGGAAGTTGTGCAACATATGCAATGGAGCACAGCCACACATAGGTGTTAGCGAGCAAACATATGTTAACTGTGATGCATGTACCGCCCAAACAATCATCACAATCATACAAATTAAATCGGGCAGCCCACAATGCTCGGTTCGCACCCATTATATATATATATATATATATATATATATATATATATATATATATATATATATATATATATAGAATACGGGGTATGTGCTGACAACCCATTTGCCCATTTGGGCTGTCATCACACAGCCGTCCGATCAAGATCATCAGCTTTTGGTTTATAAAAAAAACACACACACAAAACACACCGTACACCTCTCTCTCTCTCTCTCTCTTTCTCTCCCTCTCCCTCTCTCTCTCTTTCTCGCGAGCCGCAGCCCCATCCCCGACCACCTCCATGTCCCGCTCCAGCTGCCCCCTCCGGCACCGGCACCGGCTCCCCCCTCCGGCACCGGATCCGGCTCCCCCCTCCGGCACCGGCTCCCCCGCGGCTTCCTTCTCCTCCCCCTTCGGCGTCACCCCCTCCGATCTCCGGCAGCATCCTCCGGCGCGGATCTGGGATCCGGTGCTCCCCTCCCCCTCCGACCACCTTCCACTCCCCCTCCGGCGCCGACCAGCCCCGACCTCCAGTTCCCGAGGCTCCCCTTCCCGATCTCCTCCTTCCCCGCGGGCAGCCACCTTCGACGCCAGTGGAAGGTGGTCGGAGGGGGAGGGGAGCACCAGATCCGCGTCGGAGGGTGCTGTCGAAGATCGGAGGGGGTGACGCCGCCGGATAGGGAGCTAGTGCCGGAGGGGGGTGCTCGCGATCGGCAGGGAGTGGAAGGTGGTCGGAGGGGCTGCTCGCGATCGGCAGGGAGAGAGACAGACATCGTGCAATTTTTTTTTTTTAATGGAGGGCTGATGATCTTGATCGGACGGTTGTGTGCTGACAGCCCAAATGGGCAAATGGGCTGTCAGCTCATACCCCGTATTCTTTCTCTCTCTCTCTCTCTCTCTATATATATATATATATATATATATAGAGAGAGAGAGAGAGAGAGAGAGAGAGAGAGAGAGAGAGAGAGAGTGAGTGAGAGATAGAGAGAGAGTAGTGATACATTACGGCCGGGGTTAACGTGCGGATTCCGTGCGGCGGGCCGGGGGGTGTACGGGCCGTTCGATCAACCGATCCAACGATCGGGATTCAGCCCCCCCATCGACCGCAACTGTTACTGTGGCGGGCGAATGATCGAACGGCTATAACCTTTAACCGGGGCGGAAAGATTTGTGCCGTTCGATTCACGACGATCGGACGGCCGGGGTTCAACCCCCCACCGAAATCGCTGTTACTGTGCCCGCCACAGTAACAACGATTTGTCGGTGGGGGGGCTAAATCCCGATCGTTGGATCGGTTGATCGGACGGCCCGTACACCCCCCGGCCAGCCGCACGGAATCCGCATGTTAACCCCGGCCGCAATGTATCACTACTCTCTCTCTCTCTCTCTATGTATATATATATATATATATATATATATATATATATATATATATATATATATATATATATATATATATATAGGGTTCCGATCGGGTGAGAAACCTCTTATATGCGAAACCTTGTGTGAAACCAATCTAGAGGCTTTAGAATTCGATGAAACTTGGTAGGTGTGCTACCTATGCCAAGTTGATCATCTTCACCAAAAATCATTAAACTCTAAAACCTCTAGGGGCATCAAATGTTAGAAGACTTACCGACCGTCCATAAAAACCGTTAATTTGAATAGCATATTTGATAAGCCTAAATGTTTTAGATTTTGATGATTTTTGGCGAAGATGATCAACTTGACATAAGTAGCAAGCCTACCAAGTTTTATCGAATTCAAAAACCTCTAGGTTGGTTTCGCACAAGGTTTCGCATATAAGAGGTTTTTCACCCGATCGGGACCATATATATATATATATATATATATATATATATATATATATATATATATATAATGCACAAACACAATATGCCGAAAAAAAAACAAACCTATGTAAAGACAGAATACCCAAGTTAAACTAGTCAAACTTGTGTTATTTTTATATGAGAGGCTGCTGCAATAGTTTGCCGTGTAAAGGTAAACAATGCCATAATCTGGGATGGGTTAAGCCTTTTAAGGGCATCGGAGAAGAGACGAATGCCTATAGAGGTATCTTACCAGTATTCGACTGTTATATTGTTTCCACATGGATATGACAAGGTATTTGAAGTATCTGAGTATCATAGGTGATAGCTCTCTTCTAAGCTTCCTGGCATTCTTTTATGATCTACCCCATCTCGGAATCTCCTCCATATCTAGGAAGAAACATTAAGTTTTGAGATGATGCACCATCATTATGTAATAGCAAGACACGATATAGCTCTTTGGTTGGGGGGCAGAATCTTCATCTTACATTAGTATCTAGAACTACTTAGTTGTGTCATTGGAAAGGTTAGTTTTTCAAGGGAAATTTATGTTGCA
Source organism: Chamaelirium japonicum (assembly GCA_947650365.1). NCBI lineage: Eukaryota > Viridiplantae > Streptophyta > Magnoliopsida > Liliales > Melanthiaceae > Chamaelirium > Chamaelirium japonicum. The sequence continues at coordinate 80,099,044 of OX393549.1, forward strand.
TGCCAATTGAATTAGACTGCTTGATTCATGTTTTACTCCTTTATTTATATTTTGTGGTGTTGAAAAATTATTATCTCTTGCTTATTCAGTTACTGGAGAAGACCGAGTTCGATTTCTTCACAACCAAACTACGGCAAATTTTGAATCTCTCTCAGATGGAGAGGTGACTTAGCTTTACGATTCTTATTTGAATTCTTGTTCAATTGATGATTTGATAACGGGGATAATATGATGAAGTTCTTTCTTGAAGAATGCAGGGATGTGACACCATTTTTGTTACTCCAACTGCTCGAACAATTGACATTGCGCATGCTTGGGTTATGGTTAAGTGCTTTCCATGTTTCACATATTAAATAAAATTGTGCTTTTTTCTTGTTACATTTCGACTCAGTTATGGATTCATTGTTACTTATCTCGATATTGAAGTATTAAGACTCTTTATGTTTTCAGAAACATGCAATAATGTTACTTGTCTCACATTGTACCTGCAGAAGCATAGCTGAAATGCTTAACAAGTATGTCCATGGCATAATCTTTCTGAAATTAGTTTTCAACTGAATCACCTAAAATGTATCACTGTCATGTATTTAGTTTCTTTTTGTTTGCTCACTTTACTGTAATTGTTATTTCCTAGACAGCTATAATATTTATACTTGGATAAATATTTGCTTTCTTTTCTCTCTATCTAGAGGCTAGGATGGTTATAAACTATACGGCTTCTTTATTTTCATGGCCAAGTAATGAGTCTCTTCTGTGCTTTCATACAAAATAACCTTTAGATCAATTTTAATACTATAAACCTGGAATCAGACTCTCACCCTAATATGTTGATATGTGCTTCATCCCAGCGTACAATTGACATAGGCTTGATAACCAATGCTTAAATCCTTGGCCTTTCTTGCTACTAAAGTTTACATTTATGTCGACTTGATATGCTAGTATTATCCTCTCATAACTAGCATGTACTTTTATAAAGGATTATATTTATTATGTGGCATATTTACATTTAAGCGGAAGGGACAACATTTGTTATTCTTTTCTTCCCATTCTTTAGCCTTACCAAGTTCAATGAGCATTCTGTTTTACAGTGTTCCATGGTTTATTGTGGGTGTGTTTGTTTGCTTGTAAAACGAGTTTGAATATTGATTTTAGGTATTTGTTATTAAAGTGATCATTGAACATTCTGAATATTTATAAACTCCTATAGAAGGAAATGCTAAAACCCTCTACAACCTGGGTTTGAAATTTTGGTATTTCCAAATAATATTCTGTGGGAGATGTAGGTCTTCACAATCATGTGCATCTCTACCAAGTGATTTATGCACTGGTGTCTGAGAGTAGAAGAGACTCATGTGAGATATATATACTAGTGCAAAACCCGTGCCTGTCGGCACTCCATTGTCTCCAGCGGTCACGACCACCCTCAACGTTTACACCCCCCCTCCCCCTCTTCTGGCGACCCTCCACAACAACCGCCTTTGGTGGTCACCCCCTCACCTTTAATAGGAACTGCTCTTTAAATCTGGACCCCTCTTTATACCCCCTTTAAATCTGGATCCCTTTTTATGCCCCCTATAAACCCGTGCCTGTCGGTACTGCCCTACCTTTGGCGGTCCGGTGGCGTGCTGGGTGTGGATGCGCCAAGAGAGAGAGATATCGGGAGGGAGAGAGATATATATCGAGAGAAAGAGAGGGAGGTGGAGAGAGGTGGGGGTGAGGTGGAAGAGAGGAGAGGGAAGAGAGAGGGGGGACCACGAGAGAGAGAGTGAGGGGGTAAGGAGGGGTTGGGGGTGAGGTGGAAGTGAAGAGATGGGTACAACCACCCTCGACATCGACAGTCGTGGCATCCCCCTTCCCTGGCGACCCCCCACCACCACCCCTTCGACGGCCACCCCCTTCCTTTTAATCGGGATCACATACCTTCGGCGTCAACACACACCTTCGACGGCAACACCCGCCTTCAACGGACTAGCGACCCTGATACTACCAAGGATCAAAATCTTGAAATAAATCGCGAAATATATCGGTTTTATGAAACCTCAACACAAATCTTGTATACTGTATCGAACGGAGTGGGATTCACAAGAATATCTCGATATTTCGCACGATATATTTATCGGCACGAAACATCGTGATTTATCGTGCCGAAAGACACCGAGACACAAATTTCGTGGAAATTTCGGAAGATTTCGGAAAATTTCGAGAATTTTTGGGATTTTGGCACTGAAATGTTTGGACTGATTGGTTATAAAAGGGGACTGGGGGCCTAGTCGATCTACTTAATTTTTATTTTTTTCATTTACTTTAAGTTATTATATGTAAATAAGCAAATACCCCCCATTTGATTTCAATAAAAATATCAAAAAATAAAAAACCAAGTGAATAAAAAAGTATACTTTCAGTTTTAGTAAGTGAAAACAATTTTTTTCGGTTTTTCATACAATTTGTATGTTGAGAAAAGTGGTTAAATCAACTCTTTTTTAGCTCAAAAAATTCCACAAGATGTAGAACTACAATTTCATCTAGAAAACCGTGGTCTGTCAAAGAAAAGTTTTGATGCAGGCACCAATAAGGCACACTACAATCCTGAACCCTTTTAGGGTTTTCTTTGGTCAATGACTAGGTTTTATTTATCAATATAGCGACGTATAGATCAAAAGGACAGTAACCAGAAGTTATCTTATGCAGTTCTAAAGTTTATGCAATCAACATAAAGCAGGGTTAAGACTTAAAACAATTAAAGAGCGCAATACTATCACAAAAAAACTGATTTCAGCACATAATAGGGTCAATCGCAGCAATAGATATGTAAATTGGACAATAGGCATGCAACAGATTTTCACTAAAATAGGTTACGAATGCTTGCTAGGGTTACCGACAGACGATATATGGCGAATCTAATAAATAGGCAAAGTTATGGCTTCAACTAGCGATGAAAAGGATGATGACGGCTGCGATGCGGAGCGGAGGCAATGGAAACTAATGAAAACGAAGCGGATGCGATGGGAAAATAAAGGAAAAGGAAAGATACTGCCTGGGGTTTCCCGCCGTGGGTCGATTGCAAGGATGCGCCGACGATCCTGCACACGGAGCAAGGCCGGACGTCGGGAGAAGCCGGAACCTTCGGAAAACGAAGCCCAAAGCCTTCATGAGGCGAAGTCGTGGAATCGGCGAGGATCGGGGACACGAGTCTCGCCCGGAAGCACTCACGAAGAGGCACGAATTTCAGCAACTATCAAAATCTGATTTCTTCTTTTCTTCTTCATCTTTTTGTAGGCTAGGGTTTTGTTTTTGGATGGCTAAGATCAAAGGGAATTAGGGTTTGATGGTGTGGATGCAGGTGGCCAAGAAAGGCAAGAAAAAGAGAGAAATAAGGGAGAGAAGAGAGGAACGGACAAAGGGTGGGGCCGGCTTTGCTACCCGCGCGGACAAGGAGGGGGGGGGCGTTCGGTTCACGGGAAAGAAAGAAAGGGAGGGGGCGGTATTGCTAATAGAAGCCCTATTGGGCTTAAGATAAGCCCATCTAAAGCCCTATGAAGCCCATAACTTGCCACGTCATCAAAATGGTGTTATTTCGCCATCTAACCGTCGGTTTCGAGATCTAATCTCGTCCGTCGGCACCCCGCAAACACACGCACCCATAATTTTATTAATACATGCTGAAACTTACCCGAGAAGACCCGGATTCAATCCGAAAAGCCCTCGGATGAGATCATGGACATCCCCCATGAACTGGGCAAGAACAGAAATAAAACTAAATGCTGAAATAAGGCCAAAAACAGGGAAAAATGGCCAAAAACTGAAATAAACGACTAACAAGCCCCAAACGGCTAATGTCATCCAAACATAAAACAAAAACGACAGTAAATAAATGTCTCCGACGATAAACGGAAGATGCGGCGATGATCTGAAGGTGCTGATCAGGTCTTCATCAATCGCTTCCGCTGCGAAAAACTCGTCCTCGAGTTTACGCCGAAAGATATCGCCGGTAGCAGGAGGGAGACCACCACCGTGGGAACGTCGCTGGGCCTGGATCTGATGATGAATTCCCAACAAGTGATGTCTCGGGCAGTCAACAACCTCTGGGCCCCTCGTGAAGAGATTGCTGGCGTCGAGCGAGGGCCAGAAGCTACTGAAGTACGTAAACAGAAGCACTCGAGCGGTAGGTGGTCGGTCAGTCCCGACAAAGTCAAAGCGCGTAAGTGGCTCAACTGGCTGAAACTCCTCAACTGACTCTGACTGTAGCTGTGATGGAAGTTCCGCAGAGGACGAAGGCTCCACTGGTGTCTCTGCTGTAGGAAGAACTGCAGGAGGAGGTGCCTCATCTGTAAGCTCTGTGAAAGGTAGGAGAAGCCACTCCGTAGTCACTACCGGAGGAAGGGGCTCCTCTGTAGGCACTGCTGAAGGTGGAAGGAACTCCTCTGAAGCCACTGAAGGAGGAGGTGGCACCGCTGTAGGCACTGGAGAAGGTGGAAGGAAGTCCTCTGTAGTCGCTGACGGAAGAGGTGGCTCCTCCGTAGGCATTGGCCGAGGAAGCTCCACAGGAGGTGGAGGCTCTGCTGGAGGTGGTGGCCTGCTGTATCTGGCAAGCCTCTGGTTCTGCTTCTCTCTCCATACCAACTCATCCTCAATTTCGTCAAGTAAGAGCTGGGTTTCAATATAGCGGAATTTCAAGGATGGCACTGAAGGACTCCGTAAAATCCATTGAACGAAAGGCTTGGAAGATAGATCTAGGTCATGGGCTCGATCTCGAATCAAAGAGGAGTAGCGATGTTCCATCGAAGATCTCGGAAAAAGGGTAGGACATGGCCCAAAAGATTTATATAGTTTGACAAATTGTTTATAGGTGTGGGTATCGAGTGGGTCAAGCGAATAATGATGGGATCGGACGCGATGATAGGACATGGCGTCAGATTGCTCTATGTAAACACGATGCAATCCTAACGCTAGATGCAAATTCAAGCACGCAAGGTTATGCCCTATGAAAAATCAGCAAAGAAAAGATTAGGGTTTGCTGAAATTCAGTACTCAAAAGAAACCCGAACAGGTTCTTTCGAGCTCTGATACCAACTTGATGCAGGCACCAATAAGGCACACTACAATCCTGAACCCTTTTAGGGTTTTCTTCGGTCAATGACTAGGGTTTATTTATCAATATAGCGCAGTAAGCCTCAAAAGGACAGCAAACAAAGTTATCTTACGCAGTTCTAAAATTCTATGCCGTCGACATTAAGCAGGATTAAGATTTAAACAATAGAAACACAAGATTATCACAAAACAGATTTCAGCATATAACAGGATTAATTCGCCGCAGTAAGTATTGCAATAAAACAGTAGGCTTGCATCAGATTTTCATAAAGAAAAGGGCTACGGATGCTTGCTAGGGTTACCGACAGACTATAGATGGCGAATCTATTAAACTGGCATAAATTATGGCTTCAACTAGAGATGAAAAAGGATGATGACGGCTGCGATGCGGAGCGGAGGCAATGGAAACTAATGAAAACGAAGCGGATGCGATGGAAGAATAAAAGAAAGGATAGATACTGCCTGGGGTTTCCCGCCGTGGGTCGATTGCAAGGATGCGCCGACGATCCTGCACACGGAGCAAGGCCGGACGTCGGGAGAAGCCGGAACCTTCGAAAAACGAAGCCCAAAGCCTTCACGAGGCGAAGTCGTGGAATCGGCGAGGATCGGGGACTCGAGTCTCACCCGGAAGCACTCACGAGGAGGCACAAGTTTCAGCAATTCTTCAAATCTGATTTTTCTCTTCTTTCTTCATCTTCTTGTAGAGTTAGGGTTTCTATTTTGATGGCTGGGATCAAAGGGGAATAAGGGCTGATGGTGGGGATTCGATGCGCCAAGAAAGGAAGGGAAAAGAGAGAGAAACAAGGGAGAGAAGAGAGAGAGGAGAGAGGAACGGAACAAGGGGGCCGGGTGGCCTCTTCCGTGCGGACAAGAGGGGGGGGGGGCGCTCGGTTCACGGGAAAAGGAAAAGGGGGGGGGGGGGGGGCGGTAATGCATGGGAAGGTTTATTGGGCTTAAGATAAGCCCAATAACATTCTAATTGAAGCCCATAAGTGCCACGTCATCTAAATTATGTTATTTCGCCATCTAACCGTCGGTTTCGAGATCTAATCTCGTCCGTCGGTCCCCGCAAACACACGCACCCATAATTTTATTAATATAATGCTGAAACTCACCCGAGAAGACCCGGATTCAATCCGAAAAGCCCTCGGATGAGATCATGGACATCCCCCATGAACTGGGCAAGAACAGACATACAACTAAATGCTGAAATAAGGCCAAAAACAGGGAAAAACGGCCAAAAACTGAAATAACGTCTAACAAGTCCCAAACGGATACGAACTGAAGGTGCTGATCAGGTCTTCATCAAGTTTGAATAAATAAAAACTTTTCTTTATAAAAACTCTTTTTTCCAGATTTGGTAAACAAACAGTGTTTCGCATTTCAGCATAATTTTTGCCCGATTTCAAACTTGCATAACTTTCTTATTTTAATTCCGTTTTCAAATCGTTTGAATCATTATTTTAACAATCAAATAGTCTTTATTTTGAAAACATTTTTATCCAAGGTTGTCATATTGTGTATCGTAAGATACGATTAAATTTATATTATTATATATATATATATATAATAAATATAGAAAGTACATACTAGAATATTAAATATGAAAAGTCAAGTAGAAGAGTAAGACATTCCCTATAATTTCACATCAAACATAACATTGGTCTATACAAAAAATATGATGTATATATTTCTATAAAAAAGAAATCATATATAAGTATTATCTATGATCTATCAATATATTGTTCTCAAAATATTCGAATGGTCAATGGAGACAAAACAAAAACTCAAAAAGTAGGAAGGTCTTATTTTTCAATCTCCACCACATCTACATCATCAATTTGATTATCACCAATAGATAATTTATCACCACTTGCTTATTTATCTTCCTCTAATGTCTTTTGCACCTCTTATTCATATTCATTCTCATCCTCATTGTCATATTCAAAGTCATCCACTTCTTTCCTTTAGCATTCCTTTATGAACATAGATCCATTAGCCCTCTATTAAGAAGTACCACACACACACACACACACACACACACACACACACACACACACACACACACATATATATATATATATATATCTATATATATATATATATATATATATATATATATATATATATATATATATATATATATATATATATATATATGGGGAGGGATACTCTTACTCATGGCCTCTTACTTATATAGTTACCTATGATCCGGGCCGTCCATTAGATCCCGACGTACGGTTCGGATTAGATGGGGAGTTAAAGCAATGCTGTCCACATTAAATGCCCGTATTAAAAGCCCGCATTTAATGCGGATACCATTGCTTTAACTCCCAATCTAATCCGAACCGTACGTCGGGATCTAATGGACGGTCCGGATCATAGGTCACTATATGAGGAAGAGGCCATGAGTTAGAGTATCCCTCCCCTATATATATATATATATATATATATATATATATATAGGTAGAAATGGAATCCTATAACTATTGAAATTAGCGAAGTTGTAGATATTTGGTGCTCCAAGCTCTAGAAATTTTTTAAAAACAAATGGCATTGGGCTCCGACAACTCTAGAGAAAGATTTGTAAAACACCTATAAACTTTTAAAAAAAAATTAGTATCACTTCACTCTAGGTTACAAAATATTCCTAAGTATTTTTTTTTTAACTCTAAGAGACCTACATAGTCCTTTGGGAAATTAAGAGAGAAAAAATGATTTTAAAATTTTCAAAAAAAAAAACAAAAAAAAATGTTTTCATCGTATCAGACTGTATCGTGCGATACAGGAGAAAAACGATATGTAAACACGGTACATATCGTTTTTCTCCTGTATAGTATCGTACGATATGTATCGTGTATCGTACGATATTAACAACAGAGTTTTTATCCACAAAAAAGATTAAAAACCATTTGAAAAACATAGATCAAAACATGACCAAACAAAACTGCAAAATACTCAAATACAGAATACATGCTTTGTGAAGCTCTACACCCCTAGATAGGGTACAAATATTATCTAAGTGTTCTAAATTATGTATATATACTTGGTTTATGACTATCTAGAGATTCACTGAAAAATTCCGTTAAAAAATCAATATTTCTACCATTTTTATAAAATCACAATATTTCCACACTGTCGAAATATTTTCATATCCAGAGTGTCGAAATATTGACCGAAATGGAAATTTTGAACCTTGGACAACACCACCAACGGCCACTGTCGGGACCGTTGCCACCACCTAAAGTGGAAAATCCAACCACCCAAAAAATATGATTTAAAAACTCTGACAGATGTGGGTGTTGGTCCGCCGGATTTTGCCACGTATAGAAGCTTGCTGCTGAGTACATTTTAGACATTTGAATTTTGCCACCATTTCTATATGTGGGAGTTGGCCTGTCGGATGTTTGCACGTACTGGGGCCTGCTGATGGGGCCTATATACTGGGGTATGCCTATCATTACTCATAAAATAAATAGGGTAGTAAGTATTTGCAGGGCGCCTGACAGTTGAGATTAGATCTCAAATCCAATGGTTAGATCACGACAACTTAGAAGAAATGATGACATTGCATAACCGGACTTTAATTAAAACCTATTTTGGCCTTTCATGATAAGCTCAATAGGGTTTCTACCCACCTGAGTGTCTCTCTCTCTCTCTCTCTCTCTCTCTCTTTCTCTCTTTTGAGCGTTTTACCCGTGCACATCGCTTGTCCGCTCTCTTTCACGCGGAACAACACCCCACCGGCCCCCTTTTCTTCCTCTTTGACGTCCTCTCTCTCTTTATCTTCCTTAATTTTATCTTGTTTCCATCTTTAGCCTTCCATTTAACCCTCCATCTTCCATCCCCTTTTGATCCCCACTATGCAATGAAAACCCTAATTCTACATAATGGTTGAAGAAAGAAAAGAAAGGAAGATATTCGATGAACGAAGAATTCCTTCTTGTGATAGATTAGGGTTGACGCTTGTCTCCATCTTCCTCGACTCCGCCTCGAGAAGCATTGGTGTCCAACCTTGGGTGTGGTTCCACTTTGTAAACCGAAGGATCTGACGACTTCAATCAACAGTCTTTCTCCATAAAGGACCCCCTAGGAGATTCCTTGCAAATCCGTGGTGGTTTGATTTGTCTTTTTATTTATTTCCTTCCGTATCCGCATCATCGTTTATTATTTTTACTTGCTTCCGCAATATTCCCGCTATAATAAACCGTTCTTATTCACCCTTTGAAGCTCATTAAATTGTCATAATCATTTTTAAGTTTAAGCTGATCGTCATGGCTCTCTGCATGATCGTTTAGCCTCTTTTTATCATAAAATGTGCTTGTTGTTTTGTTAAAATCTGCACATCGTTTTTGCCATAACGTCACATCCAACGATCCAATCGACCCCAAACTTTGACTAGTCTTTCCTGTCATCGATACCCACACCTCCACCAATTTTTGTCAAGATTGGAAATACTGAACATCCTGAAAAGACAAAAATACCACTGGCTATCCTGATTTCCACATTTCCCCACTTCCTTCTGAAACCTCGTATAGGTCGTCCCTTGCATACATCAGTTTCTTATATGTTTTAAGTTTCTTTTTAATGAACCTAAGCATTAAGTATCTTGTCATATCAGTAATACGAGTGAACACCTTAGATTGTTCTTTTATGTTCATAAAATGTTTATGGTATGATATATACAGGACACGTTGAATATTTCTTAAATTTAAATGCTCTCACATATTTTGTTGTGGATCTCATGATTTTAGGTACATATTTTATGCTGACAAGGTAGAAGTTCATGACATGACTGAGCAGACACGCTTCTTTGTTCTTGTCGGACCTAAAAGTAACGAAGTAAAGAAAGACATTATCATAAATTCTACTTTCTTCCTCATTTAATGTCATTTTACTCTGTCTATGCTATAATTCTTATGCTTATATGATGATATTTTGTAGGTGATGAAGACTTTGAAGCTCAACGATCTTATTGGACAGCCATATGGCACCCATAAACATTACAATGTAAACATCAATTTTTATAATGCAGATTCTTTTTAATTGACCCTTGTCCTTTTCATTTCAGTACGTTATTTAATTTGTAGATTGAATTAGGTTGAAAATAGCTTCTCTCATTTAGTTTAGTGGTCTATGACATTTTACACAAACATATCATATATTTCACAGGAAAACTGATAAGAGACTTCACACGTGCACACAAACATACACATACTCTGTTGTGTATGTGTGTGTGTGCGTGCGCATGTGTACATCCATGTGTATATATAAGTAGTTTTGTTTGCAATATGATACGCTATTGGTTTATAGGTAGAATAGTTGGTGTCTTTTTAACTCAATGTCTGTTATATTTTTCCTTTTCCACTTTCCTGATATGCCTGCAAACTGTGTGATTGCCCAAAATTACTGGAACAAAAACTTTGCTACAGCACCTGCTTTCTTTACTTGCTTCACTTGAATACATTTTTGATGCTTTTAATTGAAAATTTCTCCTTCATCTTAAAAGTCTCTTCATCAAACACTTGAACAAAAACTTTGCCAACTGTTCAATTTTTGAACTGGTGTGGATCAACTCCTCTCCATTCCCTTTTAAAGGCGATTCATCTCCAAGTTCATCTGTGAATTTAAAAGGGAGGCCAGTTCATTCGGTTATTTTAAGGCATAACACTCGTTTTTAGAGGTCCAATGACACTGGATTTAGAGGCTCAACGACACTGTTTAGAGTCCCAGCATGATTTGTTTCAGTGATTCAGTCCTTCATCCTTTGAGCTGGTGGCTCACTGAATATGTTGGGTCAGTCAATGTGACAGTGAGCTCACTCTTTTGATCATTGCACTGTGAGAGAATGAGTCACTGTTTTTTCTTGCCTAGACACAGCGAGCAACAAGGTTTCCAATGCACGACTCCTTTCTAGCACGACTTGCCTCTTTCACTCCCATGGCAACAAATTTCATTGGGACCTCTACGGGAGGGCATTTGTCGTTTCTCAAGATGGACATCACACTCAAAGGACCCATCAACTATGTCATATGGTCTATTACACTTCGCTCCACCTAGAGACGTGTGATGTAAGGGAACATATTGATGGGACTGCATTTCCGACATTTAGTCCATTGTTCTCCACTGTGGGGCCTCCTCCAGTTCTTCCACGATGACCAGACCCACAACCGTGTGGAGTTAAGTGGATCGACAATACATTGCGTACATTCTGAACTCCTTGGAGCCCCTCTATATGCCCTTCAGATTGGTCGTTTTATCACGTCTTATGTGCGTTGGGGTTTATTGGCGCAGATGCATGTTCAAACTTGTGGTGTTCGTGATTACCAGTTGTTGCATGAGATGATCCACACACACCAGGACGAGCGCTTGATTCAGAACTTCTACTCCGTGTTGTCATGGTTTTGGAAGGAGCTTTTGGCCATGGTGGGCTATTCCACCCCCAGACATTACTGAGCAATATCAGCTGCAGTGTGATTGCCATTGGCTCTATCTTTTTGCGATGCACCTACGAACAGAGTATGAGCTACTTTGTGGCTAGTTTCTCTACTAGATCCCCTTCCAAGTTTGTATGTCACCCTCCCTTAGTTCCTTGCTAAGGTGACTCACTTGCGCCTTCCTCCTGCTGCTCCGTCTGAGACAGTCCTTGCAACAGCCTCTCATCTCTTTCACCGTTCTTCCTCTGCACCAAGCTCTTTCACCCTTGTAAACTCCTCTCCAGTCCTTTTTTGGTTCTAGATACACATTGTCGATAGTTCCCCTCACAATATCTCTCAGAGTGGTGCAATATTCTCTTTCAATTTCTCTTCAATACTGCATATTCCATTTATAAAATATCTTGCTATGAATCTTGTCTCTATTACCCGTATTGCAGACAGTGGCCATATGGTTTTACTCACTGTTTCCTCATGTTCTGTGCAGGATCCGTGTACCGACCGGAGGATTGCGATCGGTCATAGAGTGGGAGAATTGTACTAGTTGGACCATCTTCATATACCTCCATTAGCCACTTCGTCAGCCACTCATGGTGTTGATTTCTCTGTTGTTTATCTTTGGCACCGACAACTTGGTCATATATCTGGACCTCATCTCTGATATTTATTCCAGTAAGGTGTCCTAGGCCCTAGTACTTTTTCGTCCTTATCGGATTGTACTAGTTGTTGTGAAGCACATATGCTTCTAGACACCACGCCCCCTATCTGTATCGAATCGGATACTCGAGATACGTATCTGATATTTCTCACACGTATCCCAATTTTGAAATTTGTAAATGGATACACGGGATGCGTATCCGATACTTTTCATGCATATCCCAATTTCAAAATCATAAATATATAAGTTGATACTTGAGGTTACAACATGGATACAACTGGGTATATTAAATATATGTTGTTATTTCCGGAAGAAGTTTGTTCATAACAATAATGGATATAATAGGTGATTAACTTGCAAGTTTGATGTAGTTAGATATTACTGTTATCATTGTACAATAATTTCATTCAAGGAAAATAAATAATTTGGATGTATTTTTATGTAGATATTAGTGATATAGAATTAATTTTAAGATTGAGTTTCATTGTTCAAAATTTGTTTTAATATTTTCCAAGCATAATTTGTTTCCATCTATTGTAGGTGAATGGGATGCCATTAACTGTTGGTGTTGGAAGTGTTCTTTGCAGAGATGGGTTTTCATTCTTGCTATCACCAGACTCTGCTGAATCAATTTGGAAAACTCTTTCCAGTTTAGGTGCTATTCCAATGGGACCTGATGCATGGGAAAGACTCAGAGTTCTTCAAGGTCACGATTTCCTATATTATTCATTGGTAGATGCCTTTTTTTATGGAAGAGAATTCTAGATTTTGCAGGCTAAATTAAAGGAATTATTATTTCTATGAGTGCACAATTCCTAATGTCTAATCCATAATCATAATCATCAAGCCATGTCTCATCTACTCCTTATATGTTTAATGATTACTATATTGGTGCCTTACTGTCCCAAATTTCCTATACCAAATCTTACCAATCCTCTTTGTCTAGACTTTTTCCCATTCTAAGGGAACCATTGAGGGTTGCTCCCTTGTTTCATGAACTTAAACTGAATAACCAACAATGTGGGTCTCCCTCTCCGCCACCCGACCTTTTAAGTTTCTTGGAATGCCCCTCCCTTGCAACTTGCCTTGGTCAGGTTTTTGGCACCAATTTTAGATGGTTGATAGCAGATTGGCACCCGTCGGAAAATTCTTGTCAATCTTCTATATAGTCTGCCCGTCTTGATGGGATAAGACTTGGATGGATGTATGGATGCCTTCTGAAACTTGCCTTTCTGTCTTTTATTATTTAACCTCTAATGACTTGTTTTATAATTTATAGTGTACAATAGTTTATATTTGAGTCAATATCTTTCAACCCAGTTTGATGTTTACCATCAGGTCTCATAGTGTATATTAGCACGGTGAGATTGCCAAAGAGGAAAGAAAAGAGATCTACATCTTTGATACTACACTAGATAAATATGGGATAAAATTTCTTTTTATTATTCAAACTCTGATTTTTATTCAAGGCCTTTATATCTTTGTGTCATTGAATGTGTTTAAGCAATCAAAAGATGGAAGTATGCCATATTTGCATAGATTGAAGTAGATAAAGATGAGCGTACCTACATATTAACATGCCCAAGTGTGATATTTTGAGTAGCAAATGTTGAATTCATAGTATTTCGTATTTAGGATACTCAGATATACGCTGTTTTGGTATATATGGACCCCACTATGTATTTAATGAATGATTCGAACCATTGATCGAAAAAGGTCATCACACTGGTAGATGATGCATGGTTTAGGGTTACATTTATTGGAGATCAAAATTATCTAGTGACTACATTTACTCTCTCTCTCTCTCTTTCTCTCTCTCTCAGTGTTCTGAAAGGCTCAAGGCGCACATAAGGTGCAAAGGTCTCCTAGAGCCTAGGCTCAAGGCGCAACTCAAGGCGCGCGCCTGATTGAAGTAAGGCGCATATATATATATATATATATATATATATATATTCAAAACATGCATAACTAGACTAAGAAAATGAATCTTAAATCAAAAGATAAATTGGATAGATCGTTGTTGCAACAACACAAATGTTGTAGCCTTGTAGGTTTGAATTACGGCTCTAAATAAGCCATTTAAAATATATTAAATCTTCAAATATGTATAGTTCAAATTCAATAATCAGTTAGAAGATATCAAATGTGATATTATAGCAAACAAAAATAAATAGTGAATGATTGAATATGTTATTTCATCCGTGTGTTTATGCACATGCTTCTAAATTAGTATGAAATATGCAAATCAAGAAAGAAAAGAAAACTCATTGAATCTTGTAATAGTTGAAATAATATCAACGCTATCAAATCCAACCCACAATTGCTCATATAGTCCTACCCAAGAACTATAACAAATAATTTTGAAAGTAAATAATATTCAATCAATGTGCCAATATTCAGACTACTGTAATCATGAATCAAATCTACTTAATAACTTAATCATATTGGCAAAAATATCAATTGCAAGCACATAATTGCACATGGTTCAACTAGGCGCGCCTTTTTTGCGCCTAGAGCCTGTAGCCTAGGCGCGCGCCTTAGACCTAGGTGCGCGCCTTTCTAACGGAGTCTGGACTTGTGCTTTTTGAGGTGCAGGGGGTGAGCCTAGTTGAGCCTGAGCCTAGGCGTGCCTTTAATAACACTACTCTCTCTCTCTCTCTCTCTCTCTCTCTCTCTCTCTCTCTCTCTCTCTCTCTCTCTCTCTCTCTCTCTCTCTCTCTCTCTCTCTCTCTCGTGTGTGTGTGTGTGTGTGTGTGTGTGTGTGTGTGTGTGTAAACATTATTGGCAAACTGTTGTAAACATTTATGCATCGGAATATTGGTTCACTTCAATCTTTGGGTTATAATCTATGTCGTAGTTTTGAATGCAATTTTTCATCACATATTGCCTTCTACGCTCTTTGTCTAGGTCTCTTCGTAGGCTCCTTCCTTGCCAAGTTTCCTTGATCAGGTTTTCAACACCAAACTTAGTCTCCGGTTGATTGGAAAATTATAGTTAACCTTTTTATGGAGCTTTCTTGATTATCATTGATCGATCCCATCTTAGTGTCATAAAACTTGATGATGATTGCCGCAATGTTGTTATTTGGGTAGTACATATTACTTCAAACTGTCTCCTCTGCATTTGTTTACAGATGAGATACATTGAATGGTGAATAGATCCTTGTACTCATAATTATGTTGAAATCATTGAGCCTCTCTTTCTAACTAGCAGCATAAAAGTTAGTGGCAACCTTGCAATGCGTCTTTGTACTGATTTTGAGTCATACTCGAATGTCCCACTAGATTACAGGTTCTATCTCGTTAATCTTGCATCAGTTTCTCTATATTTTCGTAAGTTTTCTTCGTTAATTGTGTATAAACCTGAAAATGAATCCTAAACATGATTATCATGATTCTACTGTTCAAATTAAGATATGCACGTCAAGCTCGTTGCACGAGAACAGGATCTAAAAGGGAATCACCGACTTTTTACAGGGAGACCGGCACCTGGCAAGGAGCTTACAAATGACTTTAACGTCCTAGAGGCAGGTCTCCGGACGGCGGTTTCTCTTGACAAAGGTTTCGAATATCCCATCACCCAATGATGATTGATCATAACTATGAACGTCAATCGATCTTCGCCAATCTCGTGGACCTTTCAGGGTGTTATAAAGGCCAAGAAACCATATCTAGGTTGATCACTTATGACGGAGTCAAGCAGAAGCTGTGGGGTTTCCGGTTATCCGGCCCAGCGGAGCCGGGCAGCTCCATCATAGCCGACGGCACAAAGGTAAAAAGAAAAAAAAACTGTTCTTTTTAACTCTTCAATTACTTGTGGTAAAATGCTGCACTTTCTAAAGAAAATATATACTGAGGGAGCAGGTCGGGGTGCTGACAAGCTATTCGCTCGGAAGAGGAGATGACGAGCATGTCGGCCTCGGCTATCTCAAGAGGCGAGTCGGTCCGGGTGTAGAGGTATGCATTGGTGATGCTGTAGGGACTGCTGTAGATGTTCCCTTTTTGTGCCATTTCCCTCAACAGTTGTGATTAGAGTGTGTGCAAAAATACTGCTCCATGGCAATGGCTGTGAAACCTCACAGGTGGAGTCTGTAAATTATGAATGGTAACAGCCACAG
Organism: Chamaelirium japonicum; assembly: GCA_947650365.1. Taxonomy (NCBI): domain Eukaryota; kingdom Viridiplantae; phylum Streptophyta; class Magnoliopsida; order Liliales; family Melanthiaceae; genus Chamaelirium; species Chamaelirium japonicum. The sequence continues at coordinate 80,115,341 of OX393549.1, forward strand.
AATCCGTTCACGCCTTTGTTTATTACTCCCAGGTTTAATACAGGTAAACGATGCGAGTGTTGTATCTTTTCATTTTAGCTTCGATACCGTCAAGATTTTGCATATAAACCCCTATCATATTTCAAAACTTCCTAGACGGGAGATGTTAGAGTAACCCCTTGAGGTTTTGCAAAAATAGAGATTTGTGAGGGGGCTATATGCAAAAAAATCCTGCTCTTGTTGAAGAAATACTGTGAAATTCACACAGCAAATAACTGTAATGAATACCCAACCAAGTGTATGCAGTAGAACAAGCACTAATACTCTGACTAGGAAAGGTACGTGAGTGATCCAACATGGAGCTGACTGATCGGCAGAACGCTTGTTCTGCTTCGCACGCCTCTCGGAGTTGTATTTCAGCCTACCACGTCGGTCTTCGAGGGACGACAGTTCGATAGTAGGGAGGAGGAAGGAGGGAGGCGGAGGGGACTGGGGGGGCTTCGGAAAGGGGCAGAAGCCGGTTAAATTGGGACGGCAATGGAAGGCGGATGGGGGCGGTGTCCGATAGGGGTTGGGGGAGGATTGATTTGCTGGAGGTTAGGGATGTGGTAGTTTGGGAATCAAAAAATTTTAGAGCTTATATGGTGCCACAAATCTGTCTCTCTCTCTCTCTCTCTCTCTCTCTCTCTCTTTCTTTAAAACCGGACCAGAAGGCGAAACGAAAAGGCATCAGGTTCGGTCCAAATCAGTTCAAACCGATGGTTGAACCGTTTGAACCGCAGGAAATTATGTTTTTTTTTAAACAGATATTTATTAAATTCTTCAATGACAATGTTTGATTTCTGGGTTAACAAACAAACCGGTTTATTCAAAGATTGAACCATGTTTCGGTTCTAGTTCAAACCGATTGAAATGCCGGTCCGGTTTTCAAATCACTGCTCTCTCTCTCTCTCACACACACACAAACAAGAGCATCTTTGCTAACCGGTTGATTTGCTGCACTAAGGCCCAATCGTGATCTTTCTTTTGGACACGTGACAGCCGTATGCATGTGCAGCAAATCAATGGAATAGCAAAAATGGGGTCCCCCCCCCCCAAAAAAAAAAAATTGAATCCTAGGTCCCTAACAGATACCCACGGCCGGGTGCATACGGTTCGGTTTGGACCCGTTCCAGGATTAACCAGGAACAAACCGACCCAACGGTTCTCAAATATTTGGAACCGGACTGGACCGAATCATATAAAACAGGTTTGGTTCTTCGGTTCCATTGGTTTTCTGTGCATCCCTAGAAGTTAGAATATAGGTCCATCATTGGAGCATATAGAAATAAACGAAATATTTTTAAAAACTGAGGATACAACAAGCAATCCCGAAGCTAAATATATGCTACTGTTGTGAAAATCAGTAAGTCTCGTTACATAATGATCCTACCCGCATCACCCGTATTACCCGACTCATGAATACATTATGCATATACATGAACCAGTTCGGATAACCGGAATCCAGAACCGGGAACCGAACCGGTCCCCTACGGTTCTGCACTTTGGGAACCAGAACCGAACCAATCGTGCTAGAAACCATACCAAACCATATGATTCGGACCGGTTCGGTTCTCTGGTTCCACCGGTTTTCTGTACACCCCTAGCCACTTTGGTTGACAATGGATCACCTCTGACCGGTGATCGAGCCCTCTGATGGCTGACCAAGCTTCCCCGATGCCAATTCAAGCTTTTTTTTCAACCGGTGATCGAGTCCACCGGCCACCGGCCGAGCTTCTTGACGCCCTATCGAGCTATCAGATTGCTGCCCCGAGCTTCTCCAACGATTAATCATCTCAGGCCTCCAAAATCCGGAAGCTATTCAACCTCACCATAGAGGATGATGTCCGCAAGTACGTCAACACATACCGCCGAGCCTTCACCACCAAAGCATGTAGGTTGCCCACCTGGTGGTGGTTCTTGCTGTAGCAGATGACTGCCTCTCCTGCTACGCTGGCATGTGGCGCCTCCCGGGGGTCTTGTTGTGACCTCCCCTTTGAAATACAAAAAAAAAAGCAGGTAGGTTGCATTACTCGATCGGGACCAAATATCTGGAATCCAGCTCGAGTTCATTGTGAACACTCGATAGTTCGCAGGATCGTGGAGAAGAAGAAGAGGATCGGATCGAGAAGGCCAAGTCCGAGGTGTCATTGAGAATGTACCATTGGACAAAAGGGCTCCTCTCCCTGTTCTACTTCCGGTATGAGCACCATTGAGCGAACTTTCTCTCAAGGCCACTGTGCCTTGTTTGTGCATGCGAATCCTAACTGTTGATGTCATATTTAAAGGATTTTGGAACTGATAAATAGCAATTGCTGTCTCCCCCGTTTCAATCTCTGGATCTCATTGAGCCCTTGCTCTAGCACCCTGTCCTATGACCGCCTAGCGGATCCAGCAATAATAATAATAATAATAATAATAATAATAATAATAATAATAATAATAATAATAATATAAAGAATGTGTCATTGGATGAGTGGATTTGCTTCAAGTTCTCTAGCTTCGCGATTGTTGAGGTCGGACTGTTAGGTTAAATCGGATGGTGCATCTTGCTCTGAAATATATAAGTTTTCTTTCATGGAAAAGTTTTCTTTCATGGAAACACTTGCACATAAATTACTTCTCAATCAATTCCTTTATTAATTTGCATATAATTCTTTGGGAACATTATTTTTGGAAAAACCATGTTTGAAAAAATAATGATAATTAGAGATGGTAGGCGGAGTTGTGCATTCTCGGTGGCACAGCTAGGGGAGGCACCCGCTAGGCATGGAGGTGGTGCTCTCATAAATTATGATCAGAGCCACAAAAGATATCGATCAATTTATAAGAAATGTGGTGTTGGGTAATTTTGCGGGTGCTCTTAATTGTCACGATGGCCGCCCTTGCTGTGGGGTAAATTTTTGAGCCGTCTTGATCGGGAACCCCGCCCCACAGCCTTGATTGAATATGGATGTTATGGGTAATGTAAAGATTAGAGTGTAAAGTAAGTATAAGGGGCAGAGAGATGACTCAGTGAATTGTTATCGAAGTTCGGTCTTATGACCTACGTCTCCGGGTGTGAGATGCCACCTGATCTTCACTATATATAATATGAGTAAGGAGGGGGAAGCGTTCTCTCGACAGGTCAAGAGAAGCTTTGTACATTGGGGTTGCATGGGGCCAGTGGCGGAGCCAGGAATTTGCGCTAGTGGGGGTGACCTTTGTTTGGATCTAAGTATTTTATCCATTTTTCACTGTCAAAGACTTAAAGGAATTCAATTGATTGCAAAAAGTAAATAATTTTGTTAAAAAAGAGAAGCCAAATACTAATACATGAAATATAAAATAAACATTCAAAATAACGAAGTGCGAAACCACTAAAAAGTATCTTGGTCCATAACATACATTTTCAAAAATTATAATTATCCCCGACGAGTATTCATATTTTGAAAGCGATGCATTATAACCTCATTATCAATATCATTCAATATGTCCCTCTCAATATATTCAATCAAACTATCATTTATCCATCGATCTCCCATTCTGTTGCGTAACTGACCCTTCACAATTTTCATAGCTGAAAATGCCCTTTCTATAGTTGCAGTCGCTACTGGTAGAATCAAACCCAATTTTATAAGCATTTAAACCAATGGATATACCACATTTCTTTCTGTCTTAACCATTTTATGAGAAAGATCACCAATCCCTGCCAATTCTGAAAACACACTTCTAGAGCGCATATCAACTATATAATTCTTGAGCTGATCTTCAAGCACATTGAGGTCTATTGCAGAAAAATCTTTAGGATAGAATTGGGAAAAGCGGATCAGTTGTTATTTATCAAAAGCAGAGAATAAATTATTTGGACTTAGACATGCTACGTAGAGAAGCAACTCAATGTTTGCCTCAGTGAAATGACTATTTAGCTCTTGAAGTTGTATATCAATGACAATATAAAATACTTCGACATGATCATGATGTGAATTTGAAAGCTCCTGCATTCCACGCCGTGCTCGTCCATAAGTTAGAAACATAGCATCCATGTTAAGAGGAACAACATTATGTTTGCCACAAAAAGAAAAAATTTGATCAAGTAAAGAATCCCAACCATTGTCCCTCATCATTTGCAGTCGTTTCTTAGATATTTCAACTAGGGGTGGCAATGGGTCGGGTTCGGGTCGGGTTGAGATAGATGGATAAGGGCAAAACATCCAACCCGAACCTGACCCATTTAATAAACGGGTCAAAAACTTAAACCCAAACCCGACCCGCCTAATAAACGGGTTGACCCGACCCGACCCATTTAACCCGTTTACTAAACGGGTCGGGTCGTGTCGGGTCGGGTTGGCTCGGGTTGGGTCAACAGATTCCATGTAAACCTGTCGGGTTGGGTCAAGACAAGTCGGATTGGGCTGGGTTTGATCGGGTTGGGTCGGGTTGGTCCGGGTTAGGTCGGGTCGGGTTGACATGACCCATTTGTTAAACGGGTCAAGTCGGGTCAATCGGGTTATAAGTACAAACCCGAACCCGACCCATTAAATAAACGGGTCAATCGGGTCAACCCGTTTATGACCCGAACCTGTTTAGGCCAAACCCAAACCCGCTAACTTCGGGTCGGGTTCGGGTCGGGTTGGCAGGTCGGGTCATGAATTGCCACCCCTAATTTCAACTAAGTTCATGACATTCACAATATCTTGTTCTTTCCTATGTAATGCTTGTGATAACTCATTTGTGATTTCTAAAATATTTCTCATCAAATATAGATTGAATATAAAATCACATGATTGCACTGATTTTAATAGCCCATATACTTCACCTCTTTGTTCTTGGCTCAAACCATCCTTCTCGATCATCTCAAGTACATCAATTACAGTTGAGAACATAGTAATGAAGCTTACCAAAGTACCATAGTATGATCCCCAACGTGTATCGCTAGAACGTTTAAAACCGTTTCTTGATTTAGGTCTGGGCCACTTGAAAGCTCAACACTTCTTAGTGCTTCAATAACTCTGGTAGCCTGTCTCTCCCGAAGAGTATCTTGACGTTTATACGATGCTTTAACCACATTTATTACATTTGCAATCAAGTTAAAAGACTAATAGATTGGAGCATGATTCTTTGCCACTGCTACAAGAGCCAACTGAAGTTGATCGATGAGCAAAACAATGAACATAAAATGCACATTCATTCTCCTTCATAATAAGTGATTTAAGCCCATTAAACTCTCCTTGCATATTGCTCGCCCCATCATAACCTTGTCCACGCAAACTAGACATACTCAATCCATATTTAGAAAATAATTCTTCAATTGCCGCCTTGAGTGAAAGAGCAGTGGTGCTAGAAATATGTTCAATACCTAAGAAACGTTCAATTACATGCCCTTTCCCATCCACATAGCGCAATGCAACCGCCATTTGTTTTTTTATTGATATATCACGAGCTTCATCAACAAGAATAGAAAATAATGCATCCCCAATATCTATTATAATGACATTGATGGTTTCAAGTGCAATAGCATTTACAATATCCTTATGAATGTTAAGTGCCGTCAAATGTTCACTTTTATCTCTTTATTATGATTAGCAAGAAAATACAAAAGTTCAAGAAAATTTTCTCGGTTGCTTGATTCCTCAGATTCATCATGACCGCGAAATGAAAGCCCTTGTCGTAGGAGAAAACGAATACAATCGATGGAAGCATTCAATCGGATTCGATATTCGCTTCGAGTTTGATCTGAATGCTTGGAGAAAATTGTCTGGATATGCTGCTTTTCGTTTAATAAATTTTGACACTTATTCCAAGCTCGGTTCTGAGAGCTATTAGAGCATCCTATATGAATTTGAATCCTTTCTTTTTTCTTCTAATTTGTAAACCCCTCACTGACAAAAGAGTCACCGCTCGCTTTGTTTCCAATATCTTCTTTAAAAAGATAACAATATAAGCAAAATAAAGCATCTTTGGTCACACTATATTCTAACCAACCACTGTATTCACTAAACCAAGTAGAGTTGAACCGCCGTAATGTTTCACCAAATTTTCTTTGTGAAAAAGCATGGTTTTTAGGTTGACATCCCTTTTGTAGATATGCCGTGCGAATTTTATCTCGTAGATTAGGATGATAATCCATAATTCGAGGTCGTAGGTCTGGATCTGTGGGAAGTTCTACTAAGTTGTCGAGGTAACTATTTTTTGAAGAAGAATCATCTCTTTCTGTAGGAGGTAACAATTTTAAACATGCATTTCTTTTGAAATATTTCTCCATAACTATTAAGAAGAGAAAAAAATCCATAGTTTAATTTATTTTAGAAAAAATATTTTTCTTCTAAATAAAAAAGAGGGAAGAAAACAACTAACAATGATTATAATACGATTCACATACACATTATATCAAACATTTAATATGTATTATATATAAAAATGTAGAAGTCCAAAATCTATTAATCTAAATAATTAGAGTTATGATATTCAGCCCGAAGGTTTTTCCAATTCCGCTCGGCTCGATTGACATGACAGTGTGCAACAGTCTTGTGGTGTAAAAGACTTAAAAAGTCGCTAGTGGGTTTCAGCCATTAGTTGCACACTTGCACGCTGCCATGTTAATCGGGTCGGCAAAATCGAAAAAACCTTCGAGATACTCCATGGGCCCCAAACCCCCAATCCATCCCCACTTACCCAGCTACCCCCCGTCCCCACGGCCTCCCCTCGGGTCACTCCCCAGGGCGGCAAGGCCCAAATGGACCAAAGTAACCAGTGACCATAGACTACACAATGACACAAAATGTCAAAAAAAAAGAAGATAAACATGAGACTGAGTCAACTCTGAGATTTGAGACCCGTGAACCATATAAAAAAAAAAGATCTGAATCTCAGATCATGGATTGAAAGGGGGGGGGGAGAGAGAGAGAGAGAGAGAGAGAGAGAGAGAGAGAGAGAGAGAGAGAGAGAGAGAGAGAGAGAGAGAGGCATTGCCTGTTCAGCTGTTCAGCCTGTTCGACGTCGGCGGCGACGGACCGAGTCGACCGACTGTAGCCCGCACTCTGCAGCCGCAGGTGGTGATCGGCGAGCCGGCGAGCCGCGAGTGTGTGGCATGGTCCCGATCCCGCGATCCGCCTGAGCCCGTGCAGCCCTGCGAGGCGTCGATGATGACGGTGAGGTAAGAGGTTGCCCGCCGCCGGGCCGTCGACGCTGCGAACCTGCGAGTCGCACCTCAAGAGGAGATTTTTTTTTTGGCAATCGATCTCAGCCATTGATCTTGCTTTTAGGTTTTTAGTGGAGATATTTCTTGGTTGTGTGACACGTGTTTCTGAGAGGAGAACCGGTTTTTTTTTTTCTTTCAAAATCTGAGTGGGGGCAGATGCCCCCACTGGGCCTAAGCTGACTCCGCCTCTGCACGGGGCAACTAGAAGAGAACATGAAGTGGAGAATTGAGCTCTAGCACTTGCTATGGAATCCTCCTCCTTTGATTGAATGACCAGCCACCTTTTTGAATGCAATGGGGGTCCTTTTATAGCATATGCATATGCCCGATATGGCAATGATGACGTGATGGTGATGACGTGGCACTGGTTCTGGGCCTCCTTCCTGGGCTCTTATTGGTCCGTTTTTCGTGCCCAATAAGGGGGGGGGGCTTGATCTGCGGGCCCTGCAGAGTGGGCCCATGAGCTCGGGCGGGCTTACCCACTTGGGCCATTGTGCTGGCCCATGCGGCTCTGATCCGGTCCGGTACAATTTTTGCACCCACAGTTACTGGGTCGGTTAGGATTCCAGGGTGCAAACACCTTAGAATTCTGGCATGGTTGGCTATGGCCATCGGAGTCACGGTTCGTGTTAGCAGAGTCCCAATTCGAGTCACATGCCAAGCCAACACGCTCATGCAGGATACTAATACTGATCTTCTTTCCATATTTGTGGTCCTTCTGCTGATTTGGTCGCGATTCTGTATTTATTTGCATGAGCTGAAAAATCTCAATTTTATAAATAGGTGTTTTCGGAAAATCAGTGCGCTTTCCGAATGAGACTCTTTCTTCTGCTAACGCCGAGACCCTCTTGGTGCGAGCCAAAAAGTCTCGGTTTTGTAAGTGGGCGTTCCCAAAAAATCAGTACATTTTTCGACCGAGCCTACTCTTCCTTTTGCCAATGCCGAGACCCTTTTGGTGTGGGCCAAAAAGTTTCGGTTTTGTAAGTAGGTGTTCTCGAAAAATCAGTGTGTTTCCGACCGAGACTTCTTCTGCCAATGCCGAGACCCTCTTGGTGCGAGCCAAAAAGTCTCGGTTTTGTAATTGGGCGTCTCCAAAAATCAGTGAGTTTTCCGACCGAGACTCCTCTTTCTGCTGACGCCAAGACCTTCTCTTCCAGATAGGGTTCCTCCCCTTCCCCCATGGCCGAAGAGAAAAGAGGGACAGATAACCAGAGATCAACTCGTCACTAGCTACCTCGCAATCCCACCACCAAAGGTGACCAGGAAAGCATGCAGGGGGGGGCGTCAACCCTTGTCGTCTTGTGAAGGAGCGCTCGTAGGGGGTTATCAGATCCCACCCACTCTCTCGTCCTGGCCACCACCGCATGGAGGAACGCACATGGGTGGAATTCCCAAGCTATCACCAAGTAAAGGAGGCACGGGAGGGGGGGCTGGATCCCCCTTTTTCTCCATCTCGGTTGCCTCAGACCACAATGCCAGCGAGGGGGGGGGGGGGCGATGGTGTTGCCGGTCCTGGGCTTCCGGTGTGTCAGCCCTCCCCCTTGTCGCCGTGTGAAGGAGCGCTTGCAGGGGGTGTTAGATCCCACCCCCCTCCCTCGTCTTGGCCACTGCCATGTGGAGATCATGCACAGGGGGAGAATCGGATCTCCCCCTTGTTCGTCGTTGCCAGGTGGAGGAGCACACGGGGGGGGATGAAGGTAAGGTCGGATCCCATCCTCTCTCTTGTCCTGGCCACCATCGCATGAAGGAGAGTGCACAGGGGGAAGTTCCGGGCCGTCGCCTGTGGCCCGCACCGTCAGCCAGCGCCTGCGCCAGCCCACGCACGTCAGTCCTCATCGTCCCCCCCTCCCCCCTCGTCCTGCCTACCACCATGTGGAGGTCGTGCATAGAAGGGGAGATGGATCCCCCCCTGGTTCATCATTGCCAGGTGGAGGAGCACGTGGGGGAGACGCTCGGATGCGTGGGTCTATTTGGCACCGACGGCTGCGAGGTTCCGTGGGGGAGGCTCGCGTGAAGGAATCGACCTTTCACGGTGTTTGAGCGATCTGTCTCGGACGATTGCCAGAGGGAGCGCACGGAGAGAGGGGAGGGGTGTGCGGTTCGTTCGACCCTCTCATCTATTGTCACGGGCCACCGCGAGGAGCGGCTTGCACGATGAGGCGTTGCGAGGAGAGACATCCAAACCTCTCTTCGGTTTGTTCGACCCCATCCGCTATCTCGGTCGGCGGCGAGGGGAGGTTCGCACGACGGGCGTCGCGAGGGTAGACGTGCATGGCAGGCGGATCATCGTCGTCGTGTGACGCCGTACACGTGAGGGGTATGCGGGGGAGTCGTATCCCGCCAGGTTGTCATTGTTGCTGCCTGACGAAGTATGTGTGAGGAGGACACGAAGGGGGGGTTGGTTTATCCGACCCCCTGTCCATGTTTCAACCCACTGTCGCAGGAGCGCATATGCACGGACAATGGCGGAGCCAGGAATTTGCTCTAGTAGGGGTGACCTTTGTTTGGATCTAAGTATTTTATCCATTTTTCATCGTCAAAGACTTAAAGGAATTCAATTGATTGTAAAAAGTAAATAATTTTATTAAAAAAAAGAAGCCAAATACTAATACATGAAATATAAAATAAACAATTCAAAATGACGAAGTGCGAAACCACTAAAAAGTATCTTGGTCCATAACATACCTTTTCAAAAATTATAATTGTCCCCGATGAGTCTTCATATTTTGAAAGCGATGTATTATAACCTCATTATCAATATCATTCAGTATGTCCCTCTCAATATATGCAATCAAACTATCATTTATCCATTGATCTCCCATTCTGTTGCGTAATAGATCCTTCACAAACTTCATAACTGAAAATACCTTTTCTACAGTTGCAGTCGCTACTAATAGAATCAAACCCAATTTTATAAGTATATAAACCAATGGATATACCATATTTCTTCCTGTCTCAACTATTTTCTGAGAAAGACCACCAATCCCTGCCAATTCTGAAAACTCACTTCTAGAGCGCATATCAACTATATAATTCTCGAGCTGATCTTCAAGCACATTGAGGTCTATTGCAGAAAAATCTTTAGGATAGAATTGGGCAAGGCGGATCAATTTTTGCTTATCAAAAGTAAAGAATGAATTATTTGGACTTAGACATACTACGCAGAGAAGCAACTCAGTGTTTGCCTCAGTGAAACAACTATTTAGCTCTTGAAGTTGCATAACAATGACAATATAAAATACTTCGACACGATAGTGATGTGAATTTAAAAGCTCCTTTATTCCACGTCGTGCTCGCCCATGAGTTAAAAACATAGCATCCATGTTAAGAGGAACAACATTATGTTTGCCACAAAAAGAAAAAATTTGATCAAGTAAAGAATCCCAACCATTGTCCCTCATCATTTACAGTTGTTTCTTATATATTTCAACCAAGTTTATGGCATTCACAATATCTTGCTCTTTCCTTTGTAATACTTGTGATAACTCATTTGTGATTCCTAAAATAGTTCTCATCAAATGTAGATTGAATATAAAATCAAATGATTGCACTGATTTTAATAGCCCACATGCTTCACCTCTTTGTTCTTGGCTCAAACCATCCTTATCGATCATCTTAAGTACATTAATTACAGCTGAGAACATAGTAATCAAGCTTACCAAAATACCATAGTGTTAGCCCCAACGTGTATCGCTAGAACGTTTAAAACCAGTTTCTTGATTTAGGCCTCAGCTACTTGAAAGCTCACCACTCCTTAGTGCTTCAATAACTCTAGTAGCCTGTCTCTTCCGAAAAGTATCTTTACGTTTACACGATGCTCCAACCACATTTATTATATTTGCAACCAAGTTAAAAAACCAATAGATTGGAGCATGATTCTTTGTCACTGCTACAAGAGCCAACTGAAGTTGATGAACAAAACAATGAATATAAAATGCATATTCATTCTCTTTCATAATAAGTGATTTAAGCCCATTAAACTCTCTTTGTATATTGCTTGTCCCATCATAACCTTGTCCATGCAAAATAGACATACTCAATCCATGTCTAGAAAATAATTCTTCAATTGCCGCCTTGAGTGAAAGAGCAGTGGTGCTAGAAACATATTCAATACCTAAGAAACGTTCAATTACATGCCCTTTCCCATTCACATAGTGCAATGTAACCGCCATTTGCTCTTTTGTTGATATATCACGAGCTTCATCAACAAGAATAGAAAATAATGCATCCCCAATATCTATTTTAATGGCATTGATAGTTGCAAGTGCAATAGTATTTACAATGTCCTTTTGAATGTCAGGTGGCGTCAATTTGAGATTTTCAGGAGCATTTTCAAATGTAACCGCTTTTACCTCTTCATTATGATTAGTAAGAAAATACAAAAGCTCAAGAAAATTTTCTTGGTTGCTTGATTCCTCAGATTCATCATGACCGCGAAATGAAAGCCCTTGTCGTAGGAGAAAACAAATACAATCGATGGATGCATTCAATCGGATTCAATATTCGCTTCGAGTTTGATCTGAATGCTTGGAGAAAATTGTCTGGATATGCTGCTTTTGGTTCAATAGATTTTGACATTTATTCCAAGCTTGGTTGTGAGAACTATTAGGGCCTCCTATATGAATTTGAATCCTCTCTTTTTTTCTTCCAATTTGTAAGCCCCTCATTGACAAAAGAGTCATCGCCCGCTTGGTTTCCAATATCTTCTTTAAAAAGATAACAACATAAGCAAAATGAAGCATCTTTGGTCACACTATACTCTAACCAACCACTGTATTCACTAAACTAAGCACAGTTGAACCATCATAATGTTTTACCAAATTTTTTTGTGTGGAAAAATATGGTTTTTAGGTTGACAAGGTCCCTTTTGCAGATATGCCCTGCGAATTTCATCTCGTAGATTAGGATGGTAATCCATAATTCGAGGTCGTAGGCCTGGATCTGTGGAAAGTTTTGCTAAGTTGTCGAGGCAACTATTTTTTGAAGAAGAATCATCTCTTTCTGTAGGAGGTAACAATTCTAAACATGCATTTCTTTTGAAATATTTCTCCATAACTATTAAGAAGAGAAAAAAATCCATAGTTTAATTTATTTTAGAAAAAATATTTTTCTTCTAAATAAAAAAGAGGGAAGAAAACAACTAACAATGATTATAATATAATTCACATACACATTATATCAAACATTTAATATGTATTATATATAAAAATGTAGAAGCCCAAAATCTATTAATCTAAATAATTAGAGTTATGATATTCAGCCCGAAGGTTTTTCCAATTCCGCTCAGCTCGATTGACGTGAAAGTGTACAACAGTCTTGTGGTGTAAAAGACTTAAAATGTTGCTAGTGCGTTTCAGTCACTAGTTGCACACTTGCACGCTGCCATGTTAATCGGGTCGGCGAAATTGAAAAAACCTTCAAGATACTCCATGGGCCCCAAACCCCCAATCCATCCTCACCTACCCGGCTACCCCCCGTCCCCACGGCCTCCCCTCGGGCCACTCCCCAAGGCGGCAAGGCCCAAATAGACCAAAGTAACCAGTGACCATAAACCACACAATGACACGAAATATCAAAAAAAAAAAGAAGATAAACATGAGACTGAGTCAACTCTGAGAATTGAGACCTTTGAACCATATATATATAAAAAAAACAGATCTGAATCTCAGATCATGGATTCAGAGAGAGAGAGAGAGAGAGAGAGAGAGAGAGAGAGAGAGAGAGAGAGAGAGAGAGAGAGAGAGAGAGAGAGAGGCATTGCCTGTTCGGCTGTTCAGCTTGTTCGACGTCGGCAGCGACGGACCGAGTCGACCGACTGTAGCCCATACTCCGCAGCCGCAGGTGGTGATCGGCTAGCCGGCGAGCCACGAGCGTGTGGCGTGGTCTCGATCCCGCAATCCGCTTGAGCCCGTGCGTCCCTGTGAGGCGTCGGTGACGACGGTGAGGTAAGAGGTTGCCCGCCGCCGGGCCGTCGGCGCTGCGAACCTGCGAGTCGCACCTCAAGAGAAGATTTTTTTTTTGGCAATCGATCTTAGCCATCGATCTTGCTTTTAGGTTTTAAGTGGAGATATTTCTTGGTTGGGTGACACGTGTTTCTGAGAGGGGAACCGATTCCTTTTTTTTTTTCAAACTCTGAGTGGGGGCAGATGCCCCCACTGCGCCTAAGCTGACTCCGCCTATGTGCATGGAGAGTGGTGTGAGTCCTCGCAAGCGCGACGTTTGTCCTGCTGTGCGTTGGGCGCGTAGCGAACCAGGTTGAGGGCGTGAATGTGACCGTCGCTGTCGTATGACTTCTTTGATGCTGGTTTTCGGAGAGAAATATCTTGAAAGCTTTCAACAGCTGTAACTTTTCATACACGTGTCGGATGAATGCGTATAAGGTGCCGTTACGTCGACGCCGAAAAATCGATCAAAGTGGACATGAAACATTGTACACCTTGACATTTTTCTGATGCCTGTGCTCGGAGAAAAAGTCTTTGAATACTTCCGACTACCATAACTTTTCATACCCGTGTCGAATCAATGCGTATAAGGCACCGTTGCGTCGACGCTGAAAAACCGGTCAAAGTGGACATAAAACATAGAGTGCCTTGATGAATAACTTTTTCGATGCTCATCTTCGGAGTTAAGGCCCTTGAAAACTTCAATCAGCCATAACTTTTCATACACGCGTCGGATGAATGCGTATAAGGTGCCATTGTGTCGGCACCGAAAAATCGATCAAAGTGGACGTGAAATATCACACACCTTGACGAATAACTTTTCTGATGCTCATCTTCGAAGATAAGGCCCTCAAAAACTTCAATCAGCCATAGCTTTTCATACACGCATCGGATGAATACGTATAAGGCGCCGTTGTGTTGGCACCGAAAAATCGGTCAAAGTGGACATGAAATATTGCACACCTTGACGGATAACATATCCGATATTCATCTTCGAAAGGAGGTGACTTAAAGAATGGGCATGCCAGGTTTTCAGCTTGCGTTACTAAGACGCATCGACTCCTGATAATTCACCCGTTACTGTTTGGCATCCAACTGCACCTAGTTACTGTATTCACTAGAGACTGCAGTCAAGCCCCAGTGGTGACATGGCGGTTTTTGTGGGTCCATCCCTAGATAAGGGGGATTTTTGCATGTGAAGTTTTTATAGCCAACTCAATAGGTTTGGGTGAGATGCTACTCATCCAACCTAATGGGAGAAAGTTCTTCGTCATTGAGTGATCATCGCGTGTTGATGCCACTTGAATCGGGTCGACTGATAAGTAGTGGTGTCTCGATCTCTGTCTAGTCAAAGGGGTTCCATGTATTGAAATTGTATAGCCATGCCCCTTGCTTGTAAGCACGATTCTCTAATTGGGCTTGAGTGTGATTCGATAGTTTTGCATAGTTGCATTCAATTGGTGAATATCAAAGTCTGACGGTATTCATCAGGCATTGAGTGCGTGGGTGGACACGTCCGACCCCCAGCCCTTGATCAATCGATCAGTCGCTACTGGCCGATAACGGTCCAGGGGATTGACTATTCTTGTGGAATCTCTCACAAAATGTTGAAATTTGGTCGGTCGATTGATTGCTAACCAACTGGCCATTTTGCTTTGAATACCACGATGTAGAGGGTACAGCGTGCTGACAGAGCTGGACCGACCACCCCCTGACTAGTTTGGAATCGTCAGCCTTCGAGGCAGGGGTGATGATCAGTGATAATCTTGATGTTTGAACTTGAGTGACAAGACTAATCTTGGACTTTTGCTTGAGTGCTGATACGTCAACGGTGGCATCTCTGATTTTATCTTCAAGTGACATGGAAGGATCCTTGGACTTGCTGCATGCCGAGGTGGTGATGGCTACCTCGGACTTTTTCTTCGAGTGCCAAGGCTATTTCCTTGGACTTGGTGTATGCCGAGGCAACGACGCTTATCTCAGACTTTATCTTCGAGTGCTAAAGGCAAGGCCTTGGGTTTGTAGAGTGCCGAGGCATTGTTCACCTCGAACTTTGTCTTCAAGTGCCAAGGGCAAGGACTTGGGCTTGTAGAGTGCCGAGGCGGTGGTCGCCTTGGACTTTGTCTTCAAGTGCCTTGGGCTTGTAGCGTGCCGAGGCATTGGTTGCCTCGGACTTTGTCTTTGAGTGCCAAGGGCAGGTCCTTGGGCTTGTAGAGTGCCAAGACGTTGGTCGCCTTGAACTTTGTCTTCGAGTGTCAAGGGCAGGGCCTTGGGCTTGTAGAGAGTGCCAAGGCGTTGGTCGCCTCAGACTTTGTCTTCAAGTGCCAAGGGCAGGGCCTTGGGCGTATAGAGTGCCAAGGCGTTGGTCGCTTCGGACTTTGTCTTCGAATGCCAAGGGCAGGGCCTTGGGCTTATAGAGTGCCAAGGCGTCGGTCGCCTCGGACTTTGTCTTCGAGTGCCACGGGCAGGGCCTTGGGCTTGTAGAGTGCTGAGGGGTTGGTCACCTCGGATGAGTATATTTGATAGCTTAGATTGACCTAGATTGTCAAGAGTCTTTTTGTTCTGTTTTTGCTTTGAGCTTCTGTTTTGAATGGGCGGAGTCGAAGTTTTTGGTTGACCTGGGTTGTTAGGAGACTTTTCATCGGACTTTAGCCTTGAGAGGGCGTAGCCGAATTGCTTTCGAGCTTCCGGCTTGAACGGGCGGAATCGAAGGTCTTTGGTTGACCTGGGTTGCTAGGAGCCTTTTATCAGACTTTATCCTTGAGAGGGCATAGCCGAATTGCCTTCGAGCTTCCATCTTGAACGGGTGGAATCGAAGGTCTTTGGTTGACCTGAGTTGCCAGGAGCCTTTTTATTGGACTTTAGCCTCGAGAGGGCGTAGCCGAATTGCCTTCGAGCTTTCGACTTGAATGGGCGAAATCGAAGGTCTTTGGTTGACCTGGGTTGCCAGGAGCCTTTTAATCGGACTTTAGCCTTGAGAGGGCATAACTGAATTGTCTTCGAGCTTCCGACTTGAACGGGAGAAATCGAAGGTCTTTGATTGACCTGGGTTGCCAGGAGCATTTTTATCGGACTTTAGCTTCGAAAGGACGTAGCCGAATTACCTTCGAGCTTCCGACTTGAACGAGTGGAATCGAAGGTCTTTGGTTGACCTGGGTTGCTAGGAGCCTTTTAATCGGACTTTAGCCTCGAGAGGACGTAGCCGAATTGCCTTCGAGCTTTCGACTTGAATGGGCAGAATCGAAGGTCTTTGGTTGACCTGGGTTGCCAGGAGCCTTTTTATCGGACTTTAGCCTCGAGAGGGCGCAGCTGAATTGCCTTCGAGCTTCCGACTTGAATGGGCGGAATCGAAGGCCTTTGGTTGACCTGGGTTGCCAGAAGCCTTTTAATCGGACTTTACCCTCGAGTGGGCGCAGCCGAATTGTCTTCGAGCTTTTGACTTGAAGGGGCGAAATCGAAGGTCTTTAGTTGACCTAGGTTGTCAGGAGCCTTTTTATCGGACTTTAGTCTTGAAAGGGCATAGCTGAATTGCCTTCGAGCTTCTGACTTGAACGAGTGGAATCGAAGGTCTTTGGTTGACCTGGGTTGCCAGGAGTCTTTTTATCAGACTTTAGTCTCGAGAGGGCGTAGCCGAATTGCCTTCGAGCTTCCGACTTGAACGAGTGGAATGGAAGGTCTTTGGTTGACCTGGGTTGCTATGAGCCTTTTAATCGGACTTTAGCCTCGAGTGGGCGTAGCCGAATTGCCTTTGAGCTTCCGACTTGAATGGGCGAAATCGAAGGTCTTTGGTTGACCTGGGTTGTCAGGAGCCTTTTTATCGGACTTTAGCCTCGAGAGGGCATAGCCAAATTGCCTTCGAGCTTCCGACTTGAACGAGTGGAATTGAAGGTCTTTGGTTGACCTGGGTTGCCAGGAGCCTTTTCATCGAACTTTAGCCTCGAGAGGGCGTAGCCAAATTTCCTTCGAGCCTCCGACTTGAACGGGCAGAATCGAAGGTCTTTGGTTGACCTGGGTTGCTAGGAGCATTTTTATCAAACTTTAGCCTCGAGAGGGCGTAGCCGAATTGCCTTCGAGATTCTGACTTGAATGGACGGAATTGAAGGTTTTTGGTTGACCTGGGTTATAGGAGCTTTTTTTTTCATGCCTTAATCTGGTGGAATCGAACTTCGAGATCGAGAGATTTGATTTTGAGAAAATGATGCACTTTATTGATAAAGCAAAGTTGCGGTTATAATTTTCAAAATTCGCTCGACAAATATTATAATTCTGCATCCACGTATTACGTTGACTCTCTTCCTCCACTGCTACTGCCTTTCCTTCTCTCGACCTGGTTCCTTGTTAGCGAGGTAGCCATCGAGTCATCATTCTTGGACCAGGTCTTCTATGTGGTCCTTCAGCTGTCAGCAGGTTGAAGTTGGGTGCCCGTGGCTGCGATGGAATTCACAGTAGACTTTAGTGTCCTTGGTCTGCTCTAAGCTTGGAGGAAGTGGTTGTAGCCATTTGCAGAATGACTTGTTCTGTATGTAGGCGAATATATCTTCGATCGAGGTATTCAGTTCGGTGAACACTCTTTGCTTCCTCTGAGTTCTCCTTTTCTTTGCTGGAGGGGCTTTCGATTCTTCATTTTGTCTCTTGGCCGGTCCCTTCTGGTCGGACGCGGCGTTGGCATGCTTCTTGGGGCGTGCATCCTTTGGGGCTTCATCAACTTTCTTGCGCTGAAAATTGCGAGGCTCGTGCGGTCTTCTGGCCCGCTGATTGTCCTCCACCTCTATCTACCGCTGTACTCGCTTGAACATAGCCTCCAAGGAGCCGGGAGGATACCGAATGAAGTCGGTATAGATGTGGAGTTTCGACCGGATAGAATTCTGGAATGCTAGCATAATGGCCTCCTCGTTATGAGAACGACCAGTGAGCTCAAAATGCTCATTATGGAACCTTATCGTGAAGCTCCTTAGGGACTTGTTGGAGCCCATCTTCAGCTGGTAGAGGGTGTCCAGCTTCTTCTCGGGTTTCAGGTTCAGCCGGTAGTGGTCCATGAAGCGTTCTGTCAACTCTTTAAATGTAACCACCATACTGGTAGGCAACGTGTGGTACCAGTCGAGGGCAGGTCCCTCAAGACTTCCCGCGAACATACGACAGAGAACGTGATTCTCATACTCGTATGACGTCATGGCTTGCTTGAAGACCAGGATATAGAGAGCAGTGTCTCCCTTGATGCAGTTAAACTTTGGCAGGCTCGGTGTTCACCAACCCGCAGGAAATGGGGTTGTAAGCACCTCGAGATGCAGAGGTCCCGCCGAGGTGATTAGCTGCCTGCGGTCTTGACGGCGGCGTCCCACGTCGGCGGTATGCCTTAGTCGGTTAAGTAGCTCGCGGGTATCTATTACTTTCTGTGGGTTGCAACTAGGGCACAATTTTGGACCCGACACGGCAGACCCGACACGAAGTTAGCGGGTCTGGGTTAAACGGGTTTGGGTCGTAAATGGGTCGACACGATATACCTGTTTAATAAACGGGTCGGGTCCGGGTCTACTCGCAATCCGATACTGTAATATATAGTACCAGCGGGTCTATCAGGTCAGGTCGGGTCGAGTCGGATTGGGTCGATTCGGGTCAAATGAATAGACCTGTGTGGTTAACGGATCTTATCGGGTCTACCCATTTATAAACGGGTCGGGTACGGGTTTAGAATCTAGACACGATTAGTTAAACGGGTTGGGTCCAGGTCTAGGGGTTTTGGACACGGCCCGAAACTAGACACAACACGAACCCCGACCCGACATGACCCATTGCCACACCTAGCTGCAACCAAGATTCAGCACTAGAAAGAGGAGGAGGGCGACATAGAGGCCTAGAGGTGTTATCGGGAAAAGGGGCATTCCGGCAATGGGTTGGGGACGACTGCAGAGGTGTGGTTATGGGACATGGACGACAATGTGAGAGGGGGGGCATTTCGGGGTTACCGCGGGTGCCAATACTGGCCTACCAAAATGGGTTAGGTGCCGAATGTGGGTGCCATCAACAATTTCGCGGGTGCAAATAGAGCGTCACCTCCTCTCGCGCCCTCACACACACACACGCACGAACGCGCACGCACGTGCACACGCACAGCCTCCCTTCCACCCTTCTGCTCCGCTAAACAGGCTAAAACCCTTTCTCTGAGGCCGCTGTCGGCCTCCGCTCCACTTCCCCAGTTCCCCAGACTCGGAACCGGCCGACGAAATCTCTCTCTCTCTCTCTCATCACGATAGCTGCCGTCGGTGGTAGTTGGGGACCGGTCACCGGCGACCTAGCCCCCTACTCCTTCAACAGCCGGCAGAGAAGACCGGTGAGCCTCTCTCTCTCTCTCTCTCTCTCTCTCTCTCTCTCTCGCTCTGCTTGTTCCTTTTAAATATTCTGATTTTGATTTAGTTTGCTGCTCTTCTTCCAGTTTATTATGCATATACTTTGGGGAGAATCTCAGCCAACATAGTGCAAGCGGTGGGTTCAGAAATGCACACCCACACCCTCTTCTCCCCTCTTTCTTCACCAATCTCCATCCAATTGTTGCTCTCATAACTTGGAAATTATTAATTGCTATTTCTGATTCAAATTAACCAATATATACTCAAAAAATATTTTGTTATCCTTGGAATGAAAGAATAAAAGGGTTTATTCCACTTGTACAATGAGACCTATCAATATATGTTTTCAAGAATTCCTTCCTTTGCCTTTGAAATGCCGCAAATTGATCAAACATTTGACTTATCATTCCATAAATCATGATTTATCTGTAACAGAATCTCCGTAAATCGGGTCCTATGTGTTGTGCAAGATTTTTGGATTTAGGCCCATTTTTTAGTTGATTGATTGGATCTAGAAAACCATTTATGTAGAATATGTCTTGTAGCTTCTCTGTGTGGGTGATGGATTTTGCAGCCTTTCTCTTCCTTGCGTCCTTTAAAACCTCCAATTCGGGTAGGTGGGTAGGATTGGTAGGTAGTCTAAGTCAAAAATGTTATTATATTCTGAAAATCATGTGCTAGGAAAGCAGCTAGGGGGGGGGGGGGGGTGCGTAGATACTAAACGGTAGGTGAACACTTAGCTCTTGTTTGATAACACTGAATTGGGATCCGCGAACCTTCTTTTCAACGTTTTATCACATTTCATATGTTTGATAACGCTGAAACGATTTCGCCCGAGCCCCGCTTTTCAGCAAAATCATAGAAAAACCCATCTTAGTCCGAGGCTCGGATGCACTTTTTCGCAAAATCTGCTGTAACGGTGCCCATTTCAGTGAAACAACCATCCGTGCGGATTTCCTGACCAGCCTTATCAAACAAGGGCTTAGGTTAATGCTTATGCCGATAGCTACAAAAGATCGTTGAGCATGTAAGTGAAGTAAGGTTAGGACTTAGGTAGCTGCATAGTGAATAACTATAAAAAATGGAAATGTAACGATTTTACTAAATTAAAATAACCTTTTACTTTCTTACAAGTTAGTGTATTGAGTTTATAAAGAGGTGAATGAAATGTAATATTAGTTTCATAATAAACTGATTAATGTCTAGATTTATTGGGTGTTGGATTCCACCATGCCTTCCTCTTTTTTTTTCCCCCTATATACATCTATTCTTTCCTTCTCTTTAACAGATTTCCTTGCAATTTCTGCACATTTATGTCTGCTAATTTTTTTGTTTTTGTGCTGAATTCCATGACTCGATCCTCTTACTATTCAACTATTGATTTAGATATAAAGTTTATATGTAGTTCTTGCATGCGAAAGTTTTTGTGGGTCTGAATCTTTTTATTTCTGTTTTAAATCGTTGTAACGTTGCTGACAACAACATATGAATCTCTTATAATTTTCATCTCAAAACCTCAAAAATTCTAATCATGTCGTCCTTACACCAAGGCTTATGTCATTAAGTTACCTAAAATTTAGTTGAGTGTAAGGACGAAATTAAGCTTCAAAGGTGGGGTCTCCTAGTTGTAAATGACCTGGATAAACAATATTATAATTTACAACCTAACCCATAAAGCAAAGAATAATGTAAAGAAGTCTCTCCATGGAGGCTTTACAGTTACAAAGAGGACCCTCATTAAGACCACTCATTGGTGTGCTAGAAATTGTAATTATCATCATCATACCCATGACCTATATCGAATAATGTAATTGAACACATGAGCTGCTGAGCAAGATTTTCTTTAAATGAAACCTTGGGTCAAGATCAAACATTGGAAAAGATCTCTAAATAAAACTGGTTTCAAATAAAATAAAATATTAAACTTTCACTAATCTCTTCGGAGGCTTCATAGTATTACGTGGACACCCCCTGACATTTGATAAAATACAATGTAGCCCCCAACATTCCATTTTATTGATAGAGACCTCCCCTTCTCTAGTCAGCCATCATGTAGACACAGAATCTGATGATGCTATCTACAAATTCTTTCAAAATGCTTGTTTTACCCTTGCATGAAGTAGAAGTCTAAAATAACATCAATGTAGCTATTAGAAATGTTTAGGAGAGAGTGATTAGAAGAAAATAATTTGAATCGTTTGAAGTGATTTTGAGGGAAAATTGCACTAAATTTCCTTGAGGTTTGGCAATATACACGGACACCGCCCCTAACATTTATAGAGTATACTGTATATGTAGCCCTTCCTATTGGAGCTATCGGTTCAACATCGTTAACAAATTTGTATTGTATTGCCAAACCTCATGGGAGGTTAGTGTAATTGTCCATAAATTTTACTTATCAAAATAAAATATTTATTAAATCAAATACACTGCAAAGTCTGGACTTTGATGTAACCTTTCAGCTTAAATACATGTTCACCTAATAAGGGTTGTGTACATTAAAAATTGGGCTCTTTTATCTCATTGTTCAAGTGCAAGCATGGTACATCTAACCAATTCGTGCCGACACACGACATGCAATTGCACTGAAAGATACATCCACTGGCACACGATTGGCACCCTAAGATGTTCTATTCTATTTCTCTAATATTTTAACGTTTAATAGGTTACTAAGGCTCTGTTAGCGAATCTATTTGATTTAGATTAGAGCTTTTTGAAGAAGTGCAGACAAATTAAAATATCTTCTATTTGATTTTTGTAGTAGTTTGGCAAATCTACTTTAAAATGTCTCAAAAATAAAAACTGTGTTTGGCAGATTTACATAAATGTTAAGTGTTGTAATATAAAAAGTAAAATGAGTTGTCTTTGATGGTTTGAGGGGTGTTGTAAGCACAGGGTCTTGGGTTCAAAACACAGCACATGTAGGTAAATTTTTTTTTATCAAATATCTCAAATAACGATAATGGCCAGATGTAGTGGCGGAGGCAGGCGACGACACTGAGTTACCGGAGGTGGTGGCCGTCGGCGACAACAAGTGGCAACGGTTGGTGGTAGGTAGTATTCTGAAAGGCTCAAGGTGCACATGAGGCACAAATGTCTCCAAGAGCCTAGGCGCAAGGCGCAACTCAAGGCGCGTACGTGATTGAAGTAAGGCGCATATATATATATATATATATATATATATATATATATATATATATATATATATATATATATATATATATATATATATATATATATATATATATATATATATTCAAAACATGCATAACTAGACTAAGAAAATGAATCTCAACACATTAGAAAAATTAGATCGATCGTTGTTGCAACAACACAAATGTTGTAGCCTTGTAGGTTTGAATTGCGGCTCTAAATAGGCTATTTAAAATATATTAAATCTTCAAATATGTATAGTTCAAATTCAATAACCAGTTGTAAATTATCAAATGTGATATTATAGCAAACGAAAAATAAATAGTGAATATGTTATTTGATTTATATGCTTGTGCACATGCTTCTATATCAGTATGAAGGTGTAATTCGAGAAAGCGAAGAAAACTTATTGAATCTTATAATAGTTGAAATAATATCAAAGTCATCAAATCCAACCCACAATTGCTCATATGGTCCTACCTAAGAACTATAACAAATAATTTTAAATGTAAATAATATCCAATCAATGTACCAATATTCAAGATTACATCAATCACGAATCAAATCTGCTTAATAACTTAATCATATTATCAAAAATATCAAGTGCAAGCACATAATTGTGAATGGATTCAATCAGACGCGCCTTTTCTGCGCCGGAGCCTTGAGCCTAATCGCGTGCCTTAGACCTAGCCACGCACCTTTCTAATAGAGCCTCGCCTTGTGCTTTTTGAGGCGCAGGGGGTGAGCCTAGTTGAGCCTGAGCCTAGGTGCGCCTTTAATAACACTGGTGGTAGGAGGTTGTGGACGTCGGAAACGGCAACAGATAGCCAAAGGTTGGCTGCGGAGGGACGAAGGCGAGTGGTTAGAGGTGGTCGTCGGCGGGCGACATGAAAAAACCCCAAGGATGTGATCCTCCTCCAACAAGCAAAGCACGGAAGCAACACAATAAATATATGCAAATTACCATGCAAGGGGTGCTCCCCAGAAATTCACTCAAGTTTCTTGCTCTCAAGGGTACATGCAATAGGCCTAGGCTATAGACATACAAGGCTCTAACCTAACATGATAAACAATCGCAAAATGCACAAGAAGATTTTTTACAAGGAAACCCAAATGGGAAAAACCTTGCTGAGCAAGCTCGGAGCCAAGTAATCCACTATGATTTGAAGTTACAACAGTTCATAATGTAACTTTTAGACCGAGATTGATGCTCACATGATCACTACTTTTCCCACTGTTCTTCCATGGCCGATGCTCTCACGAATCGATCACTAGTGAAGTAGCCACGCACGGAATCATACACCGCACGAACTCAAGGATCATCACACCAAGATGGGGGTTGCAACCATATATTATTACCCACCAGTTGCTCTCAATTGAATTTACTTTCCGATGAGGATGCTCGTTGCATGATCACACTAAAGTGCCAATGTCCCGCAAGAGAAAATCAAACGAAATGGAGAAAAGGTCTTTGCAAATCAACAAAACAAAGAAGGCAAGCTCATTACCTTATGGATTGAATTTCCAAGCTATGAAATGTGAAGTCTAGATCCAATCACGAGAGGAATCGACGATGCACCGAGCCACCAAGAAGAATGTAGGGCTAAATTTATCAATTGGGACCCCTCCAACCAAAATTTTCAATTGCCTTCAATTTCCTTACCCTAATATGCTCAACAAAGGCTATTTATAGTAGGGTAAACTCCCCCATCTCCAGCCATAGGATTAGGACATCTGACGATCAAGAGCACCTCATGAAGGCAAGAAAAAACCACTTCCAGCGAAACTTGATGTTGACGCGGTCCGAAAAATTGTTCGGACACCTTGCCTTGGTGGTCCGGATGGCTATTCGGATGCCACTCATGGAGTCTGCAGCCCCAACTTAACAGTTAGGACATTCGTCCAGACACCTTGTGGCAAAATTGCCTTCCTGTCCGGGTAGCTAAGCAAGGGCTGGACCAGGCCTTAGCAGTTCAGACGGCTGTTTTGACTCATCTAACCTAGTTGGGCATTTTTTTTTTTGAAAAAACGCGTTTAAACGCGACTTATTGTTGTGGTGTTTACTACACGACTTTTTCCCTTTTTTTTTTTTGAAAAGTCACGATTCTTAAAAAAATCATAATTTTTGTGTTTTAATCCTGATTTATGTATTGTTATCCCGATTAATTGTGTTTAATCCCGTAATATACTGCTCAAAAAATTTATTGGAACATCTTTATATATTTTTTAAAAAACTTTTATTGTTTTCTTTTTCTCGACTCTTTCCCGACTTTTTCCAACTTCTCCCCCGGTCGATTTTTTCCTGACTTCCGACTTAGTAACTTTGGTTCGAATTAGCTTGGGCACCCCATCCGGATGGCTGTCTGGACTTGCCCAGTGACCCTAACATGGAATTTTTTCTAAGAAGGAACATGTACTTTAGCACACTAGGCTTCTCAATAGCCTTACGATATTTGATTTTAAGTTATTTTATGAAAGTTAGAAATTACCCGTATTTGTATTCAATAAAATAAAAAAATAAAATCCAATGGAATCAAAATTTGATTTTTCGGGTTTCATACACAATGGGGTTTTCCTGGTATATTTAAAATAACACACCTTGAAAATCAGGATCAAATAAAATATTTTTATCTCAAAATTCAATAAGATGTCTAAAAATATGTTTGACTAGAAACACAAAAGCGTGGAAGAATATTTTGAGTTAATAAAGCTTTTGTTCAATAGGACATGCTTTTTTTTTTCTTCCAGACTTTCACATTTCTATAGGGTTGATTTTGAGTTCTTTTGGGACGAAGGTGAAACAATACAAAATTTTAGTTTTTCAAAAACCACCACCACACTCACACACACTTGCAATTATTATGTTGTTTCCCTTTTGTTTTCCCTCCATGCTTCATCCGAAACCAACTGTGTTTGGGTCATTTCACTTTTATGCGCTTCTCTTGCCCTTATTTCGTTTTTAAGGCCTCCATTCATCTACACCCCTTTTGTACATTGGACCTAATATAGCTCTCGACACTTTGAGTGCATTTGGCATTGGTTTTGGACGTCTAGTTTTGGGTCAAAATCGGTTCCACTTGCCAAACTACTTTTGACACATGTTTTTTAGTGAGTTTGGGTTCTAGTTTGAAAATTGGTTTCCCAAAACAAAAACCTAAAAATCATCAAAATCCAAAAGCAGATTTTTTTTTGGTTTTTCAAAACCAAAACTTAAAAATCATCAAAATCCAAAAGCAAAAATTTTATGCTTTTGGGATTCTTGAGGCATGGTGACATAACAGTAATTAAGGGATAACATTGTCAATAGAGTATATGTGGTAGGGAGAAAACATTGTAAAGATACAAATATTTGAAACAATAGTATATTAAGAACATATTCTAGAGAACAAATGATGTATAGTGAGAAGATATGAAAAGAGATGATATATATTATATAGAGGAGAGAAATTTTATAGAGAGAATATAATTAAAGAGAATAATACATAATTAATATTGTAGAGAGAAAATGAGAGAAAATTATACAAGGAGAATGTTGTAGAAAGAATATTATAGAAAGATAATATATTATATAAAGAGAAATGTTACAAAGAGAGGAAATGTTGTGGACAAAGAAATACTATTGAGAGAAATATTATAGAGACAGAATATAGTCGAAGAGAAAATATATAATTAATGTTGTAGAGAGAATATGTAGAGAGGGAAAATGCTATAGGGAGAGAATGTTGTAGAGAGAGAATATTATAGAGAGTTAATATATATTATATAGAGAAATGTTTTAGAGAGAAAATATTATATAGAGAGAATATTGTAGAGAGTAAATGTTGTAGAAAGAAAATGCTATAGAGAGAATAGTCTAAGAGAATAATACACAATTAATGATGTAGAGAGAGAAAATGATATTGCGAGAAAAAGTGCTACAGAGAGAATATGGTAGAGAGAGAATGCTATGGAGAGATAATATAATATATAGAGAGAAATTATTTAGATAATATTGGAGAGGAAATATTATAGAGAGAAAATGTTATGGAGGGATGAAATATTGGAGAGAGAATTCTATAGAGAGAATATAGTTGAAGATAATAATACATAATGAAAGTGTTAGGGAGAAAATTTTATAAAGAAAGTAATATAGTAAGAGAATGTTGTAGATAGTGAATATTATAGAGAGAATGTTGTAGAGAAAAAATATGGGAGGGAGTAAATGTTGTAGAGAGAATATACAAGAGTAGAAATATTATAGAGAGGATATAGGTAGAGGGAATAATAATAAATAATGATGTAGAGAGAAAATGTTGTCGACATAAAATATGGTTTAGAGAGAAAATGTATATAAAGAAAAAATGTTTTAGAGAGAATATAGGTAGAGAGAATATAACATAAATAATGTTGTAGGATGAAAAAATATTATAGAAAAAATATAAAATAGAGAAAATATGGCTGAGAGAAAATACTATGGAAAATAGTTGATGAGAGAATGTTATAGAGAGAATATTTTAGAGATAGAATATAGGTAGAGATACCATATAAATAATGTTGTGGAAAGAGAAATTGTTGAGAGAGGATGTGTTATAGAAAGATAATGTTGTAGAGAGATTGTTATAGAAATAATGTTTTAGATAAAATAGTTTAGATGGAGGAAATAACTGCAAAACTGGTTTTGGATCCAAAATTGGTCTTATGCCAGATACTCAAATGTTGATAATTATTCAATAATCATCCCAAATTGTTACATCTCATGGTCTTTTTTAGGCACTCAAAAAGTAAATATGACAACTAATTAAATTTTAAATCTAATTTATTCAGTGTTCTAAAAAGCGGTCCAGGCGGCCGCCTAGGCGCTAGGCAGCCCCCCACCGCCTCGCCTAAGCCCTAGGCGCTCCAGAAAAACGGCCAACCTCCCAGGCGGAGCTAGGCGGGGCAAGGCGGCCGCCTAGGCGGTCCAGGCGGGCTTAGGCTGGCCAGACAGACAATGTTTGCTTTTGTTCTTGTTAATCACTCAATCTTGAATTATGGTTATATACTTGTTCTTTAAAATAATGGTTTGGGATAATCTTGAACTTATATTAATTTTTAAACATATATATATATATATATATATTATATAATATCAAAATAATAATTAAAATAATTAAAAAAAGGCAAAACGCCTAGGCGCCGCCTAGGCCTCGCCTAGGTGCTAGGCGGCCCCCCACCGCCCGACTAGCGCCTAGCGCTTTTTAGAACCTTGAATTTATTCCACATTTATAATTTCAAATCTTAACAAATCTTACTCTATTCCAATCTACTATATATTCAAATAAGCTACCAAACTTTTGAGATCTTTTGCCATATCCATGCTATGTGGGTTGTTAGGTTGCGCTCGGTCCATTGAGCTTGGGCCCAAGTTCGGATCACATCAGTCATTTTCGTTGCGAAGAACCCGTCCTCGAGTTCAAACCAAAGGATGCATGAAGTTGTATCAAGGGGGCCACCACCATGATAACGTAGTGGAGTACGAATCTAATGGTGGAGGTTAATTTCTAGGCCCCGCGAAGACCGTGTCAGAGTTGAGCTGGGACCATGAGTTGCGGAAGCTCTGACGCGTGGTAGCGAGGGCACAATACTTCCAAATGGAAAAGAAAATGGAGGTGCACTGAAACTACTGGTGGAGAATCTAGTCCAATGAAGTTAATGTGTTGTAGGCTGACTGGTGGCAAAAGCTCCACAGGTTGCGTGGTTAGAGGAAGCGCTCCACTGAAAGTGCTGCTGGAGGTGGAAGACTGACTAGAGGTCAGAGTTTTCTCGAGAGTCATTGGTAGAGGTGGGAGGCTCTTCTGCTGAAAGTGGTGGTTTACTATGTCTGACAAGCCTCCTTATTTGCCGCTCTCACCAACTCAACTTGTCTTTAATGTCGTGAAGCCATACTGAATATACTCAAATCTTCCCTGGTGCATCTAGTTTTTGGGCTCCTGTAGAAACCAACGGATGAAAGGTTGAGGCTGTTAAGCTAGCAGATTCAATTCATAGGCTCGATTCTCGATGTATAAGAGACAATCTACGTGCCAATTGAAAGTGCTGAGATTGTAAAACAATGGCAGGACATTTGCTCATAGATATGGGAGTAGCCCGTTGTCCGGTAGGAAGCATGTCGACCATATGGTGGCTGAACTCAAGAAATGGTGGGGAGTAGTGCCAACTATATAAACGTGGGACATAACTGAAGTAGTACCGGCCGTTGTGATATGACATGACAACTAGCTCTGATACCAACTTGTTGTAGGCTTGATCTTGGGTATTGTGGTCAAGGGAAAGTGATGGCTGATGATGTTTTTTTTTATTATCTGTGATAGATGACTAGTGGTCGTGGCACCGTGGGGGAGAGAGCGAGAGCATAGGTCATAAAGTGTGTGTGTGTGAGAGAGAGAGAGAGAGAGAAAGAGACACGAACATACCTGGAATCTATCAGGCCATTGGAGAGAAGGGAGATATCCATCTCTAAGGGCCAACGATTCCATGAGGAGTTTTCGTTCATTAGTTCTTCAATAAACATCCCAAATTGTTACATCTCATGACCTTTTATAGGCACTCAAAATGATAAATATGACAACTAATTAATTTCAAAAAAATCTAACCCAGACGAAATTTCAAATTCCAACAAATCTTCATCGAATTCAATCTAATTGAAATTGAAATAAGCAATCAATCCTTTTGGATTTTCTACCCTATCCATTCTACGTGGGTTGTTGGGCTGGGGCTCAATCCATTGGGCTTGGGCCAAGTTCGAATCTCATCAAGATTAAAAGCCAGAAAGATCAAATAATGGGAAAACATTGAAGTATCATCACCATGGGGTTTATTGGGGGCATTGCATCTTGATGAGATGGGAATGCTCAACATTCTCCAATAAAGCCAGGTTGATCTATAAGGTTTTGTAAAATGCTGGAAGTCCACTTGGATTTGAGATGAAACTGATGCAATGCTTTGATGGTCTTTTATAGGTTCTTTCTAAGTGAGTTTCCCATCTTATATGCTGATGGATTTTATGATGCCTCTTTCAGTGATTTCTTTTGCTGGATTTATTCTCGCATTGGCGTTAGTTTTATATTGAATGGTTTCTTTAAGGGTACATTTTGGGACTGAAATGTTGTCTTATGCTGTTTTGCCCTCAGTGGCTGTAGTTTTTTGTAAAGTTTTCATCCTTAATGAGTGGTTCCCGTGAAAAGAAGGAACAATTTTCTTTGGTATCACATTTTTTAAAGCTGTTTGAGTTAATATCGTTTGTTAATGCCTTTATGTTCTTTTTCAGAGCTATTGCTCTTACTATTTGTGATTTCAACAGCATCATTCTCATTGTTTGAAGTATAATGCAGTTGATGGAGGTAAAGGATTCCATTATTGACATCCCAATTCAAGATCCTCCAAGTGAGGAGTTCTCTGCTGCCGAGTTGACATGGACCAAGTTCGGAGCTAATGAGCACCATGCTGATGATGTAGCACTTATTCCTTATGCTCGAGTTGATGCATTTATAAGTGGGGAATGTTCAAATGTAGAGTGTCCAACAAGATTCCACATTGAAAGGGGAAGAAAAAGAGAGAAGGGCAGCTTGAAGGAATATAAAAGTGATGAATATCTCCAGTATAGGCTGTGAGTCTAGAATACTCTTCAACCCTCGTGGAATTCTCGTTTCCTACTTGTAAATTTTTATTCTCTTTTGAGCCGTTCTTCTTACTATGTTTTTCCTTTCTCTTCTGAAGTTATTGGTGTTCATTTGGTCCTGAGAATTATGGAGAAGGAGGGACCATCTTACCTAGTCGAAGATACAGACTCAACACCAGAAACCGTGCCGCTCGACCACAATCAATGCGTGGTTGTACCTGCCATTTTGCGGTGAAGCGCTTGTATGCTCGCCCATCGGTTGCACTTATAATATATCATGAAAGGAGGCATATCAACAAGTCCGGCTTTGTATGCCATGGGCCGCTTGACCGAGATGCTATTGGACCCGGCGCCAAAAAAATCCCCTACATATGCAACGAAATCCAACAACAAACAATGTCGTTGATTTATCTTGGAATTCCCGAGGAGAATATACTCCAAACTCACATAGAAGGGGTTCAACGCTACTGTGGTTCGAATGCGAGTGTTAACAGTCTTGCTTCTCAGTACGTACAGAAGCTTGGAATGATTATTAAAAGGTCTACTCATGAATTGGATCTTGATGACCAAGCTAGCATCCGCATGTGGGTCGAAAGGAACAAGAAATCTGTGTTCTATTATCAGGATTCTTCAGAGACTGATCCTTTTATCTTAGGGATCCAGACGGAATGGCAGCTTCAGCAGATGATTCGGTTTGGTCATCAGAGTCTTCTAGCGGCCGACTCATCATTTGGCATTAGCAAACTGAAGGTATTACATCATGATGGAAAATCCTATGAAGTTTTATGTGTATATTGAACATGAATCTGATCTTTGGCTGTTTGGCCCTTGCAGTATCCACTGTACACAATCCTTGCTTTTGACTCAAGACAGCATGCACTTCCTGTTGCCTGGATCATCACTCGCACCATTACGAAGCAGGACGTTGTCAAATGGATGAAGGCCCTTGCAGATAGAATTCGTGCAGTGGATTCGAGTTGGAGGATCAGTGGGTTTATGATCGACGACCCAACTTCAGAGATTGACCCAATCAGGTAAAAAGTTTGTCATTTTTCTTGTTTGAATCCGCTGCAACATGAGGCTGTGGTTATTGACTCGTTTGGTGGTTAGGGATACATTTGCCTGCCCGGTTCTTTTCTCCCTCTGGCGTGTCCGTAGATCATGGCATAGAAATGTCATGAAGAAATGTGGCCACATCCAAGTCCAGCGGGAAATATTTAAGAGTCTTGGCAAAATTGTGTACAGCATTTGGGATGGAAAAGATTTCATGGATATTTTGGGAGAATTCTTTCAAGATTTTGTGGACCAGACTGCCTTCATGCAGTATTTCAAGGCATGTTGGGTGCCAAAACTCGGTAAGAGAAACGAGAACATCATCCTTCTCCTTTCCATGTCTGCATCTCTTTATCTTTGGGCAGTCTTATATTTTTTTTATTTTTCATGCTAGAAATGTGGCTTGCCACTATTAAGAGTCTTCCACTAGCCAGCCAGGAGTCATGTGGTGCCCTTGAAGGATACCATGTGAAGCTCAAGCTCAAAGTGTATGATGACTCACATCTCGGTGCACTCCAACGGGTGGATTGGTTGGTGCACAAGCTCACGACCGAGCTACATTCTAGTTACTGGCTCGATCTCTATGCGGATGAAAGTGGATCGTTTCAAACAGTGAAAGCGAACTACATTTCTTCCACTTCGTGGCACCGAGCGTCGCAGATTCCGGACGATGCGGTTTCATTCGACGATAGAGACCACCTCTTTGCGAAGGTCGTGAGCCGGACAGATGATCACCAAACACGGATAGTGTGGAATCCGGGGTCGGAATTCTCCCTCTGTGATTGCTCGTGGTCGATGCAGGGGAATCTCTGCAAGCATATCATAAAGGTTAACATGCTCTGTCAGCATCGAAAGGATTATCTGCCCTCACTATCGTATCAATCGTTCCAAGATATCCTAATGAGCTTCTGGAGAAAACCTATGGATGATTCACTTGAACTTGATCAGTCGCTTGCGTGGGTGACCCAAATGCAGGACAAGATTCAGCGGCTTGTGGAGCTTGTTACTTCAGGTGACATTGCCAGTGTCACGAACAATTTACCATTGAAATGGGTGGGTAAGAAGGGAAGGACTTTTGTCGGTAGGCCGGCTAATGGTGCGCTCGCTCTGCCTCCGGCTCCCAGGAGCAAGGTGCAGAAAAAGAGCACTGCGAAGAGGAAGAACAGGAAGCGGAAGAGATTGTCCCGGTTCTTGGGTCCCTGATGGGGAAAGCCCTCAGTGATCTCAATCTGGTCAACATAATTCACAGTTTTTTCTTTAGTCTGATTCAATATTGTTGTATCTTCATGCATTCTGTGGTCTCTTTTTTTTTTTCCGCTCCTTTTGTGGATATATTGTTTAGTACTTAGACTATATTTAGAGAAATCACTAATTTAAATTCCTAGAAAATTGAAAGATGCTGAGGTTCATGAGTGGTGAGAGAGATCCTGAAACTGCGTCGATGGCGGAAGGATGTTGCGGACTCGGACACTTTGTTACCAATGCTCTGTACCCCACCTGCCAACCCCTTATCTTTTTATTTCGGTGTGTTTTATATGCACCCACCGAATTTGGCTTGGCACTTGGATTTTTATTTATTTTTTTAATATCCAAACTATCCTCATATCTAATCTCTAGCCAACCCTCAACCCTCCGTCTTGACCCCTGACGCCTCCTCCATCCCCCGTCACCTAAACCATCGTCCCTTGTTACCGTCTGATGCCGTGCCCTCCCTGCTCTTCCTCCTTTCTTCATCTTTCTTGTGCCAAAACCGTAAGTCAACCAGAGCATTTGTCGATGGCTGCTTGCTGACATGTGATTAGGATTTGAGAGGAAATGGAGGAAAGTGGAAGGAGGAAGGAGGTGGAAGGAGCTGGGACGATGGATGAGGTGGGGCGGACCGGAAGGAGACGACGGTGGAGGATGCGGGGCGGTGCGGGGATTGGATGGCTGGAGGTAAGGGATGAGAGCAGTTTACGATGTTTTTTCATAAGTAAGACCCTTTATTAGTTCTAGGGCCAACACCTTTTCACTCAAAGTATTTAGGACTGTAAATGGGATAAGCTAGCCGTAGCCTAAAAAATTGGGCTAAGTTAGGCCGAATAAGTCAGGCCCGAATGAAGTTTGGGTAGGGCTTGGGCCATACTTGCAGATGGATGATGATGGGCCCAAGGTTTCTCTTTCGAAATGAAGTTCTTGCCAAGTCAAAGCAATAAAGTGGGTTTTCTTGTTTGCACCTCCTACTCTTCAGGTTTCGTTTTAGAAATGCCCTACTCAACCTGATTCACTCAACCCAACATACTTTACCCCACAATTTTACCCACAATTAGGGTGATGCTATCGGCACCCCACAATTACTAACACCCCCGTTAATCAAAAAGGAAATGTCGGATGTGTCCCCAAAACATCCCATCCCATCTCCACGTACGAAGCCGTCAGTTCCATGCACCTCACCGCCAGTCACCTCCACTCCGGCTGTTGTCATCGTTGAATCCACCCTCTTCCTCTCATTCCATTCATCCTCCTCATTCCTACAGATATGTCAGGCGTTACCGATTGACATGGTTGTCGGTTGCCATCGACCAACCACCTTGTCGGACGAGAGAGACCAACATGTATGCAGGAAAGAGGAAGAAGGGGGAAGAGGAGGAAACAGTGAGGACGCTGACGACAGGCGGAGCGAGGAGAGAGAGGGGCAGGAAAATCCTTCTATGGGGTGCACTATCAAAATGGGGGACAAACCCTAGATAGAAGAGAGAGAGAGAGAGAGAGAGAGAGAGAGAGAGAGAGAGAGAGAGAGAGAGAGAGAGAGAGAGAGAGAGAGAGAGAGAGAGAGAGAGAGAGAGAGAGAGAGAGAGAGAGAGAGAGAGAGAGAGAGAGAGGGCTAGGGCTTTGGGGAGAGAATGAGATGATTCTCTCATTAGGCCAAGAGGCCAATATAAGGGCAATACATACATGTCCTCTATACACCAAGTGTATGTGTATATATGAATATATCTTAACACCTCCCTTCAAACTCAAAGTGGATCATATATGCACCAAGCGTGGTGTATGATGTGACTTCGTGAAGAAGTCGCCTATCTGCTCTGCTGAGGAAACAAATGGTAGTGAGATCGTCTTGGTCTCATAATCCTGTCTGATGAAGTGATAGTCAATCTCGATGTGCTTTTATCCTCTCATGAAAAACCGGATTGCTAGAAATCGAAATAGCACTCCGGTTATCACAGTGAAGTGAAGTAGGCCGAGAGAAAGTAATACTGAGACCACTAAAGAGATGTCGAAGGTGGATTATCTCCTTAGTCGTGGAGGCCATGGCCCTGTACTCAGTCTCAGTACTGGAAAGAGATTACTTTCTGCTTCTTGCTACGTCAGGATATTAGAGAGTCACAAAGAAACAAGCAGTAACCAGTAGTGGAGCAGCATGTAGTTGGATCTCCAGGCCAGTCTGCATCTGAGTAGGCTTGATGATTGAGAGAGAAAGGCGACGACAGAAATAAGGAGCGGGTAACTGTCCCTCTGAGATACCGGAGGATCTGAAGAAGAGCACCATAGTGAACTAAGCGTGGAGTTCTAAGAAACTGACTGACAATGTTAACAGCATGTGCTATGTTAGGCCAAGTAATGCAGAGGTAGACGAGCTGTCCTAAAATCTGACTGTACTGAGTGGGATCTGAAAGAGGGACTCCATCTGTAGGACGTAGCTTTGAGTGAAGCTCAAAAGGGGTGTCTATTGTACAGGTATCTGAGAGAGTAGCACGACTAAGGATGTCTAAAAGGTACTTCTGCTAAGAAAGCAGAATGTCATTTGCATTGTATACAACCTCAAGATCGAGAAAATAGCAAAGAGTACCCAAATCCTTCATTTGAAACTGGCTCCTTAGGTGGTGTTGAAGATAAGTAATTGCAGCAAGTCATCCCCAGTGATGATCATGTTGTCCACGCAGGGGCGGACCTACGTTGGGCCCGGGGGGCTCTAGCCCCCCCTCATATTGGAAAAAAAACAAGGATACATTCCACTTTGCCCTCTTGAGTTTAGCTCAAAAACACTTAACCGAGTAGTTTATACATTTTGTTCCAAATCACTCCCTAAAGTTTGCAATGTTAACGAAATACCCCCTTTTGTCAACTATTTAATTTCCTCATTTGGTAATTTTTATTTGTTTGAAACTGAATTGTAGGGGGGCAAAATATACTTTTTTTAACTATAAAGGGGTTAAATGTTTTTGAGATAAACCGGGGGTGGGGGCAAAGTCATGTAATTTACCCAAAAAACAATGCTAGTCAACTTTGATTGCCAACTTTGTGTGGAGGTGTCTACTCGAAGTTGCTCATTGGCTAGATGTAAATCTGACATTTGAAACGAGTATCGCTATTTGAACAAACTGAGTATTGCTATTTGAACAAATTGAGGGATAAACGGTGGGACAACTCGACGAGTATGTCTCATATATGTTCAATAAGGGGATACCACCATACCCACCACCACCTGTCGTCGCCCACCATCGGCCGCCACCACCCTCCGGCCACCACCACCCGCCAGCCAATGTCCACCGACCACCACCCTACCACCCCATGGGCCACTTGTCACCGTCGGCCGTCGACCACCACCCTCTTCGACCACCGCCCCGTCCGTCACCGACCACCCGTAGCAACCGCCCATATCGGCGACCCACGACCAGCCATGCCGTTCGCCAGCCACCAC
The DNA here is from genome assembly GCA_947650365.1 of Chamaelirium japonicum. Lineage (NCBI taxonomy): Eukaryota > Viridiplantae > Streptophyta > Magnoliopsida > Liliales > Melanthiaceae > Chamaelirium > Chamaelirium japonicum. The sequence goes on from OX393549.1 coordinate 80,151,348, forward strand.
CCGCTGCCAACTACCAACACCCATCACCGTCAATCACCACCCGCACACGTAGCATTCCCGAAGGGTTTATCACATGGGCCTTTGTGAATAAAAATTGAGTGGCAATCGAGGTATGTTTACATGTTTTTGGGGATATGTGTGAATTTTTTTTTTAAAAATAAGGATCTGTACTATTATTCACGTCCCACGCAACCCAATTGAGTCGGCCAATTATAGCCCTAAACTTTCGAAGGACTCTAAGGACCGAACCCCCCTTCACTCGAGGCAAAATCCTAACAGGGCTTTTGCTGCGTAATCAAAGAAAGGGTAGGGACGTTGTCACACCGCCGACTGAAACCTCTGACTGTAAGGCAATGACTTTAATAATTATGCCCCTCCCAAGGAAAAATCCTGCGTCTGCCACTGTGTCCACGTACAATAGTAGGATCACCCTGCCCTGCGGGGACGGCCTCACAAACAGAGATTGGTCATGACTATACTCTAAGTAACCATGCTCTCTGACAGTATGACGGAACCACTCAAACCAGGCGCGAGGAGCCTGCTTGAGCACATAAATGGACCGACGAAGACGACACACGTGCTAAGGAGGAACACGAAGACCGGGATGAGGATCTATGTAAACAGTCTTAGAAAGGTCACCGTGAAGAAAGGCATTTTTCATATCCATCTGAAGAAGGGGTCAGTGATGAAATATGTTAAAACAAATAATAAAGCTAGCTAAGTTTGGGTAGCTAAACTCCGTGTATTAAGAGACCAACTAGATGAAGCTAGTTGGCGTGACCTACAACGGCAGATGCAAGCACGGGTTTTAGATTGCACAATTTATAGAATAGCTGAAGTTAAGCAAACAATGATCAAAAGATATAACGCGAAAGAGCATACAAGTTATTTATAAATGGAAACCCTTAACATGATGAAAACCACCCTCCGGTCGAAACCCGGTCTAGACCCTTCACACAGAGGGGTCTAGCTTCCCTTAGAAGATCATAATAAGGTTACAAGCAAACTACGACGTGATTACACCTTAGCCCCCTAGGTCCGTGACCCACGCTTTTGGTGAAGAGGTGGCGCTTTCACTTCATAGGTGCTGAACTAAGATGATTCTTGCACCTCCATCATCATTCCTCTTCGCCGCTTGTCCTTCTCCTTAAAAAGGCCTCCCAAAGTGAGCGGCGTCACTAAGGGTGCTCGATGTGAACGGTGTCACAGAGCGCTCTCATAAGAGCCTTCCACACGGCGAACACACTTGGTGTGTGCAAAGTAAAATAGGGAGAAACAAAATGAAAAAGAAAAAAAAGGTTTGAACCTAAGAAGTAACTAAGGTAGAAGGTGACCTAGATCTCTTTCAAGACCTTAGATATATACTTCTAAGCCTAGTATACCTAAAAGATTCAAACTATAAAAAATCTCCAAAGGATAGATCAAGATCTAGGTGTAAGATGACACCTTAGATCATTCACTAAACTTTGACCTCTCTTACTTATATGATCACAAGGAGTTAGAAGACTCTCAAGTGATCATGCAAGTAGTGAGTCCAACCTCCATAGTCTTGAACTAGGATAGAAGGTTGAAGAACGTAGAAGAAGGGAAAGAATAGAGGTGATGGAGTTTAAGGGAGAACTCACAAAACCTTAAAAACCTCTTCTAATTCTTCTCTTAAACCAAAGACTCATTAGCAGCTGAAAGGGTGGGCTATTTATATCCCAAGGGAGCCCATAGGTGGATGGCTAAGATTAAGAGATTTAACCCTTATTTTTAAGGGTCTGTCTCAGCCAAGTCGTACGCACAACTCTACAGTCGTGCGCACAATCAACATGTGGCACATTGTGGTAGGTTGAGTTGATCGACTCAAGTCTTCTAGAATATTCTAAGTCAAGTCGTGCGCACGATTGATCACGTGTCGACGTGCCAAAGGACCATCCCATATGGGAGCTAAGGTGGACATCAAATGGTATGTGGCCGACTAGGATTGTGCGCATGACTTGTGAAATCCGTGTGCACGACTTAAGTTTGGCAGAACACCAATTTAACCAAAAATATTCTAAGGCAACGTAGTACGCACGACTTTAGTCTCATAGAGAGAGCTTATACCCACATCTAGAGTAAGCCACAGTTGTGCGCATGACTAGCCTACTAAATACACACTAAGTATAGGGTATCGGCCCTTATTCCGAGCGAGGTAAAACGTTAAAGTTTTATCATGCCCATGTTGTCATTTCAAGTCTAAAATGGATGCCCATACATCTTTAACATTTAAACTGAAATAAACATACATATAAGAACTCAAACGATAAAAAAGATCGAACGGAACTATATGATGTGTGTGTTAGCTAGTCATGTACCCACACCCTAAAACACCAAAGCAAAAAGTCTTATCCCAAAGAGTTTAGAAACATACATTTCATGCCTAATTAAGTATTTGGAAAAGGATGGTAGTAGTGGTTTTGACTGTAATGATACTTTTTATCGTAATAGATCCAAACCTAACTCTACCCTCCCGACTTTAGCTTGCAGCTGTTCACTACACCGGTAAAGTTGGTTTGTTTAAGTCGCTAAAAACTAATGGCAATATAAGGAGACATAACAATCTCCTACTTTTTCATAGTTTTTAGTAACAAAAACAAATACCTCATTACACAAACCACTATAGGGGAGCTTAATATACATCCAATTCTAATAAGCTCGGCTCCTGAGTGTCTCAGTGTAAAACCCTACACTCTAAAAAATAGATAGATAAAAAATAGACACCTGTTAATCCTGAAAGAAATCAAACACACAAGTTAAATCCACTTTTTTCTGTAAAACCGATGTCAGTTCAAAAACTGATATCATTTATGCAATAGTAAGTAAAGTAAGCATAGCATAAAAGAAACCAAATGTTTATTTTTAAGAAGGGAACTGATAAGATCTCTAATTAGGTCTAGTTAAAGGCAAACTCCCCTTAAAGGGATAGCCATAGTCTTGTGAACCGAAGTTCATAAAAAAATTGTGGAAATGAATCCACCAGTCTTATGAACCGAAGTTCATAAGGAATTTGTGGAATGAATCCACCAGTTTTGGGGAATCCATTAGGATTTCTCAAGGATTTTCTCCCCCTTTTTGTCACAAAAGTTATGACAAAAGATAGAAGAAATGTGCATATTAGAAGAGAGCACAAAACAGTTCCCCAAAAGATAATCCATTGAAATACGGAAGGAACCCTAGTAACCCTAGCAGATGAATGCGAAGTGCATAGTAAGGTGCTAGTAAAAATTCCCCCTTAAGTATAGCTTGAGGTAGGACATCTCTCAACCTCTCTTTGAGAATACAACCCTAATCAGGAGTGCACCTCAAATAAAACACCCCTTTAAACACAAAGCTTAAGGTAGGTCACCACCCAACCATCGTATATGCCATATACATATGCTAACTCGTAGCATATATAATGCGACGTACGGGCTCACCAAAAGATATGGATATAAAGCATAGGTAACCCAATAGACAGAAACACACAAAGATAGTGTGAGAGAGGGGAGGGGTGTGGACTTACGAAGTCCAGACTAGGCATGCAAAATAGATATAACAAGTAAAAACACATGCTAGTGTGGATCTAAGACTATATGATCAATAATTATGAGTAAACTACTAAGTAACGAGCATATATCTTTTAAGGGAATTAGACTGCAGTTCTAACTATCTCAGAGATATACATATCAAAACTCAGAAGTGACAAAAGAACAGTACTGCTGATATATATAACAAAACGAGTCTCATGCAAATGCCTCGTAGGGCGGTACAAGTCATATGCATCACTGCTACAAATATATACAAAAACACACAATAGAAAGAATAAAAACTACAGATGTAGGATATCAGTGTGCTGTAGCTACAAAAACGACCGAGCTAGATGCTCATGGTCCACTGTTCACTCCTTGGAGTCAGAGTCCTACTGTCAAGGCATCAAAAAGGTGACGTGTGCTTTCATCCTCCTGTCCTGCCTCCTCGACCTCCACTCTAGCCTCTCGAGTATCTCGCGCTGGGCGAGCTGCTCGTCGTAGAAGTGCTCGAGGTTTGCTTGGTACGATTGGTGAGTCTCCTGCTGATAGGCCCACATCTGGGCCATCTGGGCAGAGAGAGCCTCAAGAGTCAGGGGGACATCTTGGTTATGGAGTAGTGGCGGCCTTGTCCTCGTCCATCTCCTCCTTATCGTCGTCGTCGTCTGCCTTATCCTCGTCCTTGTTTGTAGCTTTGTTTGGGACGAACTCCTCGCCCTCGTCGTCAGAGACGAGGTCGGTAGTCACTTGTTGAGCCCGAGTTACCCTCAGAAGGGACTTAACCCCTATGGGCTGCATCGGACGGGCAACTTCCAGTCTGGAAGGAAAAGGCACACAGAAGAACTGAAGAATCATAGTGATAAGAATAGAAAAAGGAAGCACGGGTGCTTGACAATCAGCACGGGTGTCAAAGCAGAGAAACATATGATATGCGATGTAATTGCAGATGTCAAACGAAGAAAGGACACCCCTACTATTCTTAAACATTAGTTGGGCCGTCTCCCAGAGGACCACATCTTTGCTCCCCTTGGTAGGCCGCAAGTTATACTAAACAAACTTACAAAGAATGCCATGCAAAGGAGTAAGGATGGTCACTGGAAAGCTAGAGTGACCTGCATCAACGTAGTGGTCGTGACAAGTCCTACTGTTCGGGCATAAAAAAGGTGACGTGTGCCTTCATCCTCCTTTCCTGCCTCCTCGACCTCTGCTCCAGCCTCTCGAATATCTCGCGCTAGGCGAGCTGCTCGTCGTAGAAGTGCTCGAGGTTTGCTTGGTACGACTGGTGAGTCTCCTGCTGATAGGCCCACATCTGGGCCATCTGGGTAGAGAGAGCCTCAAGAGTCAGGGGGACATCCTGGCTGTGAAGCAGCGACGACCTTGTCCTTGTCCATCTCTTCCTCCTCCTTATTGTCGTCGTCGTCTGCCTTATCCTTGTCCTCGTTTGTAGCCTCGTATGGGACGAACTCCTTGCCCTCATCGTCAAAGACGGGGTCGACAGTCACTCATTGTGCCCGAGTAACCCTCAGAAGAGACTCAGTCCCTATAGGCTGCATCGGACGGGCAACCTCCAGTCCAGAAGGAAAAGTCACATGGAAGAACTGAAGAATCCTAGTGATAAGACTAGGAAAAGGAAGCACTGGTGCTCGACGATCAGCACGGGTGTCAAAGCAGAGAAACATATGATATGCAATGTAATCGCAAACGTCAATAGAAGAAAGGACACCCTTACTATTCTCAAACATTAGTTGGGCCGTCTCCCAGAGGACCACATCTTTGCTCCCCTTGGTAGGCCGCAAGTTATATATACACACCTTGGCTATTTTGCCTAATATGATACAAAATTATTATTCCAAACCCTACTCGTCTCTCTTGTGGCAACAATAATATAAATAGATATTCATAGATGGGAGAGGAGAAGACCCTTAAATATTAGAGTGAACAAAATCAAAAGGAGCAAAGCTCTAAGAAGTATTAGAAGAAAAAGGAAGGATAGCAAATTTTGTGCACTTGCAACCGGTACAAGTAGACAAAGATAAAAAGAGGACCATGACCTAGAACTCCAGAATGGAGTAATCTTTTAAGTCGTGGTTCTGACACATGACCTAGTCTCCTGTGCCACAGGTCGGCATCAAAAGACAACTCTATAAAAACCAAAAGATGACGGATGGGGAGAGTGAAGAAACTCCATCTGGTAAAGTCTACTATCCTATGACCTGCTCCAATCGATCGGCCAGTACATAGATTATGCATAGAATAAGAAGAAGAGATAAGCGTCACAGCGTAGCCAGAGTTACACAAAGTACTAACAGAAATAAGATGCATGTGAAGTGTGGGTGTGTGTAGCACAGAGGGTATGGAGAGGCGACTAGCAGGAGCAGAGGTTATAGTAATGAATCCAAACTGTGAGATGGCTAAAAGAGAATAATTCGCAGTGTGGATCGGTGGTAGGTGCATTGCAGGTTGGCAAGCAGTGAGCAGGGAGGCATCCGGAGTCATATGGTGTGAGACACTAGAATCTAGTATCCAAACAGCAGAACTACCAGGAGAGGTAGAGAAGGCTGAGGCGCTGGAAGGTCGAGGAGGAGCGACAGATTACTGAGAGAGTCAAAGCTGAGCCAGTTCCTCGTGAATGGACTGTAGGTCTCTAGCTGAGACTAAAGAGGTAGTAGCTGCAGCAGTAGGAGCTGGTCATCCATGATCTCGACCCCGAGCGCGGCATTGGTCTATGTAGTCTCGATCTCGACAAGTAGGGCACTTATCTGGATGAAGTGAGAAGCAAGTGTCCACGAAGTGACTTGGCATCTGGCAATGACTGCAGAATGATTTGCCATGTGAGGCAGTAGCAGCAAGAGAAGCCGCAGAGGTAGGTGGAGGACTGAAGACCGGAGGTGGTGGAGCTGCAACCAATACACCCTAAGGACTGGTGGAAAAGATAAGACCCTGGAGGCGAGAGTACGCAGACAAGTCTCCTCAGCTACCAATTCGGCGACTGCCTTGTCAAGACGATGAAGACTGTCTCGGTGAAGAAACTGACCTGCCAGGGCACTGAACTCAGGTCGGAGAGCAGCGAATAGCTGGTAGAGCTGAAGGCGTTCCCTGGTAGTGTTGGTACTCCTGCATACGTGATGGATCCGGAATAGGAGCCAAATCCTATAGGTCTCGCCAGTAGGACCACATCTGATAGTAAAAATACTGAACAGTCAACTCGCCCTGCTGTGTCGATTGGGTCTGAGTGAGAAGCTGATACTCATGTGTGCCACTTTTTTCAACTAAGGAAGCAATAAGGTGTCCCCAGATCATTGAAGGAGTGGCAAGTCCAACCATGTCCCAGCGGAGAGAATGATTCACGGACGCAACAAAGTAGGCTTTGATGCGCTGATCACAAAGCCGCTAGGACCATATTCTGCATCAGAAGCAGAATATGCAGTAGACCCATCAAGGTGCCCTCAAAGATTACGACCCTCAAGAGTAGATTCCACCGTGGTCGACTATGCCAGCCAATCGGAAGCCTCGTGAAGTAGAACATCTATTACGAGAGGGAGAAACTCCCATGGAATCTCATAAGAGTCACGATGGCGATGCCGGCAGGGTCATCATCGATGAGGATGAAGTCATGTGATAGAAAAAAAAATTCCACACCAGAGCGACAAACGAGGAAGAGAAGGCCACGAGGTTCGTCGATGTGTGGGCTTGAGTTTCATGAGCAATCACAGAAGCACAAAAGCTCAAGAATTGGTTGGCTACGGAGATAGCAATCGGTGGGCTGCGGGCTCGAGGAATCGCAGTCCTTGCGGAGATAGCAACCAGCAGGCTGCGGGCTATGAAGACGACAACACACGGAGCCAAAGGGCTTGCAGGATTAGGCAGAAGACTCGCAGATCGAGCGACTTCGGGCTCGCAGGATTTGGTTGCCGACTTATGGATCGAGTGACTTCGAGCACCTTTGGATATGATCTATTAGGCGGGCAGCTAATATTCAGATCAGATCTCAAGCCGTATGAGGGGTCCAGATCTCAGGTTACGCGGGGATTCGATATCAGGCCACACGGGGATCGCAGGAGAAGGATGGATGCCGGACGAAAGCTAGATCAGGTCAAGTCTTAGGAGAGGATCGACTTGCAGGCCTACCAAATCAGATCGGATCTTAGGTCGTGCAGGGATCCCGATCGTAGGACAGGCGGATCGGATCAGATCTCAGGCCAGACAGAGCTACTGCAAAGACGAGACAAAGAAGACGAGGGAGTAGTCGATGGAGAGACGAAGGAGCCGATAGTGATTCCGGCGATCAACCATGCCCTCATGGCTCTGATAGAATGTGATGAACCCAGATAATTGGATACCCACCTCCTCACAAAACCGGCTTGTAAGGAAAGGTCCAAGGCAGGTATATAAGCAGCTCATCACCCACTCCCATTACTGATGTAGGACTAACCAGTGTGAGGCATGACCATCTCAAGGTAAAATTTAGAATCGGGCTATGGTGTATGCGTGATACAATAATACACTGATATCAAGGGGAGGCAGAGGCGAACCTACAACCTCCTCACCCAAGCATTGGTTGCTTTTAACTCCATTCACTTTGTTGATATGATGTGGTAGGCTGCATTGAAAGATATTTCAAATCTATATTGCCCAAATCCTGATTAAATCTGACCCATTTGGCATTGAAGATCCCCGTCGATTAATCTCACACGAGAGGAGGTTGGCGGTCTTGACCACATGCACATGAACGATCTATTACTGGTCATTTGTGGCAATCACCCAGAAAATTCGAGCACCAAATATTATTTAAGAACTAGTGAGAAACCCGGGCAATGCCCGAATGTGCTTGATGCACGCCATTTGGCAAAGATGACATCGCAACTGTTCGAATAAGTGTGAAATCTAAAGTGAGTGTGATTCACTTGTTAGAGAGACAGAGAGAAAGAGATTAACATTAAATGACCTTTAAATGCCATTGAATAAAAATTTATCTTCTTTATGGTAGGTTTTTAAATGGATTTAAAAGAGAGCTGCGTTCACACACAAAAATAATTTAAATATCAGCATTAGTATTAAACGACTTAAATCCTTTTTGGTTCTTGTAATAAAAAAAGTGTGACATGTTAATTTCGAAATATAGCTCGTCTCTCCTCCAAAATAAATTTTTTTTTGAAACAAATTTATACTCTTAATATGTGCTCTTTTTGAAGATGAATGAACACGTGTAGGGACCTCAGCTAATATAGCAACTTATAATGTCCTGTGGCTAATATTGCAAAATAGTTAAGGACTTGCTCCTAATTTGCCGGAAAAAAGGGAAAAATTTAGGAAAATTTTATTCATACCCCAAAAATCTGTAATTAGCCCCCATTTCCAACAAACTTGAACACACCCCATTTTTTTTTTTTCATACCCCATTCCTATCCCAAAAATACCCTTTCCCCTAACACCCCACCTTCAATACATCCCAGTTAAATGACCCGCTCCAACTTGATTATACCCCAATCAAACACATATCCCGTTAAATATATCCCAATTATATGCACTCTTGAATACACCCCACTTTTAAATAAACCCTATGTAGTTGGCTTGTACTTGAAGGTAGACGTAGGGTAGCAACTTGGGTGGGCCAACCCGAACTCAACCCGGATTTGGGCGGGCTAACCTGAATCCAACCTTAAAGTTGGAGCGGGCTAACCCGCTCCAACTTGATTATACCCCACTCAAACACATACCCCCTTAAATATATCCCAATTATATGCACTCTTGAATACACCCCACTCTTAAATAAACCCTATGTAGTTGGCTTGTACTTAAAGGTAGACGTAGGGTTGCAACTTGGGTGGGCCAACCCGAACTCAACCCGGATTTGGGCGGGCTAACCTGAATCCAACCCGAGCCCAACCCAAATTATTTCTCCTATACCATATTGAAGCCGGTCAACCCACCCTGCACAACCCGATCAACCCGGCCAACCCGACGGGTTAGGCTTGAGCTAAGGAAGTTCAAACAGACCTTAGGCTGGGTAGGGTTGGGTTCGGGGTACAAAAGACGCTGAGTTTGGGCTTTAAGGTTTGGGGTACAAAAGAAAAGGGCATTGTTGGTATTAACGGGTCGCTGAGTAAGTTATTGAGAAACGATAAGGAGACGGGGGCTAATTACAGATTTTTGGGGTATGAATAAAATTTCCCAAAATTTATTCATACCCCAAAAATCTATAAGTAGCCCCAGTCTCCCATCCGTTTCAAAGTAGCTTACTCATAATTTTTTAAATACCATTTATACCCTTGTCTCATACCCTGCATCCAACTAACACCTAAAACAAAACATTTTGAACAAGGAGGCATCCGCTACAATTGGAAAAGAATTGAGCGGTGACGACGACATGGCTGTGGCGTCATTGGCAGCGACATCGGTAAGGAAGCTAGAAGATCCTACTTCCCCTCGATCGGATTCCTCCCTAGACGGTAATGGACTCGAAGATCCCACTTACCCCGATCGGATTTCTCCATAGGAGATATAACCCCTGTAGCAATTGGGGAAAGAATACGAACATCTCTCTCTCTCTCTCTCTCTCTCTCTCTCTCTCTCACACACACACACACACACACACACACACACACACACACACGCACCAAGCTAAAAACCTTCGACTCCGATCAAGTTCAAAATGTTTTCGCCCGCCCTCCCTGATTCTCGAAGCGGGGATAAGAACGCGCACGAGTCCGCCAAATGCTTCATAATCGAAGGTAAAACAGTTCAATAAGGTATCAAGGTGAGGAGCTGCAGCCGTCTCTCCATTCGAAAGGTAAATGCATAAAATTTCGACGGTCAGTTTCTCTACAAAATTGGATTTCAACCCCCACCCCCCAAAAGGCCATTGTTCACTAAATTGATCGAAGGGTGATATTGTGTGCATTCTCATGAACACTTGTGTGTATGAATAGTTCCAGTGAGCAATGCTATTAAGCCATCCAGTTTTTTATCCTTATCGGGCCATCCTGATGTGGAACCTGATCACAGCCGTTCCTTTGCCTGCCAGCCGGGCTGAATGCGATTCATCTGCGAGGGGTGGGTGCAACGAATGGCTGTGATCAACACAATGTTATCCACATGACAGACCAAATTAACAAGAGCCAAATAATGTGGGAAGAGTACACAATGACAACTACTTCCCTGACACGGCTCCGGTTGATTTGCAGCCGTATGGAATCAACTACACGACCCGCCGATCGACCGATCGATTCTCTGATAGCTTGAAGATACCCAACATTATGGGAACTAGTAAGAAACCAGGGCAATACCCGAATGTGCTTGATGCATGCCATTTGACAAAGTCGACACTGCAATTGTTCGAAGAAGTGTGAAATCTAAAGTGAGTGTGATTCCCTTGTTAGAGAGAGAGAAATAAGAGAGAGAGATAAACAATAAATGACCATTAAATGTCATTGAATGAAAATTCATCAACCTTAAAATAGGTTTTTAAAAGGATTTAAAAAAGAGCCACATTCACAATGGAAGAAGAATTCTAGCTTATTAAAAGACGTCTACGTGTCACAACACAGGAGAGAGGCTTCCAACTTCCTTTCAAGATAGGTTTTTGATTCATAACCTCGTCGTTCTCCGGCTGTTTGTTTTAAAAATTTATTATTAATAAAAAAAAGGGGAAATGACAAAAAAACAAAACCCTGAACTCCATCACATTTCATATTGGTAACTCAATTTTTTTTTGAACAGATTTATCATGAACTATGCTCCATCTGCATTTAGCCCCCTCTGTCAACTTTTTATCCCAAAATTACCCTTGTCAATTTCCAATAAAACTCAAAATTGTTTTTGAGTGTTAACTTATTCTTACTAGGACAAGGATATTTTTGGAATAAAAGTTGACGAGGGCTTCGCAAGCGAATGGTGTGATAGCTGAGCAGCTTGCACCTCTAATCCCACTGTTACTAATATCCTCTTTACAATCTAGTCTATGAAGCAAGAAATTCATAAATCTCTACAGAACTCGTGCCGGCCTAGTATTTGCCACCGTGGACACGAGCACCAAGGAGTGATCAGACACACACTTGCGGAGGTGTCGAACCAAAGTATCATCGAACCTCAACGTCCATTGAGAGTTCATAAAGCACCGATTGAGCCTCTCCCAAATTTTGGTATGTCCATGTCAAAAACATACAACCTTAAGCCCACTTCCTTGAAGCATCTGTAAAAAGGCCAACGAACTGCTAGTCCACCGAAATGGACGACCCCTCCCCTCTTTAGGATCCAGTATACAGTTGAAGTCACCAACCACGCATCAAGGAAACTCCACCTGACCCAACCTCACCAATTCGCCCCCACAAAATTCACCAATAGCTTCCCTTAAAGAGTGCACGCACTCGATGAAGTTGATCGTCACGCACATGCCTCTCAACTAACATCAAAGCAACCAATGCTAAGCACCAATGGGAAGAGGAACAATCTAACGAGGGATGAAACCTCTGATGGAATCGAGGGATCATACACGAGTAAAAGGTTCGTCGTACTCGCACAGTTACCACAGAAAAAAAGAATGGTGTGCGAGCTGTTTTTTGCTTACACACGCTTCGGTTGCAGTATCGGCTTCTATCAGTCATGTTTGCAGCTACAAATGTGCCTGTATTTCGAGATATGATGGCGTGCATTCTCCAACCCACGATAGTTTGCCTGTTCGTCTTCAGCTGTTCATTCATGAAGCAAGCGAAACAAGTGAATTTGATGAGGATTAGCAGGGACGGGCGATGTAAAAAGCCTGGACTGATCTCTGCATCGGAGTTCCTAAAAGCTTACCGCGAAGAAAATGAAGCAGAGAACGCCGGTTGTGAGTCGGTCCTGAAATTAGCTCTTCGAGTTGATGTGATCAATCGAGCCCCCTGTATCATATCACCTCCTTTTCCAATCTCAGAACAGCCATGAAGGCCTCCTGGGGAACTTCGACCCTGCCAATCGATTTCATCCTTTTCTTCCCCTCAGCCTGATGAAAAAAATGCAGAATCAAGATAAGAAACCAGTTATCGAAATCATCTAGCTAGGATATGATGAATGACTCATCATATCATCATTCAAGTCTCGTTCCATCAAAGATGGGTCGACGATAGAAAAGATTGAGAAGAAGTTTCCGACCGGCTGTCAACCTGACATCCTCTAAAACTAGTGCCCAACAACTGACTAAGACAGCTTGGCAATAGGTGGGTGTATGTCAAGAAACCTAAAAAGACAGTTTACAGGTAAAGAGACCTAATTTGTTGGTGACATATTTTGCCCATATATTGTGCAGTTGCCAGTTGATAGTGTAGTGGCATGCTAGTTTATAGGTCCTCACCATTTTTTTTTTCACTCTAATGTGCATCTTGTGTACCACATGGGTCAATCATTTGCTCACTCATTTCCTCCCTCAAAGGACTCCATCCTTTCACCGACATTAATTAGGTTAGTGATCCTAATTTGAGCATTGCACTACTATTGTTGCATCTTCCTATGGGGCTCCCTAATCTGTTGATAAAGCAAGAAGCACTATATCATCTTCCGCACTAGTGCCAGGGCTTAGTCTCTTGTGATATCTAAATGTGACAGCGGGTATATTAAGACAAGCCACCCCGCTACCCTAACCAATGTGGGACTAATCCTGGTGGACAATCTCAACACCCCCCCTCATGCGCGGCATACCCTCAAGCTGGCATGAGTGGCAAGGCACAATCGGGTGATGCTCCCGGAGCAGGCTCAATTTTGATACCATGTGACAACACTTGAGTGCTCCAAAAGGTCGACCTCGTGAAGGGAGGAGAGCACAACGGGTATATTAGGAGAGGCCACCCCGCTCCCCTTAGCGATGTGGGACCAACACCGGTGGACAATCTGAGCACTAACATTATGAAGGAGGTAATAGTGATTTGGTTGCTCCTTCGTCTTCAACTCCAGTACAAAATTCTTAAGTTCAGCTCCTTAAGTTGATAACCAGATCATGGAGCAAGAGCTATCCGAGCAGTGTGTTGCTACCCTGTATCTCGACCACTGAACAAATAACACACTTCATTATGAAGACCTATACTAACATAAGCTTTTGGTATCAACAGGGAAACATCTCAATCAATCTTAATGTTAACTTGACAGTCTTTCACAATGTTAATTTTAAACGTTTGTGGTGTGTATACAAACACATCATATGCCCATGTGTTATATGTGAACATCGTATGTGAGGGTCCTGAAGGATAATATAACCAATCTTATCTGTCTTTTTCTCACACAAAAGACATTATACCCCCTATTTTAAGTGTACAAAGTTGGTTATTCACCAATTAGTGGAATTTTGGATTACAGAATCATTTCAACACATGCTGCTTACAAAGTTACTGTACTTAAATATCCTTATGGCTTGCCTCCATGAATCGTTGAAATAAAAGCTAAAGATAAGTCATAATATATAAGCAATATTAGCTAGAACAAGCGTTAGTTAATCGATAATTACAATAGGATTCGAGGATAAAAACCTATACAAGAGGGAAAAAATGAGGCCTTCTAAAATTATGGCACTTAATGTCATCCAAAATAACAATGTGCACAAGCACATGCAAAGTAGCATTCAACTCATCCAAAGATTAAATCTACTAAACATGGGAAAGATGGGGGACAGTTTTGGGAGATATCTAGCGGTCCATATTTACCATGAGGGGATATGGAGGGCCATGATCTAATGACTGGGTTAGGGTGAGTGCAAACATAACTGGAGAAGGAAAGAAATAACAGATCCTGGGAGAGGGGTTTTGTAAGAAAGGAATGGGGGTTTTGAAAAAACAAATTAAAAAAAAGATTTTGTGTGTGTGTGGGTAGTCGTGCCCTCTCCCTTCTCTTCCTCTATTTAGTGGTACCCTCTCTCCTCCCTCTCTCTCACCAGTCCCCCCTCTCCAGCCACCTCACCCCTCTCTCCCCTCTCTCTCCCCCTCTCCTGTAGTCGCCCCCTCTCCTCCCAAACGTTTCTCTTATCTCTCTCTAACCCACCCGCCCCCTCTCCTCACTCACTCTACTGAGTCTACTCTCTCACCGCTTCCCTCCTCTCTCTCGAGCCCACTCGTCTCTCTCTCTCTCTCTTCTACTTCACTCCTCCCCTCTCCACCTCTCTCTCTCTCTCTCTCTCTCTCTCTCTCTCTATCCCACCTGCCACCTCTTCGCACACACTCTCTCTCTTACTCCTCACCCTACCCTCCCCACCTTTCTCTATCTTTTCCACCTCACCCCTCCCCTCACTCTCTTCTCTCTCTCTCTCTTCCACCTCAACCCTCTCTCTCTCTCTCTCTCTCTCTCTCTCTCCAACCGTTCCCACCCACCCCTCTTTATCGCTAGTTGGTCCCACCTGCACCTTCTCTCCTCTCTCTTTGTGTACAGCCAGGGCCCACCCATCCCACCTGCCCCTCTCTCTCCTCTACCCCTCTATGCTCGGCGGCCGTTCGAGTGCTATGCAATGCCATTTCTATTGTTCAATATGTGAAGACTAATTTATAAGATTGGTGATGCAGTCGCAGCGAAAAAAGTACCTGTTTCCTCAACAACTTCTTTTTCCTTGTAATATCACCCCCTACAAAAGCATGTGAACTACTATAACTATATGAGAATATTAAATTGAGAAAATGCATCGTCTATGCCACATGAATATATATATATATATATATATATATATATATATATATATAGTTAAAAACAATGCATCTTTTCGAAATCAAACAAAATGTGAATTTGATGGATTCATATTGGAACAAAACTATTGCACGCATGACATTAAGGAATTCTGAAAATACGTTTTGAGTTTACAAACCATAACATTTTGCTAGAACATCCTTCCTGATAGCCGATAGAGACTCGCTAGCAATCACCTTTGAACCAATACATGCCTGCCAAAGTAGACATATTTGACTTCCATATTAGCATAATCGGGTAGAAGAATTAACCAATAACTATGGCAGAGAATAGCATGTAATGAAAATCATCAAGGCATGATTTCAGTTCTAAGAATAAAACCTTCAAAAACCATCTTTAGCACTGTTACACAAAACCACAAACAAAAAGAGATGCAGTTTGACTATTAAGTACTTAAAGAACACATAATTTAAGAAAAAGTCATCTATAATGAAAGAAACTGACATGTGAGCTGCACATTTTGTTAAGAAAAACTAAGAAAAGATTATCTGCTCAGAAGATCTTTTCCCTAAATATCACTAAATATATCATAAACGATAAAGATACATAATAAAGAACAAAAGAAAAGAAACAAAGTGTTGGTTCAACATTTGGCTCATAGAATACTATATTACATGGTAGTTACCAAAGAATTATAACATAAAAAACAGGAATTATGCCTTTAAGAAACTCAAGGAGGCATTATATGCATAATGAGCCCCAAGTATGTTTGCTTTGCAGTTATTAAGCCAATTCAAAACAAAGTATATAATTATTTGCTCATGTTAGTTGGACAGCGTCATTTGCCCAGTATCAGGCCCATCCTGGACCTCCATTAGGAATTTTCAAAACTGCATTATGTTTCACTATCTTAGGTGTCAATGATCCTGTAAGAGCTTCATTTCACATGTAAAATATTGGATTAACACCTTTATATATCTATATAGAAACCAAGGTAGGGAACAACACTAATAAAAAATGAATGGCGAAGGAGGATTCATAAAGCCAACCCCAAATAAATGGGACATGGCTTGATGGTTATGGTTATGGTCCCTGCTGGTCATCATTATGATGCTCAGTTCAGCAAGATATTCACTGTCATCGGGAAACATTATTAATTATCATAACATATAAGCCAAATATTGATTATTCTTGGTTGTGTGAGCATAAACTACACAACCAACATGGTAGACATCCCTACCCGCCAATAGGCCTTTTCCGCAGCATGTCCAGCTCTTGCCAAGTTCCCTTGGTCAGTGTATTCATAAGTTATGGCATATAGTACATACAAATGTCTTAAAACTGTATCTAGAGCGTCGGTTAGAAAGTTTCATTCAATGTTTAAACTATGTGACAAGTTTAAAGTCTAGAAAAAGTATAGCAGCTTCATCATCATCATCCTCGTCGACGCCGCCATCGTCCAAGTTTTATCCAACAAAGATGGTGATTGACTATAGAGCAACAAAGAAACTCAACAAAAGATTGGCAATGATTTTTAGTCTGAGAAAACATTGGTGCTAACATTACCAAGATAACTTGGCAAGAGAGGGATCACCAAGAAACCTTAAAGTCTAGCTGGCAAGGTAGGGATATCTACCTTGACAGTTGTTAATGTATATAGAGATAGGTCGGTTTTATGTACAGTCGGGTCGGGTTCACAGTGTAATACTGTGTATATATATTGGGCTTAGCCCCTCAATGAAGAGACATTCTGTTCTCTCCAAACCCTAGCCGGCATCTCCTAACATGGTATCAGAGCTCTAGGGTTTCTCCTATGGCGAAGGCAACGACGACGACACCTCCTCCAGCACCGGTATCTCCTCTGGCCTCCTCCTTCAGTTACCGCACCTCCTCTGGCCTCCTCTCTCCATCCCGACCACCATTCGGCCTCCCCCCTCCCCACCCGGTGCTCCTTCTCCACCCGCGCCCCCCCTCCCCTCTCCATTTGACCCCCACCCGGCCCCTTCCCCTCTCCTCCCAACTCACAATCGGAAACCCCTCCTCTCCTACACCCGGCTCCCCATCCGACCCCCTTCCAGCGACCCGACCCCCCCTCCGATCTCCCCTCCCTGACCCACCTTCGATCCCTCCTATCTCCCCTCCCTATCCGTCGCCCCACCTACCCGATCCCCCTTTCCCCTCTACCCGATCCCCCCACTACCTGTAGCCCTACCCGAGCCACCCCCCTCCCCTCCCCACAGCCCCCACTCCCAGCCACCCCAGCACCCCACCGCACCTCTCCTCCTCCCTCCACGTGTCGTTCAACACCCCTGAGGTCCACCGCAGCCCTCACACCTCCTCTGCTCCCAGACCCCGCAGTACTCCACCACCGCCACAGACCTCCTACCACCTCCCCTGCCTCCTCTAGCTGCTGCCACCTTTAGCCGCTACCACTTGCTCACAGTTGCCGCCTGACCAGTGCTGTTTGCTACTCCGACTTCCTCCGCTCCGTCGAGATTGCTTCGTGGAGGTCGCTGCTCCATCGATCTCCTCTTCTGCTCCATCATGGTTGGATCTCCTCCATTGTTCCGTCACAGATCCCCATCTCAGTTTCTCCCCTGAGTCCCCTCTGCTTCGTCAGTTCCCTATCGCCTCTAGTCGAGGGTTTCTAAGGGCACTTTTACACTCGTCTCCGTGTCTCCTCTCTGTTGCACGATGATGGCCTCTCTTGGCACTATGGCTTTTCACCATGCTCCTCCGCCACTCTGCTTTGAGGCTATTCTCAGGTCGGGTCCCTCCGTCGAAATAGCCGGTCGTGGACGTGGTCAGGCCTATGCAGTCAAAGTCGGTAGTCGGCCCTTGGCCGACTAAGACTAGTCGGGACTAATTCGGGACTAGTCGGCCAAAACTTATTCTAACCCCTCCCCGTCCCTAAACATATATGATGTATGAACTAGCATAAATGTCAATAAGTATATGATATTAGTCAGTTAATAATAATACATATCTTCACATTTCACAGTATGGGTATAAATACATAAGTAACATAACACAGTTGTATTGACTTCATGCCCATGTCAGAAGACTCAGAACTAAGAATTCATCACAATATTTGTTTGATGATGTTTAATCTGTGAACAATCCCAATTTTGATTATAGGGGTATATGGATATGAACAAATAAACAATAATGATTTGTCTATGTTTTTATCTGAGATTCTCAGGTGCTCAACAGATGATTACAGGGAAGAGCCATAGTTGTGAGTCTTGCGACTCAAGACTTTGAGCCAATGTAAAAAAATCCAAACAAAATTGCTTGCAAAGACTCCTTGCAAAAAAAAAGTTTTGCTTGCAAAATGCTACATAGGGACTAGTCAGCAGTTGCTAATTGGGGACTAGTCGGGATTCCGCCCAGCAATGACAGAATCGGAATTAATCGGTCGGCAAAATGCCGCCTGGGGACTAGTCGCCGACTAGTCCCGATTTTGATAGCATAGGGTCAGGTTCTCCTCCGCCATAGTGGCGACATTGCTGCTGTTATCGATCCAGCTACTCCGGTACCTCCAGTCACCACTACTACTCCGTCACGGTCGGACTCCGACTGTCTTCAGCGACTTGAGGAACTAATTCTCCGGCACCTTACTTATACCAGCTATTGGACAACTCACGGCCTGTCCGTCATTCCTGGTACTGCTGCTCCAAGGATCTTCGACTCTGGTGCCTCCTGCCACCTCACCAGTGATTCTACCATACTCACTGATTGTACCCCTGCTTCTACCCACCTGGGGGTTCGCACTGCTGATGGAGCTCTCGTACCTATTTCGCAGTGTTAGTTCTCTTTGTGACTCGGGCTTGGCTGTTACCTTTATTTCTTGTTTTGTGCAGGATCTACGAACGGGTTAGAGAGTTGGGTTGGATCATAGAGCAGGGGAACTCTATCAGTTGGATCACCTTTAGGTTTCCACTACCACTCTTTCCATTCAGTCAAACATGTCTGTTACTTCTAATGCCGACCTGTGGCACAGAAGATTAGGTCACATATCCAGTGATCAGTTCCAAAGAGTTTTCCACTTTGGCGCTTTGGATCGAGTGTTTTTTCCCCCCCTCTCTGTCTGCACTGGTTGTCGATTGGCAAAGCACCTACTCTTTCTTTTTATGCTAGTACTTCCCGATCCAATGCCCCTTTTGATCTAGTGCATTCTACCATGTGGGGTCCTACTCCAGTTGTCTTCTTTACTGGTTTTTTGTATTATGTGAGCTTTATAGATGATTACTCCCACTGCACTTGGGTCTATCTCATGCGTTGCTGCTCCAAGATTCCTCATATTTACAGGACCTTCATTACTATGCTCCACACCCAATTTGATCGGCGCATTTAGACCTTTCGATCTGACTGTGCCCAGGAGTATCTCTCCTTGGAGATGTGTGAGATCCTTTAGACTCACGACACTCTTCATCAACAGTCGTGCCCTCACACCCGTTAATAAAATGGAGTCGCCGAGCTAAAGCATCACCATGTCCTCAAGACAGCACGTGCTCTACTTCTGTCTGCTTCTGTTCTGCATTCTTATAAGGCCGAGACTGTTCTGATTGCTGTTCACCTTATCAACATCACTCCATCCTCCACCTTCTTTGGTATTACCCCCTATGAGCGGCTTTACTCCACATCACCTGACTACTCCCTTCTTCGTACATTTGGGTGCACGTCTTTCGTCCTCCTTCCTCCCCATAAGCGTACCAAACTCTCTGCTAGGTCTGTTAGATGTGTTCACTTGGGGCTCAGTCGGGAGCGCAAGGGCTATCGGTGTTATGATCCCTTGGCTCACTATATCTGTGTCTCTTGTCATGTTTCATTTGTTGAGGATGTCCCGTTCTTTTTCATTGAGTCCCGAGATCTTCCCTCACCGCCTGCGTCATCCTCTACGCCTCCATTACCTCTCACCGTCTCCTTCCTGCCTCTGTATCCTACTCCTATGCCCACAACTGTGACTTTTCCGGTTGAGCTTCTACCATCGTTGGAACTCTCCTCTGCCTTTACCTCCTCCACTTCCACCGCCCCCCTTCTAAGTCTCCTCCGCCACCCCCACCTGTTACACGTGTCTACGTTCGTCGCTCCACAGTTACTCCCACCGAGATTGCCTCCATTGGTACTCCCTTACTTGTTGTTCCCTCGTCTTCGGTTGCGAATTCTGGCCCTGTTCGGTGCTACCCTGCGCGGGAACATCATCCTCCTAACAGATATAACTACTCTCCTGACAGGTTTGGCTACTCTGCCTTTATCTCTGCCTCTCCTGACTCCTTTGGATATTATGTTGTTGCCTCCTACTCTTTGTCTTGCCTAGCCTTTCTTACTGCTCTCCACACTCACCGAGAGCCCCAGTCATACCGTGGGGCAACTTTACACCCAGAGTGACGGCAGGCCATGACAGTCAAGCACTCGAGCTTGAGGCTTTTCAGCGGATCCAAACCTGGGATCTGGTCCCTTGTTCATTATGCGTGGTGCCTGTTAGTTGCAAATAGATCTTCAAGGTTAAGACTCGACCTGATGGCTTCATTAAGCGACATAAGGCCCGTCTTCTTGCTCGTGGCTTCTCCTAGGAGTATGGGATTGACTATGAGGAGACGTTTGCTCTAGTTGTTCAAATGATTACTGTGCGCACCCTCTTAGTTGTGACAGCAGTTCGAGGGTGGCCTCTCCATCAGATGGACGTGACAAATGCGTTCCTTCACGGTGACCTCTCAGAGGTGTACATGGCTCCTCTACCGGGCGTTTCTATTCCTACGGGGTACGTGTGTCGTCTGCGCTAGGCTATCTATGGACTCAAATAGGCCCCTCATGCCTGGTTTGAGCGCTTCCGCAGTGTCGTTCTTACCGCTAGGTTTGTCGAGTGACACTTGACTATGCCTTATTCACCCGCTCCTCCAGTTAGGGTCTTGCTATTCTGTTTATGTATGTGGATGATATGATCATCACCGAGGACGATAGTGCCACCATAGCATCACTCTAGCGTCACCTCCAGAGTCAGATCAAGATGAAGGATATGTACCCTCTTCGGCAAGGCTGTCATATCGTGTATCGTATCGTGTATCGTTTTTCCTATTTTGTGTATCGTGTATTGTATCGTATCATGTATCGTAAGATACGGTTAAATTTATATTATATATATATATATATAATAAATATAGAAAATGCATACTAGAATATTAAATATAAAAAGTCAAGTAGAAGAGTAAGACATTCCCTATAATTTCACATCAAACATAACATTGTCCTATGCAAAAAATATGATGTATATATTTCTATAAAAAAGAAATCATATATAAGTATTATCTATGATCTATCGTTTATCAATATATTGTTCTCAAAATATTCAAATAGTCAATGAAGACAAAAAAAACCTCAAAAAGTAGGAAGATCTTATTTTTCAATCTCCACCGCATCTACATCATCAATTTGATCATCACCAATAGATAATTTATCACCACTTGCTTCTTTATCTTCCTCTAATGTCTCTTGCACCTCTTATTCATATTCATTCTCATCCTTATTGTCTTATTCAAAGTCATCCACTTCTTTCCTTTAGCCTTCTTTTATGAACATAGATCCATTAGCCCTCTACTAAGAAGTACCATATATATATATATATATATATATATATATATATATATATATATATATATATATATAGGTAGAAATGGAATCCTATAACTATTGGAATTAGTGAAGTTGTAGATATTTGGTGCAAGCTCTAGAAAATTTTTAAAAACAAATGGCATTGGGCTCCGACAACTCTAGAGAAAGATTTGTAAAACACCTATAAACTTCTAAAAAAAATTAGTATCACTTCACTCTAGGTAAGAAAATATTCCTACGTATTTTTTTTACTCTAAGAGACCTATATAGTCCTTTGGGAAATTAAGAGAAAAAAAATCATTTTAAAAGTTTCAAAAAAAAAAAACCAAACAAAAAAACATGTTTTCATCGTATCGGACCATATCGTGTATCGTATTGTAGCGTATCGTATCGTGTATCGTACGATACAAGAGAAAAACGATACATAAACACGATGCGTATCGTTTTTCTCCTGTATCGTATCGTATCGTACGATACGTATCGTGTATCGTACGATACTAACAACAGAGCTCTTCGGTACTTTCTTAGCCTTGAGATTGCTCGATCGTCTCGTGGTTTATTGGTCTCTCGGCAGAATTACATCTCCGATATCCTTGCCGATGCTGATCTTACTGACTCTCGCACTGCGAACACACCCATGGAGCTCAACTTGAAGCTCCTCCCTACAGATGGTGAGTCTCTCCGAGACGTCTCCAGATACTAGAGGTTGGTTGGGATGCTCGTCTATCTCACTATGACTAAACCAGACATTGCTCATGCTATCAGAGTAGTCAATCAGTTTGTTCAGAATCCCCAATCTGTTCACTATGCAGCGATACTCAGGATCATCCGCTATATCAGAGGCACCATCACCCGTTCCCTGCTTTTGCCTTCCACCTCTACTCTAGTGTTGCGGGCATACTCCGATGCAGACTGGGCAGGAGATGTTACTACTCGTCGTTCTATTACCGGTTATTGTGTGTTCCTTGGCGACTCCCTCATTTCTTGGCGCAGTAAGAAACAGGAGTCTGTTGCTCGCTCCAGCACTGAAAGTCGAATACAGGACTATAGCTTCCACTACCGTAGAGATTCTCTGGCTTCGTCGTCTTCTACTTGGCATAGGTGTCGCGATATCTGAGTCCACACCTCTCTTTTGTGACAACTGGAGTGCTATTCAGATCGCCAGCAACCCGGTATTCCACGAGCGGACAAAACATATAGAGGTTGATTGTCACTATGTTCGCCAGGAGTTTCTTGCTCACACCATCTCCTTGCCATTCATTCACTCGACGGAGTAGATTGCTGACTTCCTCACGAAGCCTATTATAATTGCTCGGTTCCAGCATTTTATCAGCAAACTCTCAGTTCATGATCCACCGTGAGTTTGAGGGGGAGTGTTAATGTATATAGAGATGGGTCAGTTTTATGTACAGTGGGGTCGGGCTCACTGTGTAATACTATGTATATATATTAGGCTTAGTCCCTCAATAAAGAGACATTCTATTCTTTCCAAACCCTAGCCGTCATCTCCTAACAACAGTTATGCATTTTAACCTTATTCAATGATAGAGTAACCCTCGAAGGTTCCCATAGACTAAAAAAGAGTCTAGACAAAAAGGTAGAAGGAAAGATTTGCTACAAGTAATTGCATCCATAATTATGGCACAAACTATAAGCCAAAGAGCTAAAGTGAAACAACATGTCCATGATGTTGGAAAAGAAGTATGATGTCTCAAAATGTCAGATCAGAAATGCTTTGGCACGTCATTTTGCATCAATTAAATGCTTGTTCATCAAGACAGACCTAATCTCCTGTTGCACCTCTTTTAATCAAACTGTTTTATGGAATGATTTGGAATAATTTATTTTAAAAATTTACATAATGTAAGCACATAATTAGTATGTACCTGCAGTGGAACTAAAACTAATTTCAAGGCACCTTACTATGATAAAATGCATCAAGTCATTTTTTCTAGAAACATACACAAATAATAAAATAAATAAAAGTACAATCGCATGGTAAACCAAAAGGTTGACCAAGTGTACAAGGATATTCTACTACATCAGTAATTGTCATGTAAGGTCTCCTTTTATGACTCCAAGTAGATGTCAGATGCAAGAAATGGATCTTACTTGAATGGGAATTTTAAACATTTGTCGAGGTATAAGCTCCTTCAATTTTTGAGTCAAAGCCCTCCCTATAGTGTAAGACTGAAATAGAAACACAATGTAACAAGTTAGTTAAAAAGATACATTATAGAAATTAGAAGGCTCCATTACGGTTCACGTGACATGGTCCCCATGCCCATTGACCTATAGGTAGTAGAATAATTATGCCCCTAGGACAATGGAAAAGGGGAATATACCATGAACAGTATAGGACCTTCTCCCCCCTGCTCCTTGTCTCCCAACCCAATCCCACCCCACCCACACAGTCACACAGGAGAGATTGAATAGGACATTGAAACTATTATAACAAGAAGACAAAACCTATACTTGAGTAAATCAATATTGATAAGAATTTAGTCATGAATGTGAAAAAAATAAGATAAGAACTTAGTCGCATAATGGTTTTCTATAAATGGTGAAAGGACCATTATACCATTATAGACATAGAATCATACTTTAATAAAAGTTAAGTGGCTACATATAAACGTAAACTCTGATTGGAGTTTTAACTTTTATGAAGGTCTATGTCAAAATTTTGGCCTATGATACTAATTCAATTAGGTAGTTATTTTAGGAGATGATTTTTATTCAGTTACACTAATGATTTGTTTTACTTGAACAATGTGATTGAATAGGGCAATTCATATCCTGCTAAATGCTTCTAATAGGAACATAAGGAATCCCTTGAATGTTGGAAAGAAAAAGTACTTTAGATCACCAATATAAATAATGAGATATCTTCAATATTTGTTTCCTATGCATGCAAGTTAGTAACAATGTGATTTCTTACACATATGACTCTTGATATTTATTTACATATCTACTGAAAATGTCTTTCATCGCAATCAAATGATCAGCGTGAAGTGTGGTCAACAAAAATCTTATCACCTTATCCTGATGGACGATTGTTGCTAATGGTTCTACAGGTTCGCCATTAATCAGGATGTCAAGTTTTACCAGTTCACTTTCCCTGTACCTGTCAGTTGAGCAACAATTGCAACGTATAAATCTTGAATATCATATAGGCTGTCTAGTTTGCAACCTCAAATTAGCTTCAGACCCTAGGTACGGTCTGCTAAATATAACAACTTCTGTAGTAAAGCACTTAAGCAGTTTCCTATACTTCAATAAATGTTCCAGGCATGCAATTTGGACACGCCAAATATGGAAATAAAGGTCATAATAAATCTTAGTAGATTGCTTAAGCATGAAAGTACAATAAGCTAAATACACTAGAGGCAAATGAAATAAGTCCTACACTAGAGGCAAATGAAATAATAGATTTCATAGCATTTTTTTTTTTGAGGAATTCCTCTCCGAGGGGGAGAGGATGGGGTTAAGCCGTACCCCAAGCTATATTATTAATAAGGAAAAGAAAATTACAAATTACAGATGAAAAAGATAATCTCCTTGGATTGATTAGGAGAGAAAGCTGTGGACCAGCTATGGATCATCCTTGTATACTTCGCTCAGACCGTCTATATAGGTAGTTCCTTAATCGAGAAGATTCTAGAATTCCTTTATCTCCAAATGCACCAGCAAAGTCCAATAACTAAAAGGTCCCAAGCTGGTTTGAGGGTACGGCTGATGCGTTTCGATCTCCACAGAGTCCACAAAGATCGAATAGATCTTGGATGGCCCTTGACAAGGAACCGGTGCTTCAGCATACGCCACAACTTCTTCGAGTATGGACAGCGGAGAAATAAGTGGTCCACATCCTCCCGATGCAAGTGGCAGAGGGTGCAGGCGATATCCGGGATATTAGGATTGTTACACTGCCGAAGATTGACTCTGGTGAGAAGTCTCTCTCTAATCGCCAACCACATGAAGATTCTAGTCTTGAGGGGAGTTGGGGAGTTCCAGAGATGCTTAGTGATCGGGCAAATAATACCTCCTGGTTGAAGAAACTGTAAAATGATCTGACAGAAAAGACCCCGGACGCTTCCCATTTCCAAGAAGAGGAATCTCTACCAGGACCAAGAGTGAAAGAAGATAAGATCTGGTGAAGATCATCAAGCTGGTGTTGCAATGCCGGATTAATGGACCATGAGATAGGATTATGATAATGTTGCATACATATACTACTATATAATGTTAAAATCTTTCAATATTATTCAAGTCAGGGTTCAAGCAGCATTATCCTACCAAACTACTAAACTAAAAAGAGTACTTGGATGCTCGCACTCAGCTCGTCATTAATTTTTTTTTCCTAAATGTCAGATTTGGAAAAACTTTGATCAAAGGCGACACATATTTGAGAGGAAATCAGAATTTTATTTAATTATTAGTTCAAAGATTTAAAAACAAAGATGAAATGTACAATACAAAAAGGCATCTGATGGGGACCAAGCCCAAGCATGCACGACTTCCAAAGAAAGATCAGTCCGACATGCATCTCGAGGCACGATTGAGATTAAAATAATCATTTTCGGAATTATTATTTAAGGTAATTTTAAAATTCAGTTTTAGATGAGATTCGGTTAGAATCCAATCTCTTTAAGTTAGACCTATCTTTTATTAGGTTTGAATTATTTATGGTTATCTTTAATTAGATAGGATTTGATTAGGATCAAATCTATTTGAACTTATAATATGTTATCTTCTTTGATCTTTTGTAAGCCTATAAAAACTAAAAAGGCCACCGATGTAACCATGAAGAGGAATGAATGACGAAAAAAAATGTATACATGTCTGTTGAATGATCCTGTGAGAGGAACCCATTGCCAGTGTGAGATTGGATTTGGCGCGAGGCCAAGGTTAAGAGGCTCCCCCCTTTTATCTTCTTCTACATCAACTTCTATGTTGTAGCCTACAGTCGTCGAATTCTCATATTTACAGCTTGAACTGCTACCTTGAAGATTAGTGCACATAAGAGTCTATCCGAATTCCGACATTTCTGAAAACAAATGATCGAAAGGGGCCATGTACTCCTCCAGACCTATCGAACTCGGCAACAGGCGAAAAAGTAGTATATAGCGGCAACATTCATTTTAGATGCCGCTTGAAATGAAGCCAGACACTCCTTCAATCTTCTCCAACTTGATGGCAAACGATGGAGTACAAAGTGGCGATCAAGCTCAGGTTACTAGAGAAGGCTTCTCGGGGTGAGTTGCTTGCTAGCGACCAACCTTAAGGAGGCTTCCGGCAGTCTCACTGTTCATCACCGGCACGTCACGTGAAGTCACCTCATTTGTCTCCCAGGGACCTCTGGAAGACCCCTCCAACGACGAAGGATCGCCACTCGGTTGGTCAACACCCAAAAAGAAGGCGGTCCCAACCACCAAAGAATGCTTCAAGGGGTCGGCTCTGTGCAGGGTTTTCTCCATGAAGCTCGTCGCGGTCCCACTACTTCTAGTGTCACCGACTCCGTAAGAGATGTCGTGGAACGTAAGCAAGAAGGAGGCATGAGACATTCTACAATGTGAGGAGGCTGGGAATTAGGAATCAGCTACCTCATACCCCCTCCTGCGACCGATGATGACACTAGGGAGACGAGGACAACGGGAAGATCACAGACATCTGATTCTCTCACACATGTTCCTCCAACATGGGATCAAAAGCATCTCCTTGCATAACTCTGACAAATGGAAGTGACACATTGTGTCATATTGTATAATATGGTACCTACCATGCTGGCAGGTTAGTGGCAAGGAGGCGAGAGGGGGAACATATCATGTAGTACCATGTGGCATGTGATACAATGATTTCACATTGACACATCGTTTTGGCTAGTTTAGAACACATGATATGAAACGAGAACTATTGGCATTGTTAAGCAAATGACCCACTCGGGACAAAAGGGCAACACACCTGTAAGCTGTCCAAAGTCAATCAATACCCCAAATCAATTTAATATTTTCGCCCTAAGATTTGACTAGCTTGTGGCTTCGGTGTAGTATGCCATTGAGCATTTGCTATGAGGAATCTTCAATTGACTTCAATTTTCATTTAAATAACAAAATTGTCTAGGAACATAAGTTTCAAGGAGTATGGTCTCTCGCTTAAAAGCTATCGGAATCTACTACCACTAGCTTCCAGCCTTAAGCCAACATTCCCTCACTAAAGAATATCAAGGATTATAGGGACCTTTGAAAAATATATTTTAATCGATCTTCTATCCTCTGAAGAGACCAATACTTCTTAAAAAGTAAAAGATGTAATTCAAGGATATGAAGAGTCTATTTACAAATGGCGGGTAATCAGTGGTCCCTAAAGGTGAACATGGACCTATTGACCAAGGAAAATATAATGACCACCTTAACCCCTCAAGGGGAAAAATATGTGAGGCATTTTCCCTACTTTTTTTTTGTTTATAGACAAATAAAATGCTACTTGATGGTCATTTACAACTTAGACACACTTAAATAGTGCACTACACATGTTCAAGACATCTTTATTAGCAAGCAACACAAAATATAGTTTGCTCGGTATTTTAGATTTGCATAGAAGGGCCAAAACATTTTAGGCTGTTCAAAATGTGTCTAATCTCCACTTGAAAGCAATGACACATATAGTCTAAACACCAAGAAAGGTAATAAAAAAATTAGCCTATTTGAGCGTGCCACTTGTGTGTCTTTCAATAGGTTGTATTCTTACTGAGCTAGTGCATGCCATGTGTCGGCACGATAATGTACAATGCTGACACCTGACAAGAAAAGGCATAGTATACTTCAGTCCATTTTTGGAGTTGCTACACACATCAAGGTTCACTTTATAGACAAGGGCTGGTTGGTTGTGCACATGACTATCGTGTGGACTTGACAAATGATACTAGGTCATCTTATTTCGTCAACCAACAAGCTAGACTTAGGACAGCATGCATACTGATGGTCCTCAAAGAGAAGAAGATGATAGCTGAGACAGAAAAAGGGAAATTGCCACATGGATCAAGAACTTCATCTCATCCTGATCACGTTATTGCCTCTTCCAAGTTTGGCACATGGCAATAGTTTCCCTTACTCCTGTAAATCAACTATGAAGTTTATTCCAAGCAAACAGTGACGATGATCTTGATGATTGGCTCGATAGTACATATAAGACTCCATCTATTCCCTCTTCTAGCTATACTTTCCCTAGATACCTTTAAAATGAGTTATGTAGGATGTAGATGGGAAACATTGTGCATGTTACTCCATAACCATGACTTTTTTGAGTTTTGTAGTTTGTATGTAGCAAGCTATCATTACAAACATATGGTACAAGTGTTCAAAATATGTATACTCACTAACACTCTGTTTTACGTAAAAGTCCACACTAGAAAAAGTTGCCTCCCAAGTTTATCAGCTTGACGTTAGAGTACATTGAACATCATGTTATATTGGTGTGTGCTAGAGAGAAGAATAACAAATAGAAAGTTACTATCATTTTCAAAGTGATCAGTACTTGCATATTACAGGAATTTCAGTTTTTATCCAGCTACCAATCGTGATGCAAATTATTCTAAGAACCAATATCCTAAGCATCATTTAAATATACTCAAAAAAAAAATTATGGCCAAGATACATCAATGTCGATAAGCCTAACACAAATCCCAAGTACCTAAATTAACATTAATCAAAGTTAATAAAAATGTATTGGAAAACTCGCAACAACATTAGTGATAGCCTTAACAAGAATGATCGGCGAAGAAGGATTTGTGAAGTCGACCCCAAACTGATGGGATAACGCTTGATGGTTATGGTTATGAGATCTTTGATTAGGTTTAGCCACATGCCGCCACTATTCACTATGATACCAGGCTCCTATTCCTTGATGCGAGTCTTTTCCTTCACACTGACTACAAGCACACGAAGAGCTATCAACATATCCACGTATGGATTATTTTAACCTCTTAAATTGCAAGCCAAAAACAATATAGAAACATTAACAATAAAATGTTACCACAGTATCAAGACTATTGGAATTATGATGAATTTTACATCAATCCTCATCCATGTCTAGATTAGGGTTGAGTGAGTATTTTGTGTGTGGGGTTGAGTGGGTGGGTGGGTGGGGGAAGGATCTAGGGGTTTGTGTTTTGGGAGGGGGGGAGGGGGGGGGGGGGGGGGGGAGTTAAGTTTGTATTACTATATTCTTGTTAATTTTCTTTTAGTATCTGTCTATAGCTTTTAGCCTAAGAAACACTGACACTGGTATGGGGACACGGTTACGACACGACACGGGTACGCTGACACGGCAAATCCTAAAAAGGACACATGTATGGTAGGGACAAGGCAAAATAAATTAATATTTTTTATTTATATTTTATGTGTGTTTATAATACATATATATTTCAATAACCGAAAAAAACTCATAGAAAACAACAAAAATGAAAAGTTAATGTATACTGAATCGCAATCGTTACCAGCCTGATTGGTGAATCACATAGAACCCTAAATGGCATGGAAAAACATGGTTGTGTTTTAGTTTTGGCTTCAACCTATCTGAAACCTCAGAGGATCAAATAGGTTAAAGCCAAAACTAAATTATAATCGTCCGTTACAACCAGCCTGACAAGTGAATTATATTAAGGCCCAAATGACATGAAAAAGAACGGCTTCGATTGAATCACAACAGCTTATGACCCGACCCTATATCGAACAGCCTGTTAACCCGCTATGTCCGGTGCGTGTCCGGCTCCCGGAAGAACGTGGGACATGGCACATGCGTGTCCGGTGCGTGTCCGGCGAGTGTCGACGTCCGACAAGTGTCTGACACGGGTATGGGGGGCCTGGGGAAGTGTTCGTGCTTCCTAGCTTTCACCCTTACAATATTAAAAAGGAATGACCTTTAAGATGGATTACCAACATGCACCTTCAACTACGATAGTGCCATCGAGCTTCATTAAATCCTCTAATTATATTCACGAGTGTTGCCATGGCCATTAGAAAAAGAGAAGACACCCACTGCATATCTGCACAAGAAACTCAAGATCACACAAAAAAACATGGTAATAAGTGGACAATAAAGGAAAAGCTCAGAGATGAGAGGTCAATAGCAAACACCCAGAGTGGGAGGCCAAGTCATCCATGTCAATGCAATGGAATGAATCTGGATTGTGGGAAGCAAGGAAAAGATGAAATAGAAGGGAGCATGAGTGGAAAAGGACATTGTTGACACAAAAAGCAAGTTGAGTTGGTGCCAGAAGGAGCAAAGCCAACAACATTTAGAGATAATGTGTGCAGATGTGCATGAATCATAACAGACATTGATGCAGACCTGATAAGCATCAGGATCGTTTTTAATTTATTTAGTTGCATAAACATTCATTTAATGTTATGTTTCAGCTTTTCAGACCCTTTATTCAATGTTTATGGTATTTTTCTGCTTATTTTGTCATATGTAGACAATACCATGTTGTATGGGGATGTCCACAACCTCATTCAGGAGCTATTCGAATCATTTCGAGCCCTTTCTGATGAGTTTCCAGCATTATTTAATAAATTACAACAAAACATGCATCTACAATGCACTGACAGTCGAGATTAGATCTCGAATCCGATGATTAGATCATCATAGCTTAAGTTATTTGACAATAGGCTTAAAATAAAGCCCATCGGGCTTTTAAGATAAGCCCAAAAAAGGGTGTTGCCTCATCTCACGTTCCTCTCTTTGGCCGTACAAGATGGTATCTCCCCTCTTTTTCCTCCCGTACGGATCGTGGACCCCACACCCTTATCTCTCCTCTCCGTGAGATTCCACCCCCTCTATTTCGTCTCTTTCTCTCACTTTTAATTCCTCCCTCATCCTTCCATATTTGTCTCTTCATGCACACCCTTCATCCCTCCTATCTCTCTGATCCTCACCATCGAATGTAAACCCTAATCTCATAAAAGGGGTGGAAAAGAAGAGAAAATTCAGATTTGAGATATTTGATCCCTCCATGTGAGAAGAACCCTAGAAGAAGACAGCTCCGTGCCCTCCTCCTTCTCTCCCCGACTTTGCCTCGGGAATTTCCTCGATTCGCTCAAGATGTCTCGACTTCGTCTCGAGAAGAGCTTCTAGTTTAAGATATTGAAGGATCTGACGATTCCATCGATCGGCCTTGCTCCGCAAGAGGATTCGGCGACGATTCCTTACATCCGCGGCGAATCTTTTATCTAGACTATATCTTCCCTTTGTTTTCTTTTCTTTTATCTCTTCTTTATTTGTTCATCATCTTCTTCTAATCCATCTACTCTGATATCCCTCCCCTTCCGCAGGTATTTCTCATTGCCAGAAAGTGCCTAAATAACCACTACTCGATCCTTGATTGATCATTGTCCTAGCGGTCTTGTTTTGCTTTATTTTTAGATTGAAAATCTGAAGTTAACTGCTTGCTATTTTATTAAAAACTAAATATCATTTTTGCCATAACTTTAGATCTAGTGACCCAATCGTCCTCAAATTCGGCTCGGTACTTCATCATATCAAGACCCTCATCCCCACCAATTATCGTCAATATTGGAAAAACAAATCATTTTGAAAAGACCAAAATACCACTGGCCGTCCTGATTTTCAAATTTCCACAAATTTCTCCGAAACCTAGTATAGGTCGACCATTGCCTAGAACAGACATAGTCGTGATAAAAACAAAATGAAGTTGTTGGTGGCATGATAACAGTCCCCAATTGCCAAGTTGTAGGAATCAAGTCGATATTGTAGGCGATTGGTTGCATAGAAACCAAGGAACAAGAAGAGGGGATCCATACTGTGGAGCTAATTGTAATAAAGGTGATTCAGTCGTCAAATTAAACCAAAACTACATAAAAGAAAATAAACGATGTATTGAATGTGAATGTGAATCTGAATTGATAACGCAAAACATAAATCTTAGGTTGGCCCTCTTAAGAAGTCGGTTTCAAGAAATGTGGGTCTTTTTAACTTAACTTTTTCACCTGCATTGATGCAGATCTAATCAACCAACTAACAAATCCAAATTCTTCAATGGTCCAAAGGATAGAATGGGTGATTTTGAGGATGTTAGAGTTTCCTCTTCCTCACAGTAGTCGTTAGTTGAAAGGAAAATAGTGGCAATTGAGGAGGAGGAAACTTGTGTAGAGGGAGAAACCTAGACAAGAAGAGGTCCATCCTTCTTGTGTAGCAAAATTCACAATGAACAAATGATAAGTGATACATTATTTGGTAGAGGCTCTCACTTCTCTGACAAGCAACTGACAACCACAGTGACTATCTTCCGATGGAGATTAGAAAAGAGCAAACATTTGTAGCCTTCTCGTGAAACAATGGCCAATGGAGCAAAGCAGAAGATGGTGACAATCTAATTAGAGGAAAAGGCTTCCTCATATCATATAAAGGAGAAAAATAGCAAAGAAAAGCAAGTGGTGGCAACAACAATAGCAAAGTAACAAGAAAAGTGTGAATATACTGTCACTATAAATTCCCAAAACCGAGTATGAGGAGTAAACCCACTCAACAAAATGTAGAAAGCGTGAGTTAGTTTAGCCAGCGCCAAATGAAGGCTGAGGGTGTCAACGTATGTGAAAAACCGATGTTAAGAGAGAATGCAATAATATCTTATGAGCATGATTTAAAATTTCTTAAAATATTTCCATTTTTTAGGCCCTCGGAATGAAATTGGGTGATCAAAATATACAAAATGAATACTAGGGTATATTCCCAAAATTTATGAATTTTGGTAAAATATCAAAATTTCCCGACATCCTAAACCCTAACCCTAAACTCTAAATTCTAAACTCTAAAACCGTAAGCCCTCTGAGTATCCTCTTCGACATCTCCTGTGTCATTTTTCTATGAAAAATTATTTGGGGTATTAGATCTACAGGCAAACACACACATGGGGAGCTCAAATCAATGAAAACATAGGATGTCACTGGATCAAATAAAAATGTTCTTTCTCCAGAACATTTGAAAACAATAAATCCTGAATTTGATTTATTAATTCCTTTCTAGTTGTTTAATTTATAGCATGTTGTTATAAAATTCTATCGACTTATTTGGCGATTAATCACTGAATTTATCATATCAACCTTTCAAAAATTTAGGGGGTTTTGAAAAAATCAGAAGATTTATATTGAAGTCAATGAAATCACTAGAAATTTTGATATGTTGTTGATCTTAGTCTTTTATGCTTTTGTACAACGTACATAGAAATACATGCTATGTAGCTTTTCATACTAGTAGAGAGTGTAGAAATGGTATTTAACTTTTTCAAAGCATGTATCTGTTTTTGCTTTATGGTTGTTCAGAGTTTCGTAGCAAAATTCAACCAATTCTATATTTAGATTATTATGCATATGCATACCAGGAATAAAAATACATGCAATGTGGAGCTCCACACCCCTAGATAGGGTATAAATGTGATCTAATTGTTCCAAAGTGTGTATGTATGCTAGATTTAGGATTGTCAAGAGTACCGTTGAAAAACCCCATCATTTTACCAATATTTCCATCATCTCAAAAAAACTGCAACACACTGTCGAAATAGTTCAACGCAATATTTCCATAACCTGCAGTGTCGAGATATTGGTGGAAATTGAAATTTTGAACCTTGCTTGGATATACACAACCCCAAATATATAGAGGTGTTCCTATATGCAAATGGCTTTTAACTTTTTATATGAGGATACACTACCTAATTGCCAACAATTACAAGGAAAAAAATAAGCTTCTAAAAAAAACAATGGCTTTACTTTTTGGAATAGACTAATATATAAGTACTTTTCATTTCTTGACAATGCTTACACCTTTACAAAAGGATTCCCACTTTTTCTAGTTATACTGTTACGTTGTGATGTCCTTTTGATCCTATATCATTGTAGTGGTATGGCCTAAGCAGCACAGCATGCATAAATATCAATCTAGCCATTATGCTGTTCCTTTCATGAAAGAAGGTTAGTAACACAATATCTGACTAGCATGCATAAAATGAATAACAAGCCTAAACCACCAAGCATGATCTGGTACATATTAGCTGGATTTATGGAGCAAGGACCAATTTTTCTGCAATGATACTTAAAGGAAAACCAAGAAGAAATTGATGATTTGTAGCCACGATAGAACAATTTGGAAGCATATATATTAACAAAACTATAAAGTTTCAATGTAATACCCCACAAAGGAGTATTCCATGCTTGCATATCCCTTGCTTCTAGACTTGAGCTGATCAAAGAAGTCTCCAACCATCTGTACATGAACAGGAGAAACATCAAATGCAACTATACCCGTCCAAAGCTGAACAATAAGTAGTATCTCATCCGAATGTTTAACAACAAATTAATTAATAGAGTAAATGACATGAAGTAAGCATCAGAATGTATATAGTAATTCAAAGCATTAACATGTGTATCTCGGTCATTCAGGTTTATGAATGACATCGTTATTCAAGTTTGGACGTTCTGGTAATTGCAGATGATTGATTCACACAGAAGGGACAAAATAGAGTAGGATAAAGGGAAACTGAGACTGATAATTTGAGGAAGGATTTGAAGAGGCATCATTGATCGTAAATTCAGCCCCTTGAAAGGAACAATTGGTGGAAAAGGATTTGTGAAGTTGAACCTGTTTAAAAGAGGGAAGGTTTCTTGGGAATGACTGTGATAAAAAAGTTAAATTTTCAGGACAATTTACCTCCGCCAATGGTAGCTCATATATGATGGAGGCTCTTTTCTCTGTGATATAGTTCATTTCTTTGAACACGCCTCTTCTTTCTTGACCAAGCTCCATAAGAGGCCCAATATACTCCTTTGGTGTCAGCATCTCAATCTACAGCATAGGCCTTGGCATCTCAGTCTACAACAGAAGCTAGCTTTGCAATATGCGGAAAAGCTCATTTGACGACGAATAAAGGTTGTTTAAGGATCAACCTTAACAAATGGTTCCTCAATTGACCTTCTCTTTCCAGGTTCTGGAAGTAATGATGGGTTTGAGCACTCAACCTACATTCAACAGAACTTATATCTTCACAATGTAATTGTAATGTATTATAGATTTTAGATGAATTCATAAAGAAAAATTATATACAGTACCCTTATTTAACATATCACGAATCAGAATACATTAAATACTGTTGGCATATAAATTTCTTGCTGAAAAATAAATCCTGGTATCGTGCAATCTGAGTTTAACATGTCAATTTAATCATTTAAAAAGACCCTTACCGTAACTATAACTAACAATCTTTTATCAATTATACATTTATATCCAAAATATGGAAAATATGCTCCCATGTCTAGATAGTTGCAATTGTTGTTGTTAGCCAATTCATAAATGGAGCCAACCAAAATATGAACCATAATAAGTTATATGAAACTTCTGAACAAAATTATGATGTAAACCAGGAGGTTGAGGAAACTACACTTGACAATGAATCCGATTGAACATAGACCTGTGGTCCATAGCCCACAATATCATATATGCATCAGATTTATCATATTCAGCGAATGAAGCTCAAAATTCATGAGCATGGAGCAGAATCCAAGCCCTAGGGTGAAAAAAAAAGAGAGAGGAAGAAGCAGCAGCAGCAAAAATAACTAAAATCATTCCAAACCAGCAGAAAATAAGCCCAGTAGGGCATATATATCTCTGTAAAGTAACCATATCCTACTCTAATCCTTAAGAAATTGACCAGAAAATTTTTAATAAAAGTATTTCACGTGATCTAAGTGAGAAAGAATCAAAATAGGATTCATGGAGGAGAACCACTACTTCGTTCTCCGAAATAGAGACAAGCGGAATCCCCCTTGATTCCTTCTCTTGTTAGGTCACTTGTGGGATCAATAATTATGTCAGGCCGATTTATTTTCCAGTTTGCTTCCCATGTTGACATAACATAATAACATGAAGTATGATCCAATCTCGATCATCTAAAGAAATCAACATCTAATGCCCCCCCCCCCCCCCCCCCCCCCACCACCACCACCACCGACCCACACACACACATGCCTTCATAATGCAAAGCTCATACCACACACCTGACCATGTAATAACAGAGTTGCAAATTTAACTCCAAAACATTAGCCGATTAAAAAGAAATCGCTTCTATTTGCTGCCAAATAATTGCTTCCCTATTTTGATCTTGACCACTTCATTCCTTCTGGTCGAGAGGAATTTGACCCAAAATTTACCTCAAAAGCAAGGTTTGGAGTATCAGTCGAAACCGATCCGTTTCGGAACGGTTTCGGTCGGAACCGGTCTCGAAACCCTCTAGTTTTGGGTTTCGAAACTCAGCACTTAGTAAAAGCAGAACCGGGTTCAGGATAAGGTGTATTTCAGCATGACAGCTTGATAGACATATTTACATAAAAAAACATTTTAAGTAAATGATCTTCAAGTTCTCCATTTACTTTATGTAAATAAGCAAATACCCCCCATTTCGATTTAATAAAAATATCAGAACAATCAAAATTCAAAGGAATCAAAATGTAATTTTTCAGTTCCTATACAAAATCAGACTTTACAGCTTTAGGCTAAAAAAGAAATTCAGTAAAAAAAAACCACAAAGTATTTTGGACCGGAAAAAATCTCAGAAATCTAGAAGTATAAGATCAACTTAAAAACCCAAAGTCCGGTAAAATATTTTGAATCTATAAAAAAATTCATTCACACGAACTCTTTTTTCCTCCAGACTTGGCCAAATTTCAGAATCACGATTTTTTAATTTTTTGACAAAACATCAGGATAAAGCAAAAGCCATGGACTTTTGAAAACAAGACCACTATGAAGTGGGTACCGATGTAATTATTTTATATTATTTTTATCTTTTATAATTATTTTAAATTTTAAAAACAAAACCAAAACCACCGAAACTCCGATCCGAAACTCCGAAATCAATCCTCGGTGGGCAGACCGAAACCGAAACCGAAACTACAAACCTTGCTCAAAAGAACTCCCACTTATGGATGTTCACCTCCTCTAGAACTAAAGAGCGATTTGACAGAAGCAATGAAGAAACGTAAAATGCTCCCCTGGATATCATATACAACTTTTGTCATAAATTCAAGGAAGAGACAAAATAAAAAGTCCACACATCATGTGCCACCTTTGTCATAAATTCAAGGTTGACCAAAAAAATCTAAATTTTAGTCCAACATCACATTACAAGTGTCCCCCAACCAAGGACCAAAATCTTGGAATAAATCACGAAAAATGTCGGTTTAGCCAAACCTCAATACGAAATCTCATATACTATATTGAACGACATGGGATTCATGGGAATATTGCAATATTTTGCACGATATATTTGTCGGTGCGAAATGTCGCGATTTATCGTGGCAAAAGACAGTGAGAAACACAAATTTTGGGCTTTTGGCACCGAAATTCTGTGACTAACTGGTTATAAAAGGGGACTGGGGGCCTAATTCTCAGCAGGTTATTTACATATAATAACATTTATGTAAATATCGTTTTACTTAATTTTTATTTTCTCCATTTACTTTAAGTTATTATATGTAAATAAGCAAATACCCTCCCATTTGATTTCAATAAAAATATCAAAAAAATAAAAAACCAAGTGAATCAAAAAGTATACTTTAAGTTTTAGTAGGAGAAAACAGTTTTTGGGTTTCAATTGTATGTTGAGAAAAGTGGTTAAATCAACTCATTTTTAGCTTAAAAAATTCCACAATAAGTAAAACTACAAGTACATCTAGAAAACCATGGTCCGTCAAAGGAAATTTTGAATGAATAAAAACTTTTCTTTATAAAAACTCTTTTTTCCAGACTTGGTAAAAAAACATTGTTTCACATTTCAGCATTATTTTTGCACAATTTTAAGCTTACACAACTTTCTTGTTTTAAGTCCGTTTTCAAAATCATTTGAAGCATTATTTTAACAATCCACTAATCTTAATTTTGAAAATATTTTTGTCCACAAAAAATATTAAAAACCATTTGAAAAACATAGATCAAAACAGGACCAAACAAGACTGCACAAGACTCACAGACTCAAATCCAGAATACATGCTTTGTGAAGCTCTACAGCCCTAGATAGGGTACAAATATTATCTGAGTGTTCCAAATGGTGTATATATACTTGGTTTATGACTATCCAGAGATTCACTGAAAAATTCCATTAAAAATCAATATTTCCACCATTTCTATAAAATCACAATATTTCCACACTTTCGAAATATTTCCACGAAATATTTCCATATCTAGAGTGTTGAAATATTGATCGAAATGAAAATTTCGAACCCTGCCCCCAACCAAGCAAAAACTTTCAATATCGGGCTGTATCATGAAATTTTTTAACTTGTCCCCAGCATATCATTATCATGAAATGACACAAACAATGTGTATGAACTGTCACATTGCCCTCACGTCCTAGCCATTGGGCTAGGAAATCTTCATCTGCATGAGTCCTAACCTCTGAACAAATGTCTTGGATACAAGGCCTATATTAGCCATGCAAAAAGTGACAAGTGCGCAATGCACCATAACAGACGGTCCTTGTATGAAATATGGGACCATACTGCTAATCTGCATGTTTCCGTAGTGAAAGTGGAGATAACAGAATCTGAATTATAGTTGATCATAGCACAACCTTAAGGAGGATACCCGTAGTGATGATGCTCCATATTATGCTACTGATCTATTTCATGAGGACCTCAATTTAGAACTCCACCTAATATCAGTGTATTACTTTTCAAGATGACTATAGTGTACAAAATAATATTTTGAGTTGCTTCATGACTTTGAAGCTTTCCATGCAAAAACCAAAATTTGGTTTGATATAAATGTATCAATCATTGGATCTAATAAGACAATAAGGCAGACATCATTTTATTTCCAAATCAAAGTGTCTAAATTCCTTCGGTATCATTCACCAACATCATATTCTACACTTCATAATAAAACGCCATTTCTGGATTTGAACACCATCGTTAGATGGAACTTGGAAGGACATTCATGTTGAGTGGAAATGTTCCAAAGATGTTCTCATACAAGATGGTCCTCAATGTTTGCTCCCTAATGATTGAGATGCCACAGCCATAATGTACGTGATGACATAAATCTTTGTAAATCTTTTTCCCATATCACCTCCGTTTTATTTCCTTCAAAAAGATTTTGGGCGGGTGTTCAGTGCAAAATTTTGGTTCAAGGGGAGACACAGTGGATGCCCATTCTATTAAAGTAGTATTCGTGGGATACTATTATACGCAAAAAGGTTACACGTGTTATATTTCCCAATCATGTAAATGTAATGGTGAACAAACGGAGTTTTATTCAATCAACTCTAATAGGGAGTAATAAAAACTTAAAGAGGAAGAAGAGATAATGAGAAGCCTTCAATGGCTTTCTCAAGCAAACGCATCAGTTGTAGCTACTATTCTTCTTTATTTTCCTATTGCAAAAACCAACTGAAATTTTTTTTTTTTGAGGGAAAAACAACTGAAAAACTAGTAGTTCAGAACTTGTATTTATAAAGATCTCATAGACAAATTCATGCAGGATGAGTCGGCCCCAGCACTGGAAACCCAATCGTACCACCAAAAGGCTGAGATGATTACTCCTTTGCAGAATGGGAGTGGGCTCGGCTTCTCCGTGGGACAGCCAGATGAAGGCGGTAAGCTTTCTTCGGTGCAAAACTGTGAACAGCCGGCCACTCTTCATAAAGGCTGGCCATGCAGGATTTTTTTGTAGTCACAAACCGTGACTGTTTAGTCTTCTGTGTGCCTTTCACTATGTGACTTGAGTACCAAAATATATATGCTGATTGTGATGGGAAATATGGATATTTGTGACGATTGCTGATTTGACAAGAAAAATATAAAATATCTGATGGGAATTATGGTTGGTTGTGATGTGAGAATAGATGGCAGCTATTACTGGGTATTTAAAACCAGCTGGACGCCCAATCCCTAGGCATATGGGAGCCAAGACACATCCTCCAATAGGATAGGTTCTGTTAGACACATAAAAGAAGGCTTTAACTTCAAGGGCTGTGCAGAATAAAAAGAGCAACATAATGAACTAAATATTTTTCAGATCAGCTGCATCGATTTTCCGTGCACAGCTGAAAACAGCAATAAGCTTTTCTGCTTCATCAACTCTCCCCGCAGTGAAAACTCGACTCCCGTCGAGTAGGAGTCAAAAGCCGAGAACCACTAGTAGGAGCCCTGCCAGAAGATAGTCGTCCTCTCCAATGTCCTCGGTATTAAACTAAAAACGTATTGTAGTTGGGAATGTCATGAAGCTGAATGTGAAGCTGACTCCGCTAAAGTATATGATGTCGCCACTGATGTAACTGAAGTGCCCCAGGAACCAACACAAATAGTCTACATACTACCATGGACATTTTATGTATTACGTTAGAAAACATATAAACATCTATGCCAAGGTAGTAGAAGTGTAGAACACAAGGTTTATGTGGGTGCTAGATGTGTTGTAGGATACCCGTAGTGATGATGCTCCATTTATGGGATGTGGCACTAGTGTTGGCCTTTGACACTCGGGATCTTTATGATAGCATGTTAACGAAATGCTAGGGTGCCATCGAGAACCTTATTTGGAGCCTCCCTCAGCACCAGCATTGCGTCCTCCCAAACGGTTCAATTTTCACCTCAAATGTTCCTCAACATCATTATTTGTTGATTTTAGATCCATCCATCAAGATCTAATTTTCTTGTCTAATTTTTGAACTCATCAAACATATTGCAGAAATCCCCTTCACTTCATCCACTCAATTTCTATCTACTAGATATGTCTTCTTAAATCACTCCACATATATGTGTGTGTGAGGAAGTGAGTGACAAAATTAGGAAGGAAATTTGATTATACTAGGGCGCCTTTTTTTATTGTCAAATTATTACAATTTTTATTCTCACTAAACTTACATCAAGGCATTTTTTTTTCTTCTAAAGATTCACCCACATCCACGATAGTCGATACAGCCTTGAAGTCACCAAGTATCTACGATATTGAAACATCTGACTAAGAGTGATCGGTGAAGTAAAGCTTTCTCATGGAAAATTAGGTATTTAAAAATGCAAAATCATTATCTGA
This sequence comes from Chamaelirium japonicum, assembly GCA_947650365.1. Taxonomy (NCBI): domain Eukaryota; kingdom Viridiplantae; phylum Streptophyta; class Magnoliopsida; order Liliales; family Melanthiaceae; genus Chamaelirium; species Chamaelirium japonicum. Next base: position 80,193,218 of record OX393549.1, read on the forward strand.
AATTATTGAAATTCGTCTAAATTGTGCGACATTGTTTACACAAGGTATTAAGGGAAAAACCATTCACGGAATATCATGGAGGATAAGCAAAAGAAATTCTCGGCTATGAGTAATAATAAAACAATAAAGACTGAGGGATGAAAAGAAATTTACTGTATCCCCGTTTACACAATTTACTCGATAAACAACACTAGGAGCAGTAGTTATCAAGGTCAAATTGTATTCTCTCTCAAGCCTCTCCTGTAAAATGAAAATTATGTCATGCTATTAAGAGTTTTAGCTGCATCAATAACTAATAAGAAAAGCATCAAAGAAGAAGAAAGTTCGACCTGAACAATTTCCATATGGAGAAGGCCTAAGAATCCACATCGAAAACCAAAACCCATAGCACTTGAAGTTTCAGGCTCGAACTGCAACATTAACCACAAAAATTAAGACCACTCATTTGAGATTAAAATGAAGTATAATTATCATTTGCGCAATTTCAAACATGAATACTACTACAAGATTCACAAAAAAATATCGGGTAAGCTTTCTCAAAGTAAAATATCCTATTGAAAATTAGAAACAAGTTACAAAATGCCAATAAAAGAAGATGCTCAAGGGAGTAACTTCATTAGGATGGGCAAGCGCATGCAGCATGAAATAAATATCATGTAACTACAACATCTAAACTCATAAGGTTAATATAAAACTACGATTTGTACTGAACATTGTTAATTCATCTATTTGTAATGCTGCAGAGCTCACGGTCTTAGCCTTGTATTGTTCTTTGTTATATTTGAATAATAAGAACAAAGGAAACATCTTGAAGCATTAACTAATCACCAATGAAACTTTTGTCATCTCAATAGTAGGAATGACTAAAATTGTCAAATAATTGAAGCATCCAAACGCTTTTAACTTGCTACTGCTGGAAGAACTAATAAGTTCAAAATGCCTATAATCCTGACATTTTAATTTATGTTGAATCTCTTGAGGTAACAGATTCATATTTATAAAGAATGAGGAAATGGGATATGATTTAAATGCATGTTTCTCTTAGACCATTTAGGTAAAAACTGCAGGGATATCTAGATATACAAGCTCTTTTATTGACTTAATTAGAAAAGGAGATCTTGAATAAAGAAAACAAAACAAAAGAAGATATTTTCTTGCTCTTAAGCTTCCAGAAAAAAACAAGAGATAACCTTATTGTTACTATTTTGCAACAAGGTGGAGATCACGTGAAAAGAGGCCCACCTCATGGATGGAAGAGAATAAAAGAGAGGATGAGGGCTCATTTACACAAGCTACAAGAACATGTTTGGATGGCCAACATCATCTTTATCATGGTGGATCATTACGCCAAAGGGTTCCATCAGCCAGCCAAGAACTTTACAGGACTCCTTCAAAGTGATACACTCATACACCTATATTTGTCCCCACACATAGTTGCCAACCAATTGCAATTTCACTTGTCCATACAGCTCCTAGAAAAAGAAAAGCAGGATGTGGTGACAAGGAAATATGATAGCTAGTTACAACAAAGGCATTTTTTTCTCCCATCGCGTGCATGCTGATGACCCCACAACTCTAGAATAAACAATAAATATTTTTATTTAAATATATATATTGCAACTCAAAAAGAAAGAGAGTTTGCATCACATTAACATACCTATTTTAAGTAATCCTCTCCTTCTCGGAGAGGAGTTTCCTCAAAAGAAAATAAAAACATACCTATTTTAAGTATTTCAAGGCTACTTTGTGCATCAAGATTAGTGTTCTAAAGCAGAGTCAGGGTTATAAGGAGGTTTAAATCTACAGCCAAGGTTTAAAAAGGCTCTAGCATACGCCTCGAGGCGAGGCGGTCCTATGCTACCTCGAGGCACACGCCTCAGCAGCCACATATAAAAAAGCCTACGCCTCTGCAGCAAGAGATGCATACATCTTTGTCCGAGGAGGTTCGCCTCAAGGTGTTCAAGGCGTACGCCTCTTGCTGCATGCGTGAAAAATAGGGTGGGAAGGGGTTAAAACCAAGGTTTGGTGTATGTGTGGAGGGGGGGGGGGGGGGGGGGGGGGGGCACTAAGCGTTTGATATGTAAATCGCCCCGATGGGCGCTTTTTTCATCCACTGAAACCTCCTAAACCCTTTTACATTTCCTCTTTAGGTATTGAACCCATTTGTCCCTAAAGATCTACTGCTTATTTCTTCTCTGATTTCGATTCCAAAGCTTGCAATTTTCTTCTTTGTGGATTTTCTACCAATTACAAGTGGGAGATCAAGATTTGTTTCAAGTTTAGAGGTATGGATCATGATCTTTCCTCTTCTGCTAATTTTTTCTATGATTTATTTTGTATTTTACCATTCTCATATGTTTGTATCATTATTTATTTTTTTGAATTTTGACAATGTTAGTTCTATGTTGGTATTTTATTGTTAGTTGTTAGTTGTTACTTGCTATTTTAATTATTATCTTAAATATTAAAAAATGAAGCTTGTTTGAGCAATTTGACTTACCATTTTGTTGTTAGATTGCTTGATGAAGTTCCCAAGCATGTCACATAAGGTATTTTCTAACACATCATGATTTACTATGCATATCTAGTTCGATTATTTTTATACATTCAATAATAGTATTTATTCTGATTTTTTTAATAACTTTTTTTTTACCAAAATGCCTCGAAAAAATTCGAGGCTTATGACTCAGTACACCTCGAGGCTTACTCCTCGCATCTCCAAAGGAAAAATGCCTCGGTATACCTTACACCTTTTTAAACAGTGTCAGTGACATAAGCTTCAGCTATGTCACGAGACTCACGACTCACAAGTGACATATAAGCTTCAGCTAAGTCATTAGTGACATAATAAAAGTTGTATCATCAGTAACATAATAGAATCTATGTCACCAATGACATATAGAAGTTATGTTATCAGTAACATATAAGCTTGAGCTATGCCATCAGTGACATATAAACTTGAGCGATATCACCAGTGACATATAAGCTTGAACTATGTCATCAATGACGTAATAGAAGTTGTGTCATAATGACATAATAGAAACTATGACACCAGTGACATATATAAGTTATGTCATCAGCGATATATAGAAGTTATTTCACCAGTGACATATAAGCTTAAGCTATGTCACTAGAGACATAATAGAAACATTGTCATCAGTGACATAATAGAAACATTGTTATCAACGACATAATATAAGCTATGTCACTAGTGATATATAGAAGTTATGTCATCAGTGACATAACACAAGTTACGTCATCGCTGACATAATAGAAGCTGTCACTAGAGACATATAGAAGTTAAGTCACCAGTGACATATAAGCTTGACATATGTCACCAGTGACATAATAAAAGCTATGTCATCAGTGACATAATAAAAGCAGTCATCAGTGACATAATAAAAGCTATGATACCAGTGACATATAGAAGGCATGTCATCGGTGACATAATAGAAGTTATGTCATCAGTGACATAATAGAAGTTATGTCATCAGTGACATATAAACTTGAGCTATGTCACTAGTGACATATAAACTTGAGTTATATCACCAGTGACATATAGAATTTATGTCATCAGTGACATAATAGAAGTTAATTCATCAGTGACATAATAGAAGCTATGTCACCAGTGACATATAGAAGTTGTCACTAGTGACATATAAGCTTGAGCTATATCATCAATGACATAATAGAAGTTATGTCATTAGTGACATAATAGAAGCTATGTCACCAGTGATATATAGAACTTGTCATCAGTGACATAATAGAAGCTATATCTTCAGAGACATAATAGAAGCTATAACACCAGTGACATATAGAAGTTATGTCACCAATGACGTATAAGCTTGAGCTCTGTCACTATGTCATCAGTGACATAATAAAAGTTGTCACTAGTGACATAAAAGTTATTTCCTCAATGACATAACAGAAGCTATCTCATCAGAGATATATAAGCTTGAGTTATGTTACCAGTGACATAAACTTGAGCTATTTCATCAGTAACATAATAGAAGTTATATCATCAGTGACATAATAGAAGATTTGTCATCAGTGACACATTGTTACCAAATTGGTCGTTTTTTTCAAAAAAACGCATTTTAAACGCGTATCGACCGGAAACCGTTAGCTACGGTATTAAGTAGCGTTTTTTTCAAAATTATTGTCCAAACGGTAAAAGTCGCGAAATACGCGTTTAAAACGCAAAAAACTCGTTTTTTTCCTATCTTTTTCATGATTTTTGCTAAATTTTTTTTTGTTAGAATACTTATATCTAATTGTTACCTAATTTATCGATTTTTTGCCTATTTTTTTCCAATTTTTCCTATTTTTCCCCCTTTTTTTTGTTTTTTTCCCTTGCCAACTTTTTCTCGACTTTCGACTTGGTAACATTGGTGACAAATAGAAGTTATGACACCAGTGACATATAGAAGTTATGTCATCAGTGACATATAAGTTTGAGCTATGACACTAGTGACATATAGAAGTTATGTCATCAGTGACATAATAGAAGCTATGTCATAAAAGACAGTAGAAGCTGTCACCAGTGACACAAGAAGTGATGTCACCAGTGACATCTAGAAGTTAAGTCCCAGTGACAAAAATTCGAGCTGTGTCACCAGTAACAAGTAGAAGTTACGCCATCAGAGACATAATAGATGTTATTCATCCGTGACATAATAAAAACTATATCATCAATGACATAGTATAAGTAATGACACCAGTGACATATAGAAGTTATGTCATCAGTGACATAATAGAAACTATGTTATTAGTGACATAAGCTTGAGATATATCCCCAATGATATTAGATTGAACAATGTCACCAGTGACATATAGAAGTTATTTCATTAGTACATGAAAGAAGCTAATTCAACAGTGACATAATAGAAGCTATATCACCAGTGACATAGAAGTTATGTCTTCAGTGACATAATCGAAGCTATGTCATCGGTGATATAATAAAAACTATGTCACCAGTGACATTAAAATTTATGTCAGCAGTGACATAATAGAAGCTGTCACCAGTGACATATAGAAGTTATGTCACCAGTAACATATAGAAGTTGTCATTAGTGACATATAAGCTTGAGTTATGTCACTGTCATTAGTGACATAATGAAACTGTTAAATACCATCACGCCCCAAAACCCAGGTTGTAAGGGGAGGTGCACAGAGGGTATAGAAAGCGGGTGTGGGTGCCTCCCTCACCGATGTGGGACTATCTGTTAACACTCCCCCTCACGCGGAGCCGCGTGGCAAGGCACGATCGGTGGGGAACACCCGGAGCAAGAGCAGGAGATGGGCTAACTTTGATACCATGTTAGATACCCTCACGTCCCAAAACCCGGGTTGTACGGGGAGGTCCACAGAGGGTATATAAAGCGGGTGATGGGTGCCGCCCTCACCAATGTGGGACTATCTGTTAACAGAAGCTATGTCACCAATCACATATAGAAGTTTTCTCCTCAGTGACTTAATAGAAGCTATGTCATCAGTGATCTACAAGCTTCAGCTATATCACCAGTGATATATAAGCTTAAGCTATGTCACCAGCGACATAGAAGTTATGTCATCAGTGAAATAATAGAACTTTATTACTAGTGACATATAGAAGTTGTCACCAGTGACATATAGAAGTTATGTCACCACTGACATAAGTTTGAGCTGTCACCAGTGACATAGAAGTTATGTAATCAGTGACATAATAGAGTTTAAGTCATCAGTGACATAATAAAAGCTATGTTACCAGTGACATATAGAAGATATGTTATCTGTAACATATAACCTTGAGCAACGTCATCAGTTGATCGACTCGAGGCGATCTTTGTGTTGCTACAAAAAGCCTCAACGGATTTGCCTCCACAACTTCAAGGGCGCCCGAATGCCTCTCGGAAGTATTGTAAGCCATTAGAAGCTATTGTCACCAGTGACATATAGAAGTTATGATATGATATAAGGTTAGCCATCCGGGAGAAGCTTTTAACAATAGTGAATCTGCGACGTAGGAAGAACCCCAATGTGCAAGACTTGTCCGGCTCCCTTTGCCACTCTCATAGAGAAGATGTCAATCACCTTTTCCTCCGATGTCCATTCTCTCGGAACCTTTGGTCCATGTTGAAACACCGCTTCAGAATCCGGGGGCACCCGGGCTCCGTTCGCTCTCTTTGAACACTTTGGTGAACTCGAAGAGTGAAGAAGGCGCTTCGTCCAGCTTGGGACCTTCTGGCAATTGGCCTATGCTGGAGCATATGGCGTGAACGCAACGCGAGAGTCTTCTCGAGCAAAGAATTATCTATCGGGGTTATCTGGTCCAACTTTATAGCTATGGTTACTAGCTGGTCGTCAGGTTTCTCTGTTAAGCTCTCGGGGCTGATTAGCCCTTTCCTTTGTAGCTTGTAACTTGTAGTTTTTAATAAAGCTTGGGGTATGCTTAACCCCATCCTCTCCTTCTCGGAGAGGAATTGCTCAAAAAAAAAAGATATCATATAAGGTTGAGCTATGTTACTAGTGATATATAGAAATTATGTCATCAGTGACATAATAGAAACTCATCATTGACATAATAAAAGCTGTCACTAGTGACATATAGAAGTGGTCACGAGTGACATAAGTTTGAGCTATGTCATCGGTGACATATAGAAGTTATGTCACGAGTGACATATAGAAATTATGTCACCAATGGCATATAAGCTTAAGTTATATCACCGGTGATACAAAGAAGCTATATAATCAGTGACATAATAGAAGTATGTCATCATTGGAATAATAGAAGCTATGTCATCAGTGCAAGGTTTTAAATGTCATTTTCGGTGTCCATGTCAATCAACCACAAAAAGAAAATTTTTTGTTTTTCGGTAATTTGTCGATGGAAAATTTGTAAAATGGAAAGATAAATTTTGGTGAGAATATTTCGTTTTTCGGTCAAATTTCAGTGCTTTTCGATGGAACTTTGTCGTTTTTCGGTCAGATTTTGATTTTGTTCATTTGATATGAAAAAGAATGAATATTTCAGCAAAACTTCTGGATAACATTTTTGTGACATAAATATACATATCTACTTATCTAGGACTTTAGATTTATATGTAAAATTTTAAACCACTTAATGAATTACAAAGTAGAATGCCATATAAAATCTGAAACCACTCAAAATATGAAACTGAAAGTAGAATCCATAATCATAGAATAGACAACGATTGTAGAATAGTTGTACAAAGTACAAAGTACAAACATAGTGCTAGAATGCTCAAGTCCCTTACAAAATACAAGCATACAACTGCAAACTATTAATACAAGCAAGCGTACAATTTATACAATGCTACCAACCCAAAACTATTAATACAAGCAAGCATACAATTTATACAATGCTACTAACCCAAAAAATTAACATTTTATTCACAAAGAAAGAGCAACAGCTGGGAATCCCAGCTTTTCCACCGACAAACTGACAAATGTCAGTGATATCACCGACAAGAGCCCGACAAATGAAATAATTGTATAGTCATAGGTTCTTTTCGCCAACAGCACCGACATATATCGACATCTACCGACAATGTCGACCGACAAATTATAACATCAACAATTCAAGCTTTTTTATATCGGAACCTCCAAATAACGACATATGTCAGTGATTTTGACCAACATTTGTCGAGGTTTGATTCCATGCATCAGTGACATAATAGAAGTTATGTCACCAGTGACATAATAGAAGTTGTGTCATCAGTGACATAATAGAAGCTATGCTATCAGTAACACATAAACATGGTTTGATATTTCGACCGAAATACCGAAATTTCGAGAAAATATTCAGTTTCGACCACTACCGAAACAAAAGTGTTATGCTAAACCTTGAAAATCTAGGTTTCAGACTTTCAGGTGACTTCGGATCCTTTCGGTTGTTTTTGGTGCATTACGATCGAAAACGACGAAATTTCGATCGAAACAGGAATCCATCGAAATAAGAGTTGGCTGGTCTTTTGGTGAATTTCGAGGAGATTCCCTCCGAAATCATGTGGGCTCGAAACCCTATGGCATCTTTCCGATAGATTTCGACCGGAATCAAGTTGTTTTTTTTGCTTTTGGAGCTGCTTTCGACGAAAAATGTCGAAACTTGTCATTTCGTGTCGGAACGAAATTGCCCCTGATGGCTGATCCTATAAATGGAACCCAAAAGCTTCATAGGAAAGCCATATACTTCGACCAAAACCCCTTAATTCGAAACTTAACCTTCGAATTTCTGCCAAAATTTTCGGATCTCGACCGAAATTGCTAGATTTAAACCGTTTTCGAAGCTCTTTCGGCAAAAGAAGCCAGATGTTGGTCATTTCGAAAGAGCTTTAGGTTATTTCGCTCGAAATAAGCCAAATTCCGATCATTTCAGAGTGGCTTTCGATTATTTTGATCGAAATATGTCGATTTCGGGCCTGATCCTATAAATCAAGGCCTTCGGTTTCGTCCGAAGCCACAGATTTTTTAGAAGCTCCTTACTTCAACCAAAATCTTGGATTTCAATCAAAATCGTCAAATTTCAGCATTTCTCACGGGATTTCTGTCAGATCTCACTAGATATTTGCTGGATCTTAGCTAGATCATATTGGATCTCGTCGGATCTTTGCTAGATTTTCATCAGACTTCATCGGATCTGGACTTCTACTGAAATCGCCGGATCTTCACCGGATCGTCATTGTACTTAGCTGGATTTTCGCTCGATTCGATCTTCACTGAATATCGTCGAATCTTCATCGGGCTTTGTCGCAAGTCATCTACTACTGCAAAAACCAGTCAAATGGAAGTATTACAAATGCGACGGGTCTCGACTCATCACATTTGTAATAATAATTCTTGACTAGTTTTGGCTCGGATGGAGCATAGAGGTCGCCGAATCTCGTCGGATTCCTCATTCGATTCGGCGAAGCCCACTGGAAATCGCTAGTCTCGACTGATACACTTCAAAACGTGATAACACCTGAATTAAATGCTTCAAAACGTGGTAGCACCCGAATGTCCTAGTCGGTTCGTCAACCACGAGAAGCATAACACTTGTGACCGCATGCTATGCGCTCCACCTACGGATTATGCAATCCCTAGAACACCAGTTCGAGAGATTTGAGAAGGTGAAGGAGTTCAGGCGAAGGTCACAACCCAGGAAGGACCAAGTTGGCTCAATTCGGTTATTGGACTCACACCTCAACGACAAGAAGCACAAGACCAAGGTTTTAAACTTCGGTTTCGTGTGTCGGTGTGAATTTTCTAAAAACAATTCATGTGGATGTTTGTATTCTAAGAACAATTCATATGCACATATATGCACAACTATAAAAGATTTAAATTCAAATAATTTTTTAAAAAATCCTGTTTTTTTGACAATGTTGCTTTTTTTCATCCATTTCGACCGAAATAACGAAATTTCGGTCCAAATTTTGGTTTCGGCTAGGACTGAAACCAAACACGAAATCGAAACAACAAACCTTGCATACAAGCTTGAGCTATATCACTAGTGACATATAGAAGTTATGTCATCAGTAGTGACATAATAGAAGCTATTTCACTAGTGACATAATAGAAGATATGTCACCAATGTTTAAAAAGGCGAAGGTAGGAACTGAGGCGTTAGGCCTGCAAAAGGCGAGGCGTAAGCTTCAATTAAGCCTCGATTTTTCAAAAAAAAGTGCAAAAAAATTTCTAAAAAAATTATAAACATATCACAAACATAATAAATACTAATCCATGTAAAAGAAAACATTGGATTTTAATTAAGCATAAAAGTAAATGAGGCATTGGATTTTACCTCCGTCACTTATGTTGTCGAGTATCGAGCTGAATACTTGCAAGTCTGTTATCTAATAACCAATTCCATCCAAATATCTAATAATACAATGATACAAGACATAGATCATAGATGATGGATAGATCACTTTGAATCACATTCACATAAAGGTCAAGTAACTAAGAAATACTAACCAAATATAGTAGTTGATTGATATTCAAAGTATCATAGATTCATAGTCTCATCAACTTGACCCATAGCATAGCAAAGTCAAATGCTAACAAAAAACATAACATAGATAAGTCAATAACTCAACATAAAAATCCGTGACTGGCTCTGAACCGGCTCTCCATCTAACGGTTGTGGTGCAGCAGTTAAGGCTTAAGCCTCACTACGCCTCGAGGCTTTAAGCCTTGAGGCGTACGCCTCACATATATAAGGCGTAAGCCTCACCGGGGTTTGATGAGGCTTAAGCCTCAATACTTTTGAGGCCCGCCTTGCCTCAAGGCGTAAGCCTCACGCGATTTTTCAAACATTGTATGTCACTAAAGACATATAAAAGGTATGTCACCACTCACCAGTGACATATAAGCTTGAGATATGACACCAGTGACATCTATAAGTTATGTCATCTATGTGGGTAATTTTCGAGCTCAGATGGTAGGCACAATCCAACAAACCAAAGAGATACAAGAGACCGGGTTTACGTGGAAAAACCCTTCGTAACGCCGAAGGGAAAAAAAACCACGGGGTGGGGCGACAAAATGTACTAGAAACTTGATCAGTTACAAACTCTCACCCAAACCCACGTACACCCAGAAAGTACCGACCTCTCAACTGTCTCAGTGCGAGAATTCTGGAAGGTGAGCAATAGCACCTCCCCTTCCAGAATTCAGATCCTCTCTTCTGAATGGGTAGCCATTTTATAGTGCCTCGAGGTAACAACTAGGGTACTCCGAGCAGGACGGGATTGATGACGTGGTCCCATGATCTACATAACCGCCTCGCGAGTGGGCAACGTGTCACCTTGCAAGCACTTGGCAGTTATCGCTGGGGATACTTCTTGCCTTATTGGTCGACCGGGAATCTCGGGACATGGACTGTCCTCCCATAATCGTTGCCTAGCCGAGCGACCGAAAATCTCAGGAGGTGATCTGTCTTCCGAGCAAGATTCTCGGGTGTAACTATTGAACCGGACTTTTAGCATGAATGTCGGAGTTGGGCCGAGAAAGACAGAGCCACCCTTGAAACCATGTTTGTCTACAGTTGGACGATCGGTTAACTGCACCTTTTGCAGGTGTGACGGCTGGTCGGTCGACTTCGCGAGGGCCGGTCGACCCTCCATGGTCAGTTGATCGGGTGTGACGGTCGATCGGTCAACTTTGCGAGGGGCGATCGGCCGGCCAGGTATGATGGCCGGTCAGTTGGCTTCGCGAGGGGCGGACGGCCCTCCTTGGTCGGTCGGCCAGGTGTGACGGCCGATCAGTAGGCTTCGTGAGGGGCAGGCGACCCTCCATGGTCGGCCGACCGAGTGTGACGGCCAGTTGATCGGCTTCGCGAGGGGCGGATAGCCCTCCTTGGTCGGCCAACCGGGTGTGACTACCGGTCGATCGGCGTCGCGAGGGGCGAACAACCCTCTTTAGTCCACCGACCGGGTGTGACGGCTGGTCGGTCGGCTTCCTGAGGAGGCGGTCGGTCGATTGAAGAAAAGGCTTGGTCGGTCGATCGGTCGGTCAAATATCTCAATAGTCGATCGGATAAAGCCACCTCCGATCAAGAGCCACCAGATTTCGTCGATCAGTTAATACCGATCGATTCATGTCGATCGGTCACCACCGATCGGTTAAAGCCACCCCCCAATCAAGGACCACCTGATTTGGCTGACTAGTTAATACCGATCGCTTCATGTCAATCGGTCAACACCGATCGGTTAAAGCCACCCCCAATCAAGGACCACTTGATTTGGCTGACCAGTTAATGTGTTCACTTGGAGCCACTCGATTGTCCAACCGGTTAATTCCACACCAATACTCTAGTTTGCATCAAATGAAGAAGTGAAGGGTCCACTCTTACCTATGCAATGATGATGGGAGTGGGTGGGCAATGATAATCCCACCCCCTTTTTTCCAATAGCTGATGACGCTAGGTTATTGAGTGTCGAATCTTGACCGTCGATGTCATTTGAAGCACTTGATCGACTGGTTAATATCGTATCAGACCTGACAGACCACATGACCGACCGATCGGTTATCTCAGATAATGTCATAATATCCATAATTATAGTAAATTCCAAACCATAAATTTATGATTACCAATAATAGAATAGCATCTATAAACGTTCTAGTGCCTAGGCTCACCTAGCCCCGCTTGGACCCACTTGGGACTGCCTAGAGGCCTGGGCCGCTTTTCTGTACTGCCTAGGACTAGGCTGGGCAGTAGGGGGCCTTCTTGCACCTAGGCGGCCGCCTAGGACACTTTTTAGAACACTGAGAATAATCGATCGACGAATCACAGCTAGTGCCTTTTAGCTCATGTGCTATCAATGAATTGAACCTAGCTCCTTGTAGCTCGTGCACGATCAGTGCATTGCACAAAGAACAAGTTGAGGATCATACCGATGACCGACCGGTTTTTCTCACCAAAAATCGATCGTGAATCACACCAAGGTATGGCCATTCTTTGCTGATTGGCTAGCCTGTCGATAATATTATGGTACATACATCATCAGTGGCATAATAGAAGTTATGTCAACAATGTAATAGAAGCTATATGATCAGTGACAAAAAAGAAGCTATGTCACCAATGATATAGAAGTTGTCATCAGTGACATAAGCTTCAGCTATGCCATCAGTTGATGCGACTAGAGAGTAGAGACGATCTCTATGTTCGCAGCAGCGAGTCTCAACAGATTCACCTCCACAACTTCTTCCTTGGGGGCACCCGAAAGCCTTTCGGAAGTATGGTAAGCTATTGTCACTAGTAACATATAAACTTGAGCTATGTCACCAGTGACATATAGAAGTTATGTCTTGACATAATAGAAGCTATGTCATCAGCAACATAATAGAAGCTATATCAACACTGACATAATAGAAGCTATGTCACTAGTGACATAATAGAAGTTATGCCATCAGTGATATATAAGCTTGAACTATGTCACCTGTGACATATAGAAGTTATGTCATCAGTGACAATAAAAGTTATGTCATCAGTGACAGAAAAGAAGCTGTCACCAGTGACATATAGAAGTTATGTCATCAATGACATATAAGCTTGAGCTATGTCACCAGTGACATAGAAATTATGTCATCAGTGACATAATAGAAGCTATGTCATAAGAGATATATAGAAGCTATGTCTGTAGACATTGAAATATTGCCTAAAGCTAGAGAATCAGAAATTTGGCTAAGTCTGGAAGACTTTATTTCCCTGATGATCAGGGAAATTTTGCTTTACACTCAAAAATTTGGCTAAGTCTGGAAGACTTTATTTCCCTGATGACCAGGGAAATTTTTGTTTCCTTACACTTTATTTCCCTGATGACTAGGGAAATTTTTGTCTACACTCAGAAATTTGGCTAAGTCTGGAAGACTTTATTTCCCTGATGACCAGGGAAATTTTGCTTTCTTATACTTCATTTCCCTGATGACCAGGGAAATTTTTCTCTGCACTCAGAAATTTGGCTAAGTCTGGAAGACTTTATTTCCCTGATGACTAGGGAAATTTTGCTTTACACTCAAAAATTTGGCTAAGTCTGGAAGACTTTATTTCCCTGATGACCAGGGAAATTTTTACTTCCTTACACTTTATTTCCCTGATGACCAGGGAAATTTTTCTCTATACTCAGAAATTTGGCTAAGTCTGGAAGACTTTATTTCCCTGATGACCAGGGAAATTTTGCTTCCTTATACTTTATTTCCCTGATGACCAGGGAAATTTTTCTCTACACTCAGAAATTTGGCTAAGTCTGGAAGACTTTATTTCCCTGATGACCAGGGAAATTTTGCTTTACACTCAAAAATTTGGCTAAGTCTGGAAGACTTTATTTCCCTGATGACCAGGGAAATTTTTGTTTCCTTACACTTTATTTCCCTGATGACTAGGGAAATTTTTGTCTACACTCAGAAATTTGGCTAAGTCTGGAAGACTTTATTTCCCCGATGACCAGGGAAATTTTGCTTTACACTCAAAATTTGGCTAAGTCTGGAAGACTTTATTTCCCTGATGACCAGGGAAATTTTTGTTTCCTTACACTTTATTTCCCTGATGACCAGGGAAATTTTTGCCTACACTCAGAAATTTGGCTAAGTCTGGAAGACTTTATTTCCCTGATGACCAGGGAAATTTTGCTTCCTTATACTTTATTTCCTTGATGACCAAGGAAATTTTTCTTGCTTCCTTACGCTCTGAAATTTGACCAAGTCTGAGAGTAAGGAAAATACTATATCCCTATCGTCCAAAGGCTATATCTAAGTCAATAGAATGATACTTAGAGATGAGCATCCTTCGACAAGCCGATATACAAGGCCGAAGAATAATCAAGCTTAAGCTCCTACAAGTAAGCTTACGCTAGATTTTGACAAACTCATTGAACCTACCAAGTCAGAAAGGACCGGATCAAGAGTTAACTTGGTTAAAATCTAAGTCGCAGTAAGTCGATTCGGATTTAAGACCCGAACCACAAGTCGTTTTAATCAGACTGGTTCACTCAAACTCAAAAGGATTAAGCTACCAGTGGAAGTTACAAAACCACTCGAATATGATCCTAACCATCAAGGAAGTTATATAAACCACCTGGAAGTTTCTCTAACCATCCAAGGGAAGTTATAAAAACCACCAGGAGGTTGCTTCAACCACCCGAAGTAGTTATTCTCTACAATAACTACTTCGACCCTTATAAAAGGAGGGACAAGAAGAGAAGAAGGGATTTTTGGCCATATCAACAAGAACCTACAAAGCTCCCGATTGAAGATACTTCAAAGTTCCAAGAAATCCCGGAGAAGAAGGATCGAAAAGATCGAAGCAAACCAAAGAAAATCGAAGACCGAAGATCGAAGATGGAAAATTGAAGATTCAAGTCCAAAGCAAGTCGAAGAACAAGCGAAGAACAAGTGAAGATTCTAGGAGAAGAAGAGTCAAGCAAAGCCCCTAGCCGATCACGCGCAAAGCCCGGAAGGATCAAGCACCGCAACGCTCCTCTTTTCATTCTCACTTGTTGTAATCTTTGTACTTCGAAATCAAGTATCAAAGGATCAAAGACGGATTTCCCCGCAATCTCCTGATATATTTTGTACTCCGCTTCCTCGAAGCGAGTCTTTGAAATTTGTACTTGAGTGAAAAATCAAATATTTGCTCATACAAATATTTTGGCACGCCCGGTGGGACATCCGTCTCCTTTCATCCCTCCATTTCGTTGGTTCTCATACTCGAAGTTTTCTTCCTTACGAAGGATTCTTCTAATTCAAATTTTCAACATGGTCGGTATCGGCGATGCTATGGTTGTTCCCGTCACCATGCCTTTTGTTGAGTCAAATACAGTCCAACAAGGCAACCAGGAGAACGTCACCACGAATGCTAATGTTTCGGCATCCGAGGAGGCCCCTGCACTACGTGTCTACACTAGGCGCAAGAAGACTACTTCAGTTCTACCTGAAGTCGAAACCGAGGGAGATATCCTATGCACTAAGGAACTCGGGGTGAGAGACGAAGTAATCTTCAATCCAGATGGTCATGTGGACGCTGTTGTTCATCATGACTATGTCTCGGAAGACGACGTTGAGACTCTCGAGGCACGCCAGGAAGTTCGCCCAAATTCTACTAACTCCACAATGACTAAACTTGAGGAGGAAGTACGACAAATGAGCCAACTCATGGCTCAGATGGTCCAGACAATGGCAGAAAAGGATCGTCAAATCAACAGTCTTCTCAAAAAAATGGATACTAAGGAAGAGGCTTTGGTTCCTGCAACAACCAAGGCCCTCCCCACGACTACTCGGACTTTGATGCCGCCGATGATCACTTCTCCAGAGATAGGTGCAATCATGCCTACATCTTCACCTATGACTGTTGAACAATTACAGTCTATGGTCGCAAGTATGATCCAAGCAAGGGGAGACGGATTTTCTAAGTCCACAGTAGGGTACACCAAGCCTTACTCCCAACGTATCCAAGACTTACGCTTTCCGGCAGGATACAACCCACCCAAGTTCCAGCAATTCGAAGGAAAAGGCAATCCAAAGCAACATATTGCCCACTTCATAGAAACTTGTAACAATGCTGGCACTTATGATGATGAAATGGTCAAACAATTCGTTCGGTCTATCAAAGGGACCGCATTCGAATGGTATGTAGACCTCACTCCGGGGTCTATCGATAGCTGGGAACAATTAGAACGGGAGTTTCTCACTCGGTTCTACAGCACTCGGCGTGTGGTGAGTATGGTGGAACTTACTGCTGTCAAGCAACGCAAAGATGAGAAAGTCATAGACTATATCGATCGATGGAGAAACCTTGCTCTCAACTCACGGGATCGACTCTCCGAGTCTTCAGCAATAGAGATGTGCATTCAAGGAATGCATTGGGGATTACTCTACATTCTCCAGGGAATCAAACCCAGCTCCTTTGAAGAGTTGGCCACACGAGCTCACGATATGGAGCTTAGCTTGGCCACTCACGGAGATTCCAAGCCAAGGGACTTTTCGAAGTCTAAGGCAGACGGTAAAGAAAAAATGTCAGCTCCAAAAGCAAAACAAACAAATGTTGTAAACATTGCTTCTTCTTCCAAACCTTTGAAGATGAAAGAAAAACCAGACAACACCAAGCCTACTACTGAGTCTTCACAGCAAAGGCCACCCCGGATGACTTTAGAAGAGCTCCAAGCGAAGAAGTATCCCTTTCCAGACTCAGAAGTTTCAGCTATGTTTGACCAACTCTTGGAGGAGAAGATGATCGAAATACCTTTATCCAAGAGACCAGAAGAAGCAAATAGAGTTGATGATCCTTTATATTGCAAATATCATAGGGTCGTGAGTCACCCTATCGAAAAATGTTTCGTGTTCAAAGAGAAAATCATGTCGTTGGCACGTCAAGGAAAGATTGAGTTGCCTTCAGATGAGATAGTCGCAACTAACATGACATCCATTGTCTTCGGTTCTCTCCCACCAGTTCAAATTCCAGCAGCAAGGAAGAGGCTAGTTTTCAAGATAAAAACTTCAGCCCTCCTCAACAAGCAACATTCTTCAGTAAGGAGGCATATGCATGTTACTCAGGTTGCAAGCTTGGGGGCACCAGAACTCAGAATCCAGATGCGCAAAAATCAGATCAAGAGTCGTGAAAGTCTACCAACGAAAGAAGCCCCCTTGCCTCCAAAAGAGAATGACTATTCCCTTGAAAAAGAGAATTCGGAACAGAAGGACGGATGGACCTTGGTGGTTCGAAATAAAAGAACCCCTCGAGCCCCTCTCCGTAAAGTCTCTCCCATAATCTATGATAAGTCTAAGGGAAAGAGAGAAAAGACTTACGTCAAGAAGTCTTTAAAGAAGAAAGGCCAAAAGAAAAGTATGCCTAAAGTTGTTACAGTCAATGATGAAGAAATACTACATCAAGCCGTCCGGCGACCTCTTACACTAAGAGACTTCATTCCTGAAGATTTCTTCGAAAATGATTTATCCTCTTCGTCAACTTGCTATACGGCAGAAGTCCATGAGAAAGAATCAAATGAGGAACTAACTCTTCAGCCTCCAGAAATGTCAGATAATATACCTCCTGTTGAGCCGATAGAAGGAAACCTCGCAGCTACTTCTGATGAAGCTATGTTACATTTGCCACTTATAGAGGCTTTCCATCTTTCGGAAGATGCACGCCACGCTATGGCTGCGGCATTAACCGACCCAGAAAGTTATCAAGTGAAGACTAATGAAGAAAAATCAGTCCAATGTGATATGACTATCTCCTTCTCTGACGAAGATTTGCAGCTGGGAGCACGGTTGCACAACCGACCTCTTTATGTTTCTGGTTATATCAATGAAAAACCAGTAACTCGCATATTGATAGATGGCGGATCGGCTGTCAATATCATGCCTAGTCAAACCATGAAGGACTTGGGCATAAAAAGTGATCAACTTTCCATAAGCAAATTGGTCATTCAAGGCTTCAACCAAGGGGCACAGTCAGCTGTCGGCATCATACGCTTGAAGTTGTCAATCGGAGAACTTGACACTATGAATCTGTTCCATGTCATAGACTGTCAAACCTCTTATCGACTCTTACTTGGAAGACCTTGGCTACATATGAATAAAATAATGCCTTCAACATTACATCAATGTTTCAAATATCACCAAGGGGGCATTGAGAAGTGCGTTCTGGCAGATGATAGACAATTTAATGAAGCAGAAGCTTATCTCGCCGACGCCAAATTCTACCACAGTAAAGGCTCTGTTATCAAGGAAACGTCACCCAACAAAGCTACAAATTCTCTCCAAGAAACAGAGGCAAAAGAAGTGACTCCATCAGTCAGGGTCTCTCCAAATCCTCCAACCCAACGTCATACGATGTTTGGTGATTGCGAATGTGACGAATGCCTTGAAGAGGCTCTGGAATTGGAATACGAAGATGATGAAGATCGGCGAAGGAAAAACAAGAAGTCATCACAACAATCTCTCAAACAAAGATATGAGAACGGTGACCCAGAAGTAGGTTTACTTGGCCAACCTTCAGGGAAATTCGATTTTTATGTCCTTTATCCGAAGAAATCAAACCAGCAAGCGGTGCCAGTTCAAATGAAGAGTATAAAAGGAAAACAGAAGGTTAATAAATATCCTACAAAAATGGCTGAATCTGCTCCGGTGTTAAGTTTCGTACCACAGAGAGGCCGAAAGATAGGACAGCCACCATTCACTCCTATGCATACAAAGCCATCCACCTCTTTTACAGATGCTAATTTGGTCACTTTAAAAGAAGACTTGGTATTGCCGCTGCACAGCCTAACATCAGCTACTAACTCAAGTAAGGGCAACTCTACATTCAAACCAGAAGGAACATGGGGAAGTGAAGCATCAAGTCTCCTGAGCAAAGCTGGATTCACTCCAAAAGATGTTGAACGTTTAGGTACATTACCACCACGAACAGCCCCTTACGGTTTAACTAAAACCCAAGAGCGGCTCTTCTTGGCTGGAGAAAATATACCACAAACTCGACCTGGCATTGGAGCCAAGCAAATCCCCATTGTGCTCAAAACAAGCGCAAAAGAAACTATGTCCGCAAACTTCATTGAAGCCCAAGATGAAGAAGACTATACAAAAGCTTTATATGATGCAGATGATGACACAGTAGAAAAGAAGTATCTCGGTAACACAGATGAAGACTTTCAGACATTGTCTAAGTCAGCAAAAAGAAGGCGACGACGTGCAAAGAAGAAAGAAATACTCATGGCACAATATGAGATGCCCGATGTACATCACCAGTTAAAGCCAAATCAAACTTCAGTCTTTGAGAGGATAAAGAAACCAAGAATCAGATCTGAAATCGTCAAAAATAATCATCCACGACAATCAGTCTTTGACAGACTTGAACTTGGTTTCGCAAAGCCCTCCCGCCCACCCAGGTTTGCTCATTCTCGACATGCCAAAATCTCCTATGGTCACAGCGGGTCTTTTCAGCGACACAGTCTCACCTGGCATCGAGTTCCGCCTCTTCAGGATGCTCCTTTGACAATCAGTATCGATGCTACTTCTGACTCTACTACCAATTCAGCATGTTTGAACGCATCTTCTTCCTCTGGGTCGAAAAAGAAATTCGTTGTATCTGTCAATCATATTTCTACTGAGTACATCGATTGCTCGTCTTCTTCTTCGGACAGTGACTTAGCTGATGCACCTCCAGTCCTTGAAGAAGGGGGGCAGTCCACTGTGGATGATTTAAAAGAAATTAATCTTGGCACTGAAGAAGAACCACGACCGACATTCGTCAGTTCTCTTCTAACAACGAACGAAGAAGTCGAGTATGTCAAGCTTCTCCAAGAATACAAGGACGTCTTCGCTTGGTCTTATAAAGAAATGCCAGGTTTAGACCCCAAAATTGCTGTTCATCAGCTTGCCGTGAAACGTGGTGCTAATCCTATCAAGCAAGGCCAAAGAAGATACCGCCCAGAACTTATTCCACAAATTGAAGCCGAAGTGAACAAACTGATTGAAGCAGGGTTCATTAGAGAAGTTAAGTATCCTACTTGGATCTCTAGTGTTGTACCCGTGAAGAAGAAGAATGGGCAAATCAGAGTATGTGTCGACTTCAGAGATTTGAATAATGCATGCCCCAAAGACGATTTTCCTTTACCAATCACCGAACTTATGGTGGATGCTACAATGGGATATGAAGCTCTATCCTTCATGGATGGCTCTTCAGGATACAATCAAATCCGAATGGCACCAAAGGATGAAGAACTCACAGCTTTCCGCACGCCTAAGGGCATCTTTTGTTATAAAGTAATGCCTTTTGGACTGAAGAACGCAGGAGCTACCTACCAACGAGCCATGCAGCGGATTTTTGATGACATTCTTCACCAAAATGTAGAATGCTATGTTGATGATCTAGTCGTGAAGTCCAAACAAAGGTCTTCACATCTGGATGATTTGCGTGCTATCTTTGATAGATTAAGAAGGTATCAACTACGAATGAATCCGCTTAAATGCGCCTTTGGAGTTACATCCGGAAAATTCCTCGGTTTCATCGTAAGGCATCGAGGCATTGAGATAGACCGATCTAAAATTGATGCTATTCTCAACATGCCCGACCCTAAGTCACTTCATGACCTTAGAAGCTTACAAGGTCACTTGGCTTATATCAGGCGATTTATCGCCAACCTCTCCGGGAGATGTCACCCTTTTCACCAGCTCATGAAAAAGGATGCTATTTTCAAATGGGATGAAGCATGTCAAAAGGCTTTCCAAGATATTAAGGACTATCTCTTGAAACCACCAGTTCTGACAGCACCCATTCCAGGGATATCCTTGATACTTTACATAAGCGCACAAGAACACTCTCTGGGGGCATTGCTTGCACAAGAAAATGAATTCGGAAAGGAAGTGGCTTGTTACTATTTGAGTCGTACTCTTGTGGGGGCAGAATTACAGTATGCTCCTATAGAAAAGATATGCTTAGCCCTTATTTTTGCCACAAAAAAGTTAAGGCATTATATGTTGGCTCATACTATTAAACTTGTATCTAAATCAGATCCCCTCAAATATATTATGTCAAGACCTGTTCTATCAGGAAGACTAGCAAAATGGGCTCTACTCCTGTCAGAATTTGATATCATCTTCACCCCCCAGAGAGCAGTCAAAGGGCAAGCCTTAGCAGATTTCTTGGCTCATCACTCTATTCCTGCGGATTGGGAGTTAACTGAGGAATTACCAGATGAGGAGGTCTTCTTTGTAAACATAATCCCTTCTTGGGAAATGTTCTTTGATGGAGCTGCAAAACGACAAGCCGCGGGGGCAGGGATTGTTTTCGTCTCGCCAAACTCCGAAACTCTCCCATACTCTTTCTCATTGGCAGAGCCTTGTTCAAACAACAAAGCCGAATACCAGGCATTAATTATTGGTCTTGAACTCGCTCGGGACATGAAACTTCAAGGGCTACGAATTTATGGTGACTCCAAACTCATCATTCATCAAGTCTTGGGAGATTATGAAGTCAATAAGGAAGACCTCAAGTTTTATCATGAATATGCTCTTACTTTATTCAACAGCATCGAAGCAGCAAGCATTCAACATGTACCAAGAAGTTCGAATCAACAAGCTGATGCATTGGCGAATCTAGCAGCATCGCTTGCTATTCAAGACCTTGAGCAGTTAAATATTCCGGTTTGTCGAAGGTGGATACTCACTCTGGAAGATCAATTCAATCAGGCTATAGGTCAGAAAAATGAAGATCATTCCTATGTCATAGAAGAACAAGACTGGAGACAACCCCTTATTGATTACCTCGAGAGTGGCAAACTCCCTAAAGAAGTTAAACACAGAACTGAGATAAGAAGACGAGCCCCCAAGTTCTTGCATTTCAATGGCGAATTATATCGTCGAAGCTATGATGGTACACTTATGAGATGCTTGACCGGAGAAGACATCAAGTTTGCTCTCCAGGAGTCACATTCAGGTATATGTGGTACTCATCAGTCAGGGCCGAAACTTCACTTTCGTATCAAAAGAATGGGATACTACTGGCCTACCATGGTTAAAGATTGCTTAAACTTCTCCAAAAAGTGTCATGCATGCCAAATCCATGGTGATTATATTCGTCAGCCGCCAGAACCACTTCATCCTACAGTCGCTTCATGGCCATTTGACTCTTGGGGACTTGACATAGTCGGCCCATTACCCAAATCTTCTAAGCAGCACCTTTATATTCTAGCGGCGACAGACTACTTTTCCAAATGGGCAGAGGCAGTCCCTCTCAGAGAAGTGAACCGAAATTCAGTCATGAATTTTATTCAAAATGATATCATCTTCCGATATGGAGTTCCTCGTTGCATCGTTACTGATAATGGCAAGCAATTCAAAAACGCTGCTATGGATAATTTCTGTGCTAAGTATAAAATCAAACAGAGATGTTCTACAATGTATAATGCTCCCGCCAATGGTTTAGCAGAAGCTTTCAATAAGACCTTATGCAAACTCTTGGAGAAGGTGGTTTCTAAATCTAAAAGAGACTGGCACGAGCGTATGCACGAGGCTCTATGGGCTTATCGAACATCGTTTCGCACTCCGACTCAAGCAACACCATATTCCCTTGTGTATGGAGTAGAGGCGATTCTACCTCTAGAACTTCAAATTCCTTCTCTAAGAATTGCCATCCAAGAAGGTCTTACTACTGATGAAAATGCTCAACTCCGACTTGTGGAATTGGAAGCTCTAGACGAGAAAAGACTTGAGGCTCAGCAACGACTTGAATGCTATCAAGCTCGTATTTCTCGAGCGTTCAATAAAAAAGTTAAGCCTCGCTCTTTCCAAGAAGGGGACTTGGTCCTAGCAGTGCGACGTCCCATCATCTTGTCTCACAGAGCAGGAAAAAAATTTGATGCTAAGTGGGATGGCCCTCATGTCGTCAGAGAAGTCTATACTAATGGAGCATATCTACTTATGACACCAGAAGGAGGACAACTTGGCCCAATCAACGGCAAGTTCCTCAAGCGATATTATGCATGAAGAAAATCACTCTATATTGCAAATGATAGTCCTGATAGATGTGGGTGCCAACCTAGTTGGGATGCATATCGATCAGGGTGATGCAAGCAAAAAAAAAAAAAAATCCAAGGGAACTACGTACGACTTGATCCCTTGAAAAAGGGTACGTAGGCAGCCTGAGGAAACCCCTCAGGTTCAGTCCAAACAAAAAAAATAATAACCCATATTCAGTAGAACAATCAAGAAGGAAATACCAGGAGAATTCATATTGCATAAATCTTAATGAAGTCTAAAAGGAAAAAGTACAAAGCTTATTAATCAATATATCGAGCTTAAGTCACGAAGACGCTGCATAAGTTCCTCTCGTGCGCCATCAATAGCTAAGACAGAAGATGCCCCAGCTTCCTCTTGACCCTTGAGTTCGGTCAGTTCTTTCTCTTTTTCGGTCTTTTGTGCCTTCAGGGAGTTGAGGTAATCATTTTGTAAAGTCACGGCATCAGAAGCTGCAGCCAAACGCTTTTCGCAAGAAATAACCAACGCTTTAGCCTCCTCCAATGCTAAACGAGCAGAAGTTTCCTCTGACTTTGCTGTTGACAGTACAGAATCACCCTCATCCAAGAACTGGGAGAACGACTTCAAAGTCTCTTCTATCTTCGCTATATGGTCCGGACTAACAACAGCCTTTTCCTTGACAAACGATGAACGTCGGTTATGATAAGTATGGCTGTCTTGAAGAAGCGATTCGATCTTTTCAACAAAGACAGAATCGTTCACTCCGAATTTTCGAAGACGATCACAAAAGATAACACCCATACTGGCCCACCACTTCTCTAGTGCTGAGAATCCCGCTTGATGAAAAGGCTTCAGTGAGCAGTCTATGAATGACCTGCAGGGAACCAGCATAATAGCAGCCAAAGAACGGTCCATCTCCTCAACTGAACCATGCACAAATCCAGTTGCCTCAGACATAGTTGGACTCATCCCAGCAATCGATCTCGGCTTCTTAAAAACAGGGACTTCTGCCTGAGCTTTCTGGCATACCAAAGAAGATTGAACTTCATGATCCACTGGTGTTGTGGAAGGACCTGCAAGCTCCTCAAACATAGAGTCACCCACTATTTCTTTTCTGGTCATCTCAACGGTTACTGATGCCTCGTGATTTTTTCCAACACCCTCATCTTGCAAATCCTGGAAAAATGGGTATGTCGCTTCAAAGGCATCATCCTCCAATAATCCTTTGCCAATCACTTCAGTTAGATCATCATTAGGAATGCAAAGGCCGCCAGCTGAATATCCTATACAACAAAGCGATAGGGTAAAACATACAGCAATCATTAATATTCAAAGGATTACAAAGGGGACAACTCATACCTGAAGTAGTAATATCAACACCTTGAGTTGCCATCTCAGCAGGAGAAGCTGCAACAAGAGCAGTCTCCAATATTTGATGCCTCGATCCAGTAGGGGACGTCGCAAGAGGATTAATGATCTCCCGAACAGAAGAACTATCCTCTGATGTTCTCGCCCTCTTCCTGGCACCTCTTTCATCTCCCTGTCGCTCGGAAGGCATGGCTGGAGGAACAGGACGCTCAGAAGTGCCAGAACAAGAAGACTCAACTTCTCTGTCAGATTCTGTTCGGCGATGGCACGCTCGTGAAGAACCAGGACGAGAGTTCTTTTGGAATCGAATCTCCGTCCTATCTCTCATGCCTTCATCTTTTTTGAACTCAAACGAGCTTTTCTCACTCGATTTCAGCATAGAAGAAGGATACATAGCCAATCGATTCTTGATTCCCCCTCTTACTAAACTTGAATATGCTGAAGATACGCAGTCTCTGAGGTTTACTCCTTGTAACGGAAGAGCAAAACTAACTCCAGTATGCCTCTCACTGAATGCTAACCAATAACCAAACGCCAACTTTGGAGACACTTCTTCCTTATAAGGGATAGGTGTTCCAGGTATCGTTTGCATAAAACCTTGTTGACGAGAAAACCGATGAGGGCTATACTGTGCTATCTGTACTGTATTACCCCGACGGAATACAAGAAACCCTGGTTTACAACTCAACATTGAGAGGAAGATGGGGTATGGCATCTTGCCATTATCATAAAAGATACCCTTTTCTCTATCAGGGATCGGCTTCCAAGCTTCATGGGCAAAACGAAAATCAGCTTCTCCCATAGTACGAAGAATCATCCTAGCGTCTTGAGCTGACCCTTCCCAAGGCTGATAAGCTGCCAGAGCACCAGATACTGATATGAGAAAAGGAAATCTCTTTTGCCGAAGATTCTTGGCAAATATCCCTCTCGGAAAGTGAAGTCCAATCCACCCATATAAGTAGTGAAGGGGACAAAAGGAACTAGCCCGACCTAGCTCACCACTGAACTTGGGGCTTGTAGACAGGCTGCTGTAAGTCCGCGTCAGACCATTGTAGAGTAAGCATAATATGGGAACAGCCAAATTGTATTCGGTACCTTTCACCATATTTACAGCTGGGATGAAAGTACCAGGACGAATCAAGTCACCACTCCAAGGCAGGGCGAACTTACAAAGAAAAAGAACAATCGCCGCAGACCTATAGACAATCTTCCCCAGAGTGCTATTGGCTGACAATCCTAGCAAAATGTAAGGACTGGGTTTCGAGCCAGAAGGTCGTTTCTCTGGTGGCATAAGACTGATCGGCCTATTAATATCTCCTGATTGGTCAAGTTTAGCTTTGGCTTTCCTTATGATATCAGTTTTCTGAGAATTAACAGCTCGAGGGTACCCACGAAACCAAAAATCAATCCAGTCACAATGCCGAACTCGGTCACTACGGCAAGATGCAGCAATAATTGCAAAAGCTTTGAAAAGATAGGAAAGTGCTGAAGGAGTATATACACAGTCGAAAAGCTCAAAGAGATTAGGGACTCTCTCTTGGTAATATTCTCCACTCATAAGACAACCTGATATCTGGAAGAAGAAAAATGAAGAAAGTAAGTTACACGTATGAATGTCGCTCAAATTCAATTTCAAGTATGAATATACCTGATAGATCTCCGACAAGGAAATCCCTATTTCCCCAATAGAAGTAAGGAATGTATTCGTTTCCGGACACCAGAGCTCACACAAAGCTCTATACATTCCATCAGGCCTACAATATTCATAACAAGCAGGTTCCAGCATAACAGATATGTTTCTAGTAGCCTCTCGGCCGCGCAAGGCTTCGAAGACTTCGTGCATCCATTCACTGAAACCATTGAGATACTGGACATCGCCACGACCTCGTATTTCGTCCCCCCATCGAGTGAATCTTGAAGCAATTTTTGAAGCAATTTGAGGAATGGGAACCATTTCAGCCGTTGTATGATGATACGGAAAAGAAAGAATCGGAGCCTTTTCAAAACGGCTGATGGGTCCAGCGCTCTTCTCAGCCCCATGACTATCGTTGTCACAACTCTCGTGCTCAACGATTCTCAAGGTAGTCAAAGAGTTTGGGCCATTCTTTTTCAGAGTTGCCCCATGCTGCTTGACTTTCGTATGAGGAAAAACAAGATAAGTGACCCCTCGTTCTTCTTCTTCTTCTAACCAACCATCTTCTGGCATAGCAATGTATTTCTCTGAAGTACTCATACCTACACACAGAAGATTGCGTTAAAAGTTAGAATACATTTTGCAAAAGTTGACCATCGAAAAACATCAAAGATCGAAGATCATTGCAAAGGAAGGAAAGAAGATCAAGGAACAAACAAAATAAAGAAAAGAATCCCGTTTCATGTAAAAGGGGAGTCAAAGGACGAGCTGTACCGTCATAAGTACCGCTGTCCTTAAGAAAAAAAAAAAAAAAAAAAAAAAAAATTTGGCCGACCCTGGGGATTGCCTGGCCGGCCCTGGTCAAACCTGGCCGGCCCTGGCAAAAAAAAAAAAAAAAAAAAAATTGACCTGGTCAAACCTGGTCAATTCGGGTAGATGAATAGTCAAAGATTATCTAACATCATGCACGAGATATACATAAAAAAAAAAAAAGGGGTAAAAATGAGAGCAAAAAAAACGAGATATACATAAAAAAAAAAAAAAAAAAAAAAAAGGGGTAAAAATGAGAGCAAAAAAAAATCGTTATTACGAAATCTTGAACTAAGGTTTCTAAAAACCTAGTCGATTCAAGTAGATGGGTAGTCAAAGATCATCTAGATGCATGAAAGATGATCCAAGAATCAAATATCATATGATTCAAAAAGGTAAAGGAGGAGATCAAAGATCATTCTTGCAAAACCTTGAACTAGGGTTTCGTTTTTTTTTTAAAAGGGGCCCACAAAGATCATTGCAAAAGGAGAAACGAAGATCAGAGAGAAAGCAAAGCAAAGGAAAAGATCAAGATTATGATTACCTTGGATGATTTGGTCGTCTACTTGCCGAAGGAATCAAGTTTGCGAGATGGTTTTTGCAAAATACCTTGAAGTAGGGTTTTTAGACCTAGCTTCAAGAAATACCGAAAAATAAGTTAGAAAAGGAGAGGAGACCCCTTTTTATAGACAAAGAGGGGTCAAAGGACGAGCTGTACCGCCGTCCTAAAAAAAAAAAAAAAAAAAAAATTTGGCCGGCCCTGGAGGTTTCTGGCCGGCCCTGGTCAAACCTGGCCGGCCCTGGCAAAAAAAAAAAAAAAAAAAAAATCAAAGATTGACCTTTTTCGCTTTTCGCTTGAAACGTCAATCCTTGAGGGGGCAATTTGTAGACATTGAAATATTGCCTAAAGCTAGAGAATCAGAAATTTGGCTAAGTCTGGAAGACTTTATTTCCCTGATGATCAGGGAAATTTTGCTTTACACTCAAAAATTTGGCTAAGTCTGGAAGACTTTATTTCCCTGATGACCAGGGAAATTTTTGTTTCCTTACACTTTATTTCCCTGATGACTAGGGAAATTTTTGTCTACACTCAGAAATTTGGCTAAGTCTGGAAGACTTTATTTCCCTGATGACCAGGGAAATTTTGCTTTCTTATACTTCATTTCCCTGATGACCAGGGAAATTTTTCTCTGCACTCAGAAATTTGGCTAAGTCTGGAAGACTTTATTTCCCTGATGACTAGGGAAATTTTGCTTTACACTCAAAAATTTGGCTAAGTCTGGAAGACTTTATTTCCCTGATGACCAGGGAAATTTTTACTTCCTTACACTTTATTTCCCTGATGACCAGGGAAATTTTTCTCTATACTCAGAAATTTGGCTAAGTCTGGAAGACTTTATTTCCCTGATGACCAGGGAAATTTTGCTTCCTTATACTTTATTTCCCTGATGACCAGGGAAATTTTTCTCTACACTCAGAAATTTGGCTAAGTCTGGAAGACTTTATTTCCCTGATGACCAGGGAAATTTTGCTTTACACTCAAAAATTTGGCTAAGTCTGGAAGACTTTATTTCCCTGATGACCAGGGAAATTTTTGTTTCCTTACACTTTATTTCCCTGATGACTAGGGAAATTTTTGTCTACACTCAGAAATTTGGCTAAGTCTGGAAGACTTTATTTCCCCGATGACCAGGGAAATTTTGCTTTACACTCAAAATTTGGCTAAGTCTGGAAGACTTTATTTCCCTGATGACAAGGGAAATTTTTGTTTCCTTACACTTTATTTCCCTGATGACCAGGGAAATTTTTGCCTACACTCAGAAATTTGGCTAAGTCTGGAAGACTTTATTTCCCTGATGACCAGGGAAATTTTGCTTCCTTATACTTTATTTCCTTGATGACCAAGGAAATTTTTCTTGCTTCCTTACGCTCTGAAATTTGACCAAGTCTGAGAGTAAGGAAAATACTATATCCCTATCGTCCAAAGGCTATATCTAAGTCAATAGAATGATACTTAGAGATGAGCATCCTTCGACAAGCCGATATACAAGGCCGAAGAATAATCAAGCTTAAGCTCCTACAAGTAAGCTTACACTAGATTTTGACAAACTCATTGAACCTACCAAGTCAGAAAGGACCGGATCAAGAGTTAACTTGGTTAAAATCTAAGTCGCAGTAAGTCGATTCGGATTTAAGACCCGAACCACAAGTCGTTTTAATCAGACTGGTTCACTCAAACTCAAAAGGATTCTACCAGTGGAAGTTACAAAACCACTCGAATATGATCCTAACCATCAAGG
Source organism: Chamaelirium japonicum (assembly GCA_947650365.1). NCBI lineage: Eukaryota > Viridiplantae > Streptophyta > Magnoliopsida > Liliales > Melanthiaceae > Chamaelirium > Chamaelirium japonicum. The sequence continues at coordinate 80,222,282 of OX393549.1, forward strand.
AAGTTATATAAACCACCTGGAAGTTTCTCTAACCATCCAAGGGAAGTTATAAAAACCACCAGGAGGTTGCTTCAACCACCCGAAGTAGTTATTCTCTACAATAACTACTTCGACCCTTATAAAAGGAGGGACAAGAAGAGAAGAAGGGATTTTTGGCCATATCAACAAGAACCTACAAAGCTCCCGATTGAAGATACTTCAAAGTTCCAAGAAATCCCGGAGAAGAAGGATCGAAAAGATCGAAGCAAACCAAAGAAAATCGAAGACCGAAGATCGAAGATGGAAAATTAAAGATTCAAGTCCAAAGCAAGTCGAAGAACAAGCGAAGAACAAGTGAAGATTCTAGGAGAAGAAGAGTCAAGCAAAGCCCCTAGCCGATCACGCGCAAAGCCCGGAAGGATCAAGCACCGCAACGCTCCTCTTTTCATTTTCTCACTTGTTGTAATCTTTGTACTTCGAAATCGAGTATCAAAGGATCAAAGACGGATTTCCCCGCAATCTCCTGATATATTTTGTACTCCGCTTCCTCGAAGCGAGTCTTTGAAATTTGTACTTGAGTGAAAAATCAAATATTTGCTCATACAATGTCACAAGGGACATATGGCTTATATGTCACCAGTGACATATAAGCTTGAGCTATGTCACCAGTGACATATAGAACTTATGTCATCAGTGACATAATAGAAGTTATATCATCAGTGACATAATAGAAGTTTTGTCACCAGTAACATATAGAAGTTATGTCACCAGCGACATATAGAAGTTATGTCACTAGGGACATAATAGAAGCTATGTCACCAGTGACATAATAGAAGTTATAACACCAGGGGAACTAAAGGTTTGATAAGTATATCGCTCCATGGGCCCTTTTTTCACCCTTGGAAACCTCCTAAACCTTTTAGATCACCTCTTTCGTTTTTGAACCCTTGTGTCCCCAACCCAAAATCAAGATCTGCTCATTTTTTCTCCGATTTTGATTATGAAGATTGCATTTTTCTTCTTTGTGGATTGTTTACCAATTACAAGTGTGAGATCAAGATTTGTTTCAAGTTTAAAGGTATAAATCATGATCTTGCTTATTCTATTAAAATTTACTATGATTTTTTTGTATTTTACTATTCTCATGTGTTTGTATCATTGTTTGTTTTTAAAAAATTTGACAATACTAGTCTTATGTTGGTATTTTATTGTTTGTGGTTATTTAGTACTTACTACTTTAATTATTATCTTGAATATTAAAGAATGAAGCTTGTTTGAACAATTTGACTTTCCATTTTGTTGTTAAATTGCTCGATTATTGTTTGTGGTTATTTAGTACTTACTACTTTAATTATTATCTTGAATATTAAAGAATGAAGCTTGTTTGAACAATTTGACTTTCCATTTTGTTGTTAAATTGCTCGATGGAGTCCTTAAGAATGTCATATAAGGTATTTTCTAACACATTGTGATTTATTATCCATATCTAGTTCGAGTACAATTACACATTCAATAATAGTATTATATTGATTTTTTTAATAACATTTTTTACAAAAACGCCTCGAAAAAATATGAGGCTTACACATCGCGTCTTCAGATAAAAAACGCCTAGGTACGTCGTTCGCCTTTTTAAACATTGTCAGTGACATATAAGCTTGAGCTATGTCACCAGTGACATAAGTTTGAGCTATGTCACCAGTGACATATAGAAGTTATGTTATAAATGACATAATCGAAGCTATATTATCAGTGACATAATAGAAGCTATATAACCAGTAACATAAAATTTATGTCATCAGCGATATATAAGCTTGAGCTATGTCATCAGTGACATAAACATGAGCTATAGGACAAATAAGCTTGAGCTATGTCATCAGTGATGTAATAGAAGCTGTCATCAGTGATATAATAGAAGTTATGACAACAGCGATATAGAAGTTATGTCACCAGTGACATATAAGCTTGAGCTATGTCACTAGTGACATAATCGAAGCAATGTCATCAGTGACATAATCGAAGCAATGTCACCAGTGACATATAGAAGTTATGTCATTAGTGACATAATCGAAACCGTCACCAATGACATAATCGAAGTTGCCACCAGTGACATATAGAAGCTATCACCAGTGACATATAAGTTTCAGTTATGTCACCAGTGACATATAAAAGTTGTCATCAGTGGCATAATAGACGCTATGTCATCAGTAACATAAAAAAAGCAATGTCATCAATGACATAATAAAAGCTATGACACCAGTGACATATAGAAGTTATGTCATCCGTGACATAATAGAAGCTATGTCATCAGTGACATATAAGCTTTAGCTATGTCACCAGTGACATATAGGCTTGAGTTATGTCACAAATGACAAACAATTATGTCATCAGTGACATAATAGAAGATAATTCATCAGTGACTTGATAAAAACTATCACCAGTGACATATAAAAGTTATGTCATCAGTGACATATAAGCTTGAGCTATCACTAGTGATATAGAAGTTATATTATCAGTGACATTATAGAAGCTATATCATCAGTGACATTATCGAAGATGTCATCAGTGACGTAATAGAAGTTATGTCATCAGTGACATAATAAAAGTTATGACACCAGTGGTATAGAAGTTATATGACTAGTGACATATAGAAGTAATATCACTAGTGACATATAAGTTTAAGCTATGTAATCAGTGACATAATAGAAGTTATATAATGAGTGATAATAATAAAGGCTATGTCACTAAAGACATGTAAAAGTTATGTCACTAATGACATAATAAAAGCTACGTCATTAGTGATATAATAAAAACTATCACCAGTGATATATAGAAGTTATGTCACCAGTGACATATAGAAGTTATGTCACTTGTGACAAATAAGATTGAGTTATGTCACCAATGACATATAGAAGTTATTTCATCAGTAACGTAATGCCACTATGTCATCATTGACATAATAGAAGCAATGTCATCAGTGACATATAGAAGTTATGTCACTAGTGCATATATGCTTGACCTATGTCACCAGTGAGTCAGTGACATATGAAAGTTATGTCATCAGTGACATAATAGAAGTTATGTCATTAGTGACATAATGAAAATTATATCACCAGTAACATATAGAAACTATCTCATCAGTGACATAACATAAGCTATGTCACCAGTGACATAAAGAAGTTATGTCACTATTGACATAGAGAAGTCATGTCACCAGTGATATATAAGTTTGAGCTAATCACTGTCATCGGTGATATAATAGAAGCTATGTCACCAGTGACATATAAAAGTTATAATTGACAAAATAGAAGCTATGTCATTAGTGATATATAAGCTTGAGTTATCTCACCAGTGACATAAGTTTGAGCTATGTCACCAGTGACATAGAAGTTATGTCATCAATAACATAATAGAAGTTATGTCATCAGTGAAATAATAGAAGCACTATCACTAGTGACATATAAGTTATGCCACCAGTGACAAAGAAGTTATGCCACTAATGATATATAAGCTTGAGCTATATCACCAGTGACATATAGAAGTTATATCATCAGTGACATAATAGAAGCTATGTCTTTAGTGACATAATAAAAGCTATATCACTAGTGACATATAGAAGTTGTCATTTGTGACAAATAAGCTTGAGTTATGTAATCAGTTGATGTGACTCGAGGTGATCTTTGTTTTGCTGCAGTGAGTCTCGATGGATTTGCCTTCACAACTTCTTCCTCGAGGGCACCCAAAAGCCTCTTGGAAGTATGGGAAGTTATTAGAACCTATTGTCACCAGTGATATAAAGAAGTCAAGGTTTTAAATGTCATTTTCGGTGTCCATGTCGATTGGCCAAAAAAAAGAAATTTTGTTTTTCGGTAATTTGTCAATGGAAAAATAGTAAAATGAGTATATGATATTAGACCCAATCGCTAGTCGAGTCTAGTCGGGAACTATTCGAGGTTCCGCCTAGCTATGAAGGAATCTTGATTAGTCGGTCGGCAAAATGCCGCCTGGGGATTAGTCCTAATTTTGATAGCATAGGTCACCAGTGAAATATAGAAGCTATGTCAATAGTGACATAATATAAGCTGTAACCAATGATATATCGAAGTTATGTCACCAGTGACATAAGCTTGAGCTATGTCACCAGTGACATATAGAAGTTATATCATCAATGACATAATAGAAGCTATGTCACTAGTGACATATAGAAGCTATATCATCAGTGACATAATAGAAGCTATATCATCAGTGACACATAAGCTTAAGTCGCAAGCAATCTACGTTTGTCCTCTCGTATATTTCGCTTCTCCGACATCTTTGTTTCTCCCTCATCTTTTAGCATAAAGCCACTCCACAGTGGTAACGACTTATCTTTTGTGTTGGCTGAAGTTACAGTAGTCACATTGAACCCTCAAATATGCTCGAAGATCTCGATATGATCTTACAGTTCTGGGAAGAATTCACAAAACTCCATTTCCATCGAGAATTGAATGATGTTTTCCCGTATTTCTATCAAAAAATCTAACATAGACATTGCTGTCAAGTTTCTAACTAAAAAATTAGACATTCCGCCCATTGGAGAGCGCTTTGTCTTGCAAAGAGATCGAGATAGAATAGAAGCTATGTTATCAGTGACATAATAGAAGCTATGTCACCAGTGATATATAGAATTTATGTCATCAATGACATATAATCTTGAGCTATATCACCAATAACATATAAGCTTGTGATATGTCATCACTCATCAGTGACGTAATAGAAGTTATATCATTAGTGACATAATAAAAGCTATGACACTAGTGACATAGAAGTTATGCCACCAGTGACATATCGAAGTTATTTCTCCAATGATATATAAGCTTAAGCTATGTCGCCAATAACATAATAGAAGCATTGTCATCAATGACATAATAGAAGCTATATCATCAATGAGATAATAAAAGATATGTCATAAGTGACATATAGAAGTTATGTCATCAGTGACATAATAGAAGTTGTCACCATTGATATTAGACTAGGGTTTGTAATCTCGACCGATACCGGTACGTACCGGTTTTGGCCGGTTCGAGACCGGTACAGCACCCGATCCCGATACCTGGCCCGCACCCGTCTGTATCGGCCGGTACCGACAGGTTTAATTTTTTTTTCCGAGGGGGGGGGGGGTTTCAACCGGTATCGGTCTATATCGGCCGGTACTAGTACGTACCGGCCAGTACATACCGGTTCGGAGCCGACCGATACCGTGATTTTGAACCTTGGTCACCAGTGACATAAGTATGAGCTATGTCACCAAAGACATAGAATTTATGTCATCAGTGACATAATGAAATTATGTAATCAGTGATAATAAAAGCTATGTCATCAGAGACATAATATAAGCTATGACACCAGTGACATATAGAAGTTATGTCATCGGTGATATAATAGAAGCTATGTTATTAGTGACAAATAAGCTTACGTTATATCACCAGTGACATACGTTTGAGCTATATCACCAGTGATATATAGAAGTTGCCATTAGTGACATAATAGAAGCTAATTCATCAGTGCAATAATCGTTGTCACCAGTGATATATAGAAGTTATGTCATCAGTGAAATAATATAAGTTATATCATTAGCGGCATAATAGAAGTTAAGTCACCAGTGACATAGAAGTCGTCATTAGTAACATAATAAAAGTTGTCATCAGTGATATAATAGAAGCTATGTCACCAGTGATATATTGAAGTTTTGTCAACTGTGACATATAGAAGTTATGTCACCAGTGAGTCAGGGACATATAAGCTTGAGCTATGTCACTATGTCATCAGTGACATAATAGAAGTTATGTCACAAGTGACATATAGAAGTTATCTCCTTAGTGACATAATAGAAGCTATGTTATCAGTGATATATAAGCTTGAGCTATATCACTAGTGACATATAAGCTTGAGCTATGTCACCAGTAACATATAGAAGTTATATCATATGTAACATAATAGAAGCTATGTCATCAGTGACATAATAGAAGTTTTATCACCAGTGACATATAAAAGTTGTCACCAGTGACATATAGAAGTTATGACACCAATGACATATAAGTTTGAGCTATGTAACCAATGACATATAGAAGTTATGTCATCAGTGATATAATAGAAAGCAATGTCATCAGTGACATAATAGAAGCTGTCACAAGTGACATATAGAACATGTCATCTGAGACATATAAACTTGAGTTATGTCATATGTTGATGCGACTAGGGGGATCTTTGTGTTCGCTGCAGCTAGCCTCGACGGATTTGCCTTCACAACTTCTTCCTCGGGGGCGCTCGAAAGCTCTCAGAAGCATGATAAGCCATTAGAAGCTATTGTCACCAGTGACATCAAAGTTATGACACATAATATAAGCTTAATCTATATCACCCGTGACATATAAAAGTTATGTCATCAATGACATAATAAAAGCTATGTTATCAATGATATAATACAAGCTATGTCACTAGTGACATATAGAAGTTGTCACCAATGACATATAAGATTGAGCTATGTCACCAGTGAAATATAGAAGTTATGTCTTAAGTGACATAATAGAAGCCGTCACCAATGACAAATAGAAGTTGTCACCGGTGACATATAAAAATGAGTTATGTCACCAGCGATATATAAAAGTTATGCCATCAGTAACATAATAGAAGATATCTCATCAGTGGTATAATAAAAGCTATGTCACTAGTGACGGAAGTTATGCCATTAATAACATAATAAAAGCTATATCATCAGTGACATATATGCTTGAGATATTACAAAATGCTATCCAAATCAACAAAATTCGGATTCAAATACAGATCAGATTTGGATTTTCAAATATCCATTTATGCCCTACCTGTGAGCACCTTCTGGAAACAAAATAATATGCCTCGATTCGGATTTGTTTAATGGAATAGGGTCTGATTTAATCCGGATTAGGAAAACCAAACTTGCATATCCAAACTATGACTCATTTATGTGGAAGGGAAGAGAGAAAGGAACAAGGGGGGGGGGGGTTGCTAACTGGGTTCAGGTTAACTGAACCCTCGAGGGAATTGGAGGCAGCAATTCCTTCTCCCAATGGCTCACAAAACAACATCAGGAAAAATTGCTTAGAAAATGTTTTCGTATTGATCGTGACAAGATGGAGTAAGTCTGCCAGCATAGAGAAGTTTAAAAGAAAAACTTAGACTAATATTCCAGATACAGCTTCAAGAGTAAGCTACTACTCAGTATTAAGCATTCACTAATACCTTTAAAGCAGCATCATTGAGTTGAAGCTTTTCCAATGCATCGCGTAATTCAGGAAACCTATGCAAGTTTAATAGCGAAGAGTAATTACTTGGTCAAATTGTACAGAGTTTACATTAGCACAAAGTAAAACTTTTAGATAAGTAAATACTTGTCAGCATCAACGGGAAATAGGCCGCAGAACACCATAGGAGTGGCATCTTCATATCCTGGCAAAGAGCTCCCTGCCTTTCTTCCATAATGGGTTATCGTGTCACCAACTCTGGCATCTGCAACTGATCTTATTGAGGCTGAAAGAAACCCCACCTGATAAGGTAGGGGCAAGAAAAGCCAAATAAATAAAACATACATGGCACATAATGCAAAGAAACAAAGCATGAAACTCATAAATATAAGTTCATAAATGCAAGTTCAGGACATAAACATTCTGAAACAAACGGTAAGATCAATGCTGGGATAAAGGTCATATGATTTGTTATCAATCATTGAGCAAACTTGCATAGAAATTAATAAAGGACTGCGAAGTGAGAACCCATGGTTACTTGAATGAACAAAACTCACTTCATTTTATGAATGTTTAGATATCTCAACTGCAGTTTCCAGAAACTTCTGAGCAACTAGCGAATAGGCTCAACAAATTAAGTATGCCAAATATAAAGGAATCAAACTGTAGAACAAATTATGAATATTTACCTCGCCAGCATATAATTCATCAGCTTGTAATTGATTGGGTGACAAGACACCAATTTCATCAGCAACATAATCCTGATTATATTCAAGAATAAGGTTACCTCAACAGAGAAAACTCGCAATCTCAACATTTTCCATAGAACAAAAAACTTGAAGAGAATGATAAAAAATTCTGTTAGGCCAAGATATTAAAATTTCCATATCAATTTGACTGAAAATTCATCTTTCTTTTCATGGTAACTAAGAAGAAAGCATCAAAACTGATATATTTAATTAACCAAGTTGCTGTCAAGACACAACACACAATAGAATTTACACACATTTGTATATCAAGAACCAATTGGTATGAGGAAGAAACTAGCTATTTACTTGATAACCCGATCTGTTCAAAAGAATCAATATTATAGGTTGCCTTGAAAAACTATGACTTCCTCAGAAATTGGAGTTAGACTTCAATAGAAAGTGTGGGGACAGCCTCCAAACTAACTCTATTGTCATCAGACTATAGCTAAATTCAAAAGGCTTACTTCTTTTTTTTTTGAACAAGGAAAAGGCTTACTTCTAATAACTCAAATGACATGCTTGTCTAACAATAAAAAATAGTATATCTGTATCTATCATAAAACCAAAACTATCAAGCCTTGTCCCGTCTACTTGGGGTTGGCTTAATGAATCCTTTTTTCATTATTCATTTCTACTAAAAACTATTTATGTGGTATAGAAAACTTTTTCCATATCTTTTCGAACAACTTCATCAATCATATTTTATGTCTTGTTAGGAGATGACGGCTAGAGTTTGGAGAGAATGGAATAGCTCTTCATTAGAGGACTAAGCCCAATATATAAGTACAGTATTACATATCGAACCCGACCCAACTGTACATAAAACCCGACCCATCTATATATATTAACACTCCCCCTCAAAGTCACGATGGATCATATATCGAGAGTTTGTTGATAAAAAACCGAAAGCAAGCAAATTGTCAGGGGCATCGTGAAGAAGTCAGCAGTCTGCTCCATCGAGTGAATGAATGGCAAGGATATGGTGTGGGCAAGAAATTCCTGGTGAACATAGTGACAGTCAATCTCGATATGTTTCACTCGCTCATGAAAGATTGGGTAGCTAGCAATCTAAATAGCACTCCGGTTGTCACAAAAGAGAGGAGTGGGCTCAGAGATCACTACTCCAAGGTCTAGAAGGAGGCCGCGAAGCTAGACAATCTCTGCAATGGAGGAAGCCATAGCCTTGTATTCGGCTTTGGTGCTAGAGCGAGCAACTGACTCATTTTTCTTACTACGCCAAGAAATGAGAGTCACCAAGAAACACACAGTAGCCAGTGGTAGAACGGCGAGTAGCAACATCTCTTGTCCAGTCTGCAGTGTTCTGAAAGGCTCAAGGCACACATAAGGCACAAAGATCTCCTAGAGCCTAGACGCAAGGCGCGCGTCTGATTGAAGTAAGGCGCATATATATATATATATATATATATATATATATATATATATATACATATATATATATATATATATATATATATATATATATATATATATATAGAGAGAGAGAGAGAGAGAGGTATGCTTGGTTGCGCTGTGCGCTGCCGCGAGAAAACGCGCTGCGGAGCCACGACCGTCCGATTGGATCGGATCAAACGGCAGAATGTAATCCCGCTCCCGCTCCCGCACCGCGCACAGCTGCACCGCACCGCAACCCGACCGTCCGATCTGCCCACCCGTCCGATCGAGCGGCATTAACAGCTTTCGCTATTACTGTAGCGGCTACAGTAACAGCGAAAACTGTTACTGGCCGTTCGATCGAAAAGGATTGATGGGAATCGAGTGGCCAGTAACAGTTTTCGCTGTTACTGTAGCGGCTACAGTAACAGCGAAAACTGCTTCTGGCCGTTCGATCGAAACGGATTGATGGAAATCGACGGCCAGTAACAGTTTTCGTTGTTACTGTAGCCGCTACAGTAACAGCGAAAGCTGTTAATGCCGCTCGATCGGACGGGTGGGCAGATCGGACGGTCGGGTTGCGGTGCGGTGCAGCTGTGCGCGGTGCGGGAGCGAGAGCGGGAGCGGGATTACATTCTGTCGTTTGATCCGATCCAATCGGACGGTCGTGGCTCCGCAGCGCGTTTTCTCGCGGCAGCGCACAGCGCAACCAAGCATACCTCTCTCTCTCTCTCTCTCTCTCTCTCTCTATATATATATATATATATATATATATATGTATTCAAAAAACGCATAACTAGACTAAGAAAATGAATCTTAAGACAACAGATAAATTGGATACATCGTTGTTGCAACAACACAAATGTTGTAGCCTTGTAGGTTTGAATTACGGCTCTAAATAATCTATTTAAAATATATTAAAATCTTCAAATATGTATAGTTCAAATTCAATAACCAGTTATAAGATATCAAATGTGATATTATAGCAAACAAAAAATAAATAATGAATGATTGAATGTGTTATTTCATCCGTGTGCTTGTGCACATGCTTCTAAATCAGTATGAAATGTGCAAATCGAGAAAGAAAATAAAACTCATTGAATCTTGTAATAGTTGAAATAATATCAAAGTCATCAAATCCAACCAACAATTGCTCACATGGTCCTACCTAAGAACTATAACAAATAATTTTGAATGTAAATAATATTCAATCAATGTGTCAATATTCAGACTACTGTAATCATGAATCAAATCTACTTAATAACTTAATCATATTGCCAAAAATATCAATTGCAAGTATATAATTGCACATGGTTCAACTAGGCGCACCTATTTTGTGCCTGGAGCCTGAAGCCTAGGCACGCGCCTTAGACCTAGGCGCGCGCCTTTCTAACAGAGTCTGGCCTTGTGCTTTTTGAGACGCAGGGGGTGAGCCTACTTGAGCCTGAGCCTGAGCCTAGGCGCGCCTTTAATAACACTACCAGTCTGCATCAGAGTAGACACGTAGCACTAGCGGAGAGGTGGAAGGGAGAAGCAACGAACGGGTGATGGTGCCCCGTAGATAGCGAATGATCTAAAGGACCGCTGCATAGTGAACAGAGTGAGGAGCCAGAACAAACTGACTGACAATGTCTACAGCATGGGTAATGTTTGGCCTAGTCATAGTGAGATAGACTAGCATCCCAACCAGCTTCTGATATCTAGAGACGTCCTGGAGAGTCTCACCATATATAGAGAGGAGCTTCAAGTTGAGCTCCATGGGTGTGTCAGCAGTGCGAGAGGCAGTATAGCAGCATCGGCAAGGATGTCGGAAATGTACTTTTGTTGGGAGATCAACAATCCACGAGCTGAAAGGGAAATCTCAAGGCCAAGGAAGTAGCGAAGAGGGCCCAGATCCTTTATCTCGAACCAAATCGGAATAATGTCCAAAACCCGAACCCATACCTGAACCAGGATAACCTACCTGCTACTTGGCAAGAGGCCGCTAGGAAACAACGCTTCATGGATCAAATAGAAGCCCAACTTGATCAAGTCACACTAGCGTTGGCTGCTTTCCAAATACCTCCTCGGCACAATGCCAATCGAGTAAACCGGAACCAACCTAGCACTGATTCTGATAGTGGAGAGTTGAGCGTGGGAGAAGCAATTCCCCGGAGCATGGGAGAAACAATTCCCCAGAGACCATAGAAGGGATGGGATTATAGGATTAAAGTTGATGTCGGAGACTTTGAGGGTCGCTTGGATCCCGAAGAGTACCTCGACTGGGTAGATAGGATCGATCAGTTCTTTAGGTGGAAAAAGCTTCCTGAGGATAAGCAAGTTAAATACGTTAGCCTCAAATTGAAGGGTCATGCCTTGATCTAGTGGAAGCAACTCCAAGCTTCCCGGCTCCGAAAAGGAAAGGGCAAGATCAGTTCTTGGGAACGCATGAAAGGAAAGATGGATCAAAAATTTCTCACCACTGACTACAAGAAAAACATCTTTCAAAAGTTCCAGAACCTAAGGCAAAACAATAAGTCTGTAGACGAATACACCGTAGAGTTTTACAAGATGCAAGCACGCAATGATCTTCACGAAGATGAAGAGTAGAGCGTTGCCCGTTATGTCAACGGTCTTCGTCTACCAATTCAAGAAGTTGTTTGTCTTTATGACTTGTACCGGATTAGTGCTGCTTATAGGCGAGCCAAGAAATTGAGTCAAATCAATTGCGCTCCACGAGCCAGTATGGAAGCAACAAGGTGTTGACTAGTTCTACGAATAAGTCGACCTGGCCTAAGGAGAATACCTGGATAAATCCCCTTTTAACAACAATCAAACTGTTCCTGATCCAAAACCTTCCCAACCTAAAGAGAACACATGGAACAAAGCAAAGGGCGTTCAAGGGTCAGCTCCGGGCACTTTCAATTGTTTCAAGTGCAACCAACCTGGACACAAATCGGCTGACTGCGCTAAGCAAAACTTCAACCCTGAAGCCAATCTTATAAAGAATGAGGAAGATGTGGATCAAGGGGATGAGGAGGGAGGAGAGTCTGAGTTTGAGCCAATACACCCTGCTGGGGATGAGAACGAAACACCCCTCAAGGTCATTCATCGAGTGATAATGTGTCCTCAAAGCTCCCCCAAGAAAAGCAAAAAGGCTCCTAGCGACAATCTTTGGTTAAAACGCAATATTTTCCGCACCACGTGCACATCTTATGGAAAATTGTGCAACCTACTAATTGATAGTGGAAGCACGAACAACTTCATGGCTACGTTGATGATGCAAAAGCTGAAACTAAAAACTAAACCTCTAAAGCGAACCAATAAAGTGTCATGGTTTAAGGAAGGAAGTGAAGTTAATGTCACGCATCGATGCTTTATCATGTTCACCATTGGTACCTTCTACATTGATGAGGTTTGGTGTGATGTTATCCCTTTAGAGGTATGTCACATATTGCTAGGGCGACCTTGGCAGTATGATAGGAAAGTTCTTCATGATGGTGCCTCAAATACTTATACATTTTTGAAGGATGGTCGCACGATATTCCTACTTCGCCAGCAAATTGGCCCAAACATAAAGAAAGAACCAAGTCCTATACCTACAAAGACTCCCAGAAAACAACTCTTATTGTTAGCGGAGCACGAATGGGAAGTGAGTTGAGAGAGAAAGATTATGTCTGTTTTCTTGTTACTAAAGATGGCGAGGATGTTCCTGAGATCCCATTAGCTGTACAACCCCTTCTTTCAGACTTTTCTGATGTCGTACCTGATGGACTTTCCCCTTTGAGAGACATACAACATCAAATAGATCTTCTCTCAGGAGTTAGTTTATCACATCTCCCACACTATAGGATGAGTCCGAGCGAGTACGAAGAGCTACACCGGCAAGTTTCTGAATTGCTTCGCAAAGGTTTTGTCTGAAAGAGTTTGAGCCCATGTGCAGTCCCTGCGTTGTTCACTTCCAAAAAGGATGGAACTTGGAGAATGTGTGTAGACAGCAGAGCCATTAATAATTACAATCAAGCATAGGTTCCCCATTCCTAGGCTTCATGACAAGCTTGATATGTTACATGGCTCAAAAAATTTCTCCAAAATTGACTTAAAGAGTGGTTATCATCAAATACGGATCCGACCGGGGAATGAGTGAAAGACAACATTCAAGACTAGAGAGGGTCTTTATGAATGACTTGTCATGCCCTTTGGTTTGTCAAACGCCCCAAGCACATTCAGGCGGGTGATGAACCAAGCCCTCCGACCCTTCATTGGAAAATTTATGGTCGTGTATTTTAATATCTTGATCTACAGCAACACAACTGAGGATCACCTAATCCATCTGAGAGAGGTGCTTAGAACTTTGAGAGCATACAAACTCTATGTTAACCTTAAAAAGTGTTCTTTCCTCACTAGTAGTAGGGGTGTGCATGATTCAAACCAAACCGACCAAACCAAACTAAACCGACCGATTTTGATCAGTTTCGACACACTCAATGAATCGGATTGGATTGGGTTTTGTAAAAACCGACATGATTGGAATGGATGACGGATTTTTAAATTTAAAACCGACGTAAACCGAACCGAAGCGACATAAGTATATACATATAGTATTTTATTAAATATACCATATGTCCTCATATACCCTTGCTACCAACAATCTTTGCAATGTTGTAGAATGACTCAAAATCTATTAGAAATCTTATTTAGGCCTAATGATTTGACAAAAATTATTATGTTTTAAGTTGAAACTAGGTTCTAATAGAATGGGGGAAAACCCCCAATAAGAATATGGGCCAAAGCCCAAACCGACCATCCAATCCAATCCAAACCGAGTTTAATTGGATTGGATCGAATTGGATTCCAATCTCAGTTCGGTTTGGATCGGATTGAAAATCCTCAAAACCGACCAAGGTTGGATCGGTTTGGGTTTTGCTAGATAGGTTGGTTGCGAACCAATGCACACCCCTAACTAGTAGCCTAATCTTTTTGGGGTATATTGTGTCGGCTCAAGGAATCAAAGTTGATCCGATCAAGATTGAGGCTATCCAAAGTTGGCAATCCCCAACGACACTTACTGAGGCTAGGAGTTTTCATGGGTTGGCATTATTCTACCGTAGGTTTATCAAGAACTTTAGTAGTTTAATCGCCCTCATCATTGATTGCCTTAAGGAAGGGAAAAGTCAAAAATTCAAGTGGACACCAGCTGCAGAAAAGAGATTTGAGCTAATCAAATCTAAGCTAACGAGTGCCCCAATTTAGCACTCCCTGATTTTGACAAAATCTTTGATATAGATTGTGATGCATCTCATGTTGGCATAGGTGCAATCCTTAGCCAGGAGGGATGACCTGTTGCATATTTCAGTGAGAAGCTAAATGAAGCACGATCATGTTACTCTACATACAATGTAGAATTCTATGCTATCGTTCAAGCTCTCCGATTTTGGTCTCCGATTTTGGCATCACTATCTTATCCAAAGAGAATTCGTGCTTAATTCCGACCACGAAGCATTGAAATATCTGGGATCTCAAAAGAACCTAAACAAACGTCATGCTAAGTGGTCCGCCTTCTTGCAAGAGTATACCTTCCATCGTAGGCACAAGGCAGGAGTCATCAATCGGCTTGTTGATGCTCTTAGTCGTCGGTCACATCTCCTTGTGTCTATACAAAATCGAGTGGTCTCCTTTGATTCCCAATGAGATCTATATAAGGACGACCCTTTCTTTGGTCCGATTTGGGAGGAATGTCAGAACTCTGGCACCGACTCTATCGCATCCTATATCTTACAAGACGGATTCATATTCCGCGATACGAGGTTGTACATCTGTGAGGGATCCTTGAGAGAGCTTATCATTGAAGAGCTGCATAACGGTGATCTAGCCGGGCATTTCGGTAAAGCCAAAACTATTAACTTGGTCGAAGAGAGGTTTTTCTGGCCCAAGTTTCGTCGAGACGTTGAGAGATTTGACCAGCGCTGTCAAGTTTGTCAGAAATTTAAAGGATAATCACAAAATACTAGGCTTTACAGTCCATAACCTGTTCCTACTAGGCCCTGGGAAGATGTGATGATGGATTTTATTGTTGGTTTACCTAGGACTCTTAGGAAGGTAAATTCGATTTTCGTGGTAGTCGATCGTTTTTCGAAAATGGTACATTTTATTCCTTGAAAAAAAATTTCTGATGCATATCATGTCGCTGCATTGTTTTTGAAAGAAGTTGTTCACATTCATGGCATACCAAAATCTTTTACTTCGGATAGGGATACACGGTTCCTAAGTTACTTTTGAAAAACTTTATGATCTAAATTAGGAACTAAACTAGAATTTAGCAGTGCTTATCATCCACAAATGGATGGACAAATGGAGGTGGTCAACCGAAATCTTGGTAGCATGCTTAGATGCTTGGCAGATGAGAAACCATCCCAATGGGATGTGATTTTACCTCAAGCAGAATTTGCTTATAATAGTTCAGTAAATAGGTCTACCGGCAAATCCCCTTTTGAAATAATATATGGATACCCTGTACCCCCATTTACTTGACCGTACATCCATTTCCTATTCTGGTCCCGAAAGCCATGATGTCATCATGGAATCAAATGTCAACAAATTTCCTACAAAATCACCGAAAATCTTTTTTTCAAGGGTCCGACATAAAAATTGACCAAATATTTAATAGTACCAAATTTCCTTCCGACATAACGAAATGTCGGCCGAAATGACCGACATTTGACCGAAATCCGACATGTCTTTTTTCCAAACAATATCACTGAAATTTTTTGTCGTTTTAAACAAAACAAAGCTCATCTTTATCAATAAGAAATTACATTTTTCCTCTATTTTGATTTTTTTTCATAATAGACAATATTTTACTGTCATCTTTATCCTGAAGTATTGCTGAAATAGTACATCTTTTTCATATCAAACGAACAAAATCGAAATCTGACCGAAAAATAATAAATTTCCATCGAAAAACACCGTAGTTTGACCCAAAAACAAAACATTTCCACCGAAATTTGTCTTCCCATTTTACAATTTTTCCACTGACAAATACCTGAAAGCGAAAATTTTCCTTTTTTTGGCCGACCGACATGGACACTAAAAACGACATTTAAAACCTTGGATGTCATTGAATTTTATGATGTTATTAAAAATGTGCAGAAAGATGTACTTGACAGGTTGCAGGTCTTCAATGCGAAATACAAAACTACTGCCGATAAGCATAGGAGGCAGAGATAGGTTTCAGAGGTCGACTTAATGATGGCGTATTTCAGGAAGGAGAGGTTTCATGTTGGTTCCCATCATAAGCTCAGTCAGAGAATATTCGGCCCCTTTCGCATCATGAAGATTGGAGAGAATGCTTACCTACTAGAGCTTCGCGCCGACATCGCTACATCACCGATCTTCAATGTGGCCGATCTATTTGCATATCACGGGAGTACCTCCGAGCCAGAGCAAGAGACACCATCGATGCTACCTTCAAACACTGCAGTAGTCGGGCGTGCCGATAAGATCAAGGCTGTCATCGATGTTCACTACCAGGACGAGACGTGCAGAGTATCGACAGTACTTGGTTTGTTAGCATGGACATCCACCTTCAGACGCCTCGTGGATCAGTGAGCAGGAGTTACGGCGTTTGCGAGAGGACCTCTACCAACGTATGCACGACATTACTCGTCAGAAGTCGAGTTCCCTGAGTCGAGGGGACTGGTGTAGCCACATCGAGCTACATATGTTATTTTATCTTTATTTTTATGCTCTAGTTGTTGGTAGTTTGTCTTCTGGGTTCCTTCGCCTATCTCCGGACGAAGATCAGACGACTAGATTATTCTCTACGACTTTTGGCCTATGGTGCGGGGTTTTGTCGCATGCACATATTTCATATGTTGGCCACTTATAATCTTAAGTGCATGAATAATAAATATGCTATGCAGGAGGACAGAAGGAGTCGGATGTAGTATCCGACAGTGCGAAGCCAAGCCAGTGGGGCAATTAGCCTAGCCTTAAAGCCATTTAAATCCATCCGAGGGTGCCCATAGTAATCCCTAATTAATAAAAGGGAATTAATTTTAAGTTGGGGGTGCCCTTAGCACCCCAAACGAATGAAACGGGATTTCTCCCTTGAAGCATACCCGTGCGGGTATGTTTTGTGCAAACCGAGGCCACAACCCCTATTCCGCGTGGATCCCGAGGCCTCTTCCCTTACGTCTCCCTCTCTTTGTTTCCATATGAGGCCTTGTGGGGTTATTAAAATGAGATGAAACCCTAATTTTGAGAGAACAATGAAGAAGAAACCCTAAAAGCTTGTTGCTTTGATCAAGAGATCGTGAAGGTGCGCACTTCGTTCGTCGTCTTCTCCGTGGAGTTCTTTCGGCTTCTTCTCTCAATCTTCCTCGTCGCCATCTACCTCCCAATTATTCGTCTTCATCGGCATAGCTATCCGTATAGAGATCTTGAATCTCACGAGTATTATCTTTCCTCATCATTTGATAATTATCATATGTTCATCGGTTTCATGAGCTTTTGATCGCATACCGCTGTAGATTCGTAGTTCCTATTATAAACCCTAATCCTTATTGTGGCTTGCCTTGCTTGGTACACCAATGGATCAACATCCGAGCCTTTTATTAGTCATTTGCATGAGTACTTAGTTGCTAAAATTGCTATTTGCAAACCCTATTCAGATCTAATTTAATCCTACTGTCTTGTTTTCATAATTTGCCATCGTTTATGCATGCTAAATTGATTAGGAATGCTATTTCTTTATGAAAATCTGAACGTGGATAATTAGTGCTTGCTGAAATTTACTTTTAGTTGCTTAATTTAAGTCATAACTTGTTCTAAAGTTAACTAGCTTCCGTGTATCGTAACCGAGTTTGCATCATGATGCCAGCGAACTCCACCGTGCGGGAGAAACCGGTCCCGAAGATACTCCACATCGCACGCGCCATAGGGAGGCGACCGATGGATGCAAAGAGTGGACGAGCAACAGAATACAGGAAATAGGCATGGATGATCTGGTCGTGGCAACGCCACATAAGGGTAGCTGTGGCAGCAGCAGCAACAGGCGACGCACCGCTAGCAGCGACGCTACTGGTGATCAGGAGGAGCCGGAGGAGGCATCTGGAGCTGAGTCCTCACCGGTGATATAACCCCAAAGATCACGGCTGAAGAGGGCAGCCTTGACGGTGAGCGACCAATCAGGCCAGTCACCTGCGGAGCATAACTGAAAGATAACGGCTTTCAGAGGTGGGGTGATCGTGGCGACCGACAACATTAGGGAAAATCAGGAGGGAGACAAGGCGATGTGGATGCAAGGAGGGCAGATGGGGGGGTTGCCAATGATGAAGCAGCGGGTAAGGGAGGCGAGGGGGGGAGGGGGCTACGGGTAGTGGGGGGGATCGGGGAGAGGGGAGGGGGGATCGAAGAGGGACGGCTGCGGGGAGAGGGGCGGCAAGGTGATCAAGTAGGGGTGATCGGGTAGGGGGATAGGAGGGGGAGATCCGGTAGGGGGAGGGTCGAGGAGGGGGGATCGGAGAGGGGTTGAGGAGGGGGGATCGAAGGAGGTTCGGGGAGAGGGATCAGGTAGGGGGGAGGATCAGGGAGGGGGATCGGTGAGAGAGGAGGGTTGCGGGTCACCGGTGAGGGAGAAGCGGGTCGGGGTGTAGCCAGTGAGGGAGGAGGGACCTGCAGGTCGCCGGTGAGAGGAGACTCGCTGGTGTCGTCGTAACCGTCGCAGGATAAGGAACCCTAGAGCTCTGATACCATGTTAGGAAATGACAGCTAGGGTTTGGAGAGAATGGAATAGCTCTTCATTAGGGGACTAAGCCCAATATATAAGTATAGTATTACATAACGAACCTGACTGAACTGTATATAAAACTCGACCCATCTATATACATTAACATGTCTTCCCCTCCTTTTTCTTGACCCTTCCACAATAATTCAAGATCCTCTCCTAAAAGGGTCTGCCTTTGCTTTCCATTGTACATGAAAATACCATCATAATATATTCTCCATCCTTTTATCCTAAGTAGGTGCAACGAAAAAACTTTTAATATACTCATTCCTCATTTGCATCCTAGTTTTTTCACACATCCACCACAACATCTTCATCTCTACCATGTCAAAATTCACCTCACTACCATGACAACTCAAGTATCGCCATATCCAACAGTTAAAAAAAGTAGCACTCGCTATTCATAAAAAAATCGAGTGTATAATAGTCTATGTAATATAACTGAGAGTTTACATGGGGAACACATTTAGACGTTTTGATGTTGGGATTTTAATCTAAAGGGCTTGTTTTTTCAAATTTGCAAATAAACCCTATTTTTTTGCTTGAATTGCTATTATAGAGGATTGATTTTGCCATCACCATCATTCGAGTATTATCCCCTTAATATGGAGCACATATTGGAGTACAAAGCTTTTTAAGAAGGCTCCAAAACAAATTAAGAAGGCTTCAAAACATTCTAGTATTATCCCCTATATAACAATGATTTCACCATCATTCGAGTATTATCCCCTATTTTCACAATGGTTATTAAGGCTCCAAAACACATTGGAGTACAATGCTTGTTAAGCAAGCTATATTCATTTTATTTCTTAAAGCCAGCATCTGTGATCCATCCTAGAATCACATCAATTGTTCTCTCTATGCGCACACTCTTCTACCATCCAAATCACCCCTAAAATGACTTCTCTACAGCAAGATACATATGTAACACCCCCATTTCAAACACTTCAAATCATTAACATCATCCACTATCATCATGATGTGCTCCAGTATTCTTTATCCATGGTCACTATAAATCCTGTAAACCACAGTGCTAACCCAAGAGTTAATGAAATTCCTTAAAATTATTAACTAGAACAAATACAAAGGATTTAGCAATTGCTTCAAAATCAACACTCAGTGTCTGTAGATGCTTCGCATATGCTTATAACTCCCTTCACAGCCACATGACCGAATATAATCAATGTCAACCTTAGTTCATAATCAACAACCAAGCCTTATCCAATTACAATGCATTCAAGAAGTCTCCAAAAAGGACTTCCATATGGTTATCAACTTGATGTCAACCCTCAAAGATTGATTCCAAAAACCTGACCAAGGGTCATTTCGTAAGAGAGGACCTACTAAAAAACGTAGAAGGTCAGATAGCTTGTCCGATATGTAGATTAAGCTCATGCAACTGACTAGAGAAGAGTCTAGATGAAGAGGGTAGAAGGCAAGGTTTTATATAGGGAACTACATCCAACCTTGAGCAAATAATTATATGCAAAAGGTCAAATAAAAGCAGCCATCATATTTGACACTTTCTTTATGTTTTCTTGAAAATTGATCAAAACTTATAAGGAATTCTGTATTTTATATAACTTCATACAAACACTTCCAAGGTACTCCCAATATAAAAGATTTTGAGGGAACTACTTCCTCGACTCCGCGACTAAATCTTCTCATCCATGAGCTCATATTCGAGCCAGTATGATAATTCTCCACAGTAGCAATTATAGTCGACAAGATTGGCAACATCATCACTAACTACCCAATCATCTCCATATTGACCACGGTATTGCTAAGGATTAAATCTGAATAATATAAAAGCTCTCCAAGCACAAGTTGTATGCAATTTTCATACAGCATGAGGGATGTCAAAATGGTCTACTATGATTTGATTAAAAAAGAGGATGTCTTCGTCCAAAGGCCCTCTAATGTTCAGTTGCAGTCTTTCCTCTAATTTTTTATTATTATCAATTTAGGATTGCACAGTAAATCCACAAAATCAATTGTCAATTATTTTCAAATGAGTCAGCAAAATAACTTAAGAAAATTTGCATAAAACCATAGGAGGGATATGCAGTGGTCAGCAAAAGCTTGTGAAAATGAGGTTGTTCACGAAATAGCAGTTTTCATAGAGCCCTTACTGATGTTTCATACGCACAACCATTATTTTGACGTTTGCTAGAAAATTTGATCCAGTCTTCATGCAAATAGAATAAGCAAAATCAAATCAATCAAACCAACAAATTTGTATAGGAAGATGTAAATATGAATTCGGAAGCATCCAGATCGAGATGACAAATCAAAGCTGATGGGCCTGACAGACAAGCATCAATGATTTGCTAAATAAGGAGCAAATCATTAACAAGAACTTGCAAGTATTTACCTTCCCACTAGCCATGAAATATATCCTTTCACCTTTCTTTATAGTTCCATCAATGACCCGAAAATAAACAATGACACCTCTGTATGGATCAAAGTAGCTACAACGAACAATATGAAAGATTATTGGAACCAGACAAATATAGAGATTCAAAGATATTTAAAGGAAAGTGTGCTCCACATGTACAATGCTAAGAAGGTTATAGAATTCCCATGAAATATCAAAAATAGGTCAAGTATGAAGTACGCAAAAGAGGCATGCCAAACATATCTATAGTTGTATGCACGTCAACAGAAGTAACCATATTCCAATGGGCAATAGGTAATTTTCAATAAACGGTTGTTTGTCTGGTTTATGTCTACCAAATTAACATATATATTTATTGCTTAAATGTTTTATGGAAATAGTAAATATAAGTGTAAGCAAGAAAATTACATCAGAAGCTTACAAAGAGGTACATCATGATGTGGACTTTGATCATTGAAAAACAAAGAGTGAGCGCTAACATGTGAGTGAAATCATAATGAGAAACAAGTAAAGAAAAGTCATATCACAATTTAATAGAAATCCTGCAAGTGGCTAGCTCGAAATATCACAAGATTTTATGAGAAATTAAGTACTTCTTGTGTTAGAATTGTGCCCTAAAAGGCCTATTAGTTTGACTATTTTATTGAGATTTTTACTTCCTATACGTAGGGTACAGTCATCAGTTGGGTATCCATACGTTATTTTAGGTGACATAGTGCACAAAATGAGTCTATAAAAATGTTATGCATGCATAAGATATCATATCACCGGATCTCTGTAACTTGCAGACATTGTTTACGGCTAGTGATGAAGCTTGGCACTTCATCTGAAAGGTTGTAACACACTTGACATCTCTGACCGATCGCTGACCGATTTAGTCGTAGATCGGACTGGAAGGAGCGTGCCGAAAATTGTTGACTAATCACTGGTCAACCCCCAACCGATCGCTGACAGATCGATCCTGCATCGATCAGAAGTCGATATTTAGCTGGAAATCGTTGGTGGTTGCTACCATGCCGTGGATAGCCGCGAGGGCCGCGCGTGTCATCACCGTGCCGTGGGCATCATTGCCATGTCGCATGTGGCCACGTGCGTCGTCGTCATCATGTCGCAGGTGTCGCGGAAGTCATCATCCTGTCGTGGGGGCCGCGGGCGTGGTCGTCGTGCCATGCGGTATTCCAGGTGAGACTCAGGGTTATTGTGTTAATGTATTGGAATACATTGGGCAAGATCACAAAGAGAACAAATCATAAAAACTACCATCAATCACGATTTGCTTCTCACCAATGCTAATGGCAACTCAGGTCCTGATGTTGGATGGTTTAACTTACCAATGAGGGAGACCTAACTGAGCATTCAAAACCTCAGTATCCTGGGTAGTAAGCACTAGAGTTATGGGAATACATACTTCCAAGATGAAATCCACACTGGCCTTATTAGGAAAGTATGTATCATATACGGTGCATAATCTGGCACATACATGCTTATCAGAGCAAGTCCTTTTTGCATGGATTTCAGTACACGAGTCATAAGTTTTAAATAATGAGGATCATTTTTTATTATTATTTTAAAGCAAGTTTGGAGTCTTGTTTAAGTAGGATTATAATAAAAGAGTCATATTTAGTACTTTATTAAGTTAGGCCCATTAGGGATGTTTTAAGTAAGTTAGAATTTATTTTGGAGTTGGTTTGGGAATCCTAATATGCACATGTAAATGGGAGTTACGAATTCCACCTTAGGAAAAAAAAAAATAAAGATTGGAAACCCTATGTGAATCAAATACAATTAAAATGACCCAAAGCCTCATATTAAACTGAAGTTCAAGGAGATTAATGAAAATTTTAGAGTTTTTGCCGACCTCTTCCCCGAGGGTTTTCTTCCTCGTCCACTGTGAGAACATCCACCGTGAGGATTTCCCGCCTGAGCCATCCAGTGTGAAGTTGTGGGTGTGAGGCTTGTGATATCCGAAAGATATCAGGCACAGCGGTAGGGTATAATTGCTTGCACATTTTCAATTAGATCATTAGATGAACACCATAGGCAACAAAAAATTCCTCACATCCTAGTGATTATGGAAGAGGATATCTCACAGACTCAACTAAGAAACATGTGGAGAAGCAACCTCGAGAAGAAGACACGATGCAACCTCGAGAAGACACGATGCAACCTCTAGAAGACAACTAATATTATCTTGCATACAGTTCGACATGGAACTGGTGAGAGTTCCTCCAATTCCTCTCTCTCTCTCTCTCTCTCTCTCTCTCTCTCTCTCTCTCTCTCTCTCTCTCTCTCTCTCTCTCTCTCTCTCTCTCTCTCTCCTGGCCAATCTCCTTGGGGGGATTAATTACCATTGGCCGGCCACTTATGAGTCTCCTTAATAGAATGAGATTCCATGTATGGAACCACCCAATCCCTACACTTTAGGTCTCATTAAATGAGATTCCTTAAGCTGGCAGGATTCCCCTTGGCCAGCTACTATAGGATCCTCTAGGACTCGTATGGCCGGTCAACTAGTTCCCCATTAGGACTCCGCAATTTAGAGAAATAATAGGAAGGCTAGGACTCCCACTTGTTGACATCTCTGAATCCTAGTCAAACTTGGACTCCTGGTCAACATGAGAATCCCTACTTTCTAGGAAATTAATCATATATCAATTAGGACCCTTGTTAGTATGGATGACTCCATAACAAACAATCCTAGTTATACTAGGACTAGAATGGTCGGCTTACTGTTGAAGGATAGGAGTTTGGATCTGTTAGGACTTAGGACTCCAACACTTCAACTCTAATTGGACTAAGATTCTTGTCATCATATGACTACATCCTTATTCAACTAATCATGGCTAGAACCATTATCAAGCCATGATTGCATTCTATAGTGATTGAAAATTACGCAAATGCCCTTTCCTACTAATTAACACATAAAGCCCTCATGATCCGGTATCCACAACACCAACAGAAGCAATTGTCCTACCCGGTACATACTGTAGCTCACGCTCTTAAGTTACAACTTCTCATTCCTCATGGTCACTGATGCAAAGAACTTTTCATATTTAAAACATTTATTATGAAATAGTATTTTTATTTAAAATTTATTTGATACACAATTCATCCAAACTTTTGTCTAAGCACACAGTTCTAGTGATCATCTTTCATGGAAGTTACTTCAGGAGATACCTTTTCTCTAATAGAGTTCAAAATTCCTCGACAATGAATGTGTTCCCAAACACTTAGTGTAAGCCACCCAAGATACACAAGTATTGACTAGCTAGTCGGTCTCACTGGTTTGTAAATCAAAGTGATAAACACCAAGCCTCAAGTTCACAAACACCTCAGGATGAGAGTCTATGCAATCAACAAATGATAAGCATATCATCGTATGACAGTCATTTAGATGAAGTGTTCTTATGTTGATCCTTGTTCAATGTATTCCAAACACACCAACACAGTTAGAGTCACCACACTGATGGTTAAGATAAATCATCTCATTAAGTGAGAGCCAATAGTGCTACAGTCTTACAAATAAGATGTTCAGTCATCAACTGCAAATCTTATCAAGTATAATAGTCTGGTAAGCTTAGAGCTTCTGTATATGAATCTCATCCACATATCTAAGCTACATGTGTTATACTTGATGGACTATCATGCATGTCATATAATAGCAGTGTAAATGTAACATTATATAATTCAAAAAAAAAATAACTAATGTCAAAGTACAGGTGATTTCCTTATTAGTATGCAGATATTACCAATCTCAACAATCTCCCACTTGTTCTTAATGCCAATCTACATCAGCCCTAATGCCTATGCCCTCTACGCAGGTACTCGAACAAATTGTTGGTCCAGAGTCATTGTAAAAGGATCTGCAAGGTTATCAGCTGATACTATCTTGGTCACAATGGTATCTCCACGCTCAACAATGTCTCGAATGAGAAATAATTTGCGATCTATATGCTTCCCCTTCTTGTGATTCCTCGACTCCTTGGTCTGTGCAATCGCCATATTGGTATCACAGTAAAGGATCATGGGTAGTTATACTGAAGGTACGACACCAAGCTCTAAGAAGAACTTACTGAACCTAAGCTGCCTCGAAAGCCGCAACAAATTCAGCTTCCATGGCAGAATCAGCAATACAAGACTTCTTGACACTCTTCAAACTGGCGGTTCCTCCATCCAAAGTGAACACAAATCTAGAAATAGACTTTCTGGAGACTCTATCTGCCTGGAAATCTGAATCTGTGTACCCAAATGGAACTAAGTCCTATATATGGTAAACTAAGACGTCATCTTTTGTTCTCCTCAAATACTTAAGGATGCGCTTGACCCTTACACAATGTTCTTCACCTGGATTAGATTGATATCTGTGGACCATGCCCATTGCATAACAGATATCTGGTCTAGTACAAAGCACATCATACATGAGGCTACCTACTACCGAAGCATAAGGAGCACCCCTCATGCACTCTACCTCCTTGAGAGTCTTAGGACTCTAAACCTTAGAGAGAGCTTCCATATCTGAAGGACAATTAGCCTTTGTTGAAATTATGCATAGCAAACTTGACTATAATCTTATCTATATATGCAAATTGAGATAAGACTAACATTCTATTTTTCCAATCATGCAGAAGCTTGATACTTAGAATGTAATTGGCTTCCCTTAGTTCCTTCATATCAAAATGCTGAAGAATCCACCAAAGAGATAGAATATGAAATCCACCCGAAGTACCCCGTCCTCTTTACATGTACAATTTAAGATTTGGGGGACAATTTATATTAACAATTAGTGTGAAAAACTAGGGAAGTCCGTAATGGGAGAGACCATAATGGACCCAATTAAACACAAGTAGTACATTATACCACAATGATAACAAATTCGACTTTGAACCATTATGTGTCATAGATAAATATATGATCTTTAATCACTTATGGTTAATCATCACAAAAGGTGACAAAGTCTTGGCTAAGTTCAGCTAATACTCTAAGTCAGTGTAGTTAAGGCGACCCGAGGCGCCCGCCTGAGGCGAGAGGCGAGAGGCGAGAGGCGAGGCGTGACTAGAGCGCCTCGCCTAAATCAAGCCGGCAACAACAATATTGGGCGGAGCAAGGCACCCGCCTGAGGCGAGAGGCATTCCAGGCGTCAGGCGATGGAGGCGCCACCTCATTTAATTAATGGTTTAAATTAAAGCCAAACCTGAATCACACCCGTTCTTTTGCATGCTAAGTGTGATTCACCAGTTAGACAGTTGTGATTCAGTTTTGGCTCTAACCTATTGACCATATAAGGTTATAGGAAAAAAAGAAATGCTAGGTTGACAACTGTGGGCACCGAAATTAGCCCACGGGTCGAACCCGACCCGCACACATGAAACATGGCCCACACACAACGGCCCGCATGCAAACATGGCCCACACACAACGGTCCACCTTCGGAACTCGGCCCGCACACAACGGCCCGCATATGAAGCGGACCCGACTCAACGCAAATGGGCCCCACCGGACCCGCAACTCGAACACAAAAAGGGGGCCCACAGGCCCCCCCTTCATGGAAAATCGTGCCCCCTTCCTATGGGGAGGTGTGGCCGGCCATAAAAAAAAAAGAAAAGAAAAGAAAAAGAAAAAGAAAAGAAAAGGAAAAAAAAATCCTAACCGCCTCGATGCGGGGGGAGGTGGCGTGGACGTCTACACAACCATAGATCCGCGACGATCCCTCGATCCGACGGACAAGATGACGTCGTGTTGCCATGCAATCGGAAGGTACAAAGATGACGACGTATCTTCAAAGATCAAGTCACATCTTGCCCATAACCATCCCCACAAAAATAGGGAAACAAATCAAGGTTGGTTCCCCCAAATAAGGTAACCGCATCTTAATGGTTATGGGGGGAGATATTGGATGAAACAAAAAGATTTCAGCCATATCTCTCCCAACCTCCCCCCTTTGCCTATAAATAGAGGGGGTGGGAGAAGGCATCAGGAGGTCCGAAGGCTGAAGACGAAAGGGCTCTGCAAAAGGAGCTCCAACGCTTGAAGACCGAAGGCTTCACGAGGCACGGCAAGCGCGTCTTACGGGAACACTTAGCCCCTCAAGTCCTCATCAACGTGAAAACCTTGCACTCGAAGATCAACCTTCGACTCCTCGCACGAAGAAGAAAGCCCGGAGAAGAAGACCCGGAGTCGTCGTCACCCCGACTTCTCCAACGATCTTCATCAACTCCGAAGAAGCCATAAGCAAAGGCCGGAGAAGAAGATCGAAGCCGACAACACCAGTCGTCTTCAACAAAGGCGTCGACTCCTCGCACGAAGAAGAAAGCTTGGAGAAGAAGGCCTGAAGCCGGTGCTACCCCTGCCGTCTTCATCAACAAAAGCCGGCGCTACAACCGTCGCATAGATATCGGTGCTACCCCTGCCGTCTTCATCAACAAAAGCCGACGCTACAACCGTCGCACGGAGATCGGTGCTACCCCCGCCGTCTTCATCAACAAAAGCCGACGCTACAACCGTCGCACGGAGATCGGTGCTACCCCTGCCGTCTTCATCAACAAAAGCCGACGCTACAACCGTCACACGGAGATCGGTGCTACCCCCGCCGTCTTTATCAATAAAAGCCGACGCTACAACCTTCGCACGGAGATCGGTGCTACCCCCAACTCTTCATCAACAAAAGCCGACGTTACAACCGTCGCACGAAGGTCGGTGCTACCCCCGCCGAAAAGCCAAGCCAACGCCACAACCGTCGAGGAAGCCGGAAGAATAAAAAGCCTTGAAGAAGTAGCCATCGCCGTTCGAGAAGAAGACCGAGTCAAAGCTAAAGCCAAAGCCAATACAAGAAGCCAAAGCAAACGCACCGGTAAAGCCCGCGCCAAAGCAACGCACGTGCCAAAGCCAAGCAACTACGACGGTCACGAGCAAAGCACCGCACGTTCTAGCCGATACGACGCGAAGTCCGGAAGAACTAAAGCATCGCAAGCCTCTACCCGCCTACGTTCAAGCGCAAGCGCCAAAGTTAAGCAAACGCCAGAGCCACGCCAAAGCAACGTCAAAATCGAAAGCTAAAGCCAAAGCCGACACCAAAAGCACGATCGATGCCGTGAACCGACGATCAAGGACGCCGAGGTCTAGTAAGGATCGAGGAAGACACGAAGACCGAGGAACGAAGCCCAAAACCTCCCTAGCCGAGAAAGCGCGAAGCACGAACGGGACAAAAGCAACGGCCGATACTCCTTAGCCTCTCAAGAAACCCTCATCCTGTAAAGACCTCTGTCCTGGGCAACCCCTTTAGAGCTCTCGCACGAATACCACGTGGAGACGCGGATCAAAGGGACCCTCCAGAGGATCTCTCCCACAATCTCCTGATCAAATATTCGCCGCACCCGGACTCGCCACACCCGAGCCCCCGGGTCCCGGCATCTGTAATCTTCGTGTGCTCACAATAAAGACGACCCGAATCTTTTTCTGCGTGTACACCAACTTTACGTGGCATCCCCCTAGGGATCAGGGTTCATCCCATGGGAGTTCAGATCTTCTCCAATTGGTCGGCCCTAGGCATGTCAAAGGGCAGGGCCAGGGTCAAATCGGGCCCGGTCCTTTGTTTTAGGAGGTAGGCCCTAGCCCTTCAGGGCTAGAAAATGATGGGCCCTAGCTCGACCCTTCAAGGGCCAGGGCTGGGCCAGGGTCGATCAAGAGCCAAGTTGATATACTAAGATAAGGCTTTTCGACATATCTATTTATTCAGTGAGGTTATTAAGGAAGAGTTAAAACTTTTTTTTCTACCTAAACTACTCTTATGCCAGTGCCTTTAGGCTTTTGGCATTAATTTAAAACTCCACTCATTTATTCGTGCTTGAGACTGATAATACAGCTTAAAAAGTATTATAAGTCTTATGACTGTTATATAATACTTCTAATACTAATATATCCAAACTTGATAACTCTAATTCCTATAGGGTTACAGTGAGTAACCGATTAATTACTGATCGGTCCCACTTGACCATTGATTTAGCTCCTTAATAAGTATTATATATATTATATAATTTATGTATATGTAGGGTAGGGCCTAGCAGGGTCGAGCCGTAGGTTTTCCTGGCCCGGCCCTCATCTTGGAGGGCTTATGGAAAAATGGGCCCGGTTTGGCCCTCAGGCCCTTAGCAAGCAGGGCTTTGGAGGGCTGGGACGAGCAGGGTACCCTCTCCAAAGGGCCAGATTGACAGGCTTAGTCGGCCCCGATTGGTGGACCTGTGTGCATCAAAACCGCACGATGGCAGGCGACCCGAAAGTGAAGCGTACTCCAGCCAACTGCATGCCGCTGTGCATAGTCACCAAGTTCGGGTTCGGCAATAAGTCAGCAAGGGTAAAACTCGGGAAAGTTAGGCAAAAATCAAAAAGTTTGGGGAAAAAACGGGTTCGGGTTTTAATCGGCAAAGGTGAAATTTGGAGAAAATCGGTAAGTTTGGGGCCTTCAAAAGTCAAGTTTTTAACCTGAATTTAAACAACTAAGATATTTCTAACGCGATTATAAGATGATAGGTCAACAACAACAAATCAATGCAAATATGCAAATGCAAGTAAGCAACAAAACAACAACCCGACAAAGTAACATACTAAGTTACGAACATCATGATAAGTTTGTATGAGCAAATATTTGATTTTTACTCAAGTACAAATTTCAAAGACTCGCTTCGAGGGAGCGGAGTACAAAATGTATATCAGGAGATTGCGGGGAAATCCGTCTTTGATCCTTTGATACTCGATTTCGAAGTACAAAGATTACAACAAGTGAGAAAATGAAAAGAGAAGAGCGTTGCGGTGCTTGATCCTTCCGGGCTTTGCGCGTGATCGGCTAGGGGCTTTGCTTTACTCTTCTTCTCCTAGAATCTTTACTTGTTCTTCGTTTGTTCTTCGACTTGCTTTGGACTTGAATCTTCAATTTTCCATCTTCGGTCTTCGATTTTCTTTGGTTTGCTTCGATCTTCGATCCTTCTTCTCCGGGATTTCTTGGAGCTTTGAAGTATCTTCAATCGGGAGCTTTGTAGATTTTTGTTGATATGGCCAAAAATCCTTTCTTCTCTTCTTGTCACTCTTTTTATAAGGGTCGAAGTAGTTATTGTAGAGAATAACTACTTCGGGTGGTTGAAGCAACCTCCTGGTGGTTTCTATAACTTCCCTTGGATGGTTAGAGAAACTTCCAGGTGGTTTACATAACTTCCTTGATGGTTAGGATCATATTCGAGTGGTTTTGTAACTTCCACTGGTAGCTTAATCCTTTTGAGCTTGAGTGAACCGGACTGATTAAAACGACTTGTGGTTCGGGTCTTAAATCCGAATCGACTTACTGCGACTTAGATTTTAACCAAGTTAACTCTTGATCCGGTCCTTTCTGACTTGGTAGGTTCAATGAGTTTGTCGAAATCTAGCGTAAGCTTACTTGTAGGAGCTTAAGCTTGATTATTCTTCGGCCTTGTATATCGGCTTATCGAAGGATGCTCATCTCTAAGTATCATTCTATTGACTTAGATATAGCCTTTGGACGATAGGGATATAGTACTTTCCTTACTCTCAGACTTGGTCAAATTTCAGAGTGTAAGGAAGCAAGAAAAATTTCCCTGGTCATCAGGGAAATAAAGTATAAGGAAGCAAAATTTCCCTGGTCATCAGGGAAATAAAGTCTTCCAGACTTAGCCAAATTTCTGAGTATAGAGAAAATTTTCCCTGGTCATCAGGGAAATAAAGTGTAAGGAAGTAAAAATATCCCTGGTCATCAGGGAAATAAAGTCTTCCAGACTTAGCCAAATTTTTGAGTGTAAAGCAAAATTTCCCTGGTCATCAGGGAAATAAAGTCTTCCAGACTTAGCCAAATTTCTGAGTGCAGAGAAAAATTTCCCTGGTCATCAGGGAAATGAAGTATAAGAAAGCAAAATTTCCCTGGTCATCAGGGAAATAAAGTCTTCCAGACTTAGCCAAATTTTTGAGTGTAAAACAAAATTTCCTTGGTCATCAGGGAAATAAAGTCTTCCAGACTTAGTCAAATTTCTGAGTGTAGAGAAAAATTTCCCTGGTCATCAGGGAAATAAAGTATAATTTCCCTGGTCATCAGGGAAATAAAGTCTTCCAGACTTAGCCAAATTTCTGAGTATAGAGAAAATTTTCCCTGGTCATCAGGGAAATAAAGTGTAAGGAAGTAAAAATTTCCCTGGTCATCAGGGAAATAAAGTCTTCCAGACTTAGCCAAATTTTTGAGTGTAAAGCAAAATTTCCCTGGTCATCAGGGAAATAAAGTCTTCCAGACTTAGCCAAATTTCTGAGTGCAGAGAAAAATTTCCCTGGTCATCAGGGAAATGAAGTATAAGAAAGCAAAATTTCCCTGGTCATCAGGGAAATAAAGTCTTCCAGACTTAGCCAAATTTCAGAATGTAAGGAAGCAAAATTTCCCTGATCATCAGGGAAATAAAGTCTTCCAGACTTAGCCAAATTTCTGATTCTCTAGCTTTAGGCAATATTTCAATGTCTACAAAGTTGACAACAGTATCAAAAAAAAAATTGCAAAACTTAAGATGTTCATTGTCCAATAGTCACTAATCAAAATAGAATAAAAAATAGAAACTAAGCATACATCGTGTCATCGAGAGCATCCGATGCCAAACTTGCATCGTTCTCACTTCCTTCATTCTCTTCATCCTCCATGAATTCAATGTCATCAAACTCATTATCGATACAGTCACAAATTTCGGCAAAAATACACATTTTTTAACTTTTTTCCAAAAAAAAAGGCAAAAAAAAAAAAAACGATGAATTTGGTAACCTGTAAAAATCAGGAAAAAAACGGTAACAAATTGGCTGCCCATTAAGTCGCGTTTTAAACCGTTTTTTTCAAAAAAAACATTGAACTTTGTTACTATGCCGCTGTGATGTGCATCGAGCCCACCGACTGAGGATACCGAGTGGAGGAGATCCGAACTCATCCCATGGCCCCTAGAAAAATAATCCAAGCATGAGGAGCTGCCAGCACTTGTTTCAACTAGTTATTTTATAATATATATATATATATATATATATATATATATATATATATATATATATATATATATTTATTTATTTATTTTTATTTTTATTTTTATTTTTTTGCACGCCTTATTTCAATCAAGCGCTTGCCTCACCTCTCGCCTCAGGCGCCAGTAAGGTTGAGCGCCTTGAGCCCGCCTTAACGCCTTGACTACACTGCTCTAAATGGAATTTAGGATTTGGAGGTTAGCAAAAGACGTCAAAAAGAAAAGAAAAAAAAAACAATTGAGTGTCTGGATTCAATTTGTTACACTACAATATTGAATTTTTGCCATTTATCTACCATTCCATAAAATCTATAAAATTCTTTTCATTGCTCTTTTCCAAGAAATATGTAGTGATCAAGTTTTTAACTTTCACCAACGATGCAAATTCTCATGTGTACGTTGAACTGAAAAATAGGAAAAGGGGGGAGGGGGGGTGGTTGAGGCGTACCTACTGAAACCATGCAATAGGAGATGAAATAATGCAGAGAGGCAAGATTCGTTAGAAATTATATGTGAGAAATATATTTGACAGAAGGTGAGAACAGTGTATATAATGAAGTTCAAGAATTCAGAACATACCTATCAAATATGAGAGCTCTTAGTGGGCTTCCTGCAGTATCCCTTGGAGGAGGAATCTTTTTGACAATGGCATTTAGAATTTCAGCTATTCCTATTCCCTCCTAAAAAAGTTGTACATCACCCAAGAGCGCATATTCAATCCTAACTCTTATGGAGAAGACATATACACCCTATTTCTGTCCGCCACAAACATCTTAGGCATATCTTCAGCTGTTCATACAAAACATCAAAAACAATACAAGAAAAAGAACTAACCTTAGCTGAACAGTGAATGGCATCACTACAATCTAACCCAATAATCTGCAAAAATAATACATTCTTTAGAAAAATATAGGAATTTTAAGAAATAGTAATATAATCATATCAGCAATAGGACAGTTTAATTTTTCCAAGAGAATCTTTGAACCATGTGTATATTATTTAATACCAACAACTATCCAACATTCATATGAAAACATTGAATGGACTAAGTTTTCAGATTTTGAATTGTGAAGTAGAGCAACAATTGTTGTCCACAAACCTCTTCGATCTCCTTGGAAACACGATTTGCTTCAGCACCTGGCAGGTCTATTTTATTTAAAACCTACATCAAGAAGAAGGTAGAAAGATGAATGCATCATTCAATTAAAATATCTGTCAGGCTGAACCATAACCAATAAATTCAAAGTTGTAGCTGTAATTCAGTTTGCTGGATCAAAAGACATAAATACTAATGTATTCTTATGTTCCTTCACATATGGAAAAATATATCGCAACAAAGAAAAATTTCTACGTATTAGTTGAGGTTCTCAGATATGTAATTTCCATAAAGCATCATAGAAACTTGTCGGGTTGCCCATGTTATTGTTCATTTAAATCGAGAATGACTATCAAAACTCAAAAGTTTCAACCGATTAATACACATCCATCCTTATCATCAAAGAGCAAAGAACCCCATGCTTTGCATGGGAGATGATAAATCTGTTGCTGAAATTTCTATAGGAGTTCTGAGAAATAAAACAGGTTTTTCTCAATGTTGGTGTCTTCGAAAAGTTCTCATGTCAGATGTTAGTAAGCATTAACTTAAATTCCAGAAAGTTGATGCTGTGTAAAGTCCAGTGTAGTCAAAGAGTCACCTAGGCATGGGCACCTAGGCATTTTGGACCCCGGCGCCCCCCTAGGAATGTAGTTTTTCCTAGGCGGTCACCTAGGTCCACCTATGCGCCTAGGCAGTTTTTCATGTGTTTTTTTTGGTCGGGTTCACTTGATCTCATTTATTGCAATACATTAATCATTGTAAGGAATGACTTACTGGGAAAATGCAACCATTCAACCATAATGTTTATGATAATGATGATTCAATGTGGAATCTTATTGTCGGATTCTATTTACAGTCAGGTCGGGTTCTATGTTGTACATATATAGTGGGCTTAGTCCCTCAATGAAGCATAATTCCATTCTCTTCAAACCTTTACCGTTATCTCCTAACATGGTATCAGAGCTCTAGGGTTTCTCCTGTGGCGAAGACGACGACACCTCCTCCGGCCTCCTCCTCCGGTTCCTGCACCTCCTCCAGCCTCCCCTCTCCATCCTGACCCCCACCCGGCCCCCCCTTTCCTCCACCCAACCTCACCCACCCGGCCCCTCTCTCCTCCACCCAAACCCCCCGCCCCCCTCTCCATCTCGGTCCCTCTCTCCTCCACCTGAACCCCACACGATCCCCACCCGACACCCCTCTCTACCTGGCCCCCCCTCTCCTCCACCCCACACGACGCACACCTAGCCCCCCCTCACCTCCACCCAACCCCACCCCACATCACCCCCCCAGCCCTCTCTCCTCCACCCGTCCCCACCTTCACCCGAACCTTGATCCCCGGCCTGCTTCCCTCTGATCCTCCAATCCCCAATCACTCCCGGCCCGATCCGCTTGATCATCCGTCTCTATGGCGTCTGCTATCGTGCCTTCCGTCGTCGCGATCTCCCCACCACTAAAGGCAGTTCTTTTTCAGTTGAATTCGGCCAGTGACTGGCCTGATTGGTCGCTCACCATTGAGGCCGCGCTCTCCAGTCGCGATCTCTAGGGTCACATCACCGGTGAGGACCGACATCCGACTGACTCCTATGGCTTCTTCTCGGTCACCAATAGTGTCGTTGCAAGCAGTGCGTCCCCTGTTGCTGCTACTGCCACGGCCGCCCTTACGTGGCGTCATCACGACTAGGCCATCCGAGCCTATCTCCTAAACTCTGTTGCTTGTCCACTCCTTGCACCCATCGATCGCCTTCCCACGGTGCGCGCGATGTGGGACTATCTTCGGGACCGGTTCCTCCCTCAAAGCACACCAGTATCAGCTTATTTGTGACTCTCAGTCCGCTCATCAGGGAGAGCATACGATTCAGGACTTCTTCAGCCTGATGAGTGCCTACTGGCATGAGCTGGACTCTCTGATCCTCAAATGGTGTGCTTGCTCGCTATCTTGACGAGGACCACCTCCCACCAGTTCCTAGCCGCGCTTCGGCCGGAGTTCGCTCTCATTGTTGCTCAGCTCCTTCACCGTGAGCCTCTCCTTTGGCTAGAAGATGCCTTGCTAGCCTTGGTCGACAAGGAAACTCGCCTCTATACTCAGGGTACTCGTCCTCCCCTACCTGCTCCTAGACAAGACAGCGCCCTGGCCGTCAGCTTCTCTAACGGGTCTATCTTCTGTCATTACTACAAGGAGCCCGGTCATATGAAGCGTGAATGTCCCATACTACTGCCCCATGGATTTTCGACTCGAGTGCCTCCTGTCACCTCACATATGACTCGACTGTGCTCACTGACTGTACTCCTACTCCCGCCCACCTGGAG
Source organism: Chamaelirium japonicum (assembly GCA_947650365.1). Lineage (NCBI taxonomy): Eukaryota > Viridiplantae > Streptophyta > Magnoliopsida > Liliales > Melanthiaceae > Chamaelirium > Chamaelirium japonicum. The sequence goes on from OX393549.1 coordinate 80,258,266, forward strand.
GTCCGCACTCTCGTCTATATTCCATAGTGTGGATCCATTACTACTACCTCAGATCTCACTGGTCGCCTAATATTACCCATTGTCCATCATGCACTTCTTCATATTACATGATTTCTATCAGATCTCATTGCGACCCAGGACTGACTGTCACATTTACCTCTTCTTCTCGTGTTGTGCAGGATTCACGGACGGGTCAAAGGATTGGGCTAGGTCGTAGAGCATGATGACTTTACCAGCTAGACCATCTCCATGTTTCCCCTATTCCTGTTGCGTCCGCCATATCAGTTACCTCTAATGCCGACTCGCGGCACAGAAGGTTATGTCTTTTTTTTTGAAAATTAGGTCATTTATTTATTGATCGACTCAAAAGTGTTCCATTCGGGCGCCTTGGGTTGTGTCCTCCACTCTCTCTGTCTGTACGTGTTGCAGATTGGCAAAGTATCTAGCCCTTCCATTTTATGCTAGTGCTTCCCGATCTGTCACCCTCTTTGATTTAGTGCATTCTAACATTTGGGATCCTGCACCTGTTGCCTCTATTTCTGGTTTTATTTACTATATTTGTTTTATAGATGACTACTCTCAGCGCATTTGGGCTTATCTTATGCGTCACCAATCAGAGATCCCTACATTTATCAAATATTCACCAATATGATTCATACTCAGTATGGTTGGCGCATCAAGACCTTTCGGTCTGATTATGCTAAGGAGTATCTCTCCTCAGAGATGCATGAGATTCTTCAATCTCACAGCACTCTTCACCAGCAGTCTTGTCCCCACACCCATGAGCAGAACGGAGTCACCGAACGCAAGCATCGTCATGTCCTCGAGACAGCACGAGATTTGCTTCTCTATGCCTTTGTTCCTCACTCCTACTGGGCTGAAGCTGTTATGACGGTTGTTCACCTCATCAACATCACTCCATCCTCTGCTCTTTTTGGTGCCACTCTGTACGAGTGTCTCTACTCCAGTCCACCTGACTATTCTCTTCTTCGCACGTTTTGATGTACGTGTTTCGTACTTCTACATCCCCATGAACATAACAAACTTTACACCAGGTCTGTCAAATGTGTTCACTAGCGTCTCAGTCGAGAGCACAAAGGGTATCGGTGTTATGATCCCTTAGACCGCCGGATTCGTGTCTCCCGCCATCAATGTTTTAAAAAACGAAAGGCGGAAGGCAGGCGGTCAAGTGGTTTCAAGGCGGAAGGCGGACGACTAGGCGGGCGCCGACCTATATAAAATATATTCTATATGTATATATATAAATTCATAATTCTATATAAAAAAACAATAATATAAAATTTTACATATGCAAACATCAAAACAACCGATCTGAATATAAAAGTTTTATGAAAAGGAAGGAGGGGATCGGGTGGGGTCAGGGTTAACTGCAAGGCAGGGGAAAGAGAGCAGCTTTTGAGCCTTTGGGATATCTAGGATATCTAGTTATGTAGTGAAAAGAGAGAGGGGGATTGAGTGGGGTCGGGGTTTTATGAAAAATTATTACTAATCTGCCCGCCTAAAGCCCGCCTACCTGGAGCCTGCTTGGAACCCGCCTAGGCGCCCGCCTTTTACCCGCCTAGGCGGGTCGGATCCTGCCTAGGCGCCCGCCTTTGTTCAACCCGCATGCAGTGCCGCTTAATGCTGAAGCGGAGCGGCCAACCCCCTAAAACGCCTAGGCGGCCGCCCGGACCGCTTTTAGAACAATGTCCGCCATATTTCCTTTGTTAAGGATGTCCCGTTCTTTTCTACTGAATCGCAAGGTCTTTCCACACCTCTTCTATCTCCGTCTCCACCACCACCACTTCTTTCCATTCCATTACTCTCTCCATCTTCTCCTACTAGGCTCTCCCTTTGTCTCCCCCGTCTTCCCCACTTTTCCCACCTTCCATGTCTCCATCACCTTCTCCACCTCCACCGCCACCTCCACCTCCAGGCTCCATCTCCCCCGCATGTCTATGCTCGTCGCTCCACAGTTTATCCCACCGAGCATATCTCCACTGGTACTCATTTGCGTGCAGCTACTCCCTCCTCTTCGGTCGCGGATCCTGGCCCTATTTGGCGCTATCATGTGCACGAACATCACCCTCCTGACAGATATGACTATCTCATGACAGGTTTGGCTACTGTGCTTTTACCTCTGCCTTTCCTGAAACATCTGGATACTCTGTTGTTGCTTCCTATTCTCCGTCCTACCAGGCCTTTCTCACTACTCGCCACACCCACCGGGAGCCCCAGTCATACCGTGAGGCAGTTTTGCATCCAGAGTAGCGACAGGCCATAACAACGAAGCTTAAGGCCTTTCAGCGGACTCAGACGTGGGACTCGGTTCCTTATCCCTCAAGCGTGGTGCATGTCAGCTGCATATGAATGTTCAAGGTCAAGACTCGACCTGATGGTTACATTGAGAGGTACAAGGCTTGCCTTATTGCTCGTGGCTTCTCCTAGGAGTATGGGATTGACTACGAGGAAATGTTTGCCCCAGTTGCTCAAATGACCACCGTTCGCACCCTCTTAGTTGTGGCAGCTAGTCGAGGGTGGTCTCTCCGCTGGTACTGCATGCTTACTCCGATGTAGATTGGGCAAAAAATGTTGCTACTCGTCATTCTGCTACCGGCTACTGTGTGTTTTTTGGTGACTCCCTCATTTCTTGGCATAGTAAGAAATAGGAATCTGGCGCCCGCTCCAGTACCGAAGCCAAATACAGAGCTATGGCTTCCACCACCGCAGAGATTGTCTGGCTCCACCGTCTCCTTCTAGACTTGGGCATTTTGATCTCCGAGCCTACTCCTCTTTTGTGATAACCGGGATTCTATTCAGATTTTGTCTTTCATGAGCGAACCAAACATATTGAGGTTGACTGTCACTATGTTCGCCAGGAGTTTCTCACCCACACCATCTCCTTACCATTCATTCACTCGATGGAGCAGACTGCTGACTTCCTCACGAAGCCCCTAATTATTGCTCGCTTCTGGCATTTTATCAGCAAACTCTCGGTACATGATCCACCGTGAGTATGAAGGGGAGTGTTAATGTATAGATGGGTCGGGTTCTATATACAGTCTGGTCGGGTTCTATGTTGTACATATATATTGGGCTTAGTCCCATAATGAAGCATAATACCATTCTCTCCAAACCCTAGCCATTATCTCCTAACAGGAGCAAATGAACTAAAAAGGTGTTATATTAAATCATCGCAAAAGCAAAGAATAAGAAGCACATGGCCACAAACCTAGTAAGCACATATACTCTAGATGAGGTCCCGTCCCCGTATCGCATACATATTGGATACCAATATGGCTAGGATACAGCTCGATACATATCCGATATGACAAAAAGTCAAAAACCCATCTGAAATTTAAAAAACAAAAACCGGTTTTGGATACAGCTCAGATATGCGTCGTATCCGAAAAATTCTTCCTCATGTTGCAAGAGGAATTGGAGGCTTCGAGCACCAACTCTTTCATACACTCATTGAAGAGGAACAAAATCACACCTTAAAGAGTCAAATTTTTGATATTCGTCCACAACAATCTTCGCCATCTATCAAGGAGAGGTCAATAATACAAGGAACGTGATATTAAGATGTGGGATGTCTGATGGGATGCATTTGATTCATTGGAAGGTGTGGGGATACTTGAGGTATCTCCAGCCTTGTTAGTTATAGCTATACTTAAAATCCTTTCAACACACACACACACACACAGAGAACGATGTAGATGACTTCACTTTTCTTGATGCCTCATCTCTAACTTGCTCGGCCTCTAATACATTTAGCCAAGTTGAAATATCAACACTACACCTCATTCCTTTGACTATCTAGCAATATTCACATAGGGTTGACCACTACAATATCGAAGGAGCAAAACGAAGCTTGGTTATTGATCCACCTTTGACAATACAAAATCCCTGAGGATTTGTGTTGTCATAGGAGAATCCAATGCATGGTTTGAATGAGTTGGAGAGCTTATGACACTTAGCTCATAAAATATATCTCACTGACATAACAGTTGACTTAGTAATCCGTACACATATAGATTAGCATAAGTCTATCTTCTCAAGATTCCTAAGAGCTGTCTCTAAATATTCTCCACTTATGTTATTGCAAATTTGCTTCAACTAAGATTCAGGTTATTCAGCTACATTCAGATACCAAGTCAGAATATTCTTAGGGGCATTTTTTATAATTAACAACAAATTAACTGAATAGTACATTATAATTTATATTCATGCTGACATGTCATAATATATGTGTATGTTTGTGTGGAAGGATTGACAAATTAATTTATAAAGGCTCACAAGATAGGCCTCCTTTTTCTTTTGTTAGCATAACATGTATTTAAATGGGGAAGTATATTTACAGTAATGACTTCTTTGCTTATACAATAATGCTTCTGAAAGTAGTTGGCTGATTCATATTTGATACACTCCTCTACTGCAAGTTACTCGTCTTATAGATAAGGATTGCATCTCTATATAAGAAAGCATGTAACTTTTAACCATACTAATAGGGACTGAGTACATATAAAAATATTTGCCACATTTATCAAGTCGGATAGAACTAAGCTTAGGCATTCAGAAAAATAGGTCCATGGACCAAATATGACTCCAATAAACCCCAGAACTAAACAACTTTAAGCATAGACAGTGAAAACAATTGACAAAGTAATATCCACATAATTATAACAATTTCACACGCAAAACATGCAATCAGAATGCCAGGGCTCCATTCTCATTTCCAAAAGGAATTCGTCATATATTTATTTAATATCAATGTGGCACATTTAGTATGATCAGACGAACAATGAGTACCTAATATGCATCCTCATGAATTATAAAAAATAAGGGAATATATTGGAAAATTCATCAATTAAAGCAGAAAACACTATTAACTAACAACAAATGTAAGATAGGACAGAAATCCACTCACAGGTATAATTTCAAGATTGTTTTCCATAGCCAGATAAACATTAGCCAGTGTCTGTGCTTCCACTCCCTAGATTATCACAATTCAAGGAAAATTTATCAGTCACTGTAATCCAGAACAATAATTTCCACCAAGACAAGACAATGCAGATTAGGTAGATGTATAGCTTTGACAACATTTGAGTAGTACCATTTGTATTAAAACCTTAATTTTTTTCAAGAAAACCGAAAGGTTCATGGAAAACCTGCTCTTCAAACTTACAGTCAGAAATATAGAAGTGCACCTGAGAAGCATCTACAACTAGAAGGGCACCTTCGCAAGCCGCAAGAGAACGAGAAACCTAGACATCAAATGGAATATGTAACGATTAAAGCATCCTAAAGAAATAGTAAGTACAATATTTCTTTTTCGGAGTCTTACTACATAAACATTCTCAGCAAAAAAATAAATATGCAGCTACTGAACTAAATGGGAAACAGCCTTGCAAAATAGATAAGCCAGTTGAGCTGCAGTAACACAACCAATGCAATCACACGATGGGTAAAGCAACATCAGTAAATTAGAGATGAGATTAACATTGTAATTAGATATCTAAATAACGAATTATATGGGACAGAGGTGTTGTAAATGCATAGTATGTGCATGCATCAACATGCAATACATGCATACAATTTTCCTCTAGTAACGTGTGTATGTTTGGTAAGCGTACATCTTAGACACTCCTACTTACGAAGCTACACATTTTTTTCCTCGCAAAAAAAAAAGTTACGCATTTTTAGGCCTTGATCAAGAATCTTTTAGTTGCACCATGATTCATAGTTACGCATTCCTACTTAAAGCTTTTATTGTTATGCAGACCCATGTTATCTTGATGTTGAGAACTTTTTGCACCTTTCTTTCTCCCTCTATCCCCTCTCCCCAATATTTCAATCACTTTTTCTCTTCTTTCGTATATCAAACCATTGATCCCATCAAGGGTCCACATCATTTCAGCAACCAGTAAAAAACAATCAGATATGAAACCTAAGCGATCTTGCCATCTTCTGTTGTTTTTTATCATGCAGTTTTTTTATCTGAGATCAAAACTAATCACCTGATTTGAAATTAGTAGAAACTACCAAATAATCCCATATAACTTTCCCATTAGCTCTATCAAACTTAATTGTCCAATAGTCTATTAGACCTATTTCTTAGAGACTCAATATCTATAAGTAATTCAATCTCATCCTTTTTTTATATTCTATTTTAATCTGTTGAAATGCAGATTTAGCAAGCAAAACTCCATCATCCAACAAAACCTAGTTGCCCATCATCCCCAAATTCTGTAACACTAACCTATTGTTACACTAAATAATTAAGCTTTATCTACTCTTAAACTAGATCATCTCACCTATTTACAGCAAATAAATAAGCTTTAGTAAAAGATCATCTCCTATGACAATCCTCGTGTAATAGATGCCAATAGACCTAAGATTACTAAGAAACATAAGGGAATAAATAGATGCCTGACCGATACATGATAGACACGTCAGGTCTCCGGACATGAATTTCTACCGTTGCACACTCCACCTAAGATTTTCAATGGCAAACTCTGAACTTTATAACAGACAGAGGTTAGGCATGCTCATGGTTCAAAATTTAGAAGAATTCTGCAAAATACTTCACTTTTTCTTGCCCCTGAAACAAAACAGGGGGCCAAAAAATTTGAAATGGAAATTGGGAAAACTTTCTGAATTTTTTCATCCCTTCATTGAAACTTTCATTTTTTTTCAAAATATTTAACAAAATTTCCTTAAAAAATCCCTAAATCCTAAACCTAAGGGCTTAAAACCTAAAACTTTAACCATACCCCCCTGAGCAGCTTGTTCGACTCCACACCCATATGATTTTTCTTCAAAAAATTATTTTGGGGTGTTAGATCGCCATGGTTTGAAATTTTATTTGAAATATCAAAATTTCACCGAAATATATCGGTTTCGACCACAGGTGAAACGAAGGGGGGGTTCGAAACCTGGATCCCTTTCAATTTCGGCGAAGTTTTAGGATTTCAAAGACACTTTGTTCATTTCATCAATATTTTGACCAAAACTATGGGGATCCACGATAACCATGGGTTGTCCCCACGATATCGTTGTCTAATTCGTCGATGTTTCGTTGTTTCATGCGGATTTTGGTCCTTTCGACCGAAACTAGCCTACGGATTTCGTGAAAACTATGGGCTGGTTTTGGGAATCTGGGGCCTTTAAATGGGGGATCTGGTTTCGATCAAAACCATTGGGTTTCAATCAAAAGCAACCAACTTTGTCGGATTTCCACAAAAACCATTGAAACCTCGCCGGTGTTGCCGGATCTTGCCGCCAAAATTTGACGCCGAACTTGCTAGTCACCGAAATTCGACATTGGCCTCGCCAAATTCCACCGAAATCACCGGATTTTGCCATCGAAGCTCCCAGATTCACCGAAAATCGTTGTCAAATTCACCGAATTTGTCGTTCGATTCGCCAGATATCGCCACATGATTCGTCAGCTGTCGTCAATTCTCGTCACTAGTACAAAAATATAGAAATTAATATGTATTTACAAATTACAATAACTTAGAATTTAATCTGTATTAATTTATTTTAATTTTTTTTCACATATGGCCCCACAGCTGGGACCCGCACAGGATTTCGAGGTCAAAAGATGTAGGTTGGTAGCACGGGTTCCCATTGGACACAAAGAATAGAAATCACAGTCTATATATTGTGACAAACAGAACGGAAATGGAGGTGTTACACGACTGAAGCAACACCTTGTCGACTGCTTCCCCTATGTAGCAGAGTGCTTGAGGCCCCAGCTGACGTCAAAATAGCCATACACACTTTATTAAGAAACGGAGAATACGGAGGAGTTCAAATTCGGACCCCCAAACCACCGAAGAAGGGACAAATCCATACTCCATCCACCAGGACTCGTTGAGAACCAGATGATATCGAGTACCCTCCAAATATCAAAACAAGAGGGGAGTGGACCCAATATCAACAGGCGGTCTTAGATTCGAGATGGACCCAGTGGAAGCGAGCTGAGAGGCTGGATATCGGCGTAATTTGGACCCAGTGACAGCGGTAGTGGACCTAGTCCGTCAGCTAAAGGTTACAGTAATGCTGGTGCATCAGGGGCTAATGATGATGAATTCAGTTGGACGAGCGAAGAATAGTTAACTTGGACGAGTAAAGATTAGTGATTTTGTCGTCTTCATGACGTAAACAATGTAAATTTATATAAATAATTCAAGCTTTTATGTGTGTGCTTTCATCAAACAATTCAAGTAAATATGTATGCACAACTATAAAAGACTTAAATTTATAATTTCAAAAAAATAATCCAGCCAAATACCCCTTTTTGGGCCATTTCAAAAATTTTCCACCATTTCAATCGAAAGACCGAAATTTTGGTTTCGACCTAGACCGAAACAAGACACAAAATTGAAATTTAAAACCTTGTAGAACGCCATTAAACACCTATTTGAAGAGATCAAGTCCACAAAAAATGCACTAAATCAATTCGTTCGATCGGATTGAATGTTCTTCCAAAAAAATTTAGAATATTGTCAGTCTTAAATTTTTGTAAACTAATCTATTTTTAATTGGTTTGCAAAAAAAACAATTTTTAATTGTTTAATACTTTAATTGATAATGTGATGTTGTAAGAACATAAATCTATCAAGATTTGATATTCTTATAATTGATTTGGTGATCAAGCAATCAATCTATCAAATATATATTTTGAAAATTTGGGAGAGATTTTGAAAAAATAACAAAATCAGTTGATGAAATAACTTGATTTGGATATGTTGTAGATCTTAGATTCTAATGCATATGTGCATCATGCATAGAAATACAAGCTACGTAGAGTTCCATGCTAGTAGATAGGGTTAAAATGTTAGATTGTTATGCATCTACATAGCATATATAGATATACATGTTATGTGGAGCTTCACACTCCTAGATAATGTACAAGTGTGATTTTAAGTGTTCCAAAGTGTATCTATGATCGATTATGATTGTCCAGGGTTTTCTTAAAAACTTTCATAATTTAATTAATATTTCTATCATTTTTATAAGTCTGTAATTTTATTTTTTTTTGGTTTCCAAGTCTATAATATTTCCACATTGTCAAAATATTTCAATGCAATACTTCCAGTGAGGAAATATTGGTCGAAATCGAAATTTCAAACCTTGGGGCATATGACAATGCTTGTGTCCAGTAGGCCTGAACATAAATCATCCTGCTTACTTTACCTCAACATTAATAAATCAGACCAACCTGTATAATCTTCATGCAACTTTATACAACAAACCCTTATTTATTGAGAACCTGAAAGATTCATCCATTATAATGTTGTTGTGAGTTGTCGTATAAAGCATATGTTTGGCACATGCTCTGTTTGAACTTCCTATATATTGGAGAAAATAAATCAGTGCATTCTATGTGAATATCCCAATTCATCAATGTCATTACACAGTAAAAGTACTGCAAAAGATGATATTAAGTGCTGATAAAATAAAATAAGTTCAGTGTACCTCATATGAGAAGTCAACATGCCCTGGAGTATCAATTAAGTTAAGACAATATGGCTCATTGTTTAATACAAAACGCATTCGAGCTGCCTACAGTAAAGACTGAAAAATCAAACCAAGAAACAAGCAATTTATAAATACAGTCACAGACATGTAAAAGAACATAACAAATCATTATCAACCTGTGTAGCATAAATTGACCATTGGTAGAATTTTCATAAATATTGAGTGGTATATACAACAAAAACATTCATTATGATGCATATTGAAATTTGTTAAAAGAGTAACCTTGCATAAGAACAACGCGGCAAAATCACCTCCCAAAATAAATGATGGTCTAAGACTACTATCTACAGAAACTACAAGACTTAACAGGTAGTTCTACTGGATTCAAAGACAAAATAATAAAAATAGTTATGAAGGTTATATTGAGTTTCAGCTGAGTAAATTGCATACATTAAGAGTTAATTTCAAAATCATGATTTTTTTATGACTTTGCATGTTGCTTAAAATTAGAATTCATGGTTTTATAAAAGTTGGGTATTTGGATGTGTAGTGAAAACAAATGATTTTTTAAATGATGGACTTGGATATTTCTATTTTGAGCAAAGTTTCCCAGTTTTCATGATTTTTATACTACACCTCTCTTTTCAAGTTTCTTTACACAAATACAAAACACCACCTACAAAAGCTTCCAAATCTTGAAAATTAAATCAAAAAGTAAAGAACAACAAAAAATATGTATGATGAGAAAATAAAAAAGCCTTGCTGCATATAAAAACAAATAGTATTTCCATTTAGCATGTTCTTATACAAGTCATGCGACTTGTATTTTTTTACTATAGCCATTTTTTATTTATAACTTATCTCGAATCTCCTTCTCTTTGAAAAAATCGATGAATCATACAAAACAGAAACAGTTTTAGAATGTCATTTTTCTTTTGAAATTTTCCATAGGCTTTTTCCTTTTTTATCAAATTTCCCGAATAGTGAATTAAGGCCTACAGAAATTGAAATCCAACTTTTTCGAAATAATATACATGGATGATAATCCCATAGTGAGCATTTCAAAATAGGTATCAAAGGACATAGAAAAGATGGAATTACCTATTGATAAGAACAGACATCAAGGAATGAAGCAGTATGATAAAATTGGTTTCTATCGTACATAAATCACCTTAGTAGAAGGTATGCAAGCAAATGAAGTAGCTTTTAATAAATCAACAAGAAAACATTGCTCCAAAGCCTCCAATTTGATTATCTGGAATACACCTCATAGAGAATATGAAAAGCATGTCAAGTAATTGGACTGGTGAGGCGAGCAATGGGTCAGGTTGGTTTCCATTTAAGTTCAGCCTTATAAGCCCGTAGGTAATGATTTAAAAACATCTTTACCTACTACCCCTTTTAATTCTAAGAAGAGATGTCATGTCAATGTTGAATGCTTATGATGTAGGAAGAGTTAGGGGGTCCCGCCATATTAGATGTAGAGTTAATATTAGTCCCACCTTAGTTGTGGTATTGTAATGGTGTGCGTTCTCTCTATATATAAGGAGAGGTAGTCTTTTGTAATGATATATACAAAGAGATAATACAAGGAGTTTTCTCCCCAAACCCTAGAATCTCTCTCCCTCTCTCTTCGTAACATGGTATCAGAGTCGGTCTAGGGTTTTGGAGATCCCATCTCTGGCATTGGCCTCCTCAATCGCCGTCGGCGACCTAGGGGAGGCCGGGCATAGTAAAATTGTTTTCTCCCGTCCCAATCTCTCTCTCAAGCAAATCCCATGCGGCCTGATCATGTGATCCCCCTTGTGATCCCTGCCGATCTCTCTCCCGGGCAAACTGTGAATCCCCTGTTCGCTCATTTCCGCTGCCTTGCCTGCGCCCACGACGATCTCGTCACCCTGCGCCTCTTCCGTCGGCCTCCATCGCCTCGTCCGCTCCTCGTCTGCTCCCGTGCCAGACCCCCCGGCCCTCTGTCTGCCCTGCCTACGCCCGCGACGAGCCCGTCGCCCTGCGCCCTGCATCCGAGCCCGCCGCTGGCCCTCCTACAGCCCGCCGACTATCCGCCGGCCCTCCTGCAACCCGCCGGTCTTCCGCAAGTCCCTCCTGCAGCCCGTCAGCCCACCGCCGAACCTCCTGCAGCCCACCGACTATCCGTCGGCCCTGCTGCATTTTGCCGATCTTCCGCCAGCCTCTCCTGCAGCCTGTCGTCGGTCCCCTGCAGCTTGTCGGTCTTCCGTCGGCCCTTCCTGCAGCACACCGACTATCCGCCGGCCTCCTGCAGCCTGTCGGTCTTCCGTCAACCCCACTTGCAGCCCGCTACCGACCCTTTGCCTGCTCTCCTGCAGCCCGTCGGTCTTCCGTCGGCCCCTCATGCAGCCCGTCAGCCCTTCGTCGGACCTCTTGCAGCCCGCCGACAATCTGTCGACCCTTCTGCAGTCTATCGGTCTTCCGCCGGCCCCTCCTGCAGCCCACCACCGGTTTTCCGTCAACCCTTCCTGCAGTCCGTCAACTATCCGTCGACCCTCCTGCAGCATGTCGGTCTTCCGCCGGCACCTCTTGCAGCCTGCCGCCGACCCTTTTCCTGCCTCCTGCAGCCCGCCGATCTTCCGTCAGCCCCTCCTACAGTCCTCCGCCGAACCTCTTACAACCCGCCGACTATCCGCTGATCCTCTTGCAGCCTGTCGGTCTTCTGTCGGCCCTTCCTACAGTCCATCAGCCATCCATCGACCCTCCTGCGGCCCGCAGGTCTTCCGCAGGCCCCTCCTGTAACCAGCCCGCCCCCGTCGGACCTCCTGCAACCCCCCGCCGGCCCTCTGCATCCCGTCGGTCATCTGCTGCTCGCAGCCCGTGCCGACCCTCTGCAGCTCGTCGGTCCTTCGCCGCCTGTGCCTGTCTGCCATCTGCTGATGATATTGTCTTTCGATGGATGCCTCTAATTAATCGTCGATGGCGACTCCTGTATAAACGACTTCTGCACAGTTCTCGACGCCGTGGTCAGCCCCTGTACCGGCCCTCCCTGTGCTCTACTAATTGGTCCGTCTGCATTTTGTCGGTCCGTCTGCGCCCTACGCTATACCGGCATGCCCCTCTACGCCATGCGCCTTGCCGGTCTGCCTTGTGCTCTATCGGCCTGCACCTCTATGCCCTGCGCTTTGTCGGTCTACATGTGCCATGTACTTTATCGATCCCGCCTACGTCCTACACTCTGCTGATCAGTCAACGTCCTACGCTCTGCCGATCAGTCTGCCTCTTACGCTCTGCCGGCCCACCTACTTCCTGCGCTCTGCCAGTGCTCTCCCGACCCGATCGCCTGTGCCTTGCACTCTGTCGGTGTCTGTGACCTACGCCCTTGCGCTATACCGGTCCGCCTGCACCTGTGCCCTGCACCGTGCACTTTACCGGTACGCCTTGCGCTCTACCGGCCTGGCTCTCTATACCCTTGCACTCCACCGGTCCGCTTTGCGCTCTACCGGCCTGCCCCTTTGCGCTCTGCGGTCTGCCAGTCCTTTTACACCCTGTGCTTTACTGGCCCGCTTGCGTCATACCGATCGAGATCCTCTCCCTCCTTCCGATCGAGCCTCTCTCCCTCTGGGGTCTCTCTTCTTGGTCGTTGTCTTATCCAGCTTGTTTCTATCCTCTTTCTCCCTGGTCGCATGGATCTTCTCTTTTCGGCCACTCTTGTGCCGGCTCTCGAATCCTCTCAAAGTTGTCTCTATTTTCTCTCCCTCATATTTGATGATTGAGATCTTCTACGAGGTGTTAAGTGCTTGTTTCGGCCAAGTGCTTACCTCCTATGAAGTCTCACGCATCCACACCTTTCTTAGCCGATCTCTCCCCTTTCAGCCTCCTTCTTTGTCAGCTTCCATCACCGCCGGTTTCCTCCGCTCTGATCCTTAGTGATCATTGCTAGTTCCCCGGTTGACCTGCTTTCAAGTTGGCCGGGTTTCCTCGGTTGTCCTGATTGCAGGTCAATCGGGTTTCCCGGACGACTTGCTTGTAGGTCACTCTGGCACAATTTTTTACTTTACAGCATAAAAATGAGATATTTGATTTATTTATTTTTTCTTTTCTTTTTTCTTTCTTTTATTAAGCAAACTGATGTCGGTTTATACCTTATATCAGTTTGACGGAGGGTATTAGATGTAGAGTTACTATTAGTCCCACCTTAGTTGTGGTATTGTAATGGTGTGTTTTCTCTCTATTATAATGGTGTGTGTTCTCTCTCTAGCACATATGTCATGCGCAGTGTTGTTAAGGCAGAGCGAGGCGCGTGCCTCAAGGCGAATTGGGCCTATGCGTCTCAGGCGATTCCTGGTGAGGCGAGCGCAGTAAAGCGAAGGTCTGGGCGCGCCTTTAACGCCTTATACGCAGACACAGGGCAGTAACAGTTGCTCGCCTTGCAGCACCTATGCTTTTATCGGGTTTTTTTCGAGTTTTTTTTCGGTTTTTTTTATAGCTGAATAAAGTTAAGATGTTGGGTGCAATTCATTTTAGGGTTCAGCGGCTTGTGAGCATTCCAGCGCCAAGGTGAGTTCCTCCTCTTCCTCCACTCTCTCTGGTCCACCGGTAGCCTTGCTTCCCTGCACTCTCTGTGTGAAGGAGAAGCGGCATCTCTCTCTCTCTCCCCCCCCTGGTCCGCTGGCAGCCCCACTCCCCTACGCTCTTCACCTCTCAATATCTCTCTTTTGATCTGCTGGCAGCCCCGCTCCCCTACGCTCGTTGCGTGGTGAAGGAGCAGTGGTCCTCTCTCTCTCTCTTCTCTCTCTCTCTTCTCTCCCATGGTCCGCAGGCATCCCCTGCAGCCCTTGACCTCTCTTTCTCTCCCTGGTCCGCTTGCAACCCTTTTCCCTACACTCTCTGCGTAGTGAAGCCTGAAGAAGCCCGCAGCCCCTCCGAGCCCTCCTCTCACTGTGAGGACGATCAGGCAGGACCAGCAACCCCCCTTCTCGCTCTCTCTGTGCATGCAGGTGCCTGTGGCCCCTCCGGCTCACTCCTCCCCTTCCTTTCTCTCTCTCTCTCTCTCTCTCTATGAGGATGGCCTACAGGTGCCCGCGGTTCTGCAGCAAGCCAATCAATATGAGTAAATCATTGTGAATTTTATAATTTTTTAACAATTATTATTAATTTTTAAACTAAATTACATATTTTTGCGCCTTACACACTAAGGCGTGTGCCTTATTTGCGCCTTGCGCCTCAGGCTCCAGCGGCCCCTTGCACCTCAAGCGCGCCTCATCGCCCTGACAACACTGGTCATGCGTATATGAGGTTTATGTCCTCATTTGAGTACCCTGAAGGGGTAAGACGGGTTCCCGGGCACCAACATCTTAGTACCCCATGGAGAACCTCGTCACCTAGCAAGCACGTAGGGGACCGGACTCCGGAAATCACGGCGGCCATCACGGGCTCGGATCAAGCAAGCATATCCCAATCCTCGATTTTCTAGGGCTGGAGATTTATGAGGGATCATTTCTTGGGAAATATTTCGGGCAGATTTGACTACGCAAGCCACTGTTCCAAATCTTTTTTGCTCATGTTTGAAAACCAGAAAGAGAAAGACATGAATCAAAAGATTAGGCCTCGATAGCAAAGAGCAACGACTGACTTCTTGCCAAAATGAGCTTTTTGGCCATATGATTCCCAAATAAAATAAGAAGCCTGGCTCGTGCGGGCATGAAACACCCCATTAAACAGGCACTATCGCTGAGTACTGAATAGAAAAACGAAAAGATTAGGCATTTTTTTCGGGAAGTGTCCCCTAGAGAGAAGGATGGTTGATGGGGACATCGAGCCTCGGCCCTGGCGAGTGTACCAGCGCAAGAGGCGACATCTGAGCATGTGGTTCTAGCCATGTTGGCTGTTTTGTTTTCGGTTGGGTCAAGTCCGTGCTTAGTGGACTGTTATCTTGTTAGAGTACTTTTAGTCCCACCTCGATTAGTGGGCTGCTTTGTCTGTCGTTGTAAGCAAGGATCAAAATACCGGCCGGTACGAACCGTACCGGCCGGTTCAAACCGGGAACCGGTCCGAACCGCACCGGTATCCAGGTGATACCGGTCGCGGCGACCAATTCGCCTAAATACCGGCCGGTACCGGTTCGAACCGGTTCGAACCGGCCGGTTCGAACCGGTTCGAACCGGTACCGGCTGTTAAGTGCCCATATGAGTGGTTTTTTCATTCCGAATTGAATTTTTTGGGCTTCTTTCTTCATTACCACATGAGGTGAACCTCCATACTAGCTCGATTTGCAAGATTTGAAGCCAAAAACTCGGATTTGCAAGATCAAAACCACATTTGAAGGTATGTTTTCATAATTTTTTTCATTTTTCTTTTGTTTTGTTGCATTTTTTTTGAAAAAAATCAAATTATTGTGGTGAAAATGTTGAAATGGGCTAGATCTATGCCATCAATGCTTAGATCTATAGATCTATAAGCATCAACTCCAAATTTGCATGATCGGTTCATGCAAATTTGGGGGTTTTTCAATTTTCTTTTCTTTTTTTGCATTTTTTTAAAAATTAAACCAAATAATTGTGGTGAAAATGGTGATATGGGTTAGATCTATGCCGTCAAAGCATAGATCTATAGATCTATAAGCATAATCTCCAAATTTGCATGATCGGTTCATGCAAATTTGGGTTTTTTTCAATTTTTATTTATTTTTTTGTATTTTTTTTAAAAACAAACCAAATAATTGTGGTAAAAATGATGATATGGGTTAGATCTATGCATTCAATGCTTAGATCTATAGATCTATAAGCATAATCTCCAAATTTGCATGATC
Organism: Chamaelirium japonicum; assembly: GCA_947650365.1. NCBI lineage: Eukaryota > Viridiplantae > Streptophyta > Magnoliopsida > Liliales > Melanthiaceae > Chamaelirium > Chamaelirium japonicum. Next base: position 80,274,536 of record OX393549.1, read on the forward strand.
GGTTCATGCAAATTTGGGTTTTTTTCAATTTTCATTTATTTTTTTGTATTTTTTTTAAAAACAAACCAAATAATTGTGATAAAAATGATGATATGGGTTAGATCTATGTATTCAATGCTTAGATCTATAGATCTATAAGCATAATCTCCAAATTTGCATGATCGGTTCATGCAAATTTGGGTTTTTTTCAATTTTCATTTATTTTTTTGCATTTTTTTTAAAAACAAACCAAATAATTGTGGTAAAAATGATGATATGGGTTAGATATATGCATTCAATGCTTAGATCTATAGATCTATAAGCATAATCTCCAAATTTGCATGATCGGTTCATGCAAATTTGAATGTTTTTTCAATTTTCATTTATTTTTTTGTATTTTTTTTAAAAACAAACCAAATAATTGTGGTAAAAATGATGATATGGGTTAGATCTATGCATTCAATGCTTAGATCTATAGATCTATAAGCATAATCTCCAAATTTGCATGATCGGTTCATGCAAATTTGGGTTTTTTTCAATTTTCATTTATTTTTTTGCATTTTTTTTAAAAACAAACCAAATAATTGTTGTAAAAATGATGATATGGGTTAGATCTATGCATTCAATGCTTAGATCTATAGATCTATAAGCATAATCTCCAAATTTGCATGATCGGTTCATGCAAATTTGAATGTTTTTTCATTTTTCTTTTGTTTTTGTAACATTTTTTTTGAAAAAAAACTAAATAATTATGGTGAAATATATGTACATTGTAAAATGACTTGATTATTGAATGTTTGAATGTTTTTCAGGAAAATGGTGCGAGAGTATGATCATGCGTGGTCCCATGGGGAGGCAGTTGCGGGTTTGAGGCACAAGATTAAGTGCAAGTATTGTGCAAAGGTGCTCAATGGAGGGATAACGAGGCTGAAAGAGCACTTGGCACATAAAAAAGGCCAAGTAGTTGCATGTCCCAATGTACCCAAGGAGATTAAAAAAGAAATGCAAGCATTGCTTGACTCTGGAAAACAAAAGAAAGCACAGAAGGAAACTAGCAGGAGACAGGAGCTAGATGCATGTAGAGATGAGATTTGGGGGAGTGAGGATGATGATGATGATTCCCAGATGGAGGCAGCAATGAGAGCTTCTAAGCAGACTCTGCAAACTGATGAGGAGGCGAGGAGGTTACAGCGAGAGGCAACTATGAGAGGTTCGACTTTTGAGCATGGAGGCGCATCTGGATCCGGTGGATCTAGACCATCTGGTAGCACTGGTAAGGGTATTGGATCATCACAAGGCTTTGGCGGATCTTTACGTCGTGTCCTTAGCTCACGGCCCCGTGAGTGGGACGAGGAGGTACATTTGTCGGGGGGGCCTAGGCCGAGAGTAGTGGGTCCGGTTGACCCAATGGCTTGCAGGAGACCGTCATCTACACAGCCTGGTATCAAAGCTGCATTGACTGGGATGCAAAAGAAGGCAAAGGAGATTGTGATGAAGGCAACAGGAAAATTTTTTCTACACAATCGGATTCCGCCTCATGTTGCATCGTCACCGTACCTGCAAGGCATGTTTGACGCAGTGGCAAGTGCTGGTCCTGGTATTCCGGCCCCTACACCATATGATATAGGACATACATGTGTCCAGTATGAGTACAAGGAGGCATTGGAATGGGTTAACAGCTTTAAGGATTATTGGAAAGAAAGATGATGCACTATTATGTGTGATGGGTGGACAAGCATCAATCGAAGAAGTTTGATTAATTTTCTTGTATATTCATCTTCCGGGACAGTTTTTCTTAAGTCTATTGATGCGACAGACAAAGTGAAGAATGCTGACTATCTGCATACATTAATGAATGAAGTCGTCGAGCAGGTAGGTGAAGAATATGTGGTCCAAATCGTGACAGATAACGAAGCCACTTATAAGGCTGCAGGAATGAAACTGATGCAGACTAGGCCGCATATGTTTTGGTCCCCTTGTGCAGCTCATTGCTTGGACCTGATGATTGAAGACATTGGAAAAAAGCCATGGATATCAAAAGCGATTGCAAAGGCACGAAAAATTACAACGTTCATCTACACCCATAACTGGGTCATTGCATTGATGAAGACTTATACAGATGGTCATGAACTGCTAAGGCCCGGTATAACTAGATTTGCCACTAACTACATTGCTTTAGAGAGCTTGTGGAAGCACAAAATTGGTTTGCAACAGATGTTTCTCTCTCCGGAATGGCTAACCTCAAAATATGGGAAGATTACAGAAGGCCCAGCAGCTGATGTGGCAGGGATAGTGCGAAAAAAGAAATTTTGGGATAATGTGAAGGATATTTGTGATATTGTCGAGCCACTTCTCTTTGTCTTGCGGCTAGTTGACGGTGACGAGAAGCCGACAATGGGAGATATATACGAGGCAATGGACAGAGCCAAGTTGCAAATCCAGGCGAGAACCAGATACTACAAAAAGTATTGGGAAATGATTGATAAAAGGTGGGATCGTCAGCTGCACCATGATCTACATGCAGCAGGTAATTGAATTATGAATTCATATTTGTGTAGTGGTTAGCAAATGAATAAATATTGTGAAATATGGCTAACTTGTATTCATGAATGTGTAGGTTATTTTCTTAATCCTATACACCGCTACGCAAATAATTCACGAGAGATCACTGATGAAGTGCGCGTAGGATTAAAAGAAACAATAAAGAGATTACTAAGGGATGTAAACGATCAGATTGATGCCATTACTCAGGTAAGGACTAATGGCATTATTCATCTTTAGGAGATTATTTATTTCTTATAACATAAATCAATAATGTACATTGTTTTATATTACAGATTGACTACTATAATCAAGGGTTAGGGAGTTTTGGAGACACTATCGCGAGGCATGCAATAGAGAGATGCAAGCCCGATAAAAATAATTAAATTTATTGTTTTATGTATGGAGATAATTTCTGATACAATAAAGAGAACTAATTCTATTTTTTTCTTATTTGCAGCGGAGTGGTGGATGAATTATGGAGAAACAGCCCCAGCACTAAGAAAGGTTGCCATCAGAGTTTTGAGCCAAACAACATCTTCTTCGAATTGTGAGCGCAATTGGAGTACATTCTCGTTGATTCACACAAAGCCAAGAAATCGCCTAACTATGAAGAATTTGGAGAAGTTGGTCTTCATCAATTATAATCTAAGGCTTAGAACGAGGACGAGAAAACGATTGAATGCGGAGGAGCAGAGAGAGTACTCATGTCCAATTAATTTGGACTATATATTTTCGGAGGAGAATGATCCGTTGGCACCTTGGATAGAAGAAGGGGAGCTACCAGTGTTAGATGGTGACGAAGCATTAGTACGAGATATACCTGACTTGGATGGTAATGAGCCTCTCAGAGCTGCTGACCGGATGAGATCTTACAGAGGTAGACACCAGACTCAGCCTGAGCGGGAGGCACCACATGAGTCTGATTCTGAGTCCAGCCATCGTAGCAGTAGTAGCAGTTCTCTAGGACCTCGGTCGCCTCTTTCTCCACAGTCTCCACGACCATGCCCTGTATACACCGGCAGCACTTATGAAGACAACACATGTGTCTTCGATTCACATAGTATGGATTTCGGAGATAGTGGGATTCGTGGGAATGTTGGTGTTGAACATGGAGGTACTGGGGGTGCAAATGATAGTGGAGTTAGAGAAACCAGAGGACAGTGGCAACAACCTTATTATGGATATGGATATCCTCCACCACACTATCCACCACCATATTATCCTCAGCCGGAGCCAGAATCTTCGATGGGTAGCATTGGGACTCCCCATACGAACTCCCAATTTGGGAGTTCATACGGGGAGCCTCAATATCAGTCATTTGTGTATGATTTCTTCCAATATCCGACATTGCCACCATCCGGTCATCCACGAGGTAATGATGATGATGATGATGAAATGCAGCCTGCCCGAAGTTCCATGTGGTACTAAGTTACTCAGTCTAAGTAGGTAAAAATATCTAATTCTCAACTCTTGTAAGTTATGGATATGCATTTTATTTGCTAAACATGTTAGCCTGTTAGGAGTCTTAGCCGTCTTATGACTATGAATTTGTGTTTATTACTTTATTATCATATTATGTGAAATTGTAAAATATGACTCATCACTCATGTACTCCAGTACTCGTATTAGTTGTGTAATTCATGTTTGTGCAATGGTTATGAATTGTGTTTTGTAATCCCTAAGCATAATATATTAATACTAGGCTAATCTAACACATACAATTTAATAACTGTATCAAATTCCACAATTTAGAATTATACAGTGAAAACAGTGACTTTATAACTTAAAAAGACCGGTTCATACCTATAACTAGTTTACTAATGAAAAAAAACATCACAAACTAGTATTTTAGATTATTCTGGATTTTTTGGTTATTTTTTCAAATTTTTTTGAAACCAAAAATCAATTCACACCGGTATGGACCGGTTCAGACCGATACCGGTTCGTACCGCCCGGTTCGAACCGTTTTTTCGGCCGGCCGATATTTTGTCCGCGACCGGTATTTTTATCCATGGTTGTAGGCCTATTTATAGGTCTGTCATCTTTTCTTTCAGTATGCAATGAGTAATAAAATTTTTGTTTTCCTCCACATGCGTGTTGAGAGAAACCAGGGTGAGGTGTGTGAAACCCCAAACCCAAACCCTAGGTGTGTGAAACCCTAGGCCCAGACTAGTGTGTGAAACCCTAGTTGGCCCCTCCCCTATCGTTCTTTTTCCCAGCCCACACTGCCGCCCCTCACCCCTCTCTCTCTCCCCCCCCGCGAGCCACCCCCGACCCTTGCCCGTGCCGCCCCATCCGGCCCCCGACCCCCGGTCCGCCTCCCTGTGCCGTCGGCCACCCCGATCCCCTCCCTCCTCTCCCACCCGGCCGGCCCGATCCCCACCCCCTCCCTTTCCCTTCCCCGTGACCCAACCGAACCCCCTTCCCCTTGCCGCCCGATCCCCACCCCCTCCCTTTCCCTTCCCCGCGGCCTAACCAAGACCCCTGCCCCTTGTCGCCTGACCGGAACCCCTCTTGCCCGCGTCCCGCCACCGGCCGCTGTCCTCCTTCCCCACACGGCAGCCCCGACCTCCTCCCTCACCCGATCCGGCCCGATCCCCTTCCCTGCCCCGCGACCCAACCCGAACTCCACCTCCCTACCCCAGCAGCCCATCCCCTAGGCATGACAGCATGGCCGATCCAGATGTTGATCACGGCCTGATCGACGACGAAGACGGATTCCTTGATATTCGTTCCCCATTCCTCGACTTCCAGTTCAGCGCCGGCGAGAACGTAAAGGAGTACGTGCAGCGCATCACCTACCTCGTCGCCAAGGATGCAGAAGCCCGGCTGGGAATCTCGGAGAACCATCAACGGTGGCATCCCAGCGTGCCCGTACACCCCATCGTATTGGCACTCCGGGCCCTCACTCAAGCCCCAGCCCAAACCGAGGATCCCGCATCGACATCGACCCCGCCACCAGCTGAGATCCCTGAGGTTCCCCACAACCCTCAGTATGTGAGTTTTCTTTTCCCCGGTCAATATTCGAGGGCAGCCCCGGTAATCAAATCTCCTAGGCTTTATCTATGAAAACTGTTGTTTCCCCCATGAACTGCGAGATGTGTGATTCTGTTTAGCCCTGTTCGTCACTAATCCTGATATTAGACATGGAACCCTACTGATAACCAAGCATCTGTTATTTAATTATTTAAGGGTTGGAATAGCTGTTTGTGTGCATGTTCAGCTTTGTTAAAACCATTAGCCACATTACCTGTTTAAATTAATTTCCCGTTTCGGCTCGGAGCAAATTGGCGACCCTATCGCTGCTCAACTGTAGACATTGAAATATTGCCTAAAGCTAGAGAATCAGAAATTTGGCTAAGTCTGGAAGACTTTATTTCCCTGATGATCAGGGAAATTTTGCTTCCTTACATTCTGAAATTTGGCTAAGTCTGGAAGACTTTATTTCCCTGATGACCAGGGAAATTTTGCTTTCTTATACTTCATTTCCCTGATGACCAGGGAAATTTTTCTCTGCACTCAGAAATTTGGCTAAGTCTGGAAGACTTTATTTCCCTGATGACCAGGGAAATTTTGCTTTACACTCAAAAATTTGGCTAAGTCTGGAAGACTTTATTTCCCTGATGACCAGGGAAATTTTTACTTCCTTACACTTTATTTCCCTGATGACCAGGGAAATTTTTCTCTATACTCAGAAATTTGGCTAAGTCTGGAAGACTTTATTTCCCTGATGACCAGGGAAATTTTGCTTCCTTATACTTTATTTCCCTGATGACCAGGGAAATTTTTCTCTACACTCAGAAATTTGGCTAAGTCTGGAAGACTTTATTTCCCTGATGACCAGGGAAATTTTGCTTTACACTCAAAATTTGGCTAAGTCTGGAAGACTTTATTTCCCTGATGACCAGGGAAATTTTTGTTTCCTTACACTTTATTTCCCTGATGACCAGGGAAATTTTTGCCTACACTCAGAAATTTGGCTAAGTCTGGAAGACTTTATTTCCCTGATGACCAGGGAAATTTTGCTTCCTTATACTTTATTTCCTTGATGACCAAGGAAATTTTTCTTGCTTCCTTACGCTCTGAAATTTGACCAAGTCTGAGAGTAAGGAAAGTACTATATCCCTATCGTCCAAAGGCTATATCTAAGTCAATAGAATGATACTTAGAGATGAGCATCCTTCGACAAGCCGATATACAAGGCCGAAGAATAATCAAGCTTAAGCTCCTACAAGTAAGCTTACGCTAGATTTTGACAAACTCATTGAACCTACCAAGTCAGAAAGGACCGGATCAAGAGTTAACTTGGTTAAAATCTAAGTCGCAGTAAGTCGATTCGGATTTAAGACCCGAACCACAAGTCGTTTTAATCAGACTGGTTCACTCAAACTCAAAAGGATTAAGCTACCAGTGGAAGTTACAAAACCACTCAAATATGATCCTAACCATCAAGGAAGTTATATAAACCACCTGGAAGTTTCCCTAACCATCCAAGGGAAGTTATAAAAACCACCAGGAGGTTGCTTCAACCACCCGAAGTAGTTATTCTCTACAATAACTACTTCGACCCTTATAAAAGGAGGGACAAGAAGAGAAGAAGGGATCTTTGGCCATAGCAACAAGATCCTACAAAGCTCCCGACTGAAGATACTTCAAAGCTCCAAGAAATCCCGGAGAAGAAGAATCGAAGATCGAAGCAAACCAAAGAAAATCGAAGACCAAAGATCGAAGAAGAAGATGGAAAATTGAAGAATCAAGTCCAAGCAAGTCGAAGAACAAGCGAAGAACAAGTGAAGATTCTAGGAGAAGAAGAGTAAAGCAAAGCCCCTAGCCGATCACGCGCGAAGCCCGGAAGGATCAAGCACCGCAACGCTCTTCTCTTTTCATTTCCTCACTTGTTGTAATCTTTGTACTTCGAAATCGAGTATCAAAGGATCAAAGACGGATTTCCCCGCAATCTCCTGATATACATTTTGTACTCCGCTCTCTCGAAGCGAGTCCTTTGAAATTTGTACTTGAGTGAAAAATCAAATATTTGCTCATACAAATATTTTGGCACGCCCGGTGGGACCTCCGTCTCCTTTCATCCCTCCATTTCGTTGGTTCTCATACTCGAAGTTTTCTTCCTTACGAAGGATTCTTCTAATTCAAATTTTCAACATGGTCGGTATCGGCGATGCTATGGTTATTCCCGTCACTATGCCTTTTGTTGAGTCAAATACACTCCAACAAGGCAACCAGGAGAACGTCACCACGAATGCTAATGTTTCGGCATCCGAGGAGGCCCCTGCACTACGTGTCTACACTAGGCGCAAGAAGACTACTTCAGTTCTACCTGAAGTCGAAACCGAGGGAGATATCCTATGCACTAAGGAACTCGGGGTGAGAGACGAAGTAATCTTCAATCCAGATGGTCATGTGGACGCTGTTGTTCATCATGACTATGTCTCGGAAGACGACGTTGAGACTCTCGAGGCACGCCAGGAAGTTCGCCCAAATTCTACTAACTCCACAATGACTAAACTTGAGGAGGAAGTACGACAAATGAGCCAACTCATGGCTCAGATGGTCCAGACAATGGCAGAAAAGGATCGTCAAATCAACAGTCTTCTCAAAAAAATGGATACTAAGGAAGAGGCTTTGGTTCCTGCAACAACCAAGGCCCTCCCCACGACTACTCGGACTTTGATGCCGCCGATGATCACTTCTCCAGAGATAGGTGCAATCATGCCTACATCTTCACCTATGACTGTTGAACAATTACAGTCTATGGTCGCAAGTATGATCCAAGCAAGGGGAGACGGATTTTCTAAGTCCACAGTAGGGTACACCAAGCCTTACTCCCAACGTATCCAAGACTTACGCTTTCCGGCAGGATACAACCCACCCAAGTTCCAGCAATTCGAAGGAAAAGGCAATCCAAAGCAACATATTGCCCACTTCATAGAAACTTGTAACAATGCTGGCACTTATGATGATGAAATGGTCAAACAATTCGTTCGGTCTATCAAAGGGACCGCATTCGAATGGTATGTAGACCTCACTCCGGGGTCTATCGATAGCTGGGAACAATTAGAACGGGAGTTTCTCACTCGGTTCTACAGCACTCGGCGTGTGGTGAGTATGGTGGAACTTACTGCTGTCAAGCAACGCAAAGATGAGAAAGTCATAGACTATATCGATCGATGGAGAAACTTTGCTCTCAACTCACGGGATCGACTCTCCGAGTCTTCAGCAATAGAGATGTGCATTCAAGGAATGCATTGGGGATTACTCTACATTCTCCAGGGAATCAAACCCAGCTCCTTTGAAGAGTTGGCCACACGAGCTCACGATATGGAGCTTAGCTTGGCCACTCACGGAGATTCCAAGCCAAGGGACTTTTCGAAGTCTAAGGCAGACGGTAAAGAAAAAATGTCAGCTCCAAAAGCAAAACAAACAAATGTTGTAAACATTGCTTCTTCTTCCAAACCTTTGAAGATGAAAGAAAAACCAGACAACACCAAGCCTACTACTGAGTCTTCACAGCAAAGGCCACCCCGGATGACTTTAGAAGAGCTCCAAGCGAAGAAGTATCCCTTTCCAGACTCAGAAGTTTCAGCTATGTTTGACCAACTCTTGGAGGAGAAGATGATCGAAATACCTTTATCCAAGAGACCAGAAGAAGCAAATAGAGTTGATGATCCTTTATATTGCAAATATCATAGGGTCGTGAGTCACCCTATCGAAAAATGTTTCGTGTTCAAAGAGAAAATCATGTCGTTGGCACGTCAAGGAAAGATTGAGTTGCCTTCAGATGAGATAGTCGCAACTAACATGACATCCATTGTCTTCGGTTCTCTCCCACCAGTTCAAATTCCAGCAGCAAGGAAGAGGCTAGTTTTCAAGATAAAAACTTCAGCCCTCCTCAACAAGCAACATTCTTCAGTAAGGAGACATATGCATGTTACTCAGGTTGCAAGCTTGGGGGCACCAGAACTCAGAATCCAGATGCGCAAAAATCAGATCAAGAGTCGTGAAAGTCTACCAACGAAAGAAGCCCCCTTGCCTCCAAAAGAGAATGACTATTCCCTTGAAAAAGAGAATTCGGAACAGAAGGACGGATGGACCTTGGTGGTTCGAAATAAAAGAACCCCTCGAGCCCCTCTCCGTAAAGTCTCTCCCATAATCTATGATAAGTCTAAGAGAGAAAAGACTTACGTCAAGAAGTCTTTAAAGAAGAAAGGCCAAAAGAAAAGTATGCCTAAAGTTGTTACAGTCAATGATGAAGAAATACTACATCAAGCCGTCCGGCGACCTCTTACACTAAGAGACTTCATTCCTGAAGATTTCTTCGAAAATGATTTATCCTCTTCGTCAACTTGCTATACGACAGAAGTCCATGAGAAAGAATCAAATGAGGAACTAACTCTTCAGCCTCCAGAAATGTCAGATAATATACCTCCTGTTGAGCCGATAGAAGGAGACCTCGCAGCTACCTCTGATGAAGCTATGTTACATTTGCCACTTATAGAGGCTTTCCATCTTTCGGAAGATGCACGCCACGCTATGGCTGCGGCATTAACCGACCCAGAAAGTTATCAAGTGAAGACTAATGAAGAAAAATCAGCCCAATGTGATATGACTATCTCCTTCTCTGACGAAGATTTGCAGCTGGGAGCACGGTTGCACAACCGACCTCTTTATGTTTCTGGTTATATCAATGAAAAACCAGTAACTCGCATATTGATAGATGGCGGATCGGCTGTCAATATCATGCCTAGTCAAACCATGAAGGACTTGGGCATAAAAAGTGATCAACTTTCCAGAAGCAAATTGGTCATTCAAGGCTTCAACCAAGGGGCACAGTCAGCTGTCGGCATCATACGCTTGAAGTTGTCAATCGGAGAACTTGACACTATGACTCTGTTCCATGTCATAGACTGTCAAACCTCTTATCGACTCTTACTTGGAAGACCTTGGCTACATATGAATAAAATAATGCCTTCAACATTACATCAATGTTTCAAATATCACCAAGGGGGCATTGAGAAGTGCGTTCTGGCAGATGATAGACCATTTAATGAAGCAGAAGCTTATCTCGCCGACGCCAAATTCTACCACAGTAAAGGCTCTGTTATCAAGGAAACGTCACCCAACAAAGCTACAAATTCTCTCCAAGAAACAGAGGCAAAAGAAGTGACTCCATCAGTCAGGGTCTCTCCAAATCCTCCAACCCAACGTCATACGATGTTTGGTGATTGCGAATGTGACGAATGCCTTGAAGAGGCTCTGGAATTGGAATACGAAGATGATGAAGATCGGCGAAGGAAAAACAAGAAGTCATCACAACAATCTCTCAAACAAAGATATGAGAACGGTGACCCAGAAGTAGGTTTACTTGGCCAACCTTCAGGGAAATTCGATTTTTATGTCCTTTATCCGAAGAAATCAAACCAGCAAGCGGTGCCAGTTCAAATGAAGAGTATAAAAGGAAAACAGAAGGTTAATAAATATCCTACAAAAATGGCTGAATCTGCTCCGGTGTTAAGTTTCGTACGACAGAGAGGCCGAAAGATAGGACAGCCACCATTCACTCCTATGCATACAAAGCCATCCACCTCTTTTACAGATGCTAATTTGGTCACTTTAAAAGAAGACTTGGTATTGCCGCTGCACAGCCTAACATCAGCTACTAACTCTGGCGACTCCACATTCAAACCAGAAGGAACATGGGGAAGCGAAGCATCAAGTCTCCTGAGCAAAGCTGGATTCACTCCAAAAGATGTTGAACGTTTAGGTACATTACCACCACGAACAGCCCCTTACGGTTTAACTAAAACCCAAGAGCGGCTCTTCTTGGCTGGAGAAAATATACCACAAACTCGACCTGGCATTGGAGCCAAGCAAATCCCCATTGTGCTCAAAACAAGCGCAAAAGAAACTATGTCCGCAAACTTCATTGAAGCCCAAGAGGAAGAAGACTATACAAAAGCTTTATATGATGCAGATGATGACACAGTAGAAAAGAAGTATCTCGGTAACACAGATGAAGACTTTCAGACATTGTCTAAGTCAGCAAAAAGAAGGCGACGACGTGCAAAGAAGAAAGAAATACTCATGGCACAATATGAGATGCCCGATGTACATCACCAGTTAAAGCCAAATCAAACTTCAGTCTTTGAGAGGATAAAGAAACCAAGAATCAGATCTGAAATCGTCAAAAATAATCATCCACGACAATCAGTCTTTGACAGACTTGAACTTGGTTTCGCAAAGCCCTCCCGCCCACCCAGGTTTGCTCATTCTCGACATGCCAAAATCTCCTATGGTCACAGCGGGTCTTTTCAGCGACACAGTCTCACCTGGCATCGAGTTCCGCCTCTTCAGGATGCTCCTTTGACAATCAGTATCGATGCTACTTCTGACTCTACTACCAATTCAGCATGTTTGAACGCATCTTCTTCCTCTGGGTCGAAAAAGAAAATCGTTGTATCTGTCAATCATATTTCTACTGAGTACATCGATTGCTCGTCTTCTTCTTCGGACAGTGACTTAGCTGATGCACCTCCAGTCCTTGAAGAAGGGGGGCAGTCCACTGTGGATGATTTAAAAGAAATTAATCTTGGCACTGAAGAAGAACCACGACCGACATTCGTCAGTTCTCTCCTAACAACGAACGAAGAAGTCGAGTATGTCAAGCTTCTCCAAGAATACAAGGACGTCTTCGCTTGGTCTTATAAAGAAATGCCAGGTTTAGACCCCAAAATTGCTGTTCATCAGCTTGCCGTGAAACGTGGTGCTAATCCTATCAAGCAAGGCCAAAGAAGATACCGCCCAGAACTTATTCCACAAATTGAAGCCGAAGTGAACAAACTGATTGAAGCAGGGTTCATTAGAGAAGTTAAGTATCCTACTTGGATCTCTAGTGTTGTACCCGTGAAGAAGAAGAATGGGCAAATCAGAGTATGTGTCGACTTCAGAGATTTGAATAATGCATGCCCCAAAGACGATTTTCCTTTACCAATCACCGAACTTATGGTGGATGCTACAATGGGATATGAAGCTCTATCCTTCATGGATGGCTCTTCAGGATACAATCAAATCCGAATGGCACCAAAGGATGAAGAACTCACAGCTTTCCGCACGCCTAAGGGCATCTTTTGTTATAAAGTAATGCCTTTTGGACTGAAGAACGCAGGAGCTACCTACCAACGAGCCATGCAGCGGATTTTTGATGACATTCTTCACCAAAAGGTAGAATGCTATGTTGATGATCTAGTCGTGAAGTCCAAACAAAGGTCTTCACATCTGGATGATTTGCGTGCTATCTTTGATAGATTAAGAAGGTATCAACTACGAATGAATCCGCTTAAATGCGCCTTTGGAGTTACATCCGGAAAATTCCTCGGTTTCATCGTAAGGCATCGAGGCATTGAGATAGACCAATCTAAAATTGATGCTATTCTCAACATGCCCGACCCTAAGTCACTTCATGACCTTAGAAGCTTACAAGGTCACTTGGCTTATATCAGGCGATTTATCGCCAACCTCTCCGGGAGATGTCACCCTTTTCACCAGCTCATGAAAAAGGATGCTATTTTCAAATGGGATGAAGCATGTCAAAAGGCTTTCCAAGATATTAAGGACTATCTCTTGAAACCACCAGTTCTGACAGCACCCATTCCAGGGATATCCTTGATACTTTACATAAGCGCACAAGAACACTCTCTGGGGGCATTGCTTGCACAAGAAAATGAATTCGGAAAGGAAGTGGCTTGTTACTATTTGAGTCGTACTCTTGTGGGAGCAGAATTACAGTATGCTCCTATAGAAAAGATATGCTTAGCCCTTATTTTTGCCACAAAAAAGTTAAGGCATTATATGTTGGCTCATACTATTAAACTTGTATCTAAAGCAGATCCCCTCAAATATATTATGTCAAGACCTGTTCTATCAGGAAGACTAGCAAAATGGGCTCTACTCCTGTCAGAATTTGATATCATCTTCACCCCCCAGAGAGCAGTCAAAGGGCAAGCCTTAGCAGATTTCTTGGCTCATCACTCTATTCCTGCGGATTGGGAGTTAACTGAGGAATTACCAGATGAGGAGGTCTTCTTTGTAAACATAATCCCTTCTTGGGAAATGTTCTTTGATGGAGCTGCAAAACGACAAGCTGCGGGGGCAGGGATTGTTTTCGTCTCGCCAAACTCCGAAACTCTCCCATACTCTTTCTCATTGGCAGAGCCTTGTTCAAACAACAAAGCCGAATACCAGGCATTAATTATTGGTCTTGAACTCGCTCGGGACATGAAACTTCAAGGGCTACGAATTTATGGTGACTCCAAACTCATCATTCATCAAGTCTTGGGAGATTATGAAGTCAATAAGGAAGACCTCAAGTTTTATCATGAATATGCTCTTACTTTATTCAACAGCATCGAAGCAGCAAGCATTCAACATGTACCAAGAAGTTCGAATCAACAAGCTGATGCATTGGCGAATCTAGCAGCATCGCTTGCTATTCAAGACCTTGAGCAGTTAAATATTCCGGTTTGTCGAAGGTGGATACTCACTTTGGAAGATCAATTCAATCAGGCTATAGGTCAGAAAAATGAAGATCATTCCTATGTCATAGAAGAACAAGACTGGAGACAACCCCTTATTGATTACCTCGAGAGTGGCAAACTCCCTAAAGAAGTTAAACACAGAACTGAGATAAGAAGACGAGCCCCCAAGTTCTTGCATTTCAATGGCGAATTATATCGTCGAAGCTATGATGGTACACTTATGAGATGCTTGACCGGAGAAGACATCAAGTTTGCTCTCCAGGAGTCACATTCAGGTATATGTGGTACTCATCAGTCAGGGCCGAAACTTCACTTTCGTATCAAAAGAATGGGATACTACTGGCCTACCATGGTTAAAGATTGCTTAAACTTCTCCAAAAAGTGTCATGCATGCCAAATCCATGGTGATTATATTCGTCAGCCGCCAGAACCACTTCATCCTACAGTCGCTTCATGGCCATTTGACTCTTGGGGACTTGACATAGTCGGTCCATTACCCAAATCTTCTAAGCAGCACCTTTATATTCTAGCGGCGACAGACTACTTTTCCAAATGGGCAGAGGCAGTCCCTCTCAGAGAAGTGAACCGAAATTCAGTCATGAATTTTATTCAAAATGATATCATCTTCCGATATGGAGTTCCTCGTTGCATCGTTACTGATAATGGCAAGCAATTCAAAAACGCTGCTATGGATAATTTCTGTGCTAAGTATAAAATCAAACAGAGATGTTCTACAATGTATAATGCTCCCGCCAATGGTTTAGCAGAAGCTTTCAATAAGACCTTATGCAAACTCTTGGAGAAGGTGGTTTCTAAATCTAAAAGAGACTGGCACGAGCGTATGCACGAGGCTCTATGGGCTTATCGAACATCGTTTCGCACTCCGACTCAAGCAACACCATATTCCCTTGTGTATGGAGTAGAGGCGATTCTACCTCTAGAACTTCAAATTCCTTCTCTAAGAATTGCCATCCAAGAAGGTCTTACTACTGATGAAAATGCTCAACTCCGACTTGTGGAATTGGAAGCTCTAGACGAGAAAAGACTTGAGGCTCAGCAACGACTTGAATGCTATCAAGCTCGTATTTCTCGAGCGTTCAATAAAAAAGTTAAGCCTCGCTCTTTCCAAGAAGGGGACTTGGTCCTAGCAGTGCGACGTCCCATCATCTTGTCTCACAGAGCAGGAAAAAAATTTGATGCTAAGTGGGATGGCCCTCATGTCGTCAGAGAAGTCTATACTAATGGAGCATATCTACTTATGACACCAGAAGGAGGACAACTTGGCCCAATCAACGGCAAGTTCCTCAAGCGATATTATGCATGAAGAAAATCACTCTATATTGCAAATGATAGTCCTGATAGATGTGGGTGCCAACCTAGTTGGGATGCATATCGATCAGGGTGATGCAAGCAAAAAAAAAAAAAAAAAATTCCAAGGGAACTACGTGCGACTTGATCCCTTGAAAAAGGGTACGTAGGCAGCCTGAGGAAACCCCTCAGGTTCAGTCCAAACAAAAAAAAATATAATAACTCATATTCAGTAGAACAATCAAGAAGGAAATACCAGGAGAATTCATATTGCATAAATCTTAATGAAGTCTAAAAGGAAAAAGTACAAAGCTTATTAATCAATATATCGAGCTTAAGTCACGAAGACGCTGCATAAGTTCCTCTCGTGCGCCATCAATAGCTAAGACAGAAGATGCCCCAGCTTCCTCTTGACCCTTGAGTTCGGTCAGTTCTTTCTCTTTTTCAGTCTTTTGTGCCTTCAGGGAGTTGAGGTAATCATTTTGTAAAGTCACGGCATCAGAAGCTGCAGCCAAACGCTTTTCGCAAGAAATAACCAACGCTTTAGCCTCCTCCAATGCTAAACGAGCAGAAGTTTCCTCTGACTTTGCTGTTGACAGTACAGAATCACCCTCATCCAAGAACTGGGAGAACGACTTCAAAGTCTCTTCTATCTTCGCTATATGGTCCGGACTAACAACAGCCTTTTCCTTGACAAACGATGAACGTCGGTTATGATAAGTATGGCTGTCTTGAAGAAGCGATTCGATCTTTTCAACAAAGACAGAATCGTTCACTCCGAATTTTCGAAGACGATCACAAAAGATAACACCCATACTGGCCCACCACTTCTCTAGTGCTGAGAATCCCGCTTGATGAAAAGGCTTCAGTGAGCAGTCTATGAATGACCTGCAGGGAACCAGCATAATAGCAGCCAAAGAACGGTCCATCTCCTCAACTGAACCATGCACAAATCCAGTTGCCTCAGACATAGTTGGACTCATCCCAGCAATCGATCTCGGCTTCTTAAAAACAGGGACTTCTGCCTGAGCTTTCTGGCATACCAAAGAAGATTGAACTTCATGATCCACTGGTGTTGTGGAAGGACCTGCAAGCTCCTCAAACATAGAGTCACCCACTATTTCTTTTCTGGTCATCTCAACGGTTACTGATGCCTCGTGATTTTTTCCAACACCCTCATCTTGCAAATCCTGGAAAAATGGGTATGTCGCTTCAAAGGCATCATCCTCCAATAATCCTTTGCCAATCACTTCAGTTAGATCATCATTAGGAATGCAAAGGCCGCCAGCTGAATATCCTATACAACAAAGCGATAGGGTAAAACATACAGCAATCATTAATATTCAAAGGATTACAAAGGGGACAACTCATACCTGAAGTAGTAATATCAACACCTTGAGTTGCCATCTCAGCAGGAGAAGCTGCAACAAGAGCAGTCTCCAATATTTGATGCCTCGATCCAGTAGGGGACGTCGCAAGAGGATTAATGATCTCCCGAACAGAAGAACTATCCTCTGATGTTCTCGCCCTCTTCCTGGCACCTCTTTCATCTCCCTGTCGCTCGGAAGGCATGGCTGGAGGAACAGGACGCTCAGAAGTGCCAGAACAAGAAGACTCAACTTCTCTGTCAGATTCTGTTCGGCGATGGCACGCTCGTGAAGAACCAGGACGAGAGTTCTTTTGGAATCGAATCTCCGTCCTATCTCTCATGCCTTCATCTTTTTTGAACTCAAACGAGCTTTTCTCACTCGATTTCAGCATAGAAGAAGGATACATAGCCAATCGATTCTTGATTCCCCCTCTTACTAAACTTGAATATGCTGAAGATACGCAGTCTCTGAGGTTTACTCCTTGTAACGGAAGAGCAAAACTAACTCCAGTATGCCTCTCACTGAATGTTAACCAATAACCAAACGCCAACTTTGGAGACACTTCTTCCTTATAAGGGATAGGTGTTCCAGGTATCGTTTGCATAAAACCTTGTTGACGAGAAAACCGATGAGGGCTATACTGTGCTATCTGTACTGTATTACCCCGACGGAATACAAGAAACCCTGGTTTACAACTCAACATTGAGAGGAAGATGGGGTATGGCATCTTGCCATTATCATAAAAGATACCCTTTTCTCTATCAGGGATCGGCTTCCAAGTTTCATGGGCAAAACGAAAATCAGCTTCTCCCATAGTACGAAGAATCATCCTAGCGTCTTGAGCTGACCCTTCCCAAGGCTGATAAGCTGCCAGAGCACCAGATACTGATATGAGAAAAGGAAATCTCTTTTGCCGAAGATTCTTGGCAAATATCCCTCTCGGAAAGTGAAGTCCAATCCACCCATATAAGTAGTGAAGGGGACAAAAGGAACTAGCCCGACCTAGCTCACCACTGAACTTGGGGCTTGTAGACAGGCTGCTGTAAGTCCGCGTCAGACCATTGTAGAGTAAGCATAATATGGGAACAGCCAAATTGTATTCGGTACCTTTCACCATATTTACAGCTGGGATGAAAGTACCAGGACGAATCAAGTCACCACTCCAAGGCAGGGCGAACTTACAAAGAAAAAGAACAATCGCCGCAGACCTATAGACAATCTTCCCCAGAGTGCTATTGGCTGACAATCCTAGCAAAACGTAAGGACTGGGTTTCGAGCCAGAAGGTCGTTTCTCTGGTGGCATAAGACTGATCGGCCTATTAATATCTCCTGATTGGTCAAGTTTAGCTTTGGCTTTCCTTATGATATCAGTTTTCTGAGAATTAACAGCTCGAGGGTACCCACGAAACCAAAAATCAATCCAGTCACAATGCCGAACTCGGTCACTACGGCAAGATGCAGCAATAATTGCAAAAGCTTTGAAAAGATAGGAAAGTGCTGAAGGAGTATATACGCAGTCGAAAAGCTCAAAGAGATTAGGGACTCTCTCTTGGTAATATTCTCCACTCATGAGACAACCTGATATCTGGAAGAAGAAAAATGAAGAAAGTAAATTACACGTATGAATGTCGCTCAAATTCAATTTCAAGTATGAATATACCTGATAGATCTCCGACAAGGAAATCCCTATTTCCCCAATAGAAGTAAGGAATGTATTCGTTTCCGGACACCAGAGCTCACACAAAGCTCTATACATTCCATCAGGCCTACAATATTCATAACAAGCAGGTTCCAGCATAACAGATATGTTTCTAGTAGCCTCTCGGCCGCGCAAGGCTTCGAAGACTTCGTGCATCCATTCACTGAAACCATTGAGATACTGGACATCGCCACGACCTCGTATTTCGTCCCCCCATCGAGTGAATCTTGAAGCAATTTTTGAAGCAATTTGAGGAATGGGAACCATTTCAGCCGTTGTATGATGATACGGAAAAGAAAGAATCGGAGCCTTTTCAAAACGGCTGATGGGTCCAGCGCTCTTCTCAGCCCCATGACTATCGTTGTCACAACTCTCGTGCTCAACGATTCTCAAGGTAGTCAAAGAGTTTGGGCCATTCTTTTTCAGAGTTGCCCCATGCTGCTTGACTTTCGCATGAGGAAAAACAAGATAAGTGACCCCTCGTTCTTCTTCTTCTTCTAACCAACCATCTTCTGGCATAGCAATGTATTTCTCTGAAGTACTCATACCTACACACAGAAGATTGCGTTAAAAGTTAGAATACATTTTGCAAAAGTTGACCATCGAAAAACATCAAAGATCGAAGATCATTGCAAAGGAAGGAAAGAAGATCAAGGAACAAGCAAAATAAAGAAAAGAATCCCGTTTCATGTAAAAGGGGAGTCAAAGGACGAGCTGTACCGTCATAAGTACCGCTGTCCTTAAAAAAAAAAAAAAAAAAAAAAAAAAAAAAATTTTTGGCCGACCCTGGGGATTGCCTGGCCGGCCCTGGTCAAACCTGGCCGGCCCTGGCTAAAAAAAAAAAAAAAAAAAAAAAAAAAAAAAAAATTGACCTGGTCAAACCTGGTCAATTCGGGTAGATGAATAGTCAAAGATTATCTAACATCATGCACGAGATATAAAAAAAAAAAAAAAAAAAAAAAAAAAAAAAAAAAAGGTAAAAATGAGAGCAAAAAAAATCGTTATTACGAAATCTTGAACTAAGGTTTCTAAAAACCTAGTCGATTCAAGTAGATGGGTAGTCAAAGATCATCTAGATGCATGAAAGATGATCCAAGAATCAAATATCATATGATTCAAAAAGGTAAAGGAGGAGATCAAAGATCATTCTTGCAAAACCTTGAACTAGGGTTTCGTTTTTTTTAAAAGGGGCCCACAAAGATCATTGCAAAAGGAGAAACGAAGATCAGAGAGAAAGCAAAGCAAAGGAAAAGATCAAGATTATGATTACCTTGGATGATTTGGTCGTCTACTTGCCGAAGGAATCAAGTTTGCGAGATGGTTTTTGCAAAATACCTTGAAGTAGGGTTTTTAGACCTAGCTTCAAGAAATACCGAAAAATAAGTTAGAAAAGGAGAGGAGACCCCTTTTTATAGACAAAGGGGGGTTAAAGGACGAGCTGTACCGCCGTCCTAAAAAAAAAAAAAAAAAAAAAAAAAAAAAAAAATTTTGGCCGGCCCTGGAGGTTTCTGGCCGGCCCTGGTCAAACCTGGCCGGCCCTGGTCAAACCTGGCCGGCCCTGGCAAAAAAAAAAAAAAAATCAAAGATTGACCTTTTTCGCTTTTCGCTTGAAACGTCAATCCTTGAGGGGGCAATTTGTAGACATTGAAATATTGCCTAAAGCTAGAGAATCAGAAATTTGGCTAAGTCTGGAAGACTTTATTTCCCTGATGATCAGGGAAATTTTGCTTCCTTACATTCTGAAATTTGGCTAAGTCTGGAAGACTTTATTTCCCTGATGACCAGGGAAATTTTGCTTTCTTATACTTCATTTCCCTGATGACCAGGGAAATTTTTCTCTGCACTCAGAAATTTGGCTAAGTCTGGAAGACTTTATTTCCCTGATGACCAGGGAAATTTTGCTTTACACTCAAAAATTTGGCTAAGTCTGGAAGACTTTATTTCCCTGATGACCAGGGAAATTTTTACTTCCTTACACTTTATTTCCCTGATGACCAGGGAAATTTTTCTCTATACTCAGAAATTTGGCTAAGTCTGGAAGACTTTATTTCCCTGATGACCAGGGAAATTTTGCTTCCTTATACTTTATTTCCCTGATGACCAGGGAAATTTTTCTCTACACTCAGAAATTTGGCTAAGTCTGGAAGACTTTATTTCCCTGATGACCAGGGAAATTTTGCTTTACACTCAAAATTTGGCTAAGTCTGGAAGACTTTATTTCCCTGATGACCAGGGAAATTTTTGTTTCCTTACACTTTATTTCCCTGATGACCAGGGAAATTTTTGCCTACACTCAGAAATTTGGCTAAGTCTGGAAGACTTTATTTCCCTGATGACCAGGGAAATTTTGCTTCCTTATACTTTATTTCCTTGATGACCAAGGAAATTTTTCTTGCTTCCTTACGCTCTGAAATTTGACCAAGTCTGAGAGTAAGGAAAGTACTATATCCCTATCGTCCAAAGGCTATATCTAAGTCAATAGAATGATACTTAGAGATGAGCATCCTTCGACAAGCCGATATACAAGGCCGAAGAATAATCAAGCTTAAGCTCCTACAAGTAAGCTTACGCTAGATTTTGACAAACTCATTGAACCTACCAAGTCAGAAAGGACCGGATCAAGAGTTAACTTGGTTAAAATCTAAGTCGCAGTAAGTCGATTCGGATTTAAGACCCGAACCACAAGTCGTTTTAATCAGACTGGTTCACTCAAACTCAAAAGGATTAAGCTACCAGTGGAAGTTACAAAACCACTCAAATATGATCCTAACCATCAAGGAAGTTATATAAACCACCTGGAAGTTTCCCTAACCATCCAAGGGAAGTTATAAAAACCACCAGGAGGTTGCTTCAACCACCCGAAGTAGTTATTCTCTACAATAACTACTTCGACCCTTATAAAAGGAGGGACAAGAAGAGAAGAAGGGATCTTTGGCCATAGCAACAAGATCCTACAAAGCTCCCGACTGAAGATACTTCAAAGCTCCAAGAAATCCCGGAGAAGAAGAATCGAAGATCGAAGCAAACCAAAGAAAATCGAAGACCAAAGATCGAAGAAGAAGATGGAAAATTGAAGAATCAAGTCCAAGCAAGTCGAAGAACAAGCGAAGAACAAGTGAAGATTCTAGGAGAAGAAGAGTAAAGCAAAGCCCCTAGCCGATCACGCGCGAAGCCCGGAAGGATCAAGCACCGCAACGCTCTTCTCTTTTCATTTCCTCACTTGTTGTAATCTTTGTACTTCGAAATCGAGTATCAAAGGATCAAAGACGGATTTCCCCGCAATCTCCTGATATACATTTTGTACTCCGCTCTCTCGAAGCGAGTCCTTTGAAATTTGTACTTGAGTGAAAAATCAAATATTTGCTCATACATCAACGAATGTTGAATTCCTTGTTAACACACACTGTTCCACATCATTTTGGTATCAGAGCATGGTCATAGCTAGATCATTCGCATTCCACACCTGATCCTGCATCTTGCATTCATTTTTAGTTCTTGTGTATTAAGTTAAAAAAAAAAAATTAGTATCATTATTAGCATCATCTTGTGTGTTGTCATTGCATGCCAACCCGTAGGGTAGGCCATATCTATTAGGAGAGTCTAGCGAGTCGGACAATTGCAATATGGATCCCGAGGCTTTGACTAGAGCACTTGCTGAGTTGACCCAAGGTATAACCACCATGAACCAGAACCTCGCCGCGTATCAACGCGACACCAACGCCCGGTTAGATCGGATGGAACAAGCGTGGACCGATCCGCATGTTGAGTTCCCTAATCCCCCTCAAGGGCCCCCGGCCAACTGGCAAAACAATTAGGACCCCGATGATCAGTACCTTCGGAGTATCCGGTTAGAGGTACCGTCTTTTGATGGTAGACATGATCCCCAGTTCTTCATGCACTGGCTCTAGTCCATGGATCGTTATTTCATGTGGTACCCGTTAACTGAGGTTAGAAAGGTCCGCTTTACAGCCATGAAGCTCAGCGGACCCGCGAGCCAATACTGGACCAACGTGGAAGCTTTGAGGGTTGCGCGTACCCAGGACCCTATCGATACTTGGATCGCCATGAAGAATGAGCTTAAGGGTAAGTATGTGCCACCGTCGTATCAGGCACGACTGTTAGACCAATGGCACCAATTTACCCAAGGTAGCAAATCGGCTAAAGACTATGTTGCCAAATTTGATGAGTTCCTCACTCGCTGCAACGTCCTTGAGACCGAGACGCCTGTCCAAGTCCTTTCCCGTTTCCAGTCTGGTCTGAGGAAAGACCTAAGGAATGAGCTCCTTGCCAGAGATGTCACGGAATTGGAAAGGGCCTACGCTTTAGTACAAGACCTTGACGCCTCTTGGTCTAGTCACGCCTACAGGCATCCTGATTCTAGGAGCTATCCCACCAGACCCTCCCCTAGCAATTCCAATCGAACCTACCCCAACTCATCTCAACCAAAGCCCAGCATCCCCAATAAGAATTTTGAGAGGGACGCCCGAGGAAAGAGTGTCGAGCGAGACTTCTCCAAAGTCGGCCCTCTCACAAAGTGTTACAAGTGTCAAGGGTATGGCCATGTAGCTGCCAATTGCCCCAGCCCTATCAGAGTCAACATTGTCGATAGCAATCCCATTGAAGCGGTAGAGCCCAGAGAATCAGAGTTCGTCTACCAGGCGGAAGAAGAAGATGGAGATTTTGATGACGATGATGACGGTGCCATTCTGAGTTGTCTTAGGCAGTTGTCTCCCACCGTGTCAGTTGTTAGGTGCGCTCTATCCCAACCCAAGGATCAAGATGACTAGAGGCGCACTGCTATTTTCCACACGTTCACCAAGATTGGGGATAAAAACTGTAAGGTCATCATCGACAGTGGTAGTTGCATCAATGCCGTGTCATCCGCTGTCATCTCCAAGACTGGCCTCAAGGTCGTTCCCCACCCTCGTCCCTATCAAGTGTCTTGGATCAACTCCACTGCCATGGAGGTCAAGCAGAGATGCCTAGTGTCCATCAATTTCAACATCTATCAGGACAAGATCTGGTGTGATGTCCTAACCATGGATGTGGGCCAAGTCATCTTGGGAAGACCTTGGCTTTTCGATAACGATGTTCTCATTTATGGACGCTCGAACATGTGCCTGTTTGAACATGAGGGCAAGAAAGTCAAGTTGATCCCCTCCCCACCCAAGAGTGCCCAAGCCGAGCAAAAGACTGCCCCCGCAAAGAAAGCCAAGAGCGTTAGTTTTGTCAGTGCCAAAGAACTGAGTCACGAAGTAGAAAAAGGGGCTCCTATCATCATCCTAGTAGCAAGAGAAACCCCTAAGGACTCCAGCCAGTCGATCCCTCCCAAGGTCACCCCTGTGCTCAGGGAGTTTGCTGACATTTTTCCTGAAGACCTCCCTGACCAACTGCCCCCGATGCGCGACATACAGCATGCCATTGATTTGGTCCCTGGGGCAAGTCTTCCCAACCTGCCGCATTATCGGATGAACCCTACTGAACACGCGGAGTTGAAGAGGCAGGTTGACGAACTCCTACAAAAGGGTTTCATCAAGGAGAGTATGAGCCCTTGCGCGGTCCCCGCCCTACTGACGCCTAAGAAAGATGGGTCATGGCGTATGTGTGTAGATAGTCGTGCCATCAACAAAATAACAGTCAAGTAACGTTTTCCTATCCCGCGACTAGACGACATGCTGGATATGATGTCTGGAGCTACCGTCTTCTCCAAGATTGACCTGAAGAGTGGCTATCACCAAATTCGTATCCGTCTTGGCAACAAGTGGAAGACTGCGTTCAAGACTAAGGATGGGCTATATGAGTGGATGGTTATGCCCTTTGGGCTGACTAACGCCCCGAGTACCTTTATGAAAGTTATGACGCAAGTACTCCGACCATTTATGGGTAAATTCCTTGTGGTGTACTTTGACGACATACTTATCTATAGTCAATCTCGGGCGCAACATTTAGACCACCTGCGTCAAGTCTGTACTGTGCTGAGAAAAGAAGAGCTGTATGCCAATCCGAAGAAGTGCACGTTTCTCACAACTCAAGTCCAATTCTTAGGATTTGTTGTCTCTATTGAGGGAGTCTCTGCGGACCCTGAAAAGGTCAAAGCTATCGAAGAGTGGCCCGAACCCAAGACTATTCGTGATGTCAGAAGTTTCCATGGGCTAGCCACCTTTTACCGTCGATTCATCAAAGGGTTCAGCACCATTATAGCCCCAGTGACTGACTGTTTGAAGAAGGGTGAATTCACTTGGTCAAGTGCCGCCACTCAAGCATTCACTGAAATTAAGAAAAGGATGGTTGAGGCCCCTGTCATGCATCTCCCTGATTTTTCTAAGGTTTTCGAAGTGGCTTGTGACGCGTCTGGGCTTGGGATAGGTGGAGTCTTTTCCCAGGAAGGCCACCCGGTCGCCTATTTTAGCGAGAAGCTAAATGACACTCGACAGAGGTACTCTACCTATGATAAGGAGTTCTATGCGGTGATACAATCACTTCGACATTAGCGACATTACCTTCTGCCGCAAGAATTCGTCATTTTTTCTGACCATGAGGCCCTCCGATATATTTACTCCCAGAAGAGACTGAATGCGCGACATGGTCGATGGGTTGAATTCCTCCAGGATTACACCTTTAGTCTGCACCATAAGGCGGGAGTTGAAAATAAAGTTGCTGACGCGCTCAGCCGTCGCGTGTTCATCCTTTCCAAATTAACTACGACAGTTGATGGGTTTGCGAGGATAAAAGCTGAGTATGAGTCATGTCCCGACTTTAGCGAAACCTATGCGTTATTGAGAGACGGGACCCTGTCCGAAATTGATGGCTATCTCATGCACGATGGATATCTGTTCCGAGGACGAAGGTTGTGCATCCCACGAACATCCTTACATGAGTTTCTCGTATGAGAGTTGCACGCTGGAGGTCTTGCCGGACATTTTGGAAATGAGAAAACGATCGAAGCTGTGGAATATCGGTTCTATTGGCCAAGCCTGAAGCGCGATGTTGCTAGGCACATTGGTAGATGTCACACCTGTCAGCTAGCCAAGCAACACAAGCAAAACACTGGCCTGTACACTCCTTTACCGGTCCCAAATTGTCCATGGCAAGATATCAGCATGGACTTCGTACTGGGCCTTCCGAAGACTCCAAGAAAACACGATTCGATTCTGGTCGTCGTGAATCGTTTCTCCAAAATGGCCTATTTCTTCCCCTGCTCCAAAACGTCTGATGCTTCGAGGGTTGCTAAAATTTTCTTCGACGGTGTCGTTAGATTGCACGGTCTGCCCAAAACCATTGTTTCTAACAGGGATGTCAAGTTCACCAGTTTTTTCTGGAAAACTCTGTGGCACAAGTTGGGCACTAAGCTCCAGTTTTCTACCGCTTTCCACCTACAAACCGATGGTCAAACCGAGGTAGTTAATCGAAGTCTGGGGAACCTTTTGCGCACCTTGGTAGGTGAACATGTTGGGACTTGGGATCTGAAATTGTCTATCGCTGAATTTGCATACAATACATCTGTTAATAGGACCACTGGTTTGAGTCCCCATGAAATTGTGCATGGTTTTAAGCCTGGGCAGCCTATAGATCTCATCCCTATGGCTGACTATCATCGAGTCTCTGAGTCAGCATCTGCATTTGCATCGCATGTCCAAGAACTACACAGGGAAATCAAAGACAAGATTGAGCAGAGCAATGCTAACTATAAGCTATGAGCTGACCTCAGGAAAAGGTTTAAAACATTTAATGTTGGCGATTATGTAATGGTCCAGATCCGTCCGGAACGGTTTCCCTCGGGAACTGTTAAAAAGCTGCATCCACGCAATGCGGGCCCTTTCCAAATCTTAAAGAAATTGAATGACAATGCCTATGTTATAGATCTCCCTGAAGATTTCGGCATCAGTTCCACCTTCAATATCGAGGACATAGTGGCCTACAAGGGGATTTTAACCCTAGTAATCCTCTCATAGGTGAGCCTCCCCATGACCCAGTTTCTGAGAGCCCCCCCCCCCCTACCTCCACTTCCAAAAATTCGACCAAATTATGCAGCAGATAAAATAGATAAAATTGTGGATGATGAGATTGTGTCCGGTAAGTACGGTGGCACCCGACGGTATCTGATCCATTGGAAGGGACGACCCACCTCTGATGACACCTGGCTTGACCGCAGCGATCTTCAACAGTTGGATCCCGACACCTTGGAGCAGTACGAGAGTTTTGCAGATCCTCACTCGACGGGGTCGAGCTCTCTCCCACCGGGGGAGAATGATGGGGACATCGAGCCTCGGCCCTGGCGAGTGTACCAGCGCAGGAGGCGACATCTGAGCATATGGTTCTAGCCATTTTGGCTGGTTTGTTTTCGGTTGAGTCAAGTCCGTGCTTAGTGGACTGTTATCTTGTTAGAGTATTTTTAATCCCACCTCGATTAGTGGGCTGCTTTTGTCTGTCGTTGTAAGCCTATTTATAGGCCTATCATCTTTTCTTTCAGTATACAATGAATAATAAAAATTTTGTTTTCCTCCACATGCGTGTTGAGAGAAACCAGGGTGAGGTGTGTGAAACCCCAAACCCAAACCCTAGGTGTGTGAAACCCTAGGCCCAGACTAGTGTGTGAAACCCTAGTTGGCCCCTCCCCTATCGTTCTTTTCCCCAGCCCACACTGCCGCCCCTCACCCCTCTCTCTCTATCTCCCCCGCGAGCCACCCCCGACCCTTGCCCGTGCCGCCCGATCCGGCCCCCGACCCCCGGTCCGCCTCCTTGTGCCGCCAGCCACCCCGATCCCCTCCCTCCTCTCCCACCCGGCCGGCCCGATCCCCACCCCCTCCCTTTCCCTTCCCCGTGACCCAACCGAACCCCCTTCCCCTTGCCGCCCGATCCCCATCCCCTCCCTTTCCCTTCCCCGCGGCCCAACCAAGACCCCTGCCCCTTGCCGCCCGACCGGAACCCCTCTTGCCCGCGTCCCGCCACCGGCCGCCGTCCTCCTTCCCCATACGGCAGCCCCGACCTCCTCCCTCACCCGATCCGGCCCGACCCCACCTCCCTGCCCCGCGACCCGAACCCCACCTCCCTACCCCAACAGCCCATCCCCTCGGCATGACGGCATGGCCGATCCAGATGTTGATCACGGCCTGATCGACGACGAAAACGGATTCCTCGATATTCGTTCCCTATTCCTCGACTTCCAGTTCAGCGCCGGCGAGAACGTGAAGGAGTACGTGGAGCGCATCACCTACCTCGTCGCCAAGGACGCAGAAGCCCGACTAGGAATCTCGGAGAACCATCAACGGTGGCATCCCGGCGCGCCCGTACACCCCAACGTATTAGCACTCCGGGCCCTCGCTTAAGCCCCGGCCCAAACCGAGGATCCCGCATCGACATCGACCCCGCCACCAGCTGAGATCCCTGAGGTTCCCCACAACCCTCAGTAGGTGAGTTTTCTTTTCCCCGGTCAATATTCGAGGACAGCCCCGGTAATCAAATCTCTTAGGTTTTATTTATGAAAATTGTTGTTTCCCCCATGAACTGCGAGATGTGTGATTCTGTTTAGCCCTGTTCGCCACTAATCCTGATATTGCACATGGAACCCTGCTGATAACCAAGCATCTGTTATTTAATTATTTAAGGGTTGGAATAGCTGTTTGTGTGCCTGTTCGGCTTTGTTAAAACCATTAGCCACATTACCTGTTTAAATCAATTTCCCGTTTCGGCTCGGAGCAAATTGGCAACCATGTCGCTGCTCAACGAATATTGAATTCCCTGTTAACACACACTGTTCCACATCAATGGTTCTCATATTTCAATGCATACGGCTATATAGAAAATCTGCAAAACTAACCGAGGGGCCTTTGATTCGTACTCTAATTTGTTCACTTTGGACTACTCACTTGGTAACTCCTTCCTACCCACCAACCTACCTATATTATCTATTATCATATGGTGCGGATACCTCTCGGCTTGATCGCATGGGATAAGGAAGTCAAATCCACCATAAATGCTAACATTCTCTCCAAACGCTCTATATAAAGGTCCCCCCATGCCAGGCGAATGAGGGATGATGAAAAACCTCTCTTCTTGAACTCCAAGGGTAGATTTGTGACCTGACTTGAGCGTCAGATGCCCTTGACTCGTAGAAAGCCTAGGTCTTTTTGTAGGTACTCTCGAAAAGTTCGCGGAGGAGAACGTACATCTACTCAGGGGTGTGTGTGTAGAAAAAGCACCCAATTACTCGGAGGAACACCAAACAAAAATAAATATATAAACAATATACATAGATAAATAAATGATTAGTTGTAACATGCTGTTGTAACCATGCTATTCCTATAATATATTTCCATAAGTTGGTAATTGGTAAATAGGTAGATTTGTTTCATATCATCGCTATAGTAGTCTGTATGGCATGTCATTAATATTTATTCCAAAGATTATATATCATAAGACTTGGATCTGAAACCCAAATCAGACCTCCAATTTTTGGCCAAACCAGTCGATCCGGTTCATCCGAAACCCGAACCGGTTTGTTTTTCCCATTGTCCAAACCCAAACTAGAACCCGAATTCTCAAACCGTACGTATCTGCGCTCTAACATGTCTAAAGAACCAGAATAGAATAATTGAAAAAAGAAAATGTTCATCAGATTGTAAACACAATGACATGATGTCAAGTAAGAACAGCTACATCCAAAATATAAGCATCTGAAGATTCTTTAACATAATCAACAACAATATTTTCCACAAAAACACTAAATAATAACAGCATGTAACTCAATGCAAAAAATACACAAGACAATAGCAGCTGATTACCTGCAATTTAATAGTGATACCTCTTTCTCTTTCTAAATCCATGTTATCTAGAAATTGTTCTTTCATTTCCCTCTTTTGCACGGTACCAGTTAATTGCAATAACTTATCTGCTAAGGTTGACTTCCCATGGTCAATGTGAGCAATGATACAAAAATTTCTGATATTTGATATAGGGACCTGAGCTAGCATTAAGGGAAATAAATTTAAAAAATCCAGCAGGTAAAATCTATTATACAATGAATTCTCAGTAGATTCATAAACGATACGATTAAAAATTGAATCCTTGACAAAGATCAATAAATTTGAATGCTAGACATAGATCAATCACATAAATTGTTCATCCAACCTGACATGATTAAAAATGTCAGCGAATGACATCAAAATAAAGAATGATTAGCCTAAATACATGGTATTCTTATTATTGCATGGTGAGGGCAATCTTGACTATAGGGACACCTTCAGAGTAATAGAGATTCAGCCACAGAATGCTTGATATACATTGTAGGTTCATTCCCTAAGAGCTTAAGCCTTTGGGTGAAATGGTTACTTATGATGGTATCAGAGCTCCGGTTTATGAGAGGTTCTGGGTCCAAATTTTGTTACCTTCATTTGTTTATTTCAATATTGCCCCATCTATTTACTTCTTGAGGTTGGAATAGAGTTGATTATGTCTTACGAGTTGTAAAATGCCTTTCACATGCTCAACATGGGTCATGCAATCTTTGTTGTAAATTAATATTGCATCAAAATAACAAATAAGGAGAACCTGATTCATGATTCTCATGAAAGTGCTAGGGGCATTAGCCCAAATAGCATAACCCTCCATTCTTAGTCCTTTGGCTTTGAAAGATGTCTTTCACTCATCTCCTTTCAAATTCTTGATTGACGATACACTCTTCCAATCCACCTCAGCGAATACTAGAGAGCCAGGTAACATGTCAAACATATCATCCAATCTTGGAGTCGGAAACATGTGCTCGATAATTATCTTGTTTATAACTATACTATCCAAACACTCCAAGAACCATCCTTTTTCGACATGAGTAAAGCGTACAGCCCATGGATTCAAGCTTTCTCGAATAAAGCCCTTCTTGAGAAGTTCAGAAATTTTTATAGGAAGTTCCTTATGGTCGTCTGGACACATTAAGATAATAGGAAAGACTTGGTAGGTAGGACACATTAAGATATATATATATATATATATATATATATATATATATATATATATATATATATACACACACTGGAGGGACATTCTTTCTTATGGAATTTTACGTATCCAATTACACACCTCATGTTACCTACCTTAGAGGTTTCAGAATTTGATAAAACTCGGTGGGGATGCTATCTATGGCAAGTTGATCATCCTCACCAAAAATCATCAAATTCTATAACCTCTAGGGGCATCAAATGTGCTAATCAAATAAACGGTTAAAATGAACGGTCGATAAAGCTTCAAATATTTGATGCCCCTAGAGATTATAGAATTTGATGATTTTTGGTGAGAATGATCAACTTGCCATAGATAGCATCCTTACCAAGTTTCATCAAATTCTGAAACCTCTAAAGTAGGTAAAAGGCGGTGTGTAGTTCCATAAGTAACAATTCCATAAGAGTATCCCTGTCCATATATATATATATATATATGAGAAACAAGATGCTACCTTCGAAAGCAGCGTTCTTTGCTGCTTTGACAAGCCGCTTTGTATATATATATATATATATATATATATATATATATATATATATATATATGAGAAACAAGATGCTACCTTCGAAAGCAGCGTTCTTTGCTGCTTTGACAAGCCGCTTTGACAAGTCATCAATGGCTATCAAAGCTATGAACGACGACAAAGGTCGTCCGAACTCACAATCGGGAGATGCTGGAAGTCACCGGAGGTGGTTGCCGGCTACGGATAACGTCGAAGGTCACCGGATGAGGTGAGTTGATGAATGGACGACTCACAATGGAAGTAGTCATCAAAGTCCTCTGTCGGTGGCCACCGACAGGTGGTGTCAGTGGAGCTCACCGGTGGAGGTGGTCGAAGGTTGTTGATGTTGATTTCGGCCGTAGATCACATGTGGCGCGACTGTGGTGGGTTATCAAAGCAGCAAAAACACTCCTTTGAGAGGCAGCGTCCCAGCCCTATATATATATATATATATATATATATATATATATATATATATATATATATATATATATATATATATATATATATGGGTCAAGATCCGCTGACCCATAATTTTTTGACCCATCATCCTAATCGTTGGATTCGGGTTTCAGAATGTGCTGATTTTTTGTAGAGGTGCTATCTATGGTATGTTGAACATCCTCACAAAAATTCAACGCATTCGAAAACCTCTAGATGCATCAAATGTGCTCTTCAAATCAACGGTTGAAATTAACGATCGAAAAGGCTTATAGCATTTGATGGCCCTAGAGGTTTTAGAATGTATTGATTTTTTGTGATGATGATCAACATACCATAGATAGCACCTCTACAAAAAATCAACACATTCTGAAACCCGAATCCAACGATAAGGATGATGGGTCAAAATATAGGTCAAAATTTCATGGGTCATCCGATCCTAACCCTATATATATATATATATAGAGAGAGAGAGAGAGACAGACAGACAGAGAGAGAGAGGTCCCCTCTAGTGCGATCCATTGGTGTGACCCATTGGTGCGATCCGAGCACTGTAGGCCGCCCGATTTAATTTGTTTGGCTGTGATGCACCGTTTGGGTGGTGTATGCATCACACCTAACGGTGCAGGTCGCGAAAATTCATATGCTGTTGCGCTTCACTGCATATGTTGTAGTCCTTCCAGTGCATATGTTACTCGTCAAGGTCGCACAAAGTGGATCACACCATGTGATCTCACTTGAGGGATTATATTCAAATTTATGATTTTTATGGACGGTCGATAAATCTTCTAACATTTGATGTCTATAGAAGTTTTCAAATTTGATGAATTTTCGTGAGGATGATCAACTTCCCATACATACCACACCCACCAATTTTCATCAAATTCTAAAACCTCTAGATAGGTTTCTCACAAGTTATCTCATATAAGAGATATCTCACTGGATCGCTACCCTATATGATCCAGTGAGATATCTCTTATATGAGATACATTGTGAGAAACCTATCTAGAGGTTTTAGAATTTGATAAAAATTGGTGGGTGTGCTATGTATGGCAAGTTGATCATACTCACCAAAATTCATCAAATTCTAAAACCTCTAGGTGTAACAAATTTGCTATTCAAATTTATGATTTATATGGACGGTCGATAAATCTTTTAACATTTGATGCCTTTAGAAGTTTTCAAATTTGATGAATTTTAGTGAGGATGGTCAACTTGCCATACATAGCACACCAACCAATTTTCATCAAATTCT
Source organism: Chamaelirium japonicum (assembly GCA_947650365.1). Taxonomy (NCBI): domain Eukaryota; kingdom Viridiplantae; phylum Streptophyta; class Magnoliopsida; order Liliales; family Melanthiaceae; genus Chamaelirium; species Chamaelirium japonicum. The sequence goes on from OX393549.1 coordinate 80,307,174, forward strand.
AAAACCTCTAGATAGGTTTCTCACAAGATATTTCATATAAGAGATATTTCACTAGATTGCTACCCATATATATATATATATATATATATATAGGATAACGATCCGGTGAGATAACTCTTCTATGAGATAACTTTGAGAAACCTATCTAGAGGTTTTAGAATTTGATGAAAATTGGTGAGCATGCTCTCTATGGCAAGTTGATCGTCCTCACAAAAAATCATCAAATTCTAAAACCTCTAGAGGCATCAAATACACAATTCAAATTATTGGTTTTGATGGACGGTCGATAAATCTTCTAACATTTGATGCCCTTAGAGGTTTTAGAATTTGATGATTTTTTGTGAGGATGATCAACTTGCCATAGAGAGCATGCCCACCAATTTTCATCAAATTCTAAAACCTCTAGATAGGTTTCTCAAAGTTATCTCATATCTCACTGGATCGCTACCCTATATATATATATATATATATATATATATATATATATATATATATATATATATATATATATATATATATATATATATATATATATATATATATATATATAGGGAAGTGCTAGAATGCGGCATGCGGTGCGTGCGGCATCGCACCGCAGCCGTCTGATGCACGCGCTGCGTGCATGCGCTGCACGCAGCAGTGCATCAGATGGCTGCGGTGCGATGCCGCACGAACCGCATGCCGCATTTTAGCATACCCCATATATATATATATATATATATATATATATATATATATATATATATATATATATATATATATATATAGGGGCATGCTATAATGCGGCATGCGGTACTTGCGGCACTGCACCGCAGCCGTCTGATGCACGCGATGCACGCAGCGGTGCATCAGACGGCTGCGGTGCGGTACCGCACGTACCACATGCCGCATTATAGCATATAAATATATATATATATATATATAGGGAATAGAGAACATGGTCCTCCCGACCACCCAACACGCTAGTCCTCCCTTCAATTTGGGTGCCACATGGCACTTTTTAACCATATTTCTTTTGTTGGATGGTCAATACACTCTACTTAGATCAAGATTTTTTAAAAAAAAATTCTAAAAAAAAACTTAAAACAATCACCTTTTATATATATATATATATATATATATATATATGGGCAAGGATACTCTTACTTATGGAATTACACACCACCTTTTACCTACCCTAAGGGTTTCAGAATTTGATAAAATTTGGTGGGGATGCTATTTATGGCAAGTTGATCATCCTCACCAAAAATCATCAAATTCTATAACCTCTAGGGGCATCAAATGTTACAAGCTTTATGGACCTTTCATTTTAACCGTTAATTTGAATAGCGTATTTGATTCCCCTAAAGGTTATAGAATTTGATAATTTTTGGTGAGCATGATCAACTTGCCATAGATATCATCCCCACAAAGTTTCATCAAATTCTAAAACCTATAGGGTAGGTAAATGGCGGTGTGTAATTGTATAAGTAAGATTCCATAAGTAAGAGTATCCCTTATATATATATATATATATATATATATATATATATATATATATATATATATATATATATATATATATATATATAGGGGCATGCTATAATGCGGCATGCGGTAAGTGCGGCACCGCATAGTAGCCGTCTGATGCACCGCTGCGTGCATCAGACGGCTACGGTGTAGTGCCACACGTACCGCATGCCGCATTATAGCATGCCCCTATATATATAACATGGCACGGCGATCTAGATGCTAACTAGACAAAATGGAATAAGCTGACTAGACAAAAAAGTATGCTGACTGGACAAAAAAGAATGGGTACATCCTGTCATTTTTGTTTTGCAAATAGCCAAATATGTAAATACATTAATACTTGATGTATCAAATATGGTGTATGTCGATCTAATTCAAAACACACATTAAATGATGGATCTACCATATTTTTATATTTATGGCAAATGTATATTTGACACATTGGTTAAAAGAATCATGGATCCATCAGATTTGGCAAATGCATACCACATTTGCCAAAACATACAAAAACAAAATATTTAACACTTTAAACCAAGGACCCATCAATCAGATTTTAAATACTTTTGTCCTATTTTAAAAATATATTAGAAAAATGTGTTGGATCAAGCATATTTTAAATCTTGTGGATCAGACATATTTGCCATATTTTAAATCTGATGATTCTTAGTTTCTTGCATCATTTACTCATCTAAAACACACATTAAATGATGATGGATTTTAAATCTGGTGGGTCAAATACACACATATAATTTTGTGTATTGGGTCTTTGCCCATGCCTGTCGGCCTTTAGTGTATCCATGCTTGGCACACCCTTATATGCTTCGCCTTTTTTTTTTTTGTTGAAAGATTACACTATTATTTCATCAAGTAACATTACAAGCCCTACAAGCAAAGCCCACATCACTATACAGACTGCATCTTGCCTTGGCTCTTGCTCCAGAATTTATTTATTTTGTGCCACCATGAGGTGCCCACGGATGTGCGTGCTAGGGGTGCAACCCCAATCTACCCAAAGTTCTTGCTATAAATCAGAAGTTTTCTTCATATAAGCTGCAGTGGGGTCTAATTTGTCAATTGCATGCAAAATTCTTGCTTTGTTGTGATAGTGTTTGTTGGCCGGGTTGTTATTGTCCTGTAATTCTTTTTTTTTTTGTTAAATTGCTCTGGTATAAATGAGGCGGTTTAATTTTAAAAATAATTTTTTTGATAGTTCAAATTAATTTTTTCAAATACTAATTTTGATAAATAAGGAGGTTCTTGCTTTGACCGGTGGTTTTCCTAGGGTTGTTGGTCCACTGGGGCAGGACCATAGGAGCTGGGTGTTACCTCCGAAGGCGACCGTGTCGGTGGCAGCGAATGTCCCAACATTGGTTGTTGTTGATGGTGTTGGGGTTGTCGGTCCGTCAGGGCGGAGCCGCTGTAGGTCGGTGTTGCCGTCGAAAGTGTTTTGTTGCCGAGGTCGGTCAGGTCTACGTGTTGCCACCGAATATGCCGACGTGGGTGGAAGTGGTGATGCCCGGGGGGGGGGGGGGGGGGGGGGGGGGGGGGGGCTTGCTGTTGAAGATGGCCAATTGCAGTGCTGACAGGTTTGTTGCCGCCGAAGACGGCCTGCTGCAGTGCCGATAGGCACGGGCATGCACTAGTATATATATAGGGAATAGGAAACACGGTCCTCCCGACCACCTACCACGCTAGTCCTCCCTTCAATTTAGGTGTCACATGATAATTTTTAACCATATTTCTTTTTATGGATGGTCAATCCACTCTACTTAGATCAAGATTTTTAAAAAAAAATTCTAAAAAAAAAACTTAAAATAACCCGATCAACGGTCAACAAATTTAACGGTAAACTGTAGCATGCAAATAGCCCTTGCTATGGTTAATTTAAAAATACCACTTGATATTTTTTTTTTTCAAATTTTTTTTCATGATCATTGTTAGGAGGGATGTACCCACCTTGACCAACCCCTAACCCCGGTTAAAAAGTACCATGTGGCACCCAAATTGAAGGGAGGACTAGCGTGTTGGGTGGTCGGGAGGACCGTTATATATATATATATATATATATATATATATATATATATATATATATATATATATATATATATATATATATATATATATATATATAGAGAGAGAGAGAGAGAGAGAGAGAGAGAGGAATGTTACAGTGAGCTATGAGCTACGGATGGAGAAAATGAGCTACAGACATTTTGACCACCCTAGAAGTTTTGAAATTTCGTAAAAATTAGTGGGTGTGTTCTCTAGGGTAACATGATCATCCTCACCAATTTTTAATGAATTCCAAAACTTCTATGGTCATCAAATGGTAGAAGCTTTATATACCGTCCATAGTAACCGTTAATTTTGCTTCCACCATTTGTTGACTCTAGAAGTTTTGGAATTCCTTAAAAATTGGTGAGGATGATCATGTTACCCTAGAGAACACACCCACCAATTTTTACGAAATTCAAAAACTTCTAAGGTGGTCAAAATGTCCCTAGCTCATTTTCTCCTTCCGTAGCTCATAGCTCACTGTAACATTCCTCTCTCTCTCTCTCTCTCTCTCTCTCTCTCTCTCTCTCTCTCTCTCTCTCTCTCTCTCTCTCTCTCTATATATATATATATATATATATATATATATATATATATATATATATATATATATATGTTCACTTGTCGAAAACTATCGGATACATCCACGGTGATTGTTTAGGCTGCAGAAAAAATCCAGCAATGATTAATGCATCCACAGTAATTTTTGAAGCAATCCAGCCCCTCGGATCACAAACGAATTGGGAGTCAAATGGACTAAAAACCGTGTGCGGACGGATTCAAGCACGATAAGTGCATCATAAAACTAAGTGATAGACAAAAAGAAACGAGCATCGGACTGATCGGAGCCATCACACACCTTCATCAGACGGTCTCGGCCCGCGCTGATGGCGATTTCGGCATCTGACAAACCTTTTGGCGCCGTTCCAGCGGATCGACAGAAGACGCCGAGGCCTCGGCGGCCAGTGGAAAGGCCAGCGGCCCGTAAGGACCGGCGGGCATATGGTTTCAAGAGATGTGCGTCGATGGGGAGGGGCTCGGGTGCCCTCGACCCCGGCCATCGCTGAGGGTTGGCCGCTTTGGATATGAAATTGGAGAGACGGCAAACGTCCGCCGCCATAACCCGAGACGGCGAGGAGGAGGAGGAGGAGGAGGAGGTGGGGGGAGGGCGGCTCTGCAGCTATCCGACCACTGGAGACTGGAGAGTCGAGCGCTCAAGCTCTATCCGCCCGCGCCCGCGCCCTTTTTTGGGCCACAGAAAACGGTCGGTATCTCGTCGCGACAAGTTGGATTCGGCCCGGGTCAGCTGCTCTGCCATTCATTGGGCTCCGGGCCCAAATCCTGCAAGTCCCGTGCAGGATAATGGTCTACCTCAATGACCTTATTGCACGGTTCAAAAGGCACATGTGAATAGTTCAATGTGCTCGTCAGCGTCTGGCATGAAGATGTCTAAGGTTTTCAATTGATTCATAAGGTTTGTCGAAACCAATCGATCTCAATTGAGTAGGAATCCCTATCTTTTTCCTCAGCAACTGGTTTTCATGTGATTATCTACGCGCCTCGCCGAGCAAGACGTCAGGAGCAAATCAGCGCTCTGTCGAAACTTGCAACATGGTGCGTGTTATAATCGTCAGTTCCTCCGACAAAGAATTGCAATTGAGTATTGCTATATAGCCAACTCGTTTGCCAACTTTTTTTGCCAACTCCAAGTGATGTGGAGTGCTGGCAGGTCCTCATTGCTTGGAACATTTTTATGGGGGCCATGGGATGAGCCCTAGGTGGATGCCACGTAAAGTTGGCAACCCAAAAGTTGGTAAACTAGTTGGCTACCTAGCATTTTCCATCGCAATTTCGTCCGGATTTAAGTTTTGGGTAGATAAGCGTCCTATAGTAAGAGGAGTAGTTATGAACCCTGTAGACCATCCCGATAGGGGAGGTGAAGGGAGAGCCACTACAAAAAAAAAGTATTATTACTGACGGACATATTTTGTCGGTAATAACTAATAACTGTCGTTATATATTAATGGAGACAGACGATATTTCCGTCACCGTCCGTCGAAAAAGATGGCATCGGAAAAGTAAATAACGTCGGATTAAATTATCCGTCGGTAATGAATATTAACACCAACAAAAAATCATCATCCGTTGGCACTATATAATTACTTAAAAAATTATTAAAACATCTTACTGACGGACCATTATCATCCGTCGGTATAGATTATGTTATTACCGACGGTAATACAATAACATGTTTTAATCCTCTATATCTATATAACATGGCACGACAGTCTACGTGCTGACTAGACAAAACGGAACAACTTGATGACTAGACAAAAAAAAATTGTTGACTAGACAAAAATCACAGCCATCCATTTCAACCATCCCTCCTTAATTGCCCCCCATCATGCCCACCTTAACCGCATGCTTAATTTTTGCCGTCCCCATGCCCCCCCTTAATTACACCCTTAATTCTCTCCTTTAATTCTGATGAGAGAGAGAAAGAGAGAGCCCGCATACCCTTTCATCTTTGTCATGCGCCCTCCTTCAGCCATTCCACGGCAGCACCACCTCACACAACAGGTTAGAGAGGCGGTGCAGGGCTGAGCGCGACGACGTTGCATGGGGGGAGCGACGTCGGTGGTGACAATGCCGCTGGACACAATGAAGATGAGGATGCAGTTGGTGAAGTGGTGACTTGGGGTGGGACGGTGAAGGGGCTGCCGAGAGAGGGGGGTTGGGGCCGGGCGTGCTATGAGGGGTTGTGGCCGTGGTGGGCGTCGAAGTTGTTGTTGGCGAATTCCTCATTCGGTTATCAGCCAAGACCCACAAGATCTCAATGTGAGATAGTGAAGTTTATTTTTTTGTTGGACCCGTGATGATGAAGATGGTATGGGAAAAAAAAAATCATTCTTTTTTCTTTTTCAACTCCAATATTTTTGATGAAAATCATCAAGATCTCAACGGTGCACACAATGCATTAATTTTTATGTAGGTTGGTGTTTGGTCTCACTCGGTTGAAAAATGTTATTCAGACATCTGGTTTTCCACCAAAATTAGGCAATCGTGATGTGTCTTTAATCATAGCCGTCCTTGAATCACACTCAGCTCGGCCGTTAGATAAAGGAATGGCTGTGATTTAGTGCCACATCAGGATGGCCCTATCCGAATGGAAAACTGGATGGCTAAATAGCATCGAAACGCAACCCTTTTGTGGATAGTGTTTGTAAATAACATCTCAACCCCTGAGAGATAGATCTTTAAAAAAAAACATCCCACCAATAAATTTTATGAATTACATCTTAACTAAAATCTCTATATATAAGCAACATATTGATTTTCATCCACAAAGAGCAACTCCAACAACCACCCTCTTTTTTTATTTTTAATGGACTGGCAAGGTGTTAGAGGACAGGGCAATTAAGCATGGGAGAGTACTGCTATTAGTCTTTTGTTAATTTTTTGGGCTCTTTTTTTTTGTGTGACTTTTTATTTCGGCATTCCTAATTCGTTGATTGCTAGCGAGATGGTGAAAGCTTTGCTAAGCTTTATTATTTGGTGACTATTTTTTATATTCTATATTTTTTTAAAGCTTTGCTAAATGTTTGTACATCACGTACTACTATAGTTGTTACCAGTGTAGGATTATGCAACCCAATATTTATTGTCTTCGAATTTAATTGATCATTTCTTATATGATCATAGAAAGATGTGTTGAATGAAGTCATATATCTGGTAATTTGTAGATAAGTAGAAGGAAGAATTTCCAATAAATAATTAGGTTCAACAACTTCATTTTGAGCCAATGTCCTCATGTAATTTTTTTGGGATTCTTTTAATTATTTTCTTTCATTTTCCAATTTTGCGGTAAAGAGTTAAGTGCCCCATCGACTGTGTTTTGTTGTTGAAGTCGACCGAGCAACTGCTATAGTCCTGACATGCATCAAAATTTTTATTTATGGCCACTATTGTACCAATGCATGGGAATTATAAGAAGATTTGCCCAGCGGTCTCTATCGGCGACTATTTTTGTTGTCACTCAATACCCAATTTTCACTTGATGTACTATAATTGTCATAGATCCTGTAAGAGAAATCGTCACCCACTGACAGTCACCGCTCATTTCCACCACCGATCAACCATCGTCCATACCTGGGTGCGGAACATGGGTTCCATCATGTGTGAACGAAAGCGGTGCAAGAGGTCGACTTCAGATCAGTTAAAGATGAGGCGCCGACATTAGCCATCGTGAGCAACAAGGCCACTTTCCAGCGATGCATGATGGAACCAATGTCGTCCACCTAGGTATGGACGATGGTTGGTTGGTTGTGGCGGTCGGAGGTGGTGACGATGGTTGACATAGACTATGGTGGTCAGTGGCGATATTGGTGGCAATCCTCTAGCTCTCTCACCGAATGTGTTTTCCCAACAAAGGTGGCCATAGCAGTGGGTGTACCTAAACTTTATCGTCCTTTCCGAATGAGTTTTACCGTCGAAGGCGGCCGCTGCAGTGCCGACAGATAAGCCAAATATTCCTGCTACGTGCCGTTTGGCACAGACAAACAAGTAACAGGAGAGTAAACGATAAGCAAGTAAGCGAATGACGAGTGAGGGAATTTTGTCCATACCGATCGAGGGAGGCAGTCAGGATATGACATCAATCAGGGTGTGTGTTGCCACCAAAGACCGTCGACTGTGTTTTGTCAATAAAGATTGTCGTTGCAGTGCTGATGTCGCCGAAGACGGCCATTTGAGTGCCGACAGGCATGGGCATGCACAAGTATGTATATATACAATACCGACAGGTTTCAGTCCTCTCTCTCTCTCTCTCTCTCTCTCTCTCTCTCTCTCTCTCTCTCTCTATATATATATATATATATATATATATATATATATATATATATATATATATATATATATTACCGACGGCTATTTTTGAACGTCGGTAATAGTTATTTATGTACTATTTAATAAAATTATTTTTACCAACGAAAAATATAACATCCGTCGGTAATAAAACTTAAATTTAAAAAAAAACATACTAAAATCTGGTTATTTTTTTCCTGCATTATATTACCACAATACACATATTACAACAATACACAAAACACGTACCGGACAATCACAAATAATTATAATACACTTCAAAACTATTATCACAATAATTTTGAGTTTAAGTGTTAAAAAATCTTAAGTTTTTCCTTCTGATGCATGATCGCATTCGATAATTCAAACTTGTACATTTCTTTGTATTTCTAACTTATAAACAAGTATTTAGTAGATATTTTAAGATTTTGCCCTCCGATTGACTAATTTTAAGTCTAAGTATTTGAAAATCATAAGTTTTCTTCCTTTAGATTTTGAACTTGGTTTGGATTCGATCAAATTGTTATCGGATCACTTCCAATAATTTATACTTGTATGGTTTTTTATATTTCGGACTTACGAATAAATATTTAGGAGATATTTTAATATTAATTTTCTATTTGATTAACTAATTTTGAGTCTAAATATTTAAAAATCATAAATTTTTGTCTTTTAGCTTTTGAATTTTGTTTGGATTCAATCGATCGGACTCGTTAAGCATAACAAATCACTTCAGGACCATGCCTACCAATGAATTCTATTTGGGGTGGCATCTATTTTTATCCCATAGTGATTTTGCCGAAAACAACAAATAGCATTTCGTGCCCAACCCGACACCAACACCAACGACAGGCGACAATACCACCACAACCGACGACCCTAACCCTCATCACCCATCGTAGTCACCATTAAAATGACCAAAAAAGAAATATGAGTTGTTTTGTGACTGAAATACCATGAACTAACTAGCTATCCCTTCTGAATTTACGGGTTGTCCATGTAGCAGCACTGTGGGCACCGAAATTAGCCCACAGGTCGAACCCGACTCGCACACGTAAAATAGGCCCGCACACAACGGCCCACGGGTCGAACCCAACCCGCACACATAAAATAGGCCCGCACACAACGGCCCGCATGTGAAACCCGACCCATAAGCGACGGCCCACCTGCAAACTTGGCCCGCACACAACGGCCCGCATGCAAACTCAGTTCGCGCACAATGGCCCGTTCATAAAAAGGGCCTGGCTCAAAGCGAACGGGTCCCACTGGACCCGCTACCCGAACCCAAAAAGGGGCCCACCGGCCCCCCTTTCATGGAAAACCGTGCCCCCTCCCCATGGGGAGGTGTGGCCGGCCATAAAGGGAAGAAAAGAAAAAGAAAAAGAAAAAGAAAAAGAAAAGAAAAGAAAAAAATCCTAACCGCCTCGATGCGGGGGGAAGTGGCATGGACGTCTACACAACCGTAGATCCACGATGATCCCTCGATCCGACGGACAAGATGACGTCGTATCGCCATGCAATCGGAAGGTGCAAAGATGACGACGTATCTTCAAAGATCAAGTCACATCTTAACCATAACCATCCCCACCAAAAAGGAAGGGATCAAGGTTGTTCCCCCCAAATGAGGGAACAATATCTTGATGGTTATGGGGGGAGATATTGGATGAAACAAAAAGATTTCAGTCATATCTCTCCCAACCTCCCCCCTTTGCCTATAAATAGAAGGGGTGGGGGAAGGCATCAAGGGTTGAAGGCTGAAGACGAAAGGGCTCTGCAAGAGAAACTCCAACGCTTGAAGACCGAAGGCTTCACGAGGCACGGCAAGCACGTCCTATAGGAATACTTGGCCCTTCAAGTCCTCATCAACGTGAAGACCTTGCACTCGAAGATCAAAGCTTCGACTCCTTGCACGAAGAAGAAAGCTTGGAGAAGAAGACCCGGAGTCGTCGTCACCCCGACTTCTCCAACGATCTTCATCAACTCCGAAGACGCCATAAGCAAAGGCCGGAGAAGAAGATCGAAGCCGACAACACCCGTCATCTTCAACAAAGGCGTCGACTCCTCGCACGAAGAAGAAAGCTTGGAGAAGAAGGCCTGAAGCCGGTGCTACCCCGCCGTCTTCGTCAACAAAAGCCGACGCTACAACCGTCGCACGGAGATCGGTGCTACCCCCGTCGTCTTCATCAGCAAAAGCCAACGCTACAACCGTCGCACGAAGATTGGTGCTACCCCCGCCGAAAAGCCAAGCCGACGCCACAACCGTCGAGGAAGCCGGAAGAATAAAGAAGTCTTGAAGAAGTAGCCATCATCGTTCGAGAAGAAGATCGAGTCAAAGCTAAAGCCAAAGCCAACGCAAGAAGCCAAAGCAAACGCCTCGGTAAAGCCCGCGCCAAAGCAACGCATGTGCCAAAGCCAAGCAACTACGACGGTCACGAGCAAAGCACCGCACGTTCTAGCCGATACGACGTGAAGTCCGGAAGAACTAAAGCATCGCAAGCCTCTACCCGCCTACGTTCAAGCGCAAGCGCCAAAGCAAAGCAAACGCCAGAGCCACGCCAAAGCTACGCCAAAGCCGAAAGCTAAAGCCAAAGCCGACGCCAAAAACACGATCGACGCCGCGAACCGACGATCAAGGACGCTGAGGTCTAGCAAGGATCGAGAGAGACACGAAGACCGAGGAAAGAAGCCCCAAAACCTCCCTAGCCGAGAAAGCGCGAAGCACGGACGGAACAAAATCAACGACCGATATTCCTTAGCCTCTCAAGAAACCCTCACCCTGTAAGGACCTCTGTCCTGGGCAACCCCTTCAAAGCTCTCGCACGAATACCACGTGGAGACGCGGATCAAAGGGACCCTCCAGAGGATCTCTCCCACAATCTCCTGATCAAATATTCGCCGCACCCAGACTCGCCACACCCGAGCCCCCCGGGTCCCGGTATCTGTAATCGTCGTGTGCTCGCAATAAAGACGACCCGTATCTTTTTCTGCGCATACAAGCACATATGAGGTTACTATTGGAAATAAGATTAAAATAAATGGCATTTATTGGCATATATCTCTATCAACCCCTCCTTATATTTATGTGAAGCTCTTGACATATTCATATTTTTATATTAACTTTAGAAAAAAAGTACCATTCCAAACCACTTAACTTTTGAAACTACCAAATGGGATTGCTATAGGGATTTAAATATAGTAGATGTCGAAAATACCCTTCTTTAATGCATTTGTTGAAACCACCGAATGTACAACATGTATCCAAGTAATCGGCCCACAAGGCATGTTACTTTTCCTTCTAGTCTCGGATACTGAGGGGGTGTTTGGTATGTGGAACAGTTGTTCCCCTTAATCCTCTTCCAGAACGGGTTATTATCGTCAATTACTATTTTTAATGCAATTTGATGGTTCAACTCTCCTGTTGGTACATAAATAGCGGGAGTGAGATTTTTTAGTTCCCAAGTCCTTCATTCCACCGAAACAATTACTAGCCATTAATTTCAAATCAGGGAATTCGGAATGGAAATAGGTTGTTCCGGAATGATGCCAAACACCCCCCTAAGGTTATGACCTTAGTTTAACATAGGTTAAACTCTCTACAACCCAGTCCCGGATCCTGTCTCAGTCCTTCGACGTTCGTCCATCATCTCGGCAACTTTCTCAAGCCTCTCATCTTCCTTGCTGGCGAACAAAATTGGTGGGCTCATGATTCAATTTGACTTTAATCTATAGGGAGGGGAAAGATAGTGAAGCCGCACCTCCAGAGGTCCCCATAGAGGAGAATCTCACCGAAGCAGGACCAAAAGGAGGCGAACACCACCATTGTGGTGGTCGACAGCGGTGGCGAAGAGAGAGGGAAGAGTCTTGGCTCTTTAATTGTATTATGATTGGGGGCGACTCCTCCAATTTTTTTTACAATCTCGTGAATCAATCAACTCCTTTGATTTTTTTTCATGTGTGCAATGGACGGTTATGATCATGCCATGTGAAGTTGGTAATGGAAAGTTTGAAAACTGATTGGCATAATAGCATTTTCCTAACATTGGTAATGACCGGGCAAAAAATAGCCATATGCCACCACTCATTTAATAGACGGGTATATATGTAATTTCACATTATTCCTAGCCATCTTCATATTTACGAAAGAGTCAATATGGTCCGGTTTTGAATTTATTTTAGGGACAGGTCCGAAGTTGTATATATTTACATTAAACACCCTTAAGATTAGAAAATACTAACTAAGATTTAATTTATTTTTTGAAGAAAAAAATAAATAATTCAGAAAAATAGGCCCAAATATAATAATATATTTATACTTAATGGGCTCGGGCTGTTAATGGGCTCGGGCCAGCCCGAAGCCCACTGGGCCGGGCCCAATTTGGGACTAGTTTGGACAGAGTTAGCTTGGCCTTTTGGGACGGGCTGGGCTTGAATATTTTGGCCCGATTGTGTTATGGGCCAGCTATGGACAACCACTAACCCGACCCGAAGCCTGAACCAAAGCTCGAAATATTTATTTTTAATTTTTATATACAATTAATACATAATATAAAAGTGCCCACGTTACAAATATCAATGCCTCGGACATTAGGAGCATTATTTCACATATATCCTTTCAATGTATATCATAATCAGTACTATTTTCTAATTTTATTGTGTGATAAAGAGAAAGAAAAAAGATTTATGCATATACCACGTTAGAAATATGGGCTTAATTTGGGCCGGGTTTGGGCCAAGCCCAAAAATTTTAAATTGGGCCTGGGGCGGGTATGGTCACACACTTATAAGTTTGGGCCGGGCCTGGGCATGGGGTGGCCCAACCCGAACCTGGTCCATTAACAGCCCTATTTATGTCAGACTTTTATTTTTAATAAACTACTTCTAGTAAAGTGGAGGATTGTTCAGAAAATCTCAAGTGAGTTGTTTACTAAA